>CAMQGK010000110.1:8668333-9285000 GCA_947000775.1 Pterois miles | reverse complement strand
GAAGATCATTGGTCAGATATGTTGGTGTCAAAGTTGTGACCGTCCTGACTTTGACATGAAAATCAGAACAGGAAGAAGTAGGATACATCTCTTCATATGACTGATTTGCATTCGCTTGGTCCCACTTAAGTGACATTACAGAGCTCCTCAGTAGTGTTTATTTTCCACTCCAGAAGTCCTTTTTCAAGTAATGTTAGCCAACCGCACATGGCATCGTCACCACTAAACATTACTTAACATTAAAATGAACTGATCGTTAAACACATAACCAAAGTGATGAGCAACAGCATTAGCTTAGCGTATCACAATTAGCTCATTACAGCAAATGATTGGAAGACAATAGGTAGTATACGAGTAGTTAATGTGGATTGTGGATGTGGGGGCATTTATTTTTAGTCCGTCAGCATGCATAGAAAGAAAGAAAGAAAGATATTCCTTTATTAGTCCCACAGTGGGGAAATTCAGTTTTACAAAGTGCATATTTTCCATCTATGATAATCGTATGCATGTTCAGAACTGAATGATTAAGTCAGTGATGTCTCCATGGTGACCATTACGACTTTACCAATAACTCCTTAGAACATTCATCCAGATGTAAGGCTCCACTGATTAGGAAGCAACTTTCTGCTTCAGCTCCGAGAGAGAGAAAGTGATTGATTTACTAGTTTAGCCAAAGAAGAAAAACTCCTCTTGTGGGTTTAAATTAGATGATCATAGACTCTAATCCACTCAGTCTGGTGTGTTTTTTTTTCATATCTCACACAAAAATATTTTCAAAGTTACCACAGGGTGCTTTTATATGAGCTCATAGCTGGATACTGAATAATTTATTCGAATGTTTGGAGAGAGAAATGATGATGATTTTGTGGCTCTGACACCAGGACTGTCAGACTTTTGGATCTAAAATAAGAATCGGAGGGACTGAGTGAATTAATGTGATGTGTTCATACTCTTTGATCATCATCTTGTTCTCTCTAAATAGTGTAATTGGCAGCAAGACTTTGTGTTTCATTTTTGTGATGTTTTCGGCTCATGTATGTTGCGACTCAGTTTAACATGTTTAGAATTGATTATAGTTTGGCTCAGTTTAAAGCAAGAGCGAAGATACTGCCGTCATATGAAACTAAAAACCCTAAAGCATCCATTGGTATCAACAGTGTCAAACTAGCTTGATGAGAAAGAGGCTAAATAACATAACGATAGTCAGCACGTTGACAGCTTTTGTTGCCTGTCGGACTTGAGTTTGCCATGCTTGCCTTGCCTTTGTGATTTATTGTGATTAACTATGGACAATAATGCAATTAATCACGATTAAATCCCTTAATCAATATAGATTGTATTTTATGCACCCTCTTGTTTCCTTTTTATTTTTTTTTTCCAATATTTTAGCAATAAATTATCCCCTTCTTTTAAGGCAGCAGAGATTTAGACAGCATGTGTGTCAGAAAACAGAGCTGTTCTTAACTACAGTATGGTCTTCAAATTCAAACAGGATTATTTCTTCTTTTGAGTCTCTCATTCCTTTGGTTTCTGCCTCACATGCGCACACATACAGTACACTCACACACCTCAGTCGGCAGGAAGCCCCCCGGGGACGGCACACCATCGGGACACATATGTTCCACGGTGCCAAATGAGCTCTCAGAAGCAGAAAGTGTGTCAGTCGCTGCTTGGCTCTGGAGGCTGAGGGCCCTGTAGAGCTCATATTCCATCAAAGCGGAGCCGACATCAGAAATCCCTTTCATTTAGACCGGGGACTTTCACACAAACATAGAGAGCTACAAATTTAGTGTGGTAAGATGGCCTGCTCTGTGTTTGATGTGAACTTGTATTGAATTAGCTCCGGTCCCAAAATGAAATTGCTACACAAGATGTTATTTAATAAAGTTACAAAAGGCGTCTTAGCTGTTAATTTTAATTTAAATTTTTTTTGCAATAACCTGCAATTTTTAAGCAACACAAAATCAGTCATGTCTAGCTGCAGCTTGTAGGGTAACACAAAACAAGGTATGGCAGTAATGAAAAAGAGATGAAGATTTAGAGGTATACAGTTGTTACAAAGCACGGGCAAGGCAACTTTGAAGGCAATCCCCAGGGGACCACGAAGCCAGGAAATATGGAACTTCTATGTATTGATCGCTGGTGTAAAAAAAAAAAAAAAAAAACGCTGTTATGGCGGTAGTACTTTTTGATGAATCAGGAACATTAGAGGTGCAGAGTTTTATGGGCTGACATTTGCTGATTGGTCAAACAAAGATGTTTATTAATGTTAAAAAGCAACGTCAGACTTTGTTGTTGACTTCCCTGCTACGATAAAGAAGAGTGAGGTAAAGACTAAGATAATCCTTTTGTTTTTGATCATTCATTACTCACACAAACATCAGAAATACAATCCATCATCAGTCTAATACTCTTCATCGCTCTTCCTCCTGAGTTTAGTTCCTCTGCTTCCATTTAGTTGATAAAAGGGCTATTTCCTCCTTTGTTATGATTACCACTTCAACAGGAAAAATAACATTGATTTGGTTAAAGATTCCCTCCAAATGTTGTATAAGCCTGTATTTACTAATTACAACCGTAAGTGATTGTATTTATGTTATCCTTTTTTTTTTTTTAAAAGGATTCACCATTAATCTGGGGCTGCACAATTATGTCCAAAATGATAACTGCAATTATTTTATCAGTATTGAGATCACAATTATTTATCACAATCGTTCATTTCACTCTACTCTGGACTGCAGCCACAACATTCAGGAAAGTTTGTGCGAGTGATGCGCGGGTCAACCCACAACCCGTCGGGCGGGTTTTGTGTGAGCTCACTAGAAAATATTTTGTCGTCGTTTCACGTGTTTCTGTGAGATCACGTTGTTTCGGAAGAATTTGATTTGATATGCAGTAGTTTTCTATGAGCGGACATGCATTTTGAACATCAGTATTGCAGTTGATCATGTTCATTTCATTGTGAGAAGCCAAAATTGGGATCGTGAATAATATCTGATTAATTGTGCAGCCCCGTGTTAATCTACCTGTTCACACTTTTTTCTAATATCATGTAATTCCTCAGAAAGTCAGTATAAAACCAACCTGTTCTCGCTTCTCACTCCCAACTCTTCAAATAATGCCGTTTGTTAAGTGTCCTTCTGCATCAGATACTAAAGCACAGAGGCTTCCTTTAGCAAGTGAGTAATGTGAGTCACATGATCACTAGTCCCGTGAGTCATGAGAGGTTAGCCACTTGGTCGTCAGGTGAGTCATATATCAATGAGGTTAACGTCAACTACAACCGTTTCTTAAACCTAACTGTAAATGGTTGTGTTGCCAAAACTTAACTTCCTGTGAAAACAGAAGTTTATTTTGAAAGGACACTGTGCATCTTGCTGTCTGTGATCCGTCCAAAAATAACACAAGAGGGGCCACGTGAGGTTCAGGCACCGACCAAACAGAGAGAGAATATGTTGGTAAAGAAATTACATATTCAAAAAAGATGGCATAGTCTTTTTTTTTTAATATCTTAAGACCATGAATTTGTTTCAGCCTAACAACTGAGAGAACGAGAGAAGAAAGAGAGATAGGTGGTAAAGAGAGTAAATATAAAATAAGGCCAAGATGGTGAGCAGCAGATGAAAATAAGGAGCAAAGTGACAACATGACAGATGGAGGCACTCGCAGCTCCCAGCATGTCTCCACCAGAGATGATGTGTCCTCATTGACATTGTCATGAGAGCCGTGACTCATTGTTATCGGCCTGCAGTTTACATAACTGCAGTCACAGTGGTTTCAGCAGTGTCACAGTGCAAAGTGTTTGTGTTTGCTGATTTTGTGGTGACACCAACTATATGAAGAATTGTTTGTGTACATGTGCATATTCAAAGTCACATTTAATCTTTTTTTGTCCGAAAATAATTGTTGCACATGAGCTGTTTTTTTTTGTTTTGCTTTGTTTTGTTTTTTTACTAATGACACATTTCTTAAAGGCTTTAGCAGCTAAAATATTGAACTAAAAAACAGCAGCAACATTCAACAGTCATCAAAGAAGTCTGTTTTACAAAAAGACGGAAAGAAAAAATCTCCACAGCATTGATCATGATGCAATGCAGTGACAAGAGCCCGTGAAGTGAGACCCCACCCCACCCACTCTTTCCCTCACCACTTCACTAATGCACTGATCCACAGCTTTCCATCCTCCATTCTCAATTAGGACTCAGGTAATGGGTTCATGACCTGCTCTTCGTGACAACAGATGCATACCTGCAACTTATTACTGAGCTGTGACTTTAGTGTTGAGCTTTGTGTTTTTGTATAGATTACATGTTGCACATCATGCATGTTTTTATAATGTCTTGCAGAGTAATTACGTCTTTCTTTCGTCATGGATGAACTGATGGTGAACCACTTATTCTCAAGTATGCGACTAGATTACATTGATTGAATCTTCCTCCTTGTGCTGTGACCGGCAGAACTGTATCATTTACAGTGCATTTGCAGATACTGTACGGCAGTTGCACTCTGCTGCTAATGACTTTTAGAGCTTGAGTTTCCCCTGCTGTTAGTCTCTGTCCTGAATACAGTCTTTTTTATGTCTTTTTCTAATGACTCCCTCATCCCAGTGGTTTCCATCACACTGGACCCAGAGCTGATTATTCGTGGCTCTGCAGAGAACGTTTGATTTATGATTGGTTTGTTCTTTTTGTACCACCTCTCCAGTTAGCCAAGCTACAGTAGCAAGCAGCATCTGTGATCAACTCAGAGTCGCAGTATTTGTCTCCTCAGTTGGTATTTTTGGCTACATTTCTGAATGCTGTGTACTACTTTTACACATGTGACAGTGACAGTGCACACTAATTACCAATCCACTCATTAGCTAGGATGCATATCAGTTAGTACAGCTCAAAAAAATGTGTGCAGGACCTCTTTAAAAACACTACTTGTCTACTGTTATGCCACTCTGTGAGGTCAACCCAATATCACACCAATATCTGCAAAATCAAAATGTGTCCACCAGAGGATAGCATGTCATTGATATGTTTTGCCTCGTGAATATTACATATTAATGTGCAGTACCAGCAGGGGACAAAGCCACTGATATAGGTCCAGGCAACAAAAACACTCATTTAGGATAAAGTCATGGTTCAGCTTAAAGTAAGTATGTAAACTAAATAAAGCACGGATAGAAAGGGGAAAACCTGCCACCTAGCATAAGTTGCAAAACAAAACACTGGTCCCAAGTCTGTGGGATCCAACCACCTACACGCCCACCTGCCCGTCATAGTGGTCTTTCTCACTTTATATACTATATAACTAGCTCTGAACAAAGACTACCGTCACTACACAACACATGACAAACGTCACATGACAACGTCCCTCCAAATCACCGCACCTTCTGCAGGCATGTAATATTCACATCTCGGCGACACGCAACGGGTCACTGGCATGCTGTCTTCCAGTGGAGAGGTGGGTCTGTTGTACTCTTGCTGTCAGACTGGGATGGTGAGGCTGTCGTACTCACCATAATTAGACCTACAGTGGTGCTAAGTGTCAGCATGCTCACAGTAACAATGTCCAGATGCTGATGTTCAGCAGGTGTCAGGATGTTATTGTCTAGTTTAGCGTGAGTGCCAACATTTGTTAATTAGAACTGAACACACAGTAAAGGCTGACGGGAAGTTTTGCAGGTCATGAATTAAAGTATTAGACAGATTGAAATGTTGACCCGGTGGTAGCACTAGATGACAAATCGGGGGATCAGTAAAGATTATATGGTTTATACTGTGAATGTCTGAACCCATTTTGATGGCAATCAATCCAGTAGTTGTTGAGATACTGTATTTTAGCCTGGACCAAAGTGGTAGACCAGTCAACAAACAGACTGACATTTCATTTCCATCCATAGAGCCATATGGCTAGCGTGACCAGAAATATAAAATTCTGCCTACCAGTGCATAAAAGCATGCAATATAATGCATTCCCCTGCTGTTACTGCCACTATTGGTAAACTGATATTGATTCCAAATAGAAATGGATAGTGGAATAAAATCAGAGGTCTGAGGGAGATTTAATTATACTTTGTTCTATGTTGTTGTGAGGAGAAAAAAAGCAACAGGCTGAAGTATGTGTGCCAGATGGTTTCCGAGGCCTCGACATCCTAAAGTCATTCTGCTGATTATTCCACGGTCATGCTGCCTCTTCTGGGGAAAAGGAAAGCAAGTTAATGGACTCCTGTCCACCAGTCCAGAGCTGCACTGCTACTGTGGTAGCTGCGATTCTAGATGACGAGTCTGATGCTGAAATCACTGTTTCTCTGCTGTGTGCAGTGGTGGATTTCAGTTTTATCCAAAAATCTATGAGGGTAAAAGAAGACCTTTTGGAGAGCATAGAAAACACACATAAAGATGACACAATCCATCATCTCTGATCCAGGTAGGGTGTATTGCTGCTCTCTCTCTCACTCTCTTGGGGGTGTAAGAGCCAGGGATTTGCTCAGAACTCAGTGGACCAGAGCCAGTCCAGCAGGCCTGTGTGTTGCTGGGTTAGAGGGCCCCCACTGGGACACAAGGCCAGCTATTACTTCAGTGTCTTTGGAAGACAGAGAGGGGAAGAGGGAGCGAGCAAATGTTAAAATATAAGCTGTCAGGCAGACTGTCAAAGAAATGAGGGAAGTATTTTGTTTGGTACATGTGTGTGCTTCCTGTTTCATTTGTTGGCGTGTCCAGTTCCCTTCAGGTGAACGGTTATGAGGTTTAGAGACGATGGTATACTGAGGTGACACACCACTGTGTCATGTCTGTCAGGGAGCAGATTTCTTTTTTTGGCATGCCTCCATGCTGGTGTCCCATCATCCCAGATGGATGCTGTCAGGCAGCTTAATGATGCCCGTTTTCCCGCATGGGCTCTGGCTGCAGCAGCAGTTTACATGCAGAGCAACAGTCAGACAAGCTGCAACACTCACCCACATGCCCACACTCACGCCTTATTTATGTTTCAATGCTGTGTAATTATATACACATAGCACTCTTGACAGCACAAATTAATTCTTCTAACTAGAGGTGGGTGACACAAGAGCAATATGTATTGTGAAAATTATATCATTGTCCCTGTTAGTGATATGTAGTGTTCTTCCGATACGATGCGAGTAGAAGAAGAAGAAGAAGAAGATATTCCTTTATTAGTCCCGCTAGGGGAAATTCAATTTTTCCACTCTGTTAACTTATACACACACATGCACAAACAGGTCCATATACATGCAACAATTGGAGAGATGTCAGAGTGATGGGGCTGCTCCTGACAAGTGCCCGGAGCAGTTGGGGGTTTGATGCCTTGCTCAGGGGCACCTCGGCAGTGCCCAAGAGGTAAACTGGCACCTCTCCAGCTACCAGTTCACACTCAGTTCTTGGTCCATATAGATTATAGATCTATATAATCTATATAGATCTATAATCTATATGCAAACTGACCCTCCGGTTCCCAAGCCAACTCCCTACAGACTGAGCTACTGCCGCCCCCACATTAGAGTATTAGAAATGCCTCCCATACAGCCCAACGTGCTGGATCAGGTATTGGCGGATACGAGGTTCTCTGCACTGATTCAGTGTCATGTTATCATGAGCTCATTTATCAGCTCATTCACGCTACACAGGAACAACAACACGCCATTCGCTACCATGGATGTATAAAGAGAACTGGGTACAGTTTTGGAGGCAGGCTCCCATTCATTCCTGGCAGAGCTGGTCAGTGGCACTAAAGGCAAAATGGTCCAACTGCCTAGTGATAAAGTATCCAGATCATCTGCAACCTCCCCAGAGAGCCCAGAGAGCAGGCGCAGTAGCGTTTCCTTTAACTCCACCTCCCAGCCCTCACCTCAGCCTCGGTCTGCAGCTCATTCACATAAAAGCAGGAAGGAAAATAACTATGGATTCAGCTATTCGTGCAACAATTATCCACTGAGTTACAGACGTCTCTTACCCCATGTAAGCTATGGGGAAAAAGTCATTTTTGGGCCCAAAGCCTGGCACACTTCCCTGGGGCTTTCTTGCTACCTGATACATACGTCCTGCCGGATAGGTACTGTGCATGTGCAACGCTCAGCAGAGATGAGAAAGAAGCGATATGGCTCATTTGTTAGCTCCTTCCATCATCAATTGATCGTTTTTGTCTTTTGTTTTGTTTTGTTTTCCAGAGCTGATGAACATGAGAGTCATCTCTCTTCTTTTTCATCTCTGTTGAGAGTTGAACGTGCTAGCAGAGAGTGCAACATTGGGCAGCGCGAGCAAAATGCCAGCAATTTTGCAGTCTTTTACACTGGGGAATCTGCATTTGCTCTCAAACATAACATCAATACTTACTGCACCCACTACAACATATTACTAAAATCCACTGCAGTGTTGAATCTACATTCTCTTTATCACAATGTCAGCAAATACTGAACATTATACAGTAAGCTTCACAGTCATTGGGTTTATTGCAGGGCAGTTTTATTGAATTGCATCTGATAAACTGTTGACTCAGTGAATCCACCGCCTATGATCTTTGTTTATGATTTATTAACACTCCTACCTGGCTGTCTATATACACTCCATATGCCAATATATGTGTTTTTGTTTTGCTTAGCAGAGCACAGAGTTGATGATTTATGATGGTGTCAGCTCAATTTCTGCCTGATGGCCCTTCACCCTGCCATAGCCTGTTCATGAATATTGGTTGTATGTCTTTGTATAACCACATTTACCATTGTTAAGTCTTTTTGTATCTTAATATAGTGCACTTTTGTAATTTCTTAACACACCTATGACTTATAGTAACAACAGCATGTGTGATCCATAACATTAATGGTGCCTCCGTTCCATTTAAATGTCCCTACGAACCATTGTGCATGACACCAGACCCCTGGAGCTGGTGCACCTAAATAGAAAGCAGACATTAATGTTGTTAGTAACACCCGTGTTTCACAAGTCAAAGTGTCCTTTGAGCGAATGGTCTGTTTCCAAGAGAAAGTCTACAATGTCTGCAGGTGCTGCACACATCTGATAAAAATAGACAAAGCTGCATGAAGCGATACAGTACTTATCCTGACTTTCCATTATTTGTGTTTGGTCCATGTGTACTACCGTGTCTTGATACAAAACAATTCAAACACTACACGGATGTTACATATATCATGATGTTTATTGGAGTTCATCTTTGCTTGGGTTGTAAAGTGCTGTCAAATACGCTTCGCTGACTAATAATCCACCTCTATCAACCTCCTTTAAAGTTTCAGTAGGCAAATAATAACCTGATATAGGTTATAAGGTAATAACCTTTTGCATATTGAATCCTAGTGAAAAAATAGACTTCTGCACCTCCTCACGGCTTTGTTTTCAGGCTTTAAAAAAAGTCTAGTCTGTGATGGGAGACTTTGGCCAATCACAGGTCATTTCAGAGAGAGAGAGAGAGAGAGGGTTCCTATTGGCTGTGCTCCGGCTGGTGAGTGGTGCTTGGTATTTCTTCAGCTGATCTTAACATGGTGGCCGGGTCAAACTTTCTCATTTTACAGCTAAACAGTAACTACAAGATGTGTCTAAAACATTTGAGGTGAGAAATAGACATCAGCGCTGCTTAGTTTGACCGTTTGATCGTAGTTGGTAAGTGACAGATCTTAGGCGGCAGCTGGACGCAGACTCCAGATCAGCTCTGATTGGTTGTCTGTGAAATCTTGCAGATGTCATTAGGAGCACCGAAGGACACAGAGGAACATGATTTTCAGATTACCTGTTTCATGCACTACTATCAGACTATAGTCGCTGTTATATATATATATATATATATATATATATATATATATATATATATATATATATATATATATATATATATATATAAAATCATATTTGCTCCATTTCTACCGACTGCAGCTCCAAATATCTCCATGCTTGTTTACTGACTCAATTAACAGAATCAATCCAAACCCTGGTATTCGTTTTTGTGCTGAAGACTGCAGGGCAGGAAAACCTCATAGGTTGAAGTTAGTGAAAGCCCGAAAGCTGCAACAACATCAGTGGAAGCAAACAATGAATAGATGGTTTTTAAATACAAGCAGAAAAATTTGTTCTGCAGGGTGGATTTGGAGGTGAGGGTGGCTGAATGATGGCGGGAGACCGAGTGACCACTGGACATGTCAAATACAGGCTATTGCAAACACAGAGCTGTGCAGTGTGAAATTGCCAAGTGATGTAGTATTAACCACACAGTGACTTTGATAGTGGTATCCTTGTCAACTTGATGATCTGTGCAAGCAGTAGGCTGGCACCTGGGAGGTGGTACTATATGCCTGGTCTGAATGCTCTTTAACAAACACTCAGTTATTGTATTTTGTAGGCGGTTAATTGCACCCGTGGTTAAACCAGGGGATTGCCAGTGATCAGATAATCAGCAGGCCCATAAGAGTGGCTACCTGTCTGCATGACTGATTCAATTTTCATCAGTGAATCAATGCAAAGTGTGTCGAATCAGCAGTAGACAGTGAAGACAGCAGGTGTGTCTCTTTGTGAGACACAGAAGCATTTTTTTTAATGGCACAGTTGAAGATTCAGTAGCAAGTAATGAAATTTTAGGTGTCAAGTCAGTCATTTCTTAGCAGTGGCCTCTTTGCTGCATGTAAGTAGTAGTGAAACATACTGTATTACATACACACTGCACAGATTTAATCAATAACATGATGGCCTCTTTGTTCCAGTAAGCCATGCCAATAAGCAGCTTGGTCTCATAAAACATTACGTTCCTGTGCAGCGAAACTGTTATGCTTCGAAGGAAACATATTTTCTCCCGGATTATGTTTGTATCTGATGTATCACAAATATGTTGCTAATCATAGCCTGTGGAAGTCCTCATGCGGAGGAGTTTGAGTCAGACAGGTCAAACAAACACAGTGCCTTCACCCAGGGGACTGCTGCTAATGTCCTCCATGAAACCAAAAGTCAACATTGAGTTTTTTAATGTACATCCATAACTTAAATTGTGTAACAAACATGCTTGTTTTATGTTGGGAGTGAGGTAATGGTTCAGTGTGTTGGCCCTCCAACATCAGAAACACACTAACAAGAATTGTGCCGCCAATTATGTCTATTCCCAGCTGTAGATACTTATTAGCAAGGCTTGGTTCATTAAATTTCTATTCAGTTAGTTAAAAGGTCTCCTATTACTATTCCAGCTGCAACGTAGTCCAGATGCATGACCATATTGCTTTTAAGCTCCAGCGAGCTGTGGTTGTCTGACCACAGTGCACTTCCAGTTTTACTGTTTTTCTTTTTTTACAAATGCATCCAAACATATGTTATCATGTGTATTCTGATGATACCAAAAACACAAGGGGTATGGATGGATGGATGTAAGGATAGATGGACAGATATAACCAGTAGGCAAGACTCTAGACTCTTTTGGTGCAAACATTTGAAATACCCCCTATAGTTATAAAGTTTTAGAGGATATTATAGATCCAAGATGAAACTGACAGAAGGGTGGGACTCAGAAAAGGTTACTGTTACCAATATATCCGCTACTTCAGCACCATGGACAGCACCATGGATTTATCAGTTCGTCTACTGATATTTTAGAGCTGTGGTTGGGGCCATAGTTTCTAACTTGAACAAACCTTAGTCACATAAAGGATCAATGAGTCAGGACTAACATGGGACTTAACAACCCATCAGCTCGCTACACTCTCTCTGTTACTAGGGGACAGATTGTGGAGTGCCTGGTTAACAAGGACGATGCATTTTGGTCCTGCGTGATACCGAAAGTCAACATTGACTTATTTTAATGTACGTCCGTAACTTAAGTGACATAACAAACATACTTATTTTAAGCCAAACCATGCTGTTTTACTAATCCCAACCAAGAAACTTTGTTTCCTAAACATAACCAAGTAGTTTTGTTGTGTTTTACAATGTTACTCATGAGTTTAAAACTGTCACTGCAATGCAGGAGAAAGTGTGTTTCCCTTGGGAGGCAACTGAGAATGTGGTTTAGTTCTGTGGGAAAGTAATTTTGTCAGAGACAGTGTTGCAATAAGCCAGCATGTATTACCATATTTACCATATCCCTTTGACTGGAACACATAAATGGAGTGCAGCCATAGTTAATCTAATTAGTTACACAGTTGCAACTGCATACAGTGTTGATTAAAACACAAGGTTTCAGCTATGCCAGGTCAGTAAAGAAGATGCTGGGTAATATTCACATCATATTTGTTCAGACTGTTATTATGAGTAGCTAAGTGAAAAAAAAGAAATGTTCACATCAGCCTCTGGGTTGTAATTCCAAGTAGGAGATATCAGAGATTATGAGGTACAACGGCTCACACTTTTTGGTGATAAAAGCTATAGTCAAACCACTGGAAACTAGGCTGCAAAGCCTTCATCACTGTCTAAAGCGCAATACTAACACTAAGAACCAGTTCAGCTAATTTAAAAGAACTTTATACTGTTTGCATCTGCTTTCTCTTGTTAACCAACTACCATGAATACAGGCATGTAGCACAACAATACAGTTAATTTTGTCTTGTGTGACAGCAAAAGTCTAGCAGTTGGGATAAGCATCGTGGAAGTGTAAACGCCCTTAAGTCTGTACAGTGCAAGACTTTCCTGTTCCATCATTGCATGTTTTGCAATTGTAATCTGGTTTACAGTGATGTCATGTGTTAATGAGCAATGCAACAACGTCCCAGATCCTGTGATCAGTGCCCTAAATATAGCGGCAATGTTGGGACTTGTATGAGACTTGCTGGCAGTTGCCAGAAAGGTGTAATTAAAGTTGGAAACATGTTGCAGATGCACAGTTTTGGGTCTTAAATTAAGCATTTTTTGGCTTCATTAATTAAACAGAGAAAAGAGTACAGTGTGATTGAGTGTGGGCCATGTTGTTCCCCTGCAGCAGATGCATAATTGTACCAAGAGGTCCTTATTTTGAAAGGCATCATGCATATACACAGCTTTGCATATCTTTATACTACGTGTTTGTCGTCAGCACATTTGGCACGTCTCTGCGACGGCATATAAATTTGCCTTTGCCCATGCTTGAACAAAATGTGGTATTTGAGACTGAGGATGTCGGTCTGTCATATCCATGGAAACATGGATAATGGCTTTTCAAGCTTTCAGATTCTGCGAGCTGAGGAGACACATGTGGCTGGACTGTCAAGGGCCTGTCCTGGTAGAGCTGTGCTCAAGGTCTTTCTTTAGTTCAACACTGGTGCACATTAGAGTGCAAAATGTGCTGTTAGGACAGGAAAGTCATATTTTGCCAAAACCCTTGTCTCTTTTCTTATGCAATAGTCAGAAATCTACCTATTAGCAATGCACCAGCTGCATGTACTGCTATTTTATGTACTTTGTCAAAGTCTCTATTTATCTGTTATTCTTTTGTTCTTTCTTTCTTCTGCCCCATGTGTCGAGTGCTGTATAACCTTGAGTGTGTTTCCAGCGTACAAGCAGAGGCTACTTTCTTATTCAGAGTGTGTGTGCCGCAGTAATGTCTGTCACAGCCCATTTCCCTCTAGAATAGAAAATGCCATCTGACACACAGCTCGGGATTAACCACGCTGTGTCCATGTGTGATGACTGTGTGTGTGTCCTCTCCACAGCATACCACCCATTGCAACCATCAACATTTTTGTATTGTGCCTGGAACATATTGAAGAGAGTAAATACGATGTTTTTTTGTTATCGCCCCCTTCACAGTAAAGTAATTCATATATCTTCTATATAACCATATGTAATATCTCATGCATTGTAGGTATAAGTTTGACTATATTGGTTGGTCTTTAAAAGCCAGAATTGTAATTCGTTAAATATAATGAATTCATATACAACAGTTTGTTATAAATCATACCTCCATGAGGGTTTTTAATGTTCAGTTATGTTGCAGTGCTGCTGTTGATAGTGGTGAAAGAAGTGCTCAGATTATACTTGAGTACAAGTACCAGTACCACAATATAAATGTACTCCATCACAAGTACAAGCTATGCACATAAAAACCTACTCAAGTAAAAGTACAGATGACCGTCAAAGTTAACACAATAATAATGCATGGCCATTTTCAAAGGGGTCCTTTGACCTCTGACCTCCAGATGTGTGAATGAAAATGGGTCCTACGGGTTCCCACGAGTCTCCCCTTTACAGACATGCCCACTTTATGATAATGAAATGCAGTTTGGGCCTTTATTTGTTATAGTTTTGTGTTGTTAATTGATTTCCAGTTATAAATATATACTAACATTTGTATAAAGCAAGCATATTTCCCCATTTCCATGTTGATAAGAAGTTTGAATACGTGAACATTTTTCCCTTAAGGTATATTCTAAACAGATAAAAATGTGAAATTAATTTGTGATGAAATATTGTATCAGTTGACAGCCCTAGTACAGACGTATTATCAGCTAACAGTTAACGTGACTGTGCAGTGAGATCCCCAGTGACTGATACTTTATAATACTGAATATGATATTATTGGATTGTTCATACTGATGCATTGATGTGTAAGCCATATTTTACTGTTGCTCTAGTTGGAGGTAGTTTTAACTATTTTATATACTGTTCTGTATTTTAATCCTCAGCCTGAGCATCAAACCCCCTCCAAAGGGTCCCAAGATAAAGCTGAGAGGTCGGGAGATGATTAATGGAGTAGGAAACACAGTTGATTTCATGACATAAATATATGGAGTATTCTATAATCTTTGCTCTTTTGTGAAATATTGGAAAGTTTCACTTTTTTGAGCCTTCAACACTTATTCAACCCAAACTATCTGACAAGTTTATTAGGGGAAATTACTGTATTGTAACTCTAAATTACTATGATGTAACTGCTAATAACTCAAAGGCATCTGAAATGTGAATATGTGGCACTGCAACAAGGCACTGCTTTCTTTGTAAGGGTTGCAAGCCAAGTCCAAAACCGTTGGTTTAAAGGTTGTGGCGATAACGCTGAGAAATGTGCACTAGATTTCAAAAAAGATAGCGACGAAGTCAGAGATATTGACAGTCAAACTGTTCAAGGCTCCCTTCAAAGCCACTCCCCCAAAAGTATCACTGTGATTGTAAACCAAAATCATAACAAGGAACAAGAAACATGACTGCTGTTAGTACTCACAGCTGTTAAGATAGCGGCTTGTGGAAGACTCTGGTGATGTGCAATGAGTGTACAGGCAGGCAGATAGACTACAGCCACAGATTTTTTTTTTTTTTTTTTTTTTGTTTTAATCAGAGCATTTGATTTATTGATTGCTGTCACTGCAATCTGGGAAGTAATACGCATTTCACTACCAATACTACCTTTAATCTTTAACAATGCATTGTATTTTATAAACGTATGTACAATAGCAATCTGAAACATAGTAGGAGTAAAAAATACAATGTTACCCTGTGAAATTTGGTGTAATATAAAGTTTCATTAAATGGAAATACTCAAGTAAAGTACAACTCATAATTGTACTTGAAAACAGTACTTGAATAAATGCACTACTTGCTTTCCACCACCATCTGTTGAATGGTATTACATTATGCAGAGAGGTGTTTGGAATGTTTTGTCCACTCCATTTATATGGCTGCTCATGTCCTCGACTGGATGAGACTACACTTTGGTAGATGGCATCCTGCAGGCACGTAACAGCTGCCTGTGTTACGCTTTGTCAGTCAGTAACAGGCTTATAATTACATTATTAGCATTCTGGCAAACACAGAATGTGTTTCCTTTTCCATACTGCTCTACAAGACTCGCATGTTTCAGAGTGAAGAGAACACACCTGTGTGTCTGTTCATGTGTTGGATCTATTTTGATAGGGAGATGCGTATCGTTGTTCTAGATATTGCAGCATATTATGTGTCGATCCTTCGGCACAATATGAAGTGTAGGCTTTCATTTATGCGCTGACAAAAATAGATTCAACCTCTCAGATGTAGATGTAACTGAATCCTTCATCCAGCCTCATTCCTCGCTTTATTCTACTTAACACATACTTTAGCTGAGACCTCTAAAATGCCATTTCAGAGGTCCAGTGGACTATATTAGGCTCATAAATCTGATCCATTAGGAACAGTATGTGAGAGGAGAGGATATGAAATCCTGCTACAGCACCACATCTGACACCTTGAATGTCATTTTAATCAGTCTGTCACAGTCTGAGCATTCTCTCTTTAACCTCTCCTCGCCTCCCTCTATCTTCTCTTTTACCCATGTATCTTTCACTTTAAATGCAAAACCAATTTAGAGAGATATTGCTCTGCCAGACACCATATTAAATTGTCTTCTTATTGGCCAGCACCAACCTAGTGCGATTTCCTCAGTTTAACTTGCTGGTGGTGTTGTGTGGGCTTGATGTGCAGTTCTGTTTTGATCGTCATCACAACCTTTGACCATAATAACAGCATTCTCTGGTTTATTTGTTTTTTATAGAAATGTGAAGCTGAAGTACTATTATCAAAAAAGGAAAAGCAGGATCTCAAATTACTGTTGTTGGGAGTGATGTAATGGTTTAGCGTGTTGGCCCTCCAGCATCACAAACAGTAAAAAGAATGGTGCTGTCAACCATGTGGATAAGGAATGCTTAGCAAGTTTGGTACTGTTTGTCACTTGCTGACATTTTCAGTGACCAACAACTGGAAAAGTTTACCGTTGAGAAATTATTTGGGAGATTGCACCTTTTTTTTTTTAGCTTATTTCAACTCACTGAAGGTCTAACTGCCACACTAATGGCCCCATTTCTCTCTTTTTTTTCTGTTTTTGTATGTTTCACTTGTATTTTGTTTAATCAGTGACCTGTTGATAGGGTTGTAAGGAGTATGACTGTTAACATTGTTCTGGTTCTTATGGGGTTGGGTGTGGAGGCAAGAGAGGGGATTATGGGGAAATTAAAAAATGAATGAAAGAGGAGGATTATCAGTATTATTATTTTTTGTTTTTCCTTTGTGATACTCTAGTTCATATAATACTATGTCAAGGAATATGGTAAGGTGGTTGGATCTCAATTAGTTTAGGGCTGTCCCCTCTTTATGGATTAATCGACTAATTGTTCCTTTGGGTCTTAGTCAACTACAATTTTTAAACTAGTCTAGTTTAAATTAGACATTTTTTATGCCTTTTACTTGCTGAATGACTAATTTCGGAGAAACTTATGAGCCCACCTCTGGTAAACTCAAGGTTTGAAGTGGTGCTTTTGTGTGATTCTTGGGGGAGATATTCAGTTTTACATATTGTTGATATGAAATCCAGCAGGCACTGCTATCACAGTATAATTAAAGTGGTATGACTCAACTTTTAAAATAAATCAGTCTGTCCTACGCGTGCAGTGACACCATGTGCCAGATCACTGTATGTTTCATGTGCAAACATCAGGTTCCTGAATATGTTCAAAAACATGACAAACAATCATAACACTTGTGTGCATCTAAGTCACAGAGGAAGTCTGGTCTACTGGGACAAAAAGCATTGTCCGGTCAGCCGTCGCAAAACAGGCTGGGCACCCAGCAGAGCCGAGCCCGGCATGACCAGACCGGTTCAGGATAATGAAACACCCAGCAAGCCGTGCCATTACCTGCTGTGGTTCAACACCCTGGAGGAACCATGGGTAGGTGGCAGAATATACTGAGCTCCCAAGTATGCCCACTGGCACAATAAATGCTGCACACAACATTGGCAGGCACATTAGGTCAGTGCACTTAACATAATTCATTATGTTTGTTTTGCAGTTAAAGCAGATGTTGGTCAGTTGTTTAAAACAAATAGGCTGACTAGCATGAACGTAAAAAGTTCTAGGTGCTCCAGGGTGTCTAATAATGAAGAAATAAAAGCATCTGCAGAACCCAGGCAAACAAACAGCTTAAGAAATGAGATGCCACTTCTGCCATTAGATTTATTTGTTTGTGTTCTTCAAATAAATAAATCTGGAGATGTTTTGGCCACCAAAGGCCTTCAATAATATGATGGAGATTGCTTTTTTGTCATTCGTCAAACAACAAAGTGGATAAAGATGTTTCCTGTCTTGCCCAGACACACAAAAATACCCAATGCCCAGACATTTTATGAAGGCCAACCATTCAGTGATTGATTGGTATTAATAAAGTCATTGTTTGACACAAAGATGCTGATATTAGTTCCCTAGGGAATGAAAAGCAATGTTCTGCTTTCATATCAGGGACAAATATGCATTTTAATATTAGAGAATATTCATTATATTGTTATAGATTAGAAGATTTCAGTTTGAATAACATTTTATTGCAACAGCTGCGCTGACAATGGGTGAAGTCCTTACTGGCTAAATGAGGATGTCTCGGTTATTCTGCGATACGGCTGCAGTCTTATCCTGTAAAAACTCCTAAAGAAGGCCATGTGTCGAAATGCATTGGTTGGCTTGCAGGTCAGACTCCTCCAGTAAGTCAGGCGGTGTTGCAGAATAGTATTTCATGTTTACTCAGACAACACAGCAGTGTGAGCGTTGCTACATGGGAGCAAAGTACTGTGCACAGCGTCATAGGGAGCATCCGTCTATCACATGCAGCATCCACCTGTAGCTCTGTATGTCCAAACATTTAGATTTCTGCAGAGTGTGACCTTCAGCAGATTGTAATGCATAATGCATGAAGAGCAAGAATGTGCACAGTGTTGGCTGAATGACCCCCCCACACACACACCACACAGAATGGCAGAACATTCAAAAAAGCAATGCATTTTAAGAAGAATATATAATGTTCAATCATTTTATCCACTGTGCGATGACCTTTTGGAAACAGGGCTAGACAGTACCTAATGTGTGTGTGTTTGCATGTTTTTATACATTTTGTTGATTTAAATGACATTACAGACAGCACTGAATGAACAATATCCTGAATAAATGGGTAAAATAGTGTCTACCTAGTCATATACCCGCAGCATGTGTGCTTTATTTATTTAATCAATATTTTGTTGGATTATTCAAGATATGATGAAGTGTAGGTGTATGCTTACTTCCCACTCACTTTGAATTATGCCTTAACTTATTCAGTTTGACAAAAAAAAATGCATTTAAACTTTTAAAAAACTGCTTCTAAGGGTACTCTTACTCAAAACCTGTCTAGACAATGAAGGTGAAGAGAAAGTCTTGGCCCACCATGCAGCTCACAGTGTTACCTTTAGAGATGATAAAGTGTAATGACCCTGATCCCTACCAGGTGGAAGCCATAGCCAACACAAAGAGACAGCCAATCAATGGTTGGTGCATCATCCTTGATGGCATATGGACATGATTCTGCAGAATGTCGTTAAATCTGCCCCGAGAACCAAAATGTACCAGAAAAATGCCATTTGTTACTGAGATACACAGGGCTTATATTGGAACACAGTGAGTGTGGTGCATAATATACTGCAGTGTATAGTCCCAGTTGTGGTCTAAACCACAGAAAACCCTGGTTTGTTTGTTTGTCTGCTTAAATGGCAAAAGCCTCCCAGCTGTACAAGTGCATTCCAGCGGATGATTGATTCAGATTTAATGTTTGTGTATGGGCTGTTTCATTTATTACAAGAAAAGTTGACTGTTGAAGTAATGTCTAGAAAATTATGTCATCATGGTGATTGTTATCATGTCTTTTGCAGCAATAATAAACCAAAAGCAGTCATATTGAATCATTTGTACATCTGTGAACCCCTTTAAAGAAATACTTTAACATTTTAGCAAGTATTATTTGCTTTCTTGCCAAGAGCTAGATATGAGGATGACACTCTCCTGTTTGTACAATAATTTTTATGCTAAATCTAAATTGCTTTAAACAGATTCTGCATTCAATTGTAGGCAACAGGATAAGACTTTAGCATCTGAAATGTTCTGTTGTCTGTTTGTAGTCCAAATACAGGCTGGTCTCAAACTGGTCATAGCTAAAAGTAATGTACTGTAATTCCCACAACATTAAATTTCCATAATTTAAATAATCATGAACCAGGAAATATAAAGAGTGGAAAATGCTGCATAGAGAGGCGGGCGGGGTGCATGGATGCCTCTGAAAAGAGACTGGCGTTCGTGTCCCGTGTGAAACCAGAAGTCAATGTTCATTTATTTGAGTTATTTTAAGTCAAATCACAATCTTTTCCCAAGCCTCCGTAGTTTTTTTTGCCTAAACTATAGTAAGTTGTTTCCTGTGACGATGGAAGTTTATTTTGTTAATCTGTGCATGTAACAAGGGGAAATTGATGTTTTGTTGGACATTCCAGAGGAAAATGAACAAACACAGAGGAACAACTTTATCGTAAGATATCGTACATATGAGATTATGTTGCTGAGTAGTATTGACCAATCACTTTGGAGCAGGCTTCGGTTGGAATGCATGTAAACAGTCCGTGTGGAGAGCAAAACAGGCGGAACGAAATGCCATATGGGAACCCACCGGCTATCGTCTGACGATGATTTAGCTTTTCATTGGTTTAAAATTAGCTTGTAAACTGGCTGCTTCTGAAACAAACCAGTCCCACTCGTTTCTCAACTCCAACTCCAGCCTCACATCTCAAGTTGCTAATTGGACTATAAACAATGAGCAGCACACAGAAAAGGAAGTCTTGGCCCGGATATCTACCGGCTACACCGGGGCAATATAGCCCCTCGCCCCCAGAGGCTTATCCGTTGTCAGACCGTTGGTCGATGGGTTCCCAGATTGCCTGAATTTTAGCAGAGAGATTTTTTTTTATTGCTGACTAGCTGCTGTTCAGCAAAGACCTCTCTGAAATGATTTGCATGTCTTCCTCTGTTTTGTTGCCATCAGTAAAACATGTTGCCTTATTTTAGACAGTGAATAATATCGTTCTTTCAGTTTGCGTCAAAAATGCACAGCACGGAGAGTTACAGGATATTGCTTATATTTTTTATACAGATGAGCAAGCATTCTTGAGCCACCTTAAGACACAGCTCAGCAAAATGCTGACACTGTAAGACTTGGGTGTGTGAAACACAGAAGAAAAGAGAGAGTGAGAATGGGGATCTTTCCGGGAAGCACATTACTGGGAGTGCAATATGAGGCATTATCACAGGATGAGACTGTTGATGTTTATGGATACTTTTATCTCTATTGACTTGCTCTTTAATCCTTTTCTTTGAATCTGTGTGTGTGTCGAGTATCAGCCAGAGGGATGACAATGACACTTGGCTCAACTCTACATGCAGTTATGCTCATCTCATAAGTCCAAATATAACATCAAAGTCCTGTTACAAGCCTTTTTTAATATCATTAATACATAAGTTGTATTAGTAACCCAATGAGACAAATTCATCATATAAAGGGCTGCCAATCGATCAAATATTTAATCATGATTAATCACATGATTTTCCTTGATTAATTGTGATTAATCACAAATTAATTGCACATTTTTTACCTGTTCACCATGTACCTTAAAGGCAGATTCGTCAAGTATTTAATACCCTTATCAACATGGGAGTGGGCAAATATGCTGCTTTATGCAAATGTATATATTTTACTGGAAATGAATTATACTGTCCAGAAATCCTCACAGATACTGATTTAGCATAAAAATATGCTCAAATCATAATGAGACAAACTGCAGCCCAACAGGCAGCAACAGCTGTCAGTGTGTCAGTGTGCTGACTTGAGTATGACTTGATCCAAACTGCATGTGATTATCATAAAGTGGGATGTAAAGGGGAGACTTGTGTGTACCCATAGAACCCATTTTCATTCACATTTGAGGTCAGAGGTCAAGGGACCCCTTTGAGAATGCCCATGCCAGTTTTCCTTGCCAAAATTTAGCAGGAGTTTGGAGGGTCATTTAACCTCCTTCACGACAAACTCATATGGTGTCGGTTTTCTAGATTCACATGATGCCAGCATCTTCACTCTAGCTTTAAAACTGAGCCTGCTACAACCTAAAGTTGAATTACTACGTTAAAGAAATTAGTGGCATCAAAAACAAATTTCTCGTTATTATTACATTAACTTTGACAATCCTACTCATCTGTCCTGATCAGCCTAAACATTGTGACCACCTAATATTGAGTAGGTCCCCCTTTTGCTGCCAAAGCAGCCTTGACCCATTGAAGCGTGGACTCCACTAGACCCCTGAAAGTATTCTTTTGTTACTGGCACTGAGCCGTCAGTAGCAGATCCTTGAAGTCCTGTAAGTTGCGAGGTGGGGCCCGGTTTGGAGTTGTTTGTCCAGCACATCCCACACATGCTCTATTGAATTGAGATCTGGAGAATTTGAAGGCTAACTCAACACCTTGAACTCATTGTTGCTTCCTCAAGCCACTGCCACTGCCATTATGGAACACAGTTTTCATGAAGAGGTGTACTTGGTCAGCAACAATGTTTAGGTAGGTGCTTGTCAAAGTAACATCCACATGAATGGCAGGGCCCAAGGTTTCCCAGCAGAACATTTTCCAAAGCATCGCACTGCCTCAGCCGCCTTGCCTTCTTCCCATAGTGCATCCTGGTTGTCATGTCTTCCCCAAATATGCGATGCACACACACACGGCCATCCACATCATGTAAAAGAAAATGTGATTCATCAGGCCAGGCCACCTTCTTCCATTGCTCCGTGGTCCAGTGCTGATGCTCACATGCCCATTGTAGATGCTTCTGGCAGTGGACATGGGTCAGCATGAGCACCCTGACACGCAACGAACTGCGGTGCACTGATTCTGACGCCTTTCTATCAGAACCAGCATTAACTTTTTCAGCAATTTGAGCTACAATAGCTCTTCTGTTGGATCGGACAACACGGACCAGCCGTCGCATGAGTGAGCCTTTGCCCCTCGTGACCCTGTCACCGGTTCACTGGTTTTCTTCCCTTGGACCACTTTTGGTCTGTCCTGACCACTGCAGCCTGGAAACATGTCACAAGAGCTGCAGTTGTGGAGATGCCCTGACCCACTCGTCTAGCCATCACTATTTGGCCCTTGTCAGTCGCTCACGTCCTTACGCTTACCCATTTTTTCTGCTTCCAACACATCAACTTCAAGGACAAAATGTTGCTGCCTAATATATCCCACCCACTGCCAGGAGCCATTGTAACAAGATTATCAATGTTATTCACTTCACCTGTCAGTAGTAATAATGATATGGCTGATCTGTGTATAATTGTACAATATACCTCTTCTTAAAGGTTGGCATGGCTTGCTTCAGTTTCAGTTATCTAATAAGCCTGTGTTTGTATAAAGACAGAGCACAATCTGCCATATCCAGAGTCCTGCTCTCTATTTCTGTTACTGACACAATGGCTGCCTTTCCTCAGGCAATCACACACCACAGGGACACATAGATGGAGCTCTGAGGATTTAGAGACTCTCTCCTTCAATTTTCTCTCACATTCTATCTTCATTCATCCCTACCTCACAGTGAATGTCCCTTTCTTGTGTAATTATTTTCTTCTGTGGTTGTGGGTTTTTATCAGGAAATGTCAGATCTACTTTTGAATGCAGTCCAATAAGGAAGATGTTCCAGGATGAGATTAGGGGTCCACTGATTGCTCTCTAATTAGGCAGTGATGGGAGGTTGATAGCGGACAGCTAGTTGAGTTGGATATTATCTTTCATGTTTCCTGATGTGATGTACTGTTTGGTCTACAGTCCAACTCCCTGACGGTGCTGACTGTGGTTTGACGTCTTGATTATGTTACCACTACAGTGTATTTAGACAGTGATCATTCTTTCTAAGCCACTGAGAGGCTGCTAATACATCTGAAAACATTTGACTGAGGTGCTAAGGAAACAGTATTTAGATTTTATATCTTCCAAACCCCTCTAACTCCAGCAAAAGCGAGGGTATATCTAGACTGCACTCATTAATAAGCAGCGAACACATAAGGTCAAACACTAATTGCTCTATACTTTTGGCAGGGAGTGTATGCGTACGCCGTCGTTCTTTTTGACTGTTCTTCACTGACTGGAAAGATGAAAGGATTAGTATTCAGCCCACAGCCACACGTTGCTCCTGCAGCACTGCATCGATCAAGGTTCTGTGGTTTAAAGCTGGCAGGGTTTCACACAAATACGAATTAAAATGTGTGATTGCTAGTATCTGCTAGACGCTTTCTTTGCTATCTGTCTATCTGCAATCTGTCTGTTTGTCTGCCTGCCTGCCTGCCATTGGATTACTATTGAATTAATTGCCAATGCCAATAATCAATTAATCGGACTAATTATTACGATTTTTTTTTTTAATTCCAGCTTCTTAAATGTGAATATTTTCTGGTTTCGTTCTCTTCTATGACAGTAAACTAAATATCTTTGATTTGTGGACAAACAACACGTTTGAGGATGTCATCAATTTTGTGACATTTTATAGATGAAACAACTAATTAAGAAATAATCAACAGATTAATAAACAATGAAAATAATCTGTAGTTGCAGCCCTGTTGTCTATCAACTCTTTGTGCCTTGGCCCTAATGATAGGTGGTTATACTAATGTCTTAATGGATTTATACAAGGCGGTTCTTCTGGTTCGGCTACATGTATAACAGTAGTTGTGGACTGTTTTACAATATCAAGTCTACTATACTTTCAGCCACATTTTCACCTCCAAAAAAGTGGTTTAGATAATATGTTTAAACAGGGAACTCACCGGGCTCATTGATTTCTCATGTGGCGACACCATGTGCTCTCAGTTATAAAACCCCTCTCTTATAATCATCATTTTGACAAAAAAAAATGAAATTGGCTTTTTTTTCCAAATAGTATTACCCAGTGCAATTTAATTAAAAGTAATTCAAATGAGAAAGGGTTGGTTATTAAGCTCAGTTTAATACTGTGGTGTCCCTGTATTTCTACAATCTCTGTTGAATAAAACAGTGCTAGCACTGATAGACAAGATGTCCAAACCTTCAAAAATAACATCCCAGGTTAAAAAAAAAGATCCCTCCTGTTCTATCAAAGTCTTCAGGTTATGAACAGTGAATGTTAGTGACATCAGAGACCATGGCAAACAGGATGTCCTTGCAGAGCTGATGAAACAGACATATCACAAAGACTCTCCTAAATTGTGTTGTAGCACTCACCAACACCAAGGTCTCTGTTCCAGCTCAGTGTTTACGAGTTGAAACACAGCTGTGCATGAAAAATGTGACTGGGTGGGGAAGGGCATCCATGTAAGAGATTTAGTTGGCTGGATCCGTGACCAGTCGCTGTTCATCTACGTTTTTTTTATTTGTTTTTTCACCCGTTACAGGCTTACCATAGTGTTGTTAAGGTGTCCATGCTCCCCTGCATCCTTTTTTACTGTATGAAATGGCCATTTTATTTCCATCTGCCACAGCTGTAAATATGTTTCATGGCGGTGCACGTGTCTTTAAGAGGGGCCGCTATAAATCATATAGGAGTGAAAGTGTGTGACAAACAAGCTTTCCTCATTTGCCTCATTTGTCTAATTTCATTAATGCAATTCATACATTCAGTCACATGAATAATTTAAACAACACCTCTAACTTGCCCCCTTTTGCAGGCTTTACAAATGGAAATTAGCTGCACTCTTAATTTTAACAACTGGGGTTTCTGGTCTTCTTTGCAGCACACAAGGATGGCCTTAAATCACCACATAATGTACAATAAAACAATGCAGATTTTTTTTTTTTTTTAGATGGCAGACATGCATTTTTTTTTTTCTGTAACAACATTAAACCTGCCCAAGTCTGTTACCAGAGGTAGGGTCTTATTACTCAGCTGGCTACTTAGTCTTAGAGTAGAAGCAATAGGGTGCCACTCCAAGGGCTGCATTTAGAGCAGTATAGGTTCCAGGCTTTGGCTTAGCCATACTTTACTCATTCACTTTACTTAGGGAACGCTACTCAGTGAGCCTGCAGTCTGGCATATTAATCAGGCAGCTCTGCAGTGAAGCCATTTCTCCTCTAAATTTAATCACCAAAGGATCCCAGTCTATATCCTTTCGAAAGGAGAGCCTTGAAACAAATATATGCACCATTAAAAAGCACATTATCCTAAGAGAATAGTCTTTCAGATCCTCTTTGTGACCATGTATGGTGAAGCAGTATTTGTGTACAACAGTCTGGGCCATTAAAGGTGCTAATTGCTGGATTGCGAGCATTTCTATTGCCTTTCAACAGCTCTCAACATGGTGACAGTGAGCCGCAGCTAACGGTGCTAACAAGGCTAAACAATGGCAACAGTGCTGACAGCGATAACAGAAGGTGGGAATGTTGCGCCATTATTCCGCCATGCTGTTCTGTATGAAAGTTATGGAGGTAAAATGGGGGGACAGAGTTTGTCCACCAGTGAGCTGGCTGCGGAGGTAGTTGCCAAGTCGACACTCACACAAACACACACTAAATGCTGTTGTGTTTACGCCACGCTCCCTTTTGCTCCCACAGTACTGACATGTTATCTAAAATCACACACCAGGGCCGGCATTATACTGCCAACGTTTTGTTCGATGTGAAAAAGCAAAGCCGGCGTAACGGCAGATCTTCGTCATGGCTGTATTGCAGAATATCTGTGTGAAAAGGGCTTGTGTAAACTAAACTAAAGGGTGGGTGCTATGCATCTGCGACAGCACTGCTGGTCAGGACAGCGTTATCAGCTGTAACCGCCGTACGAAAGCTGTGCAGAGTGATGGCAGTGAGCGAGCCAGCAGCAGGCTCACATGCATGGTCCAGCCAACCTCTACACCTGGGGCAAAATTGATACACCATCCTGTCCCAAGTGTCCAGGATGGAGATCCTCAGCAGCTGCCCAAAAGCCCTTGGAGACGGGCGCTATCATGCTTAGGGCAGTTCCAGACAGCATAGCTACTGCCATCAATAACATCAAGGCACAAGGCAAAGACCATCATGTCCCACAGAGCTGGAGAGAAGCCCAACACACAACCACAGGCAAAGGTTGGCCTCCTCACCTCTGCCACGGACTGGCAACTGGAAGTGGACCTTGGCAAGCAGCTGAAGTTCCCATCCAGGATAACATCAACAGAGCTTCGACCAGACATGACCATTGTGTCAGATTCCACCAAACAGTTGATCATTCTGGAGCTCACAGTGCCCTTGGAAGAGCAGATGCATATGGTCAATGAGACGAAGCATGCTAAGTACCGGGAGCTGGTGGAAGAGTGTTGGAGGCAAGGCTGGAGAACTTGCTGTGAGCCTCTGGAGGTGGGCTGCCGAGGATTCGCAGGGCAGCAAGTGTTCACACTGCTGGGCCGCACCAGGGAGGCAAAGAGGAAGGCTATCAGATCTGCAACTGAAGCCGAGTGTGGCAGAGAAAGCCACAAGGTGGCTACGGATCAAGAGGGCAGAGCCATGGGCAAATGCTGGTGAGACGCAGGCTGAGGTCTGATCAACCCTGGTCGGGTCACCTGGGCGAGGGTGTCTGATGGTGAAAGACCCAAAACACCCAATGACTCCAGGTTACATCACTGATGATGTGTCCCAGTGCATCCGCAGGATGCATCTTTCACCATAGTATATAGTTAGGTAGTTTTTTCTGGGACCAGAGAGAGCATTGAGAGAGGAGTATTGTATAGAATTGATATTGTGTTTGGGTAAACTTTGTCTTTAACATTAAGCAATATTTTAGCTTAGTTTTGCTTAATATGAACAGTGGTTAGTTAGAATCCTGAAACACACTACTGAAGCTGATATATTTTTGAAGAGTCGTGATTTATGGGCAAGTCAGTATTTGAAAATCAACAATTTTGAATACCCCAGCATGTGGTTGGATGCTGGCAGTAGTCACAGTATGCTCCTTCCTGCAGAACTGTGGGGAGGATTGTATGAAGGGAGTAAGGGAACAATTACAGAAATGGGGAAAAAAAACAACAACAAAAAAACATGTTTGCAGAGAACTGAATGAGGCTCTAATTTATATGAGACTTTTAAGGTGTTGAAACCATATTCTGAAGCAAACTTTTATTGCACAAAAGCCTGAAATAGACCCTGAAGCAGACTGTGCCATGGCAGCCTGATAAGCTGCACAGACCGACTGAAGCTCTCGGGAGTGAGCCTCGGCTCAGAGGGTTCAGCCTGGAAGAGCTGAGAAGTTTGATACGCTCTATTGACTCCACTCCGGCTAAATGGAAGAAATTGATCTCCAAGGTGTCATTCAGAGATTGTGTGTGAGCAGCCCGATAGCACTGTCGCTGTGGACCCATCTGGCCTTTGAGAACCCAGCAGGTAGCCTCTTGCAGAGCCTGCAGTACAACTGCTCAAACTTAATACTGTAATCCTTCTGATGAGGCATGGTTATGTTTAATGTTATGAAATTACCATCAATGACTTCACAGGACGCTTGGTTTTTAAATTTTAGCCATCAGCCAGTGTTTCCACAGTTGACACCTTGGTTTGTTCACGTCATTGTTCTCTCTAAATACCTGGTTATCATATTGATTTTTTTATATAATGGTTAAAGATACAGTATTTGCACTCAAATTTATCTTGTTTTTCTTCTTCTGTCTCCGTGTGACAAGCACATAAACACACACATATATGACACATGCTATTTTAGACTAAATAAAGACGACTTTATAAACATAAATTAAAGCATATTTTACTGTATTTGACTTGCTCTATAGGTGGCAAACAACGGATGCTGCAGGTGGATAGGTTATACTGTTCACCATGTTTATTTAGCTTGTTAGCAATTAAGCACACTAACATTTGCTAATTAACACTGAACAAAAACAGTTGGGGCTCACTTTGACTAGCTGGTGGTGCTAGATGGAAAGTCAAGGGAACACCAGTCCTGACGATCCACCATCTGGTCGCTACGGATGTCTGTGCCAATATTCATGGCAATCCAGATAATAGCTGGCAAGACATTGCACTAAAAAAACTGAAAATGTCGACCTGCTGGTGGCGCTGGGGGTAAACGCAATCACCTAAGCCAGTAAGATTCATCCTATGGGGACCATGAGTGTTGAATTTCATGTAATCCAGGTTGGGATATTTCAGTCTGGACCAAAGTGGTGGGCTGACTGACATTTCTATCCATTCATACATTCACTTTAATATTCCACTATTATTCCATTATGACAATATTCTGAATTTGATTTGGGTCATGTAAACAGCATATTCTGTTTGGGCATTTTGAATTAAGCCTTATTTTGAATCAAGCTTTTTTCCGATTAAGACATTTGGGATATGTTGATAGTATTTCTTTTTTTGGATACGTATACTGTATAGCACATTCAGAATATGCATCTCAGTTGGAGTTTTTACGGCAGTTTGCGACACACTGCCTCCTATCTGTTTGCATCCGGCTCTGTGCATTGTACACAAACCAACTAGCCGACAGTTTGCAGAGAGAAAGAGAAGCCACATTTCAGACCTACGCATGGCTGCATGTAAACTGGAATATTAGTGGAATATTCATGTTCATTAGCCATGTTAACAGCTTAATAGGAATATTGTCTTCAACAATAAGGGGAAAATGTAATAGTTTGTGCATGTAAATGTAGCTCAGCTCCTGAAAGGATAACTGTAGCTTAGCTCCTCTGTTGCTAAGAAACAAAATTGTCATTATGACTACTTCAAATGACACTGACAGGATGTGTGTTGTTGACAAGTTCATAACCTCAGCGGTGGCATTGTTTCCCCCTCTCTCCCTCCCCGTCTCTCTCTGTGTGTGTCTCTGTTTCAGTCTGTTGAATACTGATACATGCTCTGGACTCATTAGTGCTTCCTCTTTTATGAAATGGGGCCTCTCAAAAGCTTCTCTACATAATACAAACCTCTCTAGTGACT
Source organism: Pterois miles (assembly GCA_947000775.1). Lineage (NCBI taxonomy): Eukaryota > Metazoa > Chordata > Actinopteri > Perciformes > Scorpaenidae > Pterois > Pterois miles. The sequence goes on along the minus strand of CAMQGK010000110.1, from coordinate 9,255,320 downwards.
GTTCTGCTCTGTGGCAAAGTCTCTGCATATTACTAACTCACAAAGGAAGATAGCTCAGTCAACTAAAGCAGGATTATGTGGCTAAATTAGCATTTTTAAGTAAAGGAAGAACGGCAGTTTCAGCTAATGTTCTTTCAATGGTTGCCGCTTAAAAATCTCATTAGTACTCATTATCGTGCTCTTGAAATGAGTGTCCTTATGATAATGAGCTTATGAGTTTAAAGTGCTGGGGGGTTGACTGGGCCTGGACTCTTTTTTATTATTATTATTATTTTGTTGTTGTTTCCTGAATCCCACTATGGCTCCCCTCCGGTTTAGGATCATGTATCATTGTGTCCGTGTTTAAGCTCAGGCTGCTCTACCACAGTGCATGTTTTTTTAGGAAAACAAAAAGTAGTGATGAGTCTGCATTTTAATAGTGCCATATTAATGAGGCAGAATTAATCCTGCATTGTATATGCTTCAAGAACGCGTCTTGTTTTCCAGGCCATAATTGCAAAGAAAGAAAGAAAAAACCTCAATAATCAGTGTCTCTGTTGTCAAAATGCAATCTAAATGGTAATTGTTTACCCTATCTCAAACAAAAGCAACACCTCAAACTCAACACAAAAGCGTAGTGTTTCAATCTGTCACATTCTCCACAGAGTGCTTGTGCTTCATGCTCTGGAGAAATGCAGTGTTGTCACTGAATAACACAATGTTTTTGCTCCATTGATCTCAAGCAGTGCACTTCCACTGTCTGACATGGTTGTGTTCAGCTTTGGCTGCAGTAATCCCTGTATTTACAAAGCCATTGTCATGTTGAGAGCTTTGCTCTGTTCAATACCACTGAGCAGTTGACTTAAGCCTGTATTGACTCTACAGTGAAATTATTATTTTTTTTCTTCTCTCACAAAACGTCTTGTGATGTTGTAACTGCTACAGCAGCTACTTACACATTCATTCATTCATACTTTGAATTAACTCTACATAATAACACTATTTCCAGGTTGGTCTCATACACTGTTTTTAGCTTTACCTACAAAAAGCAATGCTCTCTTACTCATTTATATCCCAAAACGTCAATTTGCGTGTATTTAATGTAACCGTGAACCAGGAAATATAAATAGTGCATAGGTAGAAGGTCGGGGTGGATTGGCAGGTCTAAACTAGAGGCCGGTGAGTCAGTGTTGATTTATTTATTATGACGTACTTAAGTAACGCCACTTCAATAGTTATTTTAAGCCAAACCTGATCTTTTCTTAAGCCTAAGTAGTTTTTGTTTCCTAATCATGAGCAAATCGATATTTTGCTAAACCTAACTAAGTAGTTTTGTTGCCTAATCCTGATCAAGTTGATCTTTTCATAAACCTAACTAAGTAGTTTGTTGCCTAACCCTGACCAAGGCAATCTTTTCATAAACCTAAGTAGTTTTATGGTCTCATCCTAGCCAAGTTGATCTTTTCATAAACCTCAGTAGTTTTAACTGCCTAATCTTAACCAAGGTGATCTTTTCATAAACCTAAGTAGTTTTATTGCCTCATCCTAACCAAGGTGATCTTTTCATAAACTGTGTTTTTTCCTTCTCATTTTTACCTAAGTAGTTTTGTTGCATAATCCTGACCAAGTCAATCTTTTCCTAAGCCTATGTAACTTAGTTGTCTAAACCTAAAAGGAAGTTGTTTCCGAAGAAGTTTATTTATGAAAAGACTGTATGCATGTAAGCAGCATAAATTGACACGTGTTGCTGGAGATTCATAGGAAAACAAGCAAAAAAGGAGTAATAACTGTTTCATAAGATATCGTACAAACCGTTCTATGAGAATAAGTTTTTTTTTCATTCTCTCACATGCAGAACATAAAAGCTCTGTTTTTGGTCTTGCCGAAATGCACCTTGGGAGTCATAGTTAATAGTGCACAGGCTTGAGCCTTTGACTTTTCATCAAAGAACCAGATCATATATAACACACTTCATCTTTTGTTCTGATTATTGAACAAGGAGAGTTTCATGTTGATCAAAACCTTAAAAATGCTCCAACTGTGAGGTGCATAACATTGTCTGGGAAAAATCAATGACAGTTTTTACTTCCAGAAGAGAGCCCTGAGAGACACTATAACCAAAATACCAAATGAATGGATAAATATTGTGTATGTCTCAACGGCAAGTATCTCCTGTTGATTCATTATATGCTGAATTTGTTAAGCAATACAAAGCCATCAGTGCGTTCAAAAGAAATACACATGTTCAAGCACATAGTGCAATCAGCATGTTTTGTTCCTCCTGCATCTGTGCCTATGATGCAAAGCCTGAAGTGATCTGATTTTTGATTGGGGTCATAGAGAGTCCACACCTCTGTTAATAACATAATTAAACTGTGCTTCACTGACTGACAGCTCCATTTTCCAGCTTTATTCTTAGTACTAACAGCATCTTGTTTATCTAAAACTAATATGGAATATCAGGTGTCTGACATCATTGTGGTTTCTTCATTAACCAAAACATGACAACTAATTATACCAAAGCTGTTGTTTGTAATGACACATTCCTCAGGGTTTAATTTGCTCTGGAAATCATCAGTGTAATATTAGAGCAATGTCAATGGTGGTCAAAGCAGCTATTTGCTAACATGATGTATTGCTGCTAACTCCTGATGTTGTTTCACAGTAATGGATCATGTGTCACATAATTAACAGAGTAACTTTTCAATATCACCTGAATGATGAGCATGTTTCTGCTGTTCACTGTGACTGTGGATCATTAGCTGCTGTGGTCCGTGGGTAGTGGCACACTGGCGTACAGCTCGGTAGATTGATGGTCTCTCTTGTCTCTTCTAAAGCAGGGGCTCTTACGAGCTGACAGTTCACAGACCGACTTCCACAAGTCCATTTCTGCAGTATCCATGCTGTCAATTATCTCTCTCTCTTTGGCACCCACACATACAGTACACACTCACCCTTGAGGTTATTCAATGGCCTGAATGTGAGTGACAGGTAAGAAATGTGCAATAATAACCCAAGCTCTGCTTTCATCCCCAAAGGAGCTTTATCTTAGATGAGCATTTTTACTGATACTATCAGGTACATTTTCTGGATGACCTGAGTAACACATTGTGATTATTTTAAATCTTCCACACCACAGTCAATTATGTGACATACAAAATCGCATTTTCAGGCACATGATTCATCGCTACAAAACTTTTTTCCCTCTGACAAGTTAACATCCTCTTTAAAACCGCAATGAGAAATATTAAGGTAATTAGACATTGAGCCAAACACATACAGCAAGCATGCTGGCACACACTCATATGCATGCACATTATAGTACATATGCACACTTGACATCAACTCCTCACTTGGGCGTCAGCTATGGGATTACAGCAGCTAACTTGGCACAATGAATTAATATCAAACACAGCTTTATCCGGCCTGTACAGCCTCACAGCTCCAAAGCTCCAACCAACTCTTCATCTTTAATGTGTCCCCTGCTATCAGCGTAAGCAGGGCTGACTGCCCTTAGCACAACATGATTTATCTTGGCATTGTTTTCAACACTGATTAACTGGGTTAAGGTCCAAATAACAATACACAGGAATCACACAAAAAAGAATAAACAGGACTTTCATTTTTAAAGATGTAATCACCATGCTAAGCACCGTCGGCAAAGGTTGGTCATATCAGGTCACGTGCCTCATAGCAGCACTGGTCCCATATCAGTTTATTTGCTCTGCTCATGTTTCAACGAGTGCAGGGCTGAACCTGACCAACATATTCTCATGCGACAGTTCATATAGTATATTGTGAAAAGTTATCCCTCATTTTTTGTGTTTTCCTACAAATGTCCAGTCTTTTCAAAATAAACTCTTGTCTTCATGGGAAGCAACTTGGTTAAGTTTAGGAAATAAACAGGCAACAAAACTGCTCAGGTTTTTGAAATGATAACAGAAGAGGCATAAATTAATTACAGAAGTTAAGTGACAAATCAGTGATCACGTCTGATTTCACACAGGACACAAACACCGGTCTCCTTCGCAAAAGTAAGGAGTTTTTATGACCCACCCACCTGAACTCCTCCCTACACAGCATTTGCAGCTCTTTATACTTGCTCACAATGTCATGGATTACATACAAATTGATTTTGTAGGATATAGACATGCTTTTTGTAGGTATAGCTATGAACGCTGTTTGAAAACAGCATGCCTCTCCACACGCCCACAGAGCTGAGCAGAAGAACGACGATAATGTTGTCGGTGCCGGTTATAACAGGCTCGGTCGTGACACACATTGCAACATGCTAATGTGTTGACAGATTTGTTGTTTTCATTTCTTTTCAGAAACCAGCCATATAGTAACTCAGGTGGCAGTTTGGTGTTGTGTGCTTGTGTGCCTGTCATAATATTATTTTAATGACAACTTATCTTCTGGCATTTTCTCCTGATGTTCTTCACTACTTTTGTTGGAAGAAGCTAATAACAGTAACAGGTGAACTATCTTTATAAGTGACATATTTTCTTTTAAATTAAGCACTGTGTGGCAGACCTGGATTAAAGCAGTGTGGTGCCCTTAGGTGACCAAACTTGAATTGCCCCCCTCCTCCCACTTTACACTAAAAGTAAAATATATTAAGGCTATAAAGACTATAGATTTACATGAACTTATGGTACAGGCTGGGCCTGGTGCCCCTCAGTTGTATTATTGCCCCCTCTGTCTGAGATTTAGATATTTAATAGCAAACAGTTACTAAAAAGTCACTGGCTGAGATATGTGATGATGTGACTATCACTAAACTGTTGTTTCAGAACCATGGACAGCAATGTTTGTTTGTTTGTTTTTAGAGGGTGAGGCGCTGTCCAGTGCTGAAACAGAGTGGAGGAGACTGGGGGAGGGGGTATTTGAAAAAGCAACTGAGAAATAGAAACTATAAAGTATTAAATTTGGACACTGGATTTCTTTTTTGCGACTCACCTGACTCACTTTTAACCTGCATTTGCATATATACTGTTTTCCTCAACTTATTGTAGACTGCAACTAGGCTGCTTTTGGAAACTTAGATTAATGAATCTGTACAGTGTCTGATATGTGTAGTGAAATGTGGTAAAACACTGAAAACTGTACATTTCACATAGTGGTTTCACTGTCTCTTCCTTTGATACCTCATCTAATTTTTTTTCTATTTTATAGGCATTTCATTTCTTATTTTTTCAGTTCTGACACCCACATCGAAACAAATTACTTGTACAGGTGTACAGTAGTTGGTGAATGAAGTCAAATTCTTTGCTTTTAACATATCAAAAGTTACATGATGCATGCCTGTTTGGTTTTCCCCATGTGTATCACTAATGCCACCTGCATTATCATGCCATATTTCAACTTTAGTTTGAATTTGTGCACTTCGTCATTGGTATTCCATTCAAGCAGATGGTAAAAAAAATCACACACTGAGTGGATGGAAAACCCTCTGGAGGTTCAGTCGAGCTTTTCCACCTACGCAGAGTAAACTAAATGGAAGGCTAACAGCTGCTGAAAGTTTGCCAAAGCAAAGACCCACAGTGTTTAGCTTTTCTTTCTCTCTTTTTTTTTTTTTTTTAACTCTGAGGATGTCATGTGGTGTTGTTTGTTGCTGCATTTTCACACCTAGTCTGTTTGAACGCCCCCATTTGCTTAATTTATTCTGGTGGGTGAGAACGATATCATTCTAACTGCACAGAAAACAACCTCGCTGAAACAACATGAAATTCTGTGTCTCGGCCTTATTCCATGTCAGCTGCAATTGCGGTTTGTTTATGGTGTGAGCAAAGCACAACGGCCTCAGCAACTGGCATCAAGGGCTACTTCACCTCCACCTTTTCCATTATTACTGTATATCAGGACAACTCCCTGTGCATTACAGCTTACACAATAGACTTGTTTCACCTTGGGTAGTCAAAAACATTATTCTACAAATGGTTATGAGAATGGCACAGGTTCTGCTGTCCACGGTGTTTGTTATATGAACCTGTGCATGCATATTTATAGCCCTCACACCTTTTTATGATATAAAAAAATGTATGAAATGTATTAGGTAAGCAGCTGCAATGCGCATACTAAAATATAATGAGACAGCAGGAGGCATGTTATGGAAGAGAAATTGGGACAACCATCAATATGGCAGGTAGGAATGAACAGTAGTGTCATGTATTACCATATGTAGAGTAAAATAAGTATGGGAGTGTTCATTCCAGTACAAACACTTCAACTGTGAATTTCAGTAATTAGCACCCTTTTAATCTGAGGGGAGAATCTAATTAAAATCACCTTTTGCTGTGTTTGATTATAGAACAAAACACTGCATCCACTTGCATACTTGTCTCACTGGCACAATATTGGGGAGCAGAGGGCTGAAATGAAAGCCTTGTTTAAAATGTTCTGCCTGAACTAACATGGCGAGTAATTTGTTTGCTCTTTTCTTTTTTTCTCTCCTTTTGTTTCTCTTCCTCCCCACCTTGTAGACTCTATACAGCTGTTCACGAGAGCTTTCAGTAGAATTAATTTATATTATCATGTCACAGTTTTTGTAAACAAATCGTCTCTCTGTTGACATTTTCCAGAGAAACGTTTTGAAGAGAAATTAAGCTTCACGGGGTTTTGTGTTAATTTTGGCGAGTCAGTGAGTGTTAGATTTGTTTTGTTTTGTTTGTTGTCATGATTTTTTCCTCTCTTACACTTTCTTCAGCTTTAACAAGTTTGCTTCTAAAAAAAGACAATATGAATATGGCAGAATGATAAATGGGAATTTCAGCAAGACTTATCAAAGAGACGAAGCATTTCGTCTGTCTCTCAATACTCAAAGGGAGAAAGAATAGCGGTTAGAGAGAGAGGTTACAAAGTCAGGCCAGTTTACTCTCCTTTATCCAAGGTAGTGCCGGTCAGATCATGTAAAAAAATGCGAGACAATTTCCCTACACACTGCCAAACTGGCTTCACTGGAGTTGTGTCTCTTAGAGAGAGACAGATAGATAGACAGATAGATAGATAGATAGATAGATAGATAGATAGATAGATACAAAACTCACTCGCAGTAATGTAGGAAGTAAGGAGCATGTGAAGTGATTGCAGAGGCCTTTTAAAGACTGGCCCATGTGACCCTGTTATTGCAGTGTTATTAAGAATAGTTGAATAAATAAACAAGGCTACATGATAAATTGTAAGGAGGTAAGAATACATTGATCTGAATTCATGATCCAGTATCATTGATGCAAAGAATAAACATTGATACAGATCTCCATCTTAAACATGCACTTTTATTTTGAAATTCTTAACTGATAAAAACACATTACACATCCACTTTAGCTTCAGTAGGCAGTATATTTTTGGCGTCATTGGGCAAAAATTACATAATAACCTTTCAGCATATTGTAATGCAGGTGTTCTGAGAGGAAACTAGACTTCTGCACCGCCTCATGGCTCTGTGTTCAGGATTTAAAAAAAATCTCGCCTGTGTGGGAGACTGGCCAGTCACAGGTCATTTCAGAGAGAGCGTTCTTATTGGCTGTGCTCCAGCTGGTGGGCTGTGCGTGATTTTTCCTTAACCCTAGAACACTAACGTTAAAATAAGTCACACCATCACTAACGTTGGGTATATTTTACCCAATACAATATCCTTGATAAAAAGCAGTTTTATCAATTCGGATATATTCCACCCTTAAAATATGTTACTCTCAATCACTAAAGTCGGGTGAAAATCACCCGAATGCATGCCTCTTGAAAAAACCATAGATGGGAGGAGGGAAACCATACAATTAAAACACAGAAGCAGCCTGAAGCACCCAAGGACCCATGAAACTCACATGGCAACACAATGAAAACACATAACAAGAATTGTGTGGGTCACAATCACCCACTTAGTGTTCTAGGGTTAATGATCTCAACATGACTGCCGGGTCACAAACTTTCTCATTTTACAGCTAAACAGTAACTACAAGATGTTTCTGAAAACATTTGAGGAGAGAAGTAGACATTACAGCAGAATATTGATTCCTATGTGATCAGCGCTGCTTAATTTGACTGTGCGATCAGAGTTTGTGAGTGATTGACAGCTTCTCAGCTCTTTTTCTCAGTCGTGAAATCTTGCAGATGCCGTTAGGAGCACCGGAGGACACACAGGCACATGTTTTTTTTCAGATTAACTGTCTTGTGCAATACTGTCAGGATATACTGACTGTTTCATAAAAAATAACTTTTTAAATCATATTTGCTCTATTTCTACCCACTGCTGCTTTAAACATGAGAAATTTGGCATTTTATATTGAACGGGAGATTTGTTTTTATTCTTTTTTTTTTATTAAAAAGAATATATTTTTTCATTTAAACTTCATTTTTCATTTAGATGTCTTGAACAGCCCAGTAATAAAATTGTCAAGTCAAACTTTAGTTGCTTTATGTACTGATTGTGATATTGTCTCATATCAATCATACCACATGATTTATTTTAGTAGTATCATGGCAGACTTTGATACCAGCAAATATTGCATTGTTGTCCAAGGAATCAATATAATATTGTATCTTCGTAAGTCTTCAAACAGACCCTGTGATTGGTGATTGGCGCCAAAAATCCTGATCAGAGCACCCATAAAAGAGGGGATTTTGTAAACTGGAGAATAGCATTATGCTAATTTATGACAGCACACTTTATTACGTTATATTACTCTGGAATAACTTCTCTTTCTGCCCCTGTCCTCTCACCTCCTGTTAATTATCTTCTAATAACAATCAGCGAGGCAGCAGGGAGGCTCCTTAATTTATTCTGCTCCAGGGTAAACCTTTCAGTTGGTCCTCCTAGGACATGGATCATCACAACGGTGATAGCTTTTATTGTATGTGTGTGTGTGTGTGTGTGTGTGTGTGTGTGAGAGAGAGAGAGAGTTGACTAAGGGACCTCTAGAACTGCTGCTCTAGCAGATTATATAATGTGCTAGACTCCCCTGCACTCAGCACCTATAGCACAGCAGGTTTACGCATATTTGCATCTGTGCATGTGTACGTACCTCTTTGGCAGTTTGCTCATTAGTTTCTGCAACATGCAGTTCAGATGAAAATAGGCCTCCAGAGACTACACACACTCTCCCCCGAGCGCCGCTCCCAGGTTCTCCTCTATCTGTTGTTACGAGGAGGATGCTGTGCGTCCATATCGATCGGCAGGGACGAGTGAGCAACAGGTAAACTCACTGTTTTATTATCATTCATGCTTCGCAGTCACTATTAACGTCTAGCCATCCTTCTGCCACCTCAGCCTTTCTTCGTTATTTGCTATATTTTTGGTGTTGTTCCTTTAAATTCGATTTATGTATGCTATGTGTTTGTTTAAGCAGAATTCCCTGTGGTGCCCTAATTATCTGAAAGTTCCCTTTGGCTAAACTAATAGACTGTTTCCATTTGCTAATTCTGCTTTTAGGGAAATGTGGTGTTGGCGGAATAATTAGTTGTTGTTAAGGTGTCAGAGTGATGTGAAGAAGCCAGCGTTTGGGGGATGTCTGTCACTGACAATAATTTCAAGTCCTGAGGACAGTTTTTATGAATCTGTTTGAGTGAATGTAATATGTCAAAAAACAATATAAACTCTGAAACTCCTCAACTGTATGTAGTTGTTAATGTGTCAAAGGGGTGTGAAGAATCCAGTTTGGTGGATGTTACTGACAATTATTTAAAAGTCCTGAGGACAGCCTTTTAATGAATGTGTCTGAGTGACTATAATGTGTCAAAAAAAGAGTGTTAATTCTGAAACTCCTCTACTGTATGTTCAGTCTCCAGGAGCAGATGTGTCTCTGACAGACTAATCAGGCACACACACACCGGTGTGTTTGAACTGCTTTACTAGTTTGACAAAAGAAATGAACTACAGCCCAACAGCCAGTACAACGTACTGTCCAATTTTAGCTCATTTCAGATATATCAATAGTGTAATATACATCAACGGATAAGAAAATAAGAAATGTAGGAGTGAGATCCTAAAGATGTGCTCGAGGTTTTCAGAGTGCTGACACGTTTTGGCTCAACTGTTAATACTGATATCAGCCTCAAAAGTCTACTATTGGTGGTTATAAAGAGTAAGCTGCACCGTGTAATAGTATTGTTTTATGGTACTGCAGGTATATGTGATATCAGGCTGCTACAGTGACTTGATTTCAGTTTATTGATTGTTGTTGATAATATAATATAATACAGTATATTACGCACATTTATCCTGTAAGCTAGTAATCTCTGTCGGGCTGCAGCGTTTAGCCAGCTACATTTCTTTTAATCAGTGGAGTGTAAAACTGTTTAAGTTCTGGTACAGTACAGATTGCATAGATCACTAAAATATATAAAAAAAAAAAACCCTCAGGTTATTATCTGCCAAACTTTCAGAATAACTGAAATTATATGCTTCTAGTTGGGCCTTCATAATGATGTAAACTACCTTGGTTACTCTGCTTCTTCCAGTCAGCTTCAGGGTGAAGCCTTCACAGTTAGTTCATTCAACACCTTCCACCCCACATTCACGCCTTATACCTATTTATACCTACTACTGATTTATATCTGAGGTCCTTTCCTGTAATAATGTAACCATTTCTTGAAAATGTAATAAAATCTGCACTTCATCTGATTGAAAATGTAATAAAACTCAATAATGTAACAAGTTTTCCAATAACATAATGTACTGTGTGAAAATGTAATAATTTTGACAGATATTTTAATACTATGTTCATTTCCAATCCAGAGCTCTGCACTTTGTGTTTTCTGAATGTTATATAGATTGGATTTGAAATGAAATAATGACTACTAGGTTAAAGTGCAGACTTTAAGAAAAAAGATTTGTACTTACTCAAATATTAAGGTCAACTTTTTTCATCATTTCAAATATGATTTCATACCTGTTTTGAATTCAGACATTTTACAAGATAAAGCAAAGCAAAAGGGACATTTCATTCAATTAGAATCACTATTGACTCAAATGAAAAAAAAAAAAAAACATTTCATGGAGATTGAATTACCTTGTACTTGCACATCACAGTAGAACATTTTTACATTATTATCCTTCAATATTATTATATTGTCAATATAGAAAAAGAAATGTTGGTTTAAAAATGGTATTACAATATCTGTCAGGGCATTTTATTACATTATTGGTCAAATTATTTCATTACTGGGTTGTATTACATTTTCAGAAGATAATTACATTACTGGGTGCTACAAGTCCTGCCCATATATTCTGCTGCTTTGTCACTGAGCCTCCTGCAAGACAGCGGTGGATGAGATTGATGAATTATTTATTCTCTCAGTACTTTGTCCTTGTCACATTGTACACCATTGGTGGTTGGCTAATGAAGACTTGAGAGGACTGGAACTCCAAATGAAATGATTAAAAGTCTTAGTTTTTTTTATGCATAATCTGCGTGCTAGCGCATCATCAAGGCTCAACCCTGTCTTTTTCAGCTTCAGACAAAAAAATAGGACAGATGGAGAACATTCCTCTTAGCATGTCGTCATGTGTGTTGTTTAATGAAATGGCTGCTCTTGTGTTTTCATTAGCCCCATTTATTCTCTCCGTAGTGGTTGAGCAACAGAAAGACGTCTGATGTTGTTTACTGAAAGATCGTCTACAGAAGCAGAGGGAAGAATCACGACTGCGTCTTTCTGCCAGATATCAATTCCTTGCCCTCAAAGGGTCAAATTCAGAATTGATTTCCCTCAGTCCATTTTCCCACAGTGAGAACTCTCTGAAGCAGTAAATCATTTCCTCAACTACAATGGACAGAACAAATACCTCCAAGAGGAAGGCTGCTGGAGCACTTAAATGCTTGCCTCGCTTGTGAACATAATTTCCATTAACACTCTCTAGAACCTCTTCACACTGAAATCTGTCTCTGCAGCTCTCAACTCCTAATATTATTGGGTTAATAATGGCTGCAACACAAACATGTTTTTTTCTGCATGAATGTATGGATGAAGGAGTTTTTCATGACATTCTGCCCACTTTATGCATGTCATTGGGGTTGAGAAACACATTTCTCTGCACTGCAATTCAATCCAACAGTCTCAACACAAGATGATTATTATTGTGTTTATAATGTGTAGAGTCATTGCAGAGTTGTTTTCCTGTATTTATTTATTTATTGCCACTGACATTGAGAGATATATTGGCCTCCAGCTGGTGTTTTTGTTGAGTTAAATCTATGCTCATTAGGGCAGTACATCTGTTCTCACATATCTTCAGACAACAAGTCCTATACTGATTTTTTGTTGTGACATCTACAAATTATATCTAAATGCATCACTAGTGAGCTTCAGAACAGTTATTTCCACCCAGAATGGATCTTTTTCTTTAACTGCATTATCTTCCATTTACAGTATGTGTGTGTGCAGTGCACCATTTACAATCTGGCAAGTTTTGGATAGCTGTACTATCTGCATGAATATTTACTATAAAAGCTGAAATAAGCGCTGTCAACAAAATGGGTTGAAACACATTTTCCAGCCTGGATTATTATCACAGTTGGATCCCGATTACTGGGGATTTGGTAGCGTGCACCACCCTGTAATAACAACCCCTTCATCATGACAATGACATAGACATCTGCCAGCTTGCAGTCCGGTCTGCAGAAGGCCACGTTTTATTAAGCTTTGCCACCTGATGATGACAGATCAACCTCAAAGACAACCATCCCAGGGCTTTGTGTTCATTTTGGCGAGTCAGTGAGTGTTAGATTTGTTTTGTTTTTTAGTTTTGGTGAATTTTTTTTCCCTCTCTTATAATTTCTTCAGCTTTAATGAGTGCTTCTATAAAAAAATATATGAATGTAGCAGAAAATGTGATAAATGGGAATTTCAGCAAGACTAATCAAAGAGATGAAGCCACATTGCATCTGTCTCTCAATACTCAAAGGGAGAGAGAATAGCGGTTAGAGAGAGAGGCTACAAATTGAGGCCAGTTCACCCTCCTTCATCCAGTTGCCTAATTAGTTAAGCACATCAATTACCAAACAAAGAGAGTAAGGGTGCACCGATCATTATTGGCTCATAGTCGTTTTAAATAGTTTGATCACTGGTCTATACAAAGGCCAATCAGAAGCCGCCGCTTCTGATTGGCCTTTGTCAATCGGTCAGATGATGCAAAACGTGAGACGATTTCTCTACATGCTGCCAAAATGGCTTCACAGGAGTTGTGTCTCTTAGAGAGAGTTAAGCAGAGTGTGTTGCACTTGTTGCCTGCCAATAAATAAACAGGAGCACTGGAGGACACACAGGCATGTGATGTTTTTCTGGTTACCTGTTTCATGCACTACTGTCAGGATATAGTGACTTTCTTATAAAAAATAACTTTCTTTTAATCATACTTGCTCCATTTCTACCCACTGCTGATTTAAACATGAGAAATGTGGCACTCTATAGTGAACAGGAGATCAATTTTTATTAGAAAGAATATATTTTTGGTTTCAATTTCATTTTTCATTTAAATGTCTTGAAGAGGCCAGTAATAAAATTGTGAAATTATGCTTTAGTTGCTTTATGGGAGTTAATAAGAATGTTGCTGATTGGGATATTGTTTAATATCAATCGTAGGCCGCTGGATTGATGATGGACGGAACTGTAAATAAATGATTAAAATTCAGGCAAAAAATAGGACAGATGGAGAACATTCCTCTTAGCATGTCGTCATGTGTGTTGTTTAATGAAATGGCTGCTCTTGTGTTTTCATTAGCCCCATTTATTCTCTCCGTAGTGGTTGAGCAACAGAAAGACGTCTGATGTTGTTTACTGAAAGATCGTCTACAGAAGCAGAGGGAAGAATCACGACTGCGTCTTTCTGCCAGATATCAATTCCTTGCCCTCAAAGGGTCAAATTCAGAATTGATTTCCCTCAGTCCATTTTCCCACAGTGAGAACTCTCTGAAGCAGTAAATCATTTCCTCAACTACAATGGACAGAACAAATACCTCCAAGAGGAAGGCTGCTGGAGCACTTAAATGCTTGCCTCCCTTGTGAACATAATTTCCATTAACACTCTCTAGAACCTCTTCACACTGAAATCTGTCTCTGCAGCTCTCAACTCCTAATATTATTGGGTTAATAATGGCTGCAACACAAACATGTTTTTTTCTGCATGAATATATTGATGTAGGAGTTTTTCATAACATTCTGCCCACTTTATGCATGTCATTGCGGCTGAGAAACACATTTTTATGAGCTGCAATTTAATACAACAGTCTCAACAAGTTTACATAGTGATTGCATTGCCTGTATTCATATATGTTTTGCCACCGACATTAACAGAAATAAAAGCATGCAGCTGGTGTTTTAGTGCATCAAATCTATGTTCATTAGGGCAGTACATGTGTTCTTACATATCCTCACAGACAGCAAGTTCTGTAGACAAAAAATACTGATTTTGTTTTGTGATATCTACAAATTATATTTAAATGCATCACTAGTGAACTTAAAAACAGTTATTTTCTTTTAACTATATTATCTTCCATTTACAGTATGTGTGTGTGCAGTGCACCATTTACAATCTGGCAATTTTTGGATAGCTGTACTATCTGCATGAATATTTACTATAAAAGCTGAAATAAGTGCTGTCAACAAAATGGGTTGAAACAAATGTTCCAGCCTGGATTATTATCACAGTTGGATCCCGATTACTGGGGATTTGGTAGCGTGCACCACCCTGTAATAACAACCCCTTCATCATGACAATGACATAGACATCTGCCAGCTTGCAGTCCGGTCTGCGGGAGGCCATGTTTTATTAAGCTTTGCCACCTGATGATGACAAATCAGCCTCAAAGACAGCCGTCAATTCCTTCAAGGCTGCTGCTGTGGATTTGTAACTGGAGGTCTGAGCAGCCCTGAAATGGCCCTTTGAAAAACTGCGCTCTGTCAAAGATGATGAATCTCTTTAACATTCGGGATGTTGCCTCTGCTGTTTGGGAGTGTCACTAACAGAAAAGGTCATTTTGAATCTGTGTTAAGGTGTCGTACTCATGCTATATGGGAAGGATTTATGCTTTTAGGTGGGCTGATTTTTTTGGCCTATATTTCCCAGAAGGCTTATGGTAGACCGTGTGCAAGCTGGCTGTTGAAAAATGAATCACTGCAAGAGTAATATACCTTCAAACAGGCTAGTGAGGCAGGCTCACCTGGATCCTTGTGTTACTTTCTGGTTTTCTGTCAATAAACTACTACATTATATAGATTCATTTCAATTATGTGGTGATACGTGATACAGATCGACCAACAGCAGACTTTTAAAGGCCAATGTAATAATGATTGGAGTGGGAAAAAAGCCAAAACCTAATTAATTGGACTATATCTTTTTCTATCTTTTTACTAGCTTAGTCGGCTACTTTTGCATACTCTGTTTAAGAAAGATATAATTTTATGTCACTACAAATTTGTAAGAGAATTTCCTGAAGTGTGATTTGGTGGATGTGCTGTTCTGTGGCTTCAGTATGACTGGCCAGTATTACGATAACGTTGTTAAATGCCATTCTTGCAAACCATTGATGCTGGCTCATATTCCCAGGGTACAGATGATCCTTAAGTGTGTCTACTTTATGAATAGATGACTGTGGGTCGGATATTTTCGAAGAGAGAACACCAAATGTGTACGCAAGTTAAAATAAGAGTGAATGGATTATTTTCCCCTGAGTCTGTCTGCCTTGTATTGTGGACAAAGAGCTGATGGTGTTTGAGAAAACTTTATTCTCTCCGTCTACCTCAAGTTTGTGTATGGAGCCTCCATGCAAAATGATGATGTACGGCCATGCTTGACTGGTGCCAGCTGTGCAGCCATCGGTCGCTGTCAGAGCCCATTTCCGCTGCTAACGATAGTTCGATCTATCTTGAGTATGTGGTAAATGAGACATTTACTATTTAGATGCAACATCAGACAATAATTGATTGGTTCAGAAAGGAGAGTCCATGATGTTTGTGCAGTTTTATATGTTTGACAAGGTGGCATTGTGATTTTTCCATGGTTAACTGCTTGTATTTACTACTGTAAAAACAGACAGTATGTTCTAACTTTTGTGCTTGTTCATTTACAGTTGATCTCCTCTTTGGTTTCTCTTGGTAAGAGGAGAGTCTTAGAACCTGTGTCGACTGTGAGGGAGTCTGTGTGCATTTGTGTGTCTGCTTATTCATGTTCCTGTCTGCCAGAGTGGTAGCGACATCACTGAGTCGTGAAGAGGAAGTAAGATTCACTACACACTGACACACAAAAACATGCACAGCTTGTTAAAACTGCTTCCTTCCTACTCATCTTTCCAACAAGACTTCCATCCTGATGGCTCCTTGATTTGATTTCAGCTCCAGTTTGTGTCATTCCAAACTGTTTGGTTAGGCTTTCTAATTAAATCAGGAGGATGTTAGGGAAATCAAAGCTGCTGTAATTATGTTGAGTTGCAATAGCACATTTGAGGAAAAAACAAAAAGAAAATCCCATTTGGAAGCTCCAGGAATGGCGCAGAACATGCAGATGGTGGAGGAGCACCTGTGCAGCATACATTTTCTCAGACGTGCCATAGTGACTTTGTTAGATAGAATTTGATTTTAATCTTATTAGTTTCATACCACTCCTTGTGTTGTTCAGGATTGCATTGAGCAAGGTGTACCAAATAACAGGAGCGTACAGTGAATTTTAATAGAACCGACATGCTATGGCCTAAAAAATGTGTCAGAGCCTTGTACATCTGCTGTGCACTGTAGTCCTGGGGAATACTGTACCGTACATGTAGTCTTGCAATACCATCAGAGATATCTGGCTACCAATAGTCTGCTGATTTCTAAATGCTGCCGGCCGCAACAAACCTACCCCCCTTACATGTCCTTGATTTGGACAGACCAAATCACCTGTTTATTTAAAAGCATGGTGCCATGAGGGTGCCATGTGGGTGTGCACTGGTCGAGCACGTGGCTCCAAGAAAGTGAGCCGGGAGTTGAAGGTTTTGGAGGAATAAAACATGTTTTGGAGCTGTTTACTGGTGGAAAAAGAGTTCAGAGTTTGTTTAAATGTTTTAAGCTTTGAACAGCAGGAACAGTTAGTGAACCGTCTGTGTGTATTTTAGCATGTTAGCAGAGCAGCTGCAGCAACAAGAGTTTTGTGCATGTGTTTCCGCTACGACAGTGTTTACAGCTTGGATGTATGAAGAGAACTGGATACAGTGTTGCAGCCGTTCATTCCTATGAAAGTTGCTCAGTGAAGCAGGATCCAAAAGAAACTTGACTTCTGAGCATAAAATTAAACAGATCTTCCAGGGGTCTTCCACATCCCCCGGGCCCATAGAGCAAGCGCAGTAGTGTACCTTTAACGCTGCCTCCCAGCCACTCAGTCTGGGGCTCATTCACATAAAGAGAGGAGGGAAATAACTCGGGATTCATCCGTTAGTACATTTTACAACTTTATGGAGAATGATTTACAGAAGGGCTATTTAAGTGTCCATACTGAAAATAGTTTTTACCTCAAAATATCCACTGAGATACAGACATTTCCTTCCCAGTGCATTTTATTGTTACACGACGCTTCAGATGATATCTTATGAAAAAAGTTACTCCTCATTTTCTGTTCATTGTCCAGCAACACGTGTCAGTTTCCACTTATTGCATATAGTCTTTTCAAAATAACTTCCATTTTCACAGGAAACAGGTTTAGGCAATAAAACTACTAAATTAGGTTCAGGGAAAGATTGGGGTTTGGCTTAAAATAACTAAAAAAATAACGCAACATTAACTTCTGGTTTCTCATCCACCCTGACCTCATAGGTCTTTGTATTTCCTGGTTCACGATTACTTGAATTACATAAAGTGATTTTGTGGGATATACACAATTTGCAGCGCATTGCTTTTCGTAGGTATAGCTGCAAATAGTGTTTGAGAACAGCCTGGCTAGTGTACATCTATGGGGGCAAATGGCCTCACACGACACACCTGCAGGTAATTTCAGGGTTTGGCCACTATGTCAAATTTGCCCAGCTCTCTTCCTGAGGGCTTGGATTACAAGCACAGACTTTATATATGTCACAGCCCAAATATTAAGAGCTGCCCCAAAGACTTTTTTAACTCTATATTTGCTACCAGCCAGTTTAAACAACGAAACCAGGAAGTTTGTCTTCAGAGTTGTGCGAAGCGTTTAGAGACTGACTTGTGAGTCTGCTGTGCATGTGGTGCAGGGCAGTAGTTGGTATTTAAAAGAGCGAGTTTAGAAATTTGAGAAGGATGTTTGATCCATCCAGATAAATATTTATTGAGCATAAGGATATCTATAGGGGAACAGAGTGTTCAAAATCCAGAATTAGGATGTGTAGACAGAAGCACTTAAAGTTGAAGAATTTGGAGTTTTAAAACTGCACATGGTGGTATCTCTGTGTGGTATTATCTCTCTTTAGGTCCTCCTGACCCAGTTCAGTAAAACTGGACAATTTTACCACTGGCAAGATCACTGTAGATTTAAAAGCAGAACATTAATACAGGAAGAAATCCTCATATCGGTTTGGGTCATGCATATTTAGCAGAACTCACCATTATTTATATTATTCATAAAATACATGGCTGTAGCTCTTTTAGACAAAGTTCCTGCTTCTGTTAGGTTCATATCTAATTGTGAATGTGCAAGACAGTGAGCTGACTGAATTGAATGTAGAGCTACAGTTGCTCATAGAATATGCTGTGTTTGGGGCTCAGTGCTGTTCTCATCTACAGCTGTGATCTGCTTCACCGGAGGGGGAATCTCTGAGGGTCGACCACTCTCTGTACTATGATAGAAACATGCTGTGAAGCTGTGGGTATTTCCATTTGTTGCTTTGTCACTTGGCTCCTCAGTTTCATCCTTCGCTTTCTATCCTCCTCCATGTTACATCCCGGTGTCCGTTTTCATGTATTCTCCTTTCTTTACGTCTCTTTTTCCCTTCATCCTGTCTGTTTCTGAGCCAAATCTGCTGCAGTCCACCAACTAAATTATCCAACTGTTATCAATTTCCAGCTCCATTACGTCTTTGCTACATAGGGACAGATGGTTCTCTTCACTTATGACAATTCATCTCCATTTATGTGTGACAAAACAGGACATTCATGTCCTCTCAAGGCCTGGGTAATGCTCACATGAGAATCCAATCTCTCCCTCCCCGACCACTTTAAAGACATTCCCAGTTTTCCCTTCCCTGCTGTTTTTCCTGCAGCTTTCAGCTCTGACTCTACAGCCTCATATCTTATCCACTAAGGACTTGTATGATTGGTTATACAAAATAATTTCTATTAGAATTATCAGCAGCAGGGACAGTGTGGGGAAAGGGCAAGCAAACAAATACTTAATGTTGCTCTTACACTTTGGATATGTTATGTAATGGGCCTTTTCACAAAAACTCTCAGTTTACTCTGTGGTAGCGCTTTGCTCAGCACATTAAGAAGGGGTTGTTGTGTCGTGCAAACCAATGGAAATCACAGATTTCAAAGTCCAGTAGTGCCATTGCCTTGTTCTGTATGAAAGGCCTGAAATGAAAGTGGTGCAGTGATTATGAAACCCAGGGAGGCACTGTGCCCTAGTGGGACCTCGCTTAATTTATACACTGGGCCTCAGTCAGTTTTGAATTCTCCTTGAAGAGATGCATCAGGTTCCGACCAGATCCTGGGAAGTTCAGTAATAGGATTTCAGAAAAATAGAAATCCTCAGTGCTCAGGAAGCTTTGACCATCACTGTCATGAATCAGTTAACTGGAATTTGTTGATTAAAACTTAATTTAGGACTGGGTGGAAACACATTTCTCTCACTCAATGTGTCACCTTCAAACGATGCATGGATTAAATGCCTGCTGATGGTTTCAAGTGGAGTCATTGACTCATGAAAGATTGATTAAAAACCGACTTTTTGAATGCCGAGCTTTTAAACGCTGAGCTAATCCCCAACCATCAATTTGTTCTGCTGACATACTGTATTTTCAAAGATGGTTTGGATGTGATGCCTCATGTTATTACACAGACTGAAGCAATAGCACTAGACATACCATAGGTCGATGGAGCATGTGTGCAAGTTTAAAGCATTTCTGCATTTACAAAATTATATTCATAGATCAAAGCCCATATTTGTAATTTTAAGAGGACATTTTTTCAGGGCAGCCTCTTGTTTTGAATGATTACTAACAGTAATATAAGATATACGAGTCCATTAACTGGAGCTTTAACTTACTTTAACATGAATATTCATGGTGGGTAAATGGCAGACAGCATGAATTATGTTCATGTTATATCTGCCAACACAGCAACATTATTTTAAAAAGACAGATTATTAAATAATTTAAGTAAAACCGTCAAGTATCCCATGCATTTGTCTGCACTATTTTGACAGCTCCCTCCCTCCCACATGGGTGTTTTGAATTATTGTGGCTCATGAGACACGTGGCTGAAGCAACTCTGGGATTTCAGTACATGGATCCGTGGCCCTGCTATTATGCATGCTTACGTGCTCACATTGCATACTGGGAAACTTAAATGGAATTTAGCCATTATTAATGCTGTTAGCTACACCTGTGCTTCTCCTGTGTGTCTGCCATCACAAATCCGTTGGTAGCTACAGTTAGGAGTCTGTACTTTACGTCATCGTATGATCAGAAATATTTTTTTTTTGCTTTTTGCATTATGTGATTGTGAGGAAATGACTCATTGATGCTTAGTGGGCAGTTATGTTCTATTTGCATGTAATTTATTCGTCTTTTAAGAGTGTTGGAAATAAAATCAGACAAAGTGGTAACACCCCAACATGTGTAATGATAATAACAACAGAAGAATCCAGGAGATGTGAATCATGTACTGTCTTTACACAGACAGACTGATCTGAGGACAGTTCAAATAGGAAAGCATACATGGTGGCATGGTGTCATGTGACAACTCTGACTCCTAAAAATATATATTCCCATACAACTGAACTGCAGTTTCAATTACATTTTGAGGGAAACACATTTTCTCCCAGGTTATGGTCGCACTTTTAAACAGTTTTAAACATGCTGTAATTGAAAATACCTACTTGGTAGTATAAAAACACCATGATTAAAATGTGAATATTAAGTTTTAGTTTCACCTGGGACTTCCAACGTCCTGGACGAAAGACTCATATACTACACTGGCCTTCTCAACTTGCGTGGACTATCATTACAAACATATTTGTGAATGAAACTACTTTAAAGCTCTTATTACATGAGGCAAATACTTTTTTTTTCTAGATTTTAAAAAGAAATAATTCCCGGTGAAACCAAACAGTGAGAACACACTATAAACCTATAAAATCCATTACAGTACTGTATGAAAGCAGCATACAACATCAGTTGACCTCTGTGAGGTCTCTTGAAATGCAGCACTAGTATGTCACCATCCAGTTATGTGTGATCAAATATACATTTAACAAGCAGCCTTGCTTTGGTTTGCTAAACTAAAATGCTCTCCATTTTTTGCAGACTTAACAGGCAGTGAGAGTTAATGTCAGGGGCTTTGGCACTCAACTTTCTTCTATTTTTTTCCACCTCCTTCCTCCCTCCTCCTCCTCTCAGTCTCATGGGGAGAAATGCTCTTTGCTTTTTTTGAATGTCAGTCTGGACATTGTTGCTTTTCACAGACATTATGCTCCTGTGGCTCATATCTGAAGGCGGTGTCTGGTCAAATCAGAATAAGAAACTTCCACTATCAGAATGTAGATGGAGATAAGGAATGCATAGAGTACAAGGATGAAATGAAAAATGGACTGAAAGGAGATGGTGTAAAAGGACAAAGATAATAACAGAACAACAGACTGAAAGTATGGAGGCTAATTGGTTTCTCATTTCGCTGGCTGAATACGGAGTGCAGACGTCAGCCTAAAAGATGGGATGAATCACTGAGTCCATAATGTGCTTTGCTTTCATAAGGTATTTTTGTGAAATGCATGTTGCCTTGCATCAGGGGAATTTTGGATTACTTCCCTGGCTTCTCTTCGCTGGCTGTCAGCCAGATGCTGCTGGCTGTTCATTACGCCAAATTCTGTATTTCTGCCAGACTATTCTGTCTGTACAGTGAAGGAGCAGTGACTCATCACTTTATTGCTACAGTGTTCGCCTCACAAAAGACAAGGAGGTCTGACTTTCATGTATTTGAAAATTATTTGCAAATAGAAGAATTTCTTAGTTTGATTTCTCAGCCTGTTTGCTTTTCGTGGTTTTAAAGAAAGAGAGCTGCAAGCTGCAAACAGCTGCTTCTGCAAAAGCTTTTTCTACAAAAGCTGTTTCTGCGGGCCTCCCTCTGCTGATTTTGCTCCGACAGTCCTACATCCTTATGTAAATTCTCTGATTAATAATTGTATTATTAGATTTTGAAACGGTAGCCATATGTTGTTATTTAGCATTTCTGAGGGTATATTAAATCAATGAATTTAATTATGCATTCCGTTTCAAATTATAAACAAAGGTTGCTTACAGGCATGCACACTTAATTATAAGGACATTTAAAGAGCTGAAAATTCACTAAATACAGTATTACAAATTCACGTCAAACATGTCAATTAACACACCACTGTAATACATATATAGGACATTATTACATAAAATCATATACAACAATGTACAAAACAATGTGTAAAACCATCAGTAAAAAGTGTATGAAATATGTTAGATTTAATTGCCTGCCACATCAGCCTCTTGAATGTGCATGCACTGCACGTACAGTCAAAAGTTACTTTGCAGTGTTTTATTTTTACTAAAGTCTCCATCTCCCATCAGATTATTACCCTCCGTTTGAGCAGTCTGATTCTCAGCACCTTTGTGGCCTTTGTTCAAATATATCTCCAAGCACTGACAGATAATATAGTTCTTATTCAAAGCAGCTGAATTGATAATCCCATTAGACTATAGGAGGGTGAAGGCAGTGCGTCTTCAGCGGCGGGGTGTCATTCCAGCTCGCTGCAGGGTTATCGCTGTCTCTGAATATGACTGCTGAGCTCGGGCTGTATGGCTCTGCACTTCATATTGGATTCTGGGATATGAGCAGCACTCTTTTCCCACCACCCGTTAAGACTGTTACATCACCACAGGAAGTACTACTATGCTTTTTTTTTTTTTTTTTTTCGCAGAGTAAGTGGGCCCTAAGGATGGTGATGGTGATGATTCGTTTGACATTTTGATCCAGAGTATGATAAAGAAAATTCCACTTGAATTCAAGAGTCTCAATCTCTACAGTTGCCATTCAAAAGAAATGCTGTGGATATTAATGATACCTGAAGATAAGCTAAAGAAAGAGAAAAAAATCAATTTTGGTGACCGGCTGACCTTTCCTCCAATCAAAAGTTTCCGTCTTACACAAGAAACAACGGCTGTCTGTGCTTTCCAGTATCCATATTTCCATACTACTGAACAAAAATGTAAACACTTTTGTTTTTGCTCCCATTTTTTTATATGCTGAAGTCAAACATCCAAGACTTTTTTATGAACACAAAAGGCCTGTTACTTTCTAATACTGTTCAGAAATTTGTCCAAATCTGTGTTAGTTAGCACTTCTCCTTTGTAGAGATAATTCATCAGCCTCACAGGTTTGGCATATCAAGATGCTGATCAGACAGCATGATTATTGAACAGGTGAGCCTTAGACTGTCACAATAAAAGTCCACTCTAAAATGTGCAGTTTTCTCACACAGCACAATGCCACAGATGTCACAAGTTCTGAGGGAGCGTGTCATTGGCATGCTGACTGCAGGAATGTCCACCAGAGCTGTTGCCCGTGAACTGAATGTTTATTTTTCTACCATATGTCAGTATCTGGTGTGACCTCCATTTGCCTCACACAGTGCAACACATCTCCTTCCCATAGAGTTGATCAGGTTATTGATTGTGGCCTGTGGAGTGTTGGTCCACTCCTCTTCAATGGCTGTGTGAAGTTGCTGGATATCAGCAGGAACTGGAACACGCTGTCGTATATGCTGATCCAGAGCATCCCAAACATGTTCAATGGGTGAAATGTCCAGTGAGTATGCAGGCCATGCAAGAACTGGGATGTTTTCAGCTTCCAGGAACTGTGTACAGATCCGTGCAACATGGGGGCCGTGCATTATCATGCTGCAACATGAGGTGATGGCAGTGCTTGAATAGCACAACAATGGGCCTCAGGATCTCGTCACGGTATCTCTGTGCATTCAAAATGCCATCAATAAAATGCACCTGTGTTTGCTGGCCATAACATACGCCTGCCCATACCATAACCCCACCACCACCATGGGCCACTTCATTTCACAATGTTGACATCAGCAAACCGCTCACCCATATGATACCATGCACGCTGTCTGCCATCTGCCCTGTACAGTAAAAACCGGGATTCATCCGGGAAGAGAACACCTCTCCAAAGTACCACTGAAGGTGAACATTTGCTCTCTCAAGTCGGTTATGATCACGATCTGCAGTCAGGTCAAGACCCCGGTGAGGATGACGAGCATGCAGCTGAGCTTCCCTGAGACGGTTTCTGACAGTTTGTGCAGAAATTCTTTGTTTATGCAAATCAATTGTTGCATCAGCTGTCTGGGTGGCTGGTCTCAGACTATCTTGCAGGTGAAGATACCGGATGTGGAGGTCCTGGCCTGGTGTGGTTACACGTGGTCCGCGTTTTTGAGGCTGGTTGGATGTATTGCCAATTTTTTGGAATCGCCTTTGGAGACGACTTATGTTAGAGAAATGAACATTCAGTTCACGGGCAACAGCTCTGGTGGACATTCCTGCAGTCAGCATGCCAATGACACGCTCCCTCAGAACTTGTGACATCTGTGGCATCGTGCTGTGTGATAAAACTGCACATTTTAGAGTGGACTTTCATTGTGACCAGTCCAAGGCTCACCTGTGCAATAATCATGCTGTCTAATCGGCATCTTGTTATGCCAAACCTGTGAGGGGGATGGATTATCTCAGCAAAGGAGAAGTGCTCACTAACACAGATTTAGACAAATTTCTGAACAATATTAGAGAGAAATGGGCTTTCTGTGTACACAGAGAAAGTCTTAGACCTTTGACTTAAGCACATAAAAAATGGGAGCAAAAACAAACGTGTTACATTCATATTTTTGTTCAGTATGTTTAGGATGCCAATAAAAGATTGTGTCCCTACACATAGTATGTCAAACACAACATGCCAAAATACCAGGATTTACTATTGGTTGTTTTTGCAATATGTAAGCCAGCATGCTTTTCTGGCCTTTCTGACCCACAATCCACTGCACAGCGGATATCAGAGAGTGAGAGATAAAAGAGACTCAAAGTTAAAGCTGCAATACTGTAATGAAGTAGTATGTACTAATTGTAGTAGCACATACTTTGTAGGGCAGCTGCAGTACGTAGTAAAAGTAAAAAAGAAAAAGTGTGCAATTTGGAATGTAGCATTAATCTTCGTACACTTGCAGGTTTTTCTTGGCCAACCTAACACCAAATTTTAACATTGCACATGTTTTCTGAGTTTAATAGGTATAACTGGGTCATTTTTGAGTGACTTTTGCTTTCACAGGGAAAAACCCTTTTGAATTCCATCGTCCTTTCCTTCCGGACAAACTTCACATTTGTAGCTCCACTACTTCCAATCTGACATTTGCAGATGATGCCTAATGAACACATTTGGATAAGAGATTGTGGCTGTGACTGAAATCACAGCTCTATTTAAGAACCATCCAAATGTATGCAGCAACAATTCCCTCTGAACCTCTGGCTCTGCCCTTTTCTTCTCATCTCTTGTGTTCTCTCCATCACTCTCCACCTTGTCCTCCTCTGCATCACTGCTCCTTTTAATCAACAGCCTGGTAATGATATCATGTCATCATTCATGGAGCCCAGATATGCCAGATTTTTGGTTTTTTTTGTTTTTTAGTCACCAAGGGTGTGTGTTGGACAGAGATATGTCGGGGCTTGCTGGGGCTTGAAGCGGCTCAGTTACAATGATCCACTCCACTGGGCTGTAGGAAGCTATTGTGAACGCCATATTAATAGCAGTGACGCGAACATGCCCTTCATTCCACCCACAGATCTCATCAAGTCTACTTTCGGTTACTCAGTAGAGTGGAGTTAAGACATTTTTGGTTTGGCTTACAGGGGACAGAGACCGTGCACTGGCTGTGTGCAGCAGGCCTTAAATTAATCATAGTGATGCTTGGTGGCATAAAATAATTTCCTTGTTCTCCTCAGTGATGTTTATCTGCTCAGATTATTTATCATCAGGGGACATGGATTTACTGCTCAAGTCTTTCCAGCTGAGGCGGAAGATTTAAAGCTCATTGGGAGTCACGTATAAAAGAGCTGCATGGACGGTTTGCTCCAGTCTGCTCACCTCAATTTTAATTCCGATATTCATGAATCTTTCCTGAACTGAGGATGTGTATATTGTTGTGATCGTGCGTGTTATCTCTCACATAAAAGACTGGAGATTTAATCACACACACAAAGAGGATCATACTTCAAAGAGGGAGAGAAAGAGGCTGTGTGAAAAATATCCTCTATCTTTTGATCTTGATGCAGCGATGTTTATATGTGCGTCCAATCAATAATCCCCTGGTCTTGTTTGATACCATAAAGGCTGTGCTGTTTGATAGCTACTAACTCACTCCCACTTGGGGTTCTACAAAGGCACAGTATGTTGCTAAGCAACATAATTGAATTGCATGGGTGGGCATCTGCTTTTGGCATATAGGTTAAGTAACTTGCCATTAGCCACTGATGCTGATAACCACTTATTTGTGTGTTTCCATTAGGTGAACAGTTGTTGATTAAAGTGTCCGGTCCATAACGGTGATTGCAGGAAAAGGTTACACACTGCATCTGTGGTGTGTGTCAGGACTTTGGGCTCTGACACTGTCATTTCTCAGCTGTTTAACAGGGTCTCTGGTCAGTGCGCGCTTCTGTAGTGATATTGCAGTTACACTGAAGAAGCAGAAATGCAATGCATGATACAGCCGCTTGCTTGTTTGAAGCCAGCGGCTAGCCTCTATGAATAACAATGTCACATTACCAGAAATTTAGTAGTCCATACAAATACCAGCGCAATTCTACGATTCTCGATGCCACTTTGACACCACAGTAAAACAAACAAAAGTAAAACAATGAATCCAGTACACGTCAACATACAATCCTTTATTACTGTTTGCATAGTGTTTTTTGTTAGGATGTCTATTTTATATTGCTATGAAAACATGTCTTTCAAACAGCTGGATTTATGTGTTTCTTACCAAACACTACATTTTACAAGAATACATTTGAACACATCATAAGATTAGAATTTACCATTGCCCAGAATTCATTTTCACTGAATAGAGCATGAACACCTTATAATGTAAAAGAAATAGGATGCGTCCTCCAGACAAGTCTGTAGTTTATAGAGTTTACTGTGTCCCAAACACATTTTCTGTCTTTCCCGGGATGATGGGATGGGACTAATCTCGAGCCCTGACGGTGCCTACAGTACCTGTGATGCTGTAGGAAAATGAGTGCCGTCATGTTTTCAGAATTTTGAAATCGACTAAAGTATTTGTTCTCGTGATAGCTCTGTATGGCAAAGTCTGGCTGTCAGTCCGTCTATCCACCACTTTGGAATGTGAATATTTCAGATTGCCATGAGGAGTGTTTGTAGTTTACATGTTTCTCATTTTATCATGAATGTGTCATTCAGTGTGGGACTTGCACTGGTCTGGTCTTGGTCTTGACTTGGTCTTAACCCCTCAAAGTCTTGGTCTTTCTCTTGGTCTCTGTACACTCATGACATGTCTCAGTTTAGGAGGTCTTGACTACACCAATGCTAATAAATAATATAGAATATAGAAAAGCCTGTAGACTGCTTTTAATGTGACGAATCCTGGCTGCTTTTTCCTGGAAAATCCAACGGATGTGACCTCATGCACGCTTGCGAGTGCCTTTGTTTTCAGCTGCGTTTACAGGGCTGACAGTGTGCAACCACAGCTATTGTTCGCTCAGAAATGGAGTCGGCTAACACCAACAATGCTTGCTCACGTCTACGTGGTGTGAGCACGAGTGACGGGACACTGACTGTCGTTGATTAACCGCCAACAGATGTCACTGTTAACAAGCAATTTGTCATTCTTCCATAGAGTCCCTTTAAGTTATAGTTGGATTTAAGCACAAAAACAACATGGGTAGGATTAGGGAAACAAAAAACAACCTTTTCTGATGAAACAACTGGTGGTATTGTTTTTCTGGGGAGGACAGTCTCTTTACTGCTCTTGTTTGGGGCCATAGTAATAACCAGTAGTAGTATATGTTGTCTATATGCATCACTGGTATGCCTACCAGATTATAGGTTAAGCACACTCTCTGTCTAGGAGCAGATATCTTTTCTTGCCCTCTCACTTTTCCTCATAAACATTACGTAGCTGAATGTTTGCAGCATTAATTGTCTTGTATCCTACAACAAGAAGCTCCATAAAATTATTAGAATAATATAAACCAATATGTTGTTTTCAAATACATGTATTTCTTAGCCAGCTTGCTGCTTTAATGACAGTGCTTTTAGTACACTTTTAGTGCTGACTTTAGTACTTTAGTAGATGTCAATAGTTGCCATTAGCAGTGCTTAATTGCTAAATGTCACAGTGTTAGATAACCCTGACAAGATTCATTGTGAGTCATGAAGTGTAAAAAAAAGTGATGGCTTGTGTTCACCCATCAGATTGCTCCTATTAAACAGGAACCAGAATGTTTGTGCTCAGCCACCCAACTTCTGAATTTCCCTTTTTGTTTGGAGGTGAGATTTAGAGGAAAAAGTCAGGAATTTTATGCCGACAAGCAACCACAATCATTTAAATATACACTCAAGGCTTTAGAGAAAGCCGCTAATCTCAGAACGGAGGCACTTTTATTTCTTGCCTTTGTGTTGATAAGCGTTGTATCTGAGAGACGGTGTTTGACTCCTGCTGCGGAGGGTTGCAGCAGATAAGAAGCAATAAAACACTCTGGCTGTTGCCCTGTAACTGTAAACCTGTAAGGAGAGAAGAATGTGTTTCACTGGAGTCCAGTTGCAGGTTACAGAGCAGTGGAGGGAGACGGCAGCAGGACCACCGCTGTAGATCCACATTTCCAACAGACCTGAACACACTGTGATGTTGTCTTTTGTTGTCACTAGAGTGACGTCTATATTTACACAGATCATTCCATACTGTAGCACTGATTTCCAGATTCACTCAAATGCTGAACTAAATTTTGCAAAGGAATATTATGGATATATGAAGATACTTGTGTGTCTCACTTCTCTATACCATACTGAGAATAGAGGCATCATATACAGTACGTACAAGTGTGTGTGTGTGTGTGTGTGTGTGTGTGTGTGTGTGTGTGTGTGTGTGTGTGTGTGTGTGTGTGTCTTGATTATTCATAAGGGTTTGAAGTGTATCAAAGTCTTTCTTCACCCTTTACGTTACGTTTCAGCTTCAAAATCAAAGACTCCAAACAGTATTTCATGGTGATTTCAGGCATCGCAATACTTTCATCCTTGTGCAGTCTAGAATACATGACTCATCCGCCCTTGGCGATCATTTGTTATGAGCTATACTGTAGATTCAAAGGAAACTGTGTGTGTGTCAATACAGGGCTGCTTGACATGACTGAATCATCTGTGAGCTCTCAGCCTGCTTTATCTGAATGCGTTGGAGGATCAAGGCCATGTTTCTCTTCCATGGGCTGTTTCTCTATAATGGTTCTAGGAAAGACAAGAGGGAGGTGTGATTGCTATTTGGTCCTCTGAATGTAAGAGCAGGAGCAGACTATTGAGATTCAGCTTCTGATGTGCTCCAGGCAGAGCCAAGTTTAGCCAGCAGGCTGCCAGTGAATAACAAGATGCAGCTATCGCATGGATATTGATTCTGTAGAAACAGAGAATCCATCCCAGGTTGATGAAATGTTTACAAAGCACTTAAAGGGAAGAAAAAGACAGTAGCTGAGTACAGTAGGATTTTTGTGACTCACTGCATGTCCAATTTTGTAATAATAAAATCTAAGTTGCACCAGAGATTTACATACCCCCCCCCCCTGCACTATGTCTGATCTCTATCTCGGTTGCACTAGTTTAACTTGCAGTATCACTGATGCACATGTTGGATGTAAACTAGCGTGTTGAATGGCTCCTCTGTATTAGCGTTATCAAGTTATCTACTGTAGTTAGGTTGGGTTTGCAGGCGATGAGCTGAGTTTCACTCAGTCACTTGCCATTTGAAAACTAGGGATGCAGATGATTTGTCATCTAAACGGTGAACCGACCGGGTTATCATTGTGTTCATGGTCAAAATACACACATTCGATTAGAGTCTACTTTATTGTCAGTGCATAGAGTACAGGTACATACAACAAAATGTAGTTTAGCATCTTAGCAGAAGTGCATAAAGCAATTCCTGTTTGAATTTTGAGCAGTTTGATGCTGTATTAAAAGCGTTTATACCTGAATTGCATTTCCTGATAATTCTGAAGATTTTCTTTACCAAGCTGCTGTGTACGATTTTTTTTTTTTTAATTTTTAATTTTAAATATCAGAACAGTAAATTTATATCAATACATTTATTTGTTACATTTTATTTAGTTTAAGTCAAACTGGATGTTACATGAATGAATAATCCCAGTCGCTTCAACACTGTGAGGCGTACAGCTTATTATTTAAACACTGATATCTGATCGGTACTCGGCCACTACCCAAAACCCAGGTACCATTATTGATATGGGGACTGAAAAAGTCAGATTGGTGCATCCCTAGCTGCTGTAAGTAGAATAAATGCTATAAGTAAAACATGAAAGCCTACTGGAGACACGTCTGAAATGTACAGTATATGTGTTATTTGTTTTACTGTACATCCACCATGCAACTACTGGAAAAAGAGATCTTTATTTTTTTATTTACAAATGTATAGTATAGCCTTAGCCTACCATATTGTGCCAGGTGCTCACATGTGGATGCAAAGAAGAGGCTGACTGGTGAGTGACTGAGAGTCAGGCCAGCCTACTAATGCTAGTGTGGCAGCATAACTCCCTTATTTCCCAGATCAGCAACATTTAGCAATAGTGCATTAATTTAATTAGCTTATTGTTGTTCCATGTAATAATAAAGCTAAGGTTTCTAATCTTGAGAAACTAGCAATGGTACACTAGCTTTAAAAAATGATCCAACCGAAATCTCAGCTCAGTGTTGCCAACTCTTTTCCAGTGAAAGAAGAAGAGAAGAAGAAGAAGAGAAGAAGAAGAAGATCAACCTTTATTAGTCCCACTAGGGGAAATTCAATTTACACTCTGTTGTTAACACACACATGCACATACAGGCTAGCAGCACCAGCTCCAAAAGTTGCTAAATCTAGCGAGAAAGTCGCCAAGTCGGCAACACTGACAGCCGTCCCTTCAGGCCACCCTCCAAAGCCAAAGGGGATTTTAAACATTTAGGTCAGCAGGGTTCACTTGTCATTGTCAAGGTACCTTCAAATTGGCTGATCCCACAGTGAACAAGCCAGAGTCACTGATTTTCCCTGAATGTATCACAGCTTGGAGCTATGACAGAAAGATTCACTGACGTAGAGATCTGGATAGACTTCACATCATTCTGACATGTTCGAGAAATAACAACCACCTGAAAATAAAGAAACACTGAGGCAGTCATATTCAGAGCCATCAGTTTACAAAAGTTATCCAGAGCGTCAGGCCAATATCAGTCTAAACATTCAGTGAAAGAGCACATGGATTCCTGAAACTCTCTGCTTCACAAGCACAATGGCACAATGACACCACAGAATATACTCCTCCTATTCATTAAAATAAAATAGCAGTATGCCCTAATTTCTACAAATGGATTTTAAAGGTTTCTAGAGCATTGCAATTATGGAATAGCTTTTTGGGTAGCCCTGTATTTTCTGAGATAAAGGACCACGTACAGGCTGTGCCATTGTTGGTCTAATTAGATCAGAACATACTGTTGAGTCCCATGAGGTTTAAGAGGCATCTATTACTTATAATATGTATATAATATAATATGTGCATTTTCATTGAAGGATCATGAGGGAAACTCCAATCCGATCTCTAATTGAATCATTAATTACCATCATCAGTAAAATCCCAGGAAGCAACGGATGAAAGGCAATTTTCCTGTTTACTGAATCCCTTTGTATCCTCATGTCATTATTTTATTTTTAAAGCAAGTGAAAAATGTTGCTAGCAGAGCAAGATTGGTGCACCGCAGGCTTTAAGGGAAGCCCTGATGTATATTGGTGTGCTGTGTCCTGTCAGAACTAGTTTCCAACACACAGTTATCACTGCCATTGCAGGATGAAATATTAACACGCACACACTATTTATTTAAAAGATAAGGCATGTGTAGCAGTTGAATCAATATAAGACCAGCCTCTTTACCCTCTTTTCTTATCAGTCATTATATTATTTTTAACCATTGGAGCGAAATGGCTCTTGGGATGGTGATGACAATCTGTCAGTTGGTCCATCAGTTTGATCCACACTGAATTATCTCAACAACTATTGGAGGAATTGTGATGACATGTTGTACAGATGTTCATGGTCCCCAGAGGATGACTCTTAATTACTTTTTTTTAATCCCCTAACTTTCTCTGTTATGTCACCAGGAGGTCCAAATGTCCACTTACCCTGAGGTTACATAAGGTTCACAGTTGTGGTTTTGAGTGAAATGTCTCAACAACTATTAGATGGATTGCCATAGAATTTGGTACACAGAGTCACGTCCCCCTCAGCATTAAATGAATTGTTTGGTGATCCTCTTTACTTCTAGCACCATCATCTGGTCAAAATTATAATTGGTTCAATACTTTGGTTCTTTGGTAAACACAAAGTACAACATGAGCTGTAGGCCAGTTTTTGTTATTAATTAGCAGAATTTAGCATCTACATGGTTCATGTCCACAGCCTCCATCCTTTCTGCACTTCCCATTCATGTAAGCACCCGGGCAATGCATTCTGGGGGCGTGGGTCATCACGGTGGCCACTCTTCATTTTAATAAAGTTGAGGTCCAGGCTACTTTATGCAAATCACAGGCATCTGGCGTGACTTGCCGCCACTGGAAACCTATAAACTTTTTAAACTAAGCATTTTCGATCCAAGATAAAGACCAATTCAGCAAATGTGCGGCTTATTTTTTTGCATCAAATGTTTAAGAAACACATTTCGGTGACCTATTCTCATGATATAAGAGAAGAAAGTTTCAATCAGGTGCTGAGCGCCTTATGTCTAGTTCTCATCAAGCGTCCAATGCTGGGAAGCGAGGCGATCCCTCACGATAAAAATGCCCCTGTAGACACATATCAACACATGCTAAAATAAAATGGTGAACCTGGTAAAAGTTATACCTGCTAAGCATCAACATGTAAGCATGGTCACCCTGAGCATGATGGCATTTAGCTCCGAACACTGCTGTGCCTAAGTACGGCCTCACAGAATCACTAGCATGGCCATTATCTATTTCTTCATCTGAGCTGTTACAAGATAAAATGGTGAAGAGAATAAAGAGGCAGAGAGTTGAGATGTGGACAATAATGGTTGCAACCTCACCATGTTCTGGTAACAACTGAATCGAAGGCAACTGGACTTAGATTTGTCTCTGAAGATGTTTCGCCCCTTATCCAAGTGGCTTCATCAGTTCCAATGCTACAGTCTGACTAGTCCCCACTAGTCTGACGATAACGTCTTCAGAGACAAATCTAAGTCCAGTTGCCTTCGATTCAATTGTTACCAGAATGAATATGACCTGAACGAATGAGAACATTCACAGACTTAACCTCACCATGTTTATTTTGAAAACCAGAGGTTTCTTTTTCTGGCAGGGTGGCAGTATTAAAAAGAAAAACAGTTGAGGTACCAATGATTTCTCTGTCACACTCTGATTTAAAAGCTTTCTCCTTGCTATCACCTTGGCATGGTTTCTATTTGCCTGCTTGATTAAGTTATGTGATGGAGCAGGGTGAAAATATTTTTTTATACCATTCAGAAATATTTCATGCTATTCTGTATTTCTTGGCCATAAAGCTGATAGAAAGTCTTGATGAAGGGTAGTATTTAAAAAAAAAAAACTAAAAAAAAAAAAACGAGGACATAAGAGATTGGAGTCAACGGGTCTCCTACCTGTATATAATGTTTTCTTTGACTTAGTGAAGTGGATTCTGTGGACAGAAGTGCAGTTTTGCCGTCCTATAGATAGCTGCTGTATAATCCAGCACTACTACCAATATGAGACATGGTCTGTTATTATCTGAGCTCAATGGAAAAAGTTAAATTGCCTAGAAAAAATAGCATGGTTCAGTCATTTGATCACTTTAAATGTCTTTTTATTTGGAGTTAATAAGACTCAGTGCAAACCATTATCTCTCTCAAACGTGGAAACAACTGTGGTATAAGAGCAGAGTGCAGTTTCCCAACAGCAGATTGGAAGCCGCCTGTGTTTCCATGGTGCTGTCTTGTCTCTCTCCTGTCAGATGGAACTGCTGACGATTGTTAATGTATTTGCTCGTCGGATCACTGGTACTCTGCGCTGAATAAAACTTGCGTACAGGGAACAGAGATGCACTAAAGCATTTGCTGTGGCACAGATGTGGACAGGCTCTGCTGTCGTGATGATAAGGGTCACGCTGGCTGTGGTGTGGGCTCGACCGCGATGTCAGGAGAGGCTTCAAGAGTGGATGTGACGCACAAAGAGGTTAACAGAAACACAGCAGGCACAACACTGAGTACAAAAGTAGCACATGTGCACCTACTGTTAAAACTGGTGCTGTGGTGTATTTAATTATTTATTTTATCTTGTGGGTGATTTTGTGAAGAGTGTTTTTTTGTTTTTTTTTTTTCTGAAGGGTGGAAGCAATAAATCACATTTACTATTGTTAGTGTAACAGAGTTGTTTGTGTGCTTGTTCTTTTTGAGTGTTTTCAGTAATTTTGCTTCAAGTTGCGTCAGTTACAGTGTGAAAACTAAAGTCACATGTACAAGTCCTGATGAACTGTGAGAAGGAGCAGAAGAAAGGAGATAAATCAGCAGCACAGAGGAAAAGACGCTGCAGGTGGGTTAGTCTTATAAATGTGTGCATTCATGGGCCGAGTTCGCGGGCCGGGGCCACCTCAAACAATCGCATTAAGGATCGCACATGGGGTGTAACTATAAAACGCATTATTGCGCCATGGCACTTGTTGAAAAAAAAAGTTGCATCGATATTAATTAATAACTGATTTAATCCTTTTGACACACCCATGATGGCTGTGACTTGAACAATGGGGGCGCGCTGGGTCTGGCAAACATACTGAATGCTAACACGCTTGTGGTGGATCCTCCAGCTGTGACTTCTACGCTCACTGAGGAGCTTTCACCTTGTGAGGTCGGTGCAAACTTTCTGCTGTTTGAGACCGTTAGAGCCTCATTCAGCTCAAAACATTTTGAAATTGTGGAGCACAGTGGGTCCAGAGAGGCTGTGGACTAGTCATACTGGGACAGAGAGGAACTGGACTGCTGATATTATGCTTTGAGAATGAGCCGGTAAAGAAGTTTAGAGAACCGATTGTGGAGGAGTTTGCAGTGCTCAAGACTTGTTGGGTGCTGAGTACAACATACTGCTGAACTTCAACAACCACTTTGTTGCAACATAGCAACATTGCATACGTGCTACACAGTGTTGTTTCTGTAATACATGTGTTAGTAGCTGCAGCCTCTGTGGACTTTATATTGTTTGTGTCCATGTGCTTTAGTGATGTTTTATTCCACTGCTGAGTAGTTTCAGGCACTGATGTGTCCAAGGCTTGTTTTATTTATTGTCTACCTTTTTTGTTTGATTGTCTGTGTTTTGTGTGTTTTCTGTTTATTTCTTGTAAGGCTATACTGAGGAAGGCAGTGATTGAGTAATTAATAATCATTTGTATGCACAGACTGCAGAATGAACCATCTGTTGGTTTGGACATAAAGGTTCTTGATGCTGATGCTGACTTGTGTATAACTTGACATGTAATGAAATATAGTTTGTACCCTAAATATGTTCTTTAATTTATCAGTAATAATAGGGATGGAACAGTTTGTGTAAAAATCTGAACCGAGGCTGATTGTGTGTTTTTTAATGTAGAGTTTGGCTCCTGTTTATTGTCACACTAGAAATCAAGGCCTATGAAAGGTGGCTGGGACACGGGCGGACGGGGTATGGGGTGTAATACACTCGCAGTGTAACTGACGCTACGGTCGTGCGTTGTAATTGGCCGGATTTTGGTGAGAGCAGACCAGATTTTACTGTACACATGTTGTCCCCCGTCATTTGGCCCGGATGAAGTGTGGAGTAGGCGGTGCATGTAGAGTCAGCATATTTTCACATCAGATTTGGTGAAATAAGTTTCTTCAGACCAAACTAGAGTTGCTGATTGTAGGAAAGACTTACAGCAGTTTTGGTGAGTTTTATTTTGTTTCTGTCCAGTTTGAATGAAATGTATTATGATTCTCCGCTACATACAGCTTGATCTCAACATAAACAAATACACGTGGATGATGACGCAAGCTTTACCTTTACAAGAGCCACACAGCGAGCATCTCTCTGAAACACTGACACAAGCTGAGGGGCAACAGCACTAATTATTAGTTATTTATAAATAACACAGTGGCACAGAAATCCAACGGTATTCCTTTCCAAATACTGTACGATTTGAGTGGAAAAGGGAATATTTCAATTAAGAGCTGATAATCAGGAAACTGAGACATACTGTATGTTATACTGTTGTTTTTTAGTATAGTTCTGGGGCTTTAATTTATTTTGATGGCCTTAGTCTATAATGTCATCATACAGTATTTATATGAAAATAACAAAGCTATTTGCGCTAATTACTGTAGAAGACTTCTTCTTTCAATTAAGGTTTGACAATGAAGAAGTGTTCGGGCAAACGTTTATTAACTTATTGTTCCCAAATAAATGAAAAGCACGCTGAAATCAGAAATTGGCCTCCATGCTGTACCATAAATGTACCAAACCGAGCCGAACAGTGTGAAACCAAAACTGTAATATGAACCAAATGGTGAATTTTGTGAACCGTTCCTCGCCAGTAGTGTCATATATCAACTTCTGAACAACACTTCCTGCACATATGTTTCACATTAAAATCCCCAGTAGGTCAAAGGGTTTACTCAGCATTGGTGAGGCAGTAGCTTGTATATTATATGATTTTCTGATTATTTGTATTGCTGCACTAACATGAGCAGCATTTGAATGTCATAGTTGCTCAGCGTCAACTATTGGTCAGCTACTGTATCTGTGGTTAAATATAGCAGTGTGTCATATGTTTTATGTAAAGTCTGCAAAGTAACTAGTAACTGCAGCAGTCAAACAAATACGACGTAAAGCTTGTCGGCTTGTTGAGCAGAAGTAGAGAAGAAGAAGAGGAGCATTTAAATTGTCAAGTAATGGTGAATTAAGGGGGTTAAGGGGCTCATAATAAGCAATCATTGATAAGTTGTATAGACACTGAGTACAAGTGATCAGCAGTAGTTTTTTTTTTTTTTTTTTTTTACAGTCAGGATTTAAGCTATTCCAGAAACATACATACGTTTGTGTGTACTGCTGCATACTCTGAATTCATGTGATTTTGCTGAACATAGGCATCTGTGTATCCTTTTATTTTGCCATATGAGTTGCCTCCAGTGTGTTTGTGGCCTTGTGTCTGTTCCCTCCTGAGCTTCAATGGCTTTCTGTTAGCTCAAGTGATGCATGTCTCTTAGGTATTTGCAGATTGTTCACATGCTGCTTATTATGTACATGCACATGCTCACATAAGAGGAGCGGCAGTGCCATGCTGTTCTTTTTCATTTTCTTTTGTGCATCATCTGCGAGCGATACTCTGAATACTCTGTGTGATGATAAAAACATCGCTGCATACTTGTCCTGGAAAATAAGGGAAATAAGCAGGGCATTTAAAACACTAGAACACCAGAACATCAATACTATAATCAGATACAAAGTAAAAGCAGACTTGAATATATATTTTAAAACAGAAAGAAAAACCTTCTTCCATGAGAAATATGCTGGTGTTGCTGCCATTCAGGATATTGCATACATTGCTAATTTTCAGGATTTAAGAGGAATGGACAGTCTTTTGCGTATCAACCCACACATTTTCACCGCAGATGAGAATATTGCAATTGTTTGTATGTGCTGACACACAGACCTTTATGCAGAGGAAAAGGACAGTCTCACTGTGAACCATCTGCTCATTCTAAATGCCGCTTGCCTTTGATAGGACAACAGAAAGTCACACTCATCCATGGGGAACACTGAGAGACACGAAGCAGCGTGAGACTAATCAGAGTGACAAAAACCCCCTCTCACAGGGAACCTGTACATTGCTGGGTTCAGCTACCCCTGCAGGATGGTCGCTTTTCGACACACATCTCGTCACTCGTTCACTCGTCTTCCTGTAAGGACGCCTTCAGTATTCTGCCTGTTCCCTCATGACATGACAGCTCTGGATAGATTAGCTTTTTCAACTCACCATGGGTGGCAGCTCTGCTGGAAACAGCAGCCGGCTGAAAAAATAAGGACACTGCAGGAGATGCATTAGAATGAAGATGAAGGGAGTGAGCGTGTTCGTTCCTCGGGCAGGCCACGCAAGTGATGGATTTTGAAAACTTGCTTTGCATGTGAATGCTTTATCAACCCCAATAGTTTTCAGAGCAGCTCAACATTGTCTCATTGCTAATTGCATTTGACAGGGCACAATATTGAGGAAATATGCTGCTTATCCTTCTTTACTCAGTCCCCTAGTTAAACAGAAAGAGAGAATACGGACTTCAAACTTCTGGGGCACATTTTGGCATTTTGTTCCTATGACTTATGACTGGAGTGACTGGTGTTTTTCCAGTGTTTTCCATGCATGAATCCAGTTGGAGCGTTTACATAATTTTAAAAACACAGCATCAACACTGTAGTTAGATGACTTTAACTTTACTTTTCCCTTCGATGAGTGTCAATGGCTGTTGCTGATTCTCCTTGAGATGGTAAAGTGGAATAAGAAATGGTAGGATGTAGTTTGTCATATTCTTATTTGCCATGTTCATTTTAACTAAATTTCTAAGCAAGAAAAATATCTGCTTATTTTATTTCCTATTCCTTGTTTATTGTTTTTTTAAACTAAATATGATAGTACATATGAAAGTTTTCTGGTGTTTGTGTTTTAGTTTCATCAACACATCCTCATTCCCAGCTCATCAAGTACCGCCACATGGTCAGTGCCACTTGGTATCGGAGACACACAGGGTACCGGCCTTGTATTACTTTTGGATGGACCAGGGACGGTGTGTCACTATTCTTTTGTTGCATGCATAGTTTTCACAGGAAGATAGATTTAATCAACCCAAACACTTAGTTAGGGTTCTGAAACTGTCATGGTTGATGTTAACTTCACAGATTAAC
The DNA here is from genome assembly GCA_947000775.1 of Pterois miles. Taxonomy (NCBI): domain Eukaryota; kingdom Metazoa; phylum Chordata; class Actinopteri; order Perciformes; family Scorpaenidae; genus Pterois; species Pterois miles. The sequence continues at coordinate 9,215,932 of CAMQGK010000110.1, read as the reverse complement.
GACATGACCAGTGATCACATGACTAGCGATTCACCTAACTAGTGACTGACGGGGCTGACGATGCCAACGAGCCAAGTGACTGGTGTGACAAAATAGGTCAACCTTGCTTTAATTTCACTGGAGACATAAACACCGGTTTCCTGGCTGAAAGTCCTGCCCACCCTTAGTGGACTGTCACGCTATTAATACTACGTCACTTGCTCCAGTAGTTAAATAATACCATGGATGGGGTTACAGTGCAATTAGCTGAAAGCCCGGTTCGTCACATACTGTCACTAAAGGGTGTCTAAGTGCATCCGTTTCGAATGCCGAGGGGCGCTGCCATATCAGCAGTATTTTGACAAGTTGGGAGTTAGAATGTGTGGCTTTCATCTTATCTTCAAAAACACAAAACAGGAGTAGTCTTCAGGGTCATATCAATGTGAAATATGATGCTTTGTTTCTACCGGCTGATTTTCCCACATATGATTTATAATAAAATCATCATTATTTGTAAAGAACCATATAAACTTTTGCATGCGTCAAGGAAAATGGTGTTGCCTTTGGTCACATTAGAGCTGCTAATGCTCTTGGCTTTTAAATTTTCCCATTCACCCACTCATTAAATTCTGTCTGGAAGGGATCTGATAAAAAGAGAGGCGTTTAGTGCGTACACATTAAAAGAAATAAAAACAGTTCAAACATACAGCTGTAAGCTCTTTGACAGTGTATATTTGAACTAAACACAGAGGAGAAATAGTCAGCTAGCTCATCTTGCATTTCTCTGATATCTATTAAATTTATTCACAAAGAGACCTTTGTGAGAACGTAACTAGTGTCCTTAAGGCCCTAAAGTTTAGGGCCATCTTTTTTCTGTGCGAGACTGTGGAGCGAAAGCTTACCAGATAAAACACACAGATCGCCCATCTACCATACTTGACTGGATATTGCATGGCTTTTTCGTGTTAAAGTGCAGCCAGAAAAAAGCCATCAGGCTGCTGGAGGTATGTATTCCTCTCTGGAGACAGAGGAGGTTTCTTATCTAAAATGGATCTGGCTATAATGGGAGGGATGAAGGAGCGTTTTTCTCCATGTCTGATACTGTATAGCAGAGGCATGCCAGAGACCTTTTGATGTTTCATGAAGAATAAAAGGGGGCATTACTTGCTTAGACAGATAGAGCCAAAGTATCTCATAAGCCAACTTTGCTGAATGAAGGGATAAAAGACTAAAGCGATGAAGAAGAGCTGCTAGGGAAGACTCGGACAGGGTTGCATTTTTCACTTTGATTTACTGGAGCCAAAAAAAAACGCTGGATCCAAATTGTGTTTTCTTCCAATAACCGTGAACTCATTGCTATTCACACAGAGGAAAAGGGAATTATGGGTTCCGGGTGAGCTGCAGTTCATTTCTGCCGAGGTTAATTGTTTAGTCAGAATCTTGTAATGGAATGCTTCAGGCAAGTTAAGGCAAGTTCAGACTAAAGCATTAAAGGTCTTATTGATAACATTTTTACATTTTTATGTAGGCAAATATATATATATATATATATATATATATATATATATATATATATATATATATATATATAAGTTAAATGATACATCTACAGAGCTTTCAGGAAGTTACCGAATAAAAGTATGGCTTTTCCTGAAAAATAATATTATAATTGTGAATTAATTATTTTAAGAAATTTCAGCAGGTCCAAAATGAATGTTTTGTTGACATTTGGTTTCCATTTCTAACAAGGCTTGGTATTGTGGTATCTCTGGGCCGTCAGGTAGTGTGGAAAAAAAACGGATAAATGGCTGAGATCGACTGTGAGTTGCTGGCAACGACTTGTTGTGAAGTGAATGCAATGGAACAGGGGAGGGAGATGTGGAGTGGCTGAATGCGCTATGTGCAGTATACTTTATATATGTAGTTGATTTGGATGGGGCGGGTAATTCGTAAGTGATGGTAATGCTCATTGCTTGTCTTACAACTGTCCCTTTTATATTTTAAGGTTACTGTGAGGAACTTTGAAACATTCTCAATTTAATACCGATGCCTTTATATGACCTGTGTAAGTAAACCAGACCATCAGTGAGAAGCTCGTCTCTTTCTGTGTAATTATTCTTAATGCTTGTCGTCAGTGCCTGTGGGTCAGATTCTGCGTGAAATCAGGCAAAATCATAAAAGTCCAGCAGAAATTCATTCATCCCACCATGAGGGTGGGTCCAGATCCGGCTTCTCTGCCACCTTCGACCTGCAGTCGGCGCTTCGGCGGGAGGAGCAGAGCTTCCACTGGCTGCTCTGCCGGTCCCCGCTGGGAGCCAACACCAACACCATGCTATATGAGGGCCACACCATATTGCTGGGCCTGTTGGAGGAAAGGGAGGCACGGGAGATCCAGAACCAGGGCTGTGCAGGGCAGGCTGTCAGACCCTGCTGTAGGAATTCTGATGCTCAGAAATACTACCAGTTTTGTCTACAACGACCTCCAAAGTATACACAAATTAAAGTTCCTCATAGTAGCTTTAATGAAGGATAGATCCACATTTACTAAATTGTTTGCTCACATGCTCATATGTACTGTACATGTCAGCATGGCAAGGTAAAATGGCATGGCAAGGTTGTTTACCTTGATGATGTCTTGAAGGTCAGGTGGTTTGCACAAACCAACATAAAGCCTGTAATCTGCAGCTCTTCATCAAACATCTCACTGTGCTTCTTCTGTTTGCACCAGCCCTCCCTGAAATATTTAATAATGATCCTCTGAGCAAATAGTGCTCAATCTACGCATTGTTGTTGTTCTGACAAGACATGGATAAAGAAGCTCAGCAAACTTGCTGCCAAATACATTATGTTTCCAATAGCCGCCCGCGTCACTGTAAACACCCACCGTACAACAGCGGAATTGTTCTGTTTGCATGAGTAGTAATTGCCGCCTTCTGTGAGGACACAGACGAAACGCATTTGGATTTAAAAGATGGAGAACAAACCCCACTGTCATTGTTATGTGCAAAAAATGCATGTCAAAGCTAAAATGAGGCTTCAACTGTCCGAGGTAAAAAAATCAAATGGGTATCATCAAGACGTCCAGGCTTCTGGTGCAGATTTCTCTCTTTCTGTTACCATCCTGTGGCTCAGCGGCACAGAAAGAGGACTATAGGTGTATTTCGCCCTCCATTTCTTACCTGAAAGCAAAACTGTCGGGCAAATGGAGTGCGCTTGCAAAAACACAGCCAGTATGGAGTGGAGGTGAGATCATACTGGCCAATAATTCCTGATACAACCGCGAGTATAATTAGCACCTAAGCCTTGCTGCTGAGCATGTGCATCTCTTTGGGGCCACGGTGTACCATTTTTAAAATCTCAGGAGGATAATGTGCCATGACATGGCGCATTTATCATGTCAAGATGGATTCAGAAACACACTGTCTCCGGAACTTAATGGGATGTTCACAGTATCAAGTGTTGGCAAAAAAAAAAAAAAAATCTGTAGGGACTCTGTACCTGATATTATGTTGTCATGCATAGGAACCAATAACACAATTTCCTGCATTTTGTTGACTTTGTGTTTTAGAAAATTGTGGACTCTAATAAAAAAAAAAAAAAACATCCAGTGGGTATTTTGTGTAGCTGCCCATTGTTCTCAACTGTGACTGAATGTGCTGTTGGCCATGTGGAGCACTTTTCTCAGTAACACATTGAGTTTTTTATTAACCAAAACAAAGTCAATCACCATACCCTCAGGGATCCCTCTGTCTGCCCCTCTCTGGGTTAAAAGAGCAAAGCAACCCTTTTTAGACTGTCTAGTCGAGGCCCGGCAGCAGCAGATAATCAATACAGTATGTTGATTCAACCCACTTTACTAAATAAGTGGTCTGCTATAGATGGACATTATAATTAGGGTGGTTAAATGCTTTGAAAGGCGTATACTGAATCAATGCTTGGCAGAGCTGTCCTTTTTTCCTACACACTTAAAGACTTTTATGAGTATTTTTCATCTTATGTTAATGTATCTCTTTTTTTTTTCATTCAATATGTCTTGAGAAAAACTTGTCAGGGTTTATGCTGTATATCAAGAAGGCCATGGGAAATTGAATAACTTATGTCACTAAGTATTGCCTTGACTAATTGAATTCTATCTCAGCGTGAAGACGGCAGCTCTTAGTCTTTGAGATGACATTGAGTTGAGTGGTCGACTGTTTAAAGAGGAGATCAAACCACCTCTGATCCCTGTCAGACTGGTGAAGCTGAACCTCAGAGCGCTTAAGTTCTTCCAGCAATTTAATTAGGCCTTCTGGTGGTTGATTAGAAGAAGTCATTTTCGTGCCAGCATCGTTCAGTTTTTCGATGGATGTCATAGATTACTGGAGAGTTAAATCTTGTGTTATTGTCTCGCAGTATCAGATAGTCACCAACATGTTATGGTTTAAACGCTCATGGATGTGAGGAAAGTTGTACGTGTCCTTATCGGTGGGTGGCTTGTGGGTTGGGGCTTTGATTGGGATAGACACAGCAGACTTGTAGGTCAGACGAAAGATTTACTACTTGATTTGACGAGGGGCGTCATATTAAAGTGAAGTACAGAGTGAGCAAGGACACTTTTCTCATCTGTTATCATTCTGTTTTTTTTTACCTTCTTTACGTTCTGCCCTTCTCCATCTTATCTCTTTTTGAAATTTGTGTTGAGGATATTGCTGACAGAGTTTGCAGACTTACAGAAAGTTAATGAGAAATATGTACCAAGCCAAATGTTAATTGACCATTCCCAAGTCCTGGCCCGTTTTGCATCATGCTCCAGTTAAGTAAGCTTGGAACGCAGCAGTACCTCAGCCAACTATGTACTATATACTACATCTGTTCAAAGGTTACATTACTATGTAAGTCACATTACACTGTTCACAATCGTGGACACATTACTACGAGGAATTTTCATTTTGTGTTGAATTTGTTGATCCCTGTGGATAAACGCGGTAGTGTTTCCAAGCACCAGAGTCCCTTCAGAAAACTTCTCGTTTTACTGCAGCAGCAGGGTCTGACAGTCTGCTCCAGGCTGTTCTCCTGTTCCTTCCTTCCCTCCAGAAGGCCCAACAATAAGGCCTGGGTTTCCGGCAGCGTGGTGTCGGTGTTGGCTTCCAGTGAGGACCAACAGAGACCATCTACAGGCCCAGCTGCAGTTTCATCTGATTTTGTTATCTTATCTCCGCTTCATGCGCTTCATCAACGTATGTTGAACTATGTTTGACCTAGTTACAGGAGGGCTTAGGATTGGTCAGTTATGAGCTGGATGTAAAGCCAGCGCTGCACTATGTGTGATGTTTATATACAGTATACTGTTTGTAGCCTACAGAATGTAAAGCAATAGTAGACTAAATTCATATAGCCACCTGACAGATTCCTCTACAGGGCCGTGCAGGGTTAAAAACAGCGTTGGTGTGAACATCCAACCCTGTCAAGTGACCATTATGTTGCCATTTACTGTCATGCTGAATATCCACAGGCGGCACAATTGCATTTGAAGTTATGCCACCTACTCATTTGAATAAGCACAGGTGTGAAAATATTTTGGAGGATTTTTGGGATGGTAAGTGTTAGAAATACATAACCATAGCAACAAAGTAGTCTGGAAAACACTCACTGTTAACTTTGTTCAGGTGTTGGTGTACCATGCAGATAAAAAAAAAAAAAAAAAACAAACAAAAAAAAAACAGCTGGTTGGAATATAACACATTGCATAATTAGGCAGTGCATCGTGAATCCACTGTGTCCGTGTGTCGTTCATCTCTCGCTGTTTACAGTTCAGATTAATAGCTATGCAAGGGACATTGCGCATCCAAGTGTGTTAATTCTTGCACAGTGGCTGAATGCTTAATGAATGAAGGCTTCCTGGACAAGTGTCTACAGCTCACTACACTGCACAGGTGGCATTAGCCAGACTAGCAAGAGAGAAATTTTAAAAGCACAGCTCAACTTTATGCTGATTTTATGTGGCTGCAGCAGACCTACAGCCCTCCAGCATTCCAAAAAGCTAATTGGTCATTATAAAGCATGCCCAAATACCACAGGAAGGATGAAATAAATCATAAACAACTCAAAACCCGACCTTCTGCACAGCCTTGAAAACAAATTACTCATAGTCCTATAGGTAACTTCACAGCAAAGACATCTAAAATTAGGGAAATCACAAATTTCCTCAAAGCCTTGGTGGAGACATATAGCTAACATTTAACAAAGAGACTTACATTAAGCCATCTTCTGTTCTGTGCGGTAGTCAAATGATCAGTGACATGCTTTGTTCATTTTGTGTGTTTTGTCTATCCAGCCCACATTGCTAAGCAGTGAAATAAATGAACAGTAGCTGTTAAACTGTAATTATGAGCAACATAGAGGCAAGGTGAGCCTTTAACTGTAGTGACCTTCACTGGGCAACATTTGGACCGGATGAAAAAGAGATCAGAACATAGTCAGACCCAAACAGCTGTCACGATCATGATTCACGAGCAGCTGTGTTTGAAGAGCAGCAGTACTTGGAAAATCCCCTGCACTTGACCATTGACATCGCTAATAGAGGATTAAAGGGACGAGCCTGTCGTTTTTGGGAAAACAACTTCACTAGTCATTTGTTCAAACAGCTCAGAGGTACTATTGATAACACTGATAACATTCAGCCAATATATGTTGCATTCTCCCTCCCACGTTCCATTGCATTTTACTTCATAACAAGTCATTGCCAGACAGTTACCATCAAGCTCAGTCAACACTAGCTGATGACCCAGTGATACCACGTGTTACCAATGTTTTATTATTGGCTCAAAAGCCTTGTGTAAAATGATTTATTTACAATCATTATATATACAATATTTGTCTATATAAAATTATCAGTAAGATAACAATTTAAAAAATACCGTCTTCAGATTTTTAGTGACAAAGCAAGTAGTAGTTTGAGATTGTTATACTGCAGAGTCCTAAACAAATACATCAGTCATTTCTGCTAGTTTGCATATGGAGGAGGTCGGGTTGGATGAATGGCTCCACAAAACATCAGACTTTAACACAGAATCCTGCTGTTCAAATCTTGTTTCCAACCAATACAAAAAATAGTTTTTGTTGTTGGGTTTTTTTTTAATGAATTAATTTTTTTAGCAAGACATTGATCGGTCCCTAACATCAACGGTTTGGCGCTTTGTCGCCCACTTTGTCAATTAGGTGTGATCATTTTTTGCGCAGGGCGTTAGCTGTGCTGTGATCATTGCCATCCAGTTTGCCACACTGTTCTGATATCGAGTTGGCGTTGTGCCTAGAAGTAGAACACACACAAAGCAATGAGCTATTAGAGGAATATCGATCTTCTCAGAGGCAATGCCACGGAAGTCAGATGGATGATTCGAAAGCCACAGTATGTGGGCGTAGCAGTCTATAATGTGACTGAGTTGTCTGGCTGTTAGCGGTATAATGATTGGACATTTGAAATGAAATAAAATGAAATGCCTCTGCTCTGTTAGAAGAGACATAAAAACAGTTGTGAAGGGAATTAAAAAGCAGTCAGTGTTTAAGGAAACAAATATTTAAGGTCCTAGGCAGTGCCTGTTTGGAGTGGGCAGATTGCTTGGCCTCTGGTATTGCTGATTGCAGCTTTCTTGAGAACCGCTGATCCAAACATCAGACTCAACACTGTGCTTCCTTGAGTCCTTAGCAATACACCTGCTGAGTTACAGACAGACAGATATTCCTTCCATTTTAATTTGGTAATTACTGTACTGTGATCTGAATTACATTATCTTCATATTCTACATTGTCCAGGTGATCAGGAAACATGACACCTTTTCCTTAGATGTTTGGCCTCTCGAGAAATCCTTCACCATCATTTTCACTGCAGGCTCATGAATGTTTAATGACTTTAAAATGAAACAAAACAGCCAAACCTCCTGCAGGTTTCTGCCTTTGGTGACTCTGACTCATTTGCTGTTAGCTTCTTCATTCCCACTGAAAAACACCAGCATGTTTCTACAGCAATGTATTCATCTCTGAAGTAGTACACCAAACAGTGCTTGTTTTTACGCATAAGTACAGGCCTCTCAGTAAGTACAACATTTTCCTCTCCAAGCCTTTCAGGTGGTTAATTCTTGCAAATGGTCCGTCTGAATCACTGGTTCCACTTTAACTAATTTTATGCTGCGTTTCTGTTTGGAAACAACCATCAAGGAAATGGGGAGATAGTCAGAATGCAGCGCATACTTGTGTTTGTGTGTTTGGGTTGTGGAAAGCAGTGATCCACTTAGATCACAGCCACACACACACACACACACACACACACACACACACACACACACACACACACACACACACACACACACACACACACACACACACTCTCCATGGTTGCAGCTGTGCTTGGAAGCTGTGTAGGAGGAGGATTAATGGGGATTTAACGCAAAAGAACTGTTTGCCCCTACATGATAGTCATCATTATTTAATCAACTGTGATTGCATTAATCACTAATGAAATAATGACCAATTAATTACAATCCATTTCTGTTATTTTAATGATTATGTTTAGCTCTGAGGCTGCTCACTCAGTCTGATTGACTAGAGCTGACTTCAGAGTATACGGTGAAATGAATACTAGAACACGTTGATGAAGCCATTTTGGCTATAAGACGCTTCTCAAGGAGGCCATGATTCACATGATGTATGACGTCTGGTAATCAGACGTTTCCCACGTTAACTACAAAATACTTGTAGTTTGAAAATATCCACCTGCTGTTAGCTAGGGGTGTTTTGTAGCAGCCTAGTGTCATTTGCATGTGACTCAATCAAGGTTCACGTGGCTACGCTCAATGACAGTCCACTCTCATGCGCAACTTCTTTAATGAACTAAAGGAGACGCTTTTAATACAGTATGATGTAACTGTGGATTGAAGATAATGTAAGAATAAGCCAGATTAGATTTACACAGACTGCTTTAACCACATTAAAACATTGATTTTCATTCATTCACTTTAAACACATCTACTGGTTCAAGGTTGTTGAAATAGCAAGCTTCTATTTTGCTGTGCATTTTCTCCAAATATTGTTTGCGAATAAAATAAAAACATTGTTTCCGAAGTGACAGCTGAGTTACACTGTGCCAGTAAGAGACGTGGGTTTGACATGCCTCTCCTTATATTAGACCCTCTTTGCACTGCTTAGGATGAACCTCCCACCTGCTGGCACCAAAATACCACACAGAGAAGCAAAGTAAAGTTGAGGTCAGGAAAACACCAACCTGCCAGCACCGCTTACACTCGACACTCGCCACTGTTTACTCATTGCACCTCCACATAACTAGGACCTATCAAGTTCTGTGTACTCGTTATAAGGGATACTACTTGGAAACTACTGCTCCTGTAAGTTTAGAGCGTCTGTGTGTCTCTGGAGGAAGCTTTCTTGGGTCTGGATAAAAAAATTGCAAGAGATAGATGAGTAAAATTCAAAAGTGAAGTTCAAAAACATCCATTGTGTTGGGACGGTGGCAGGAACCGCAGAGGCATTGAATGGCCCCTTCCCCAACTCTTCAGACCCCTTATAGTGGATGGGTAGAGAGGTCGATGGGTCTAACAAACAGCAGGCTTTTAACCAGGAGACCTTTGTTTGAGACCATTATTGACCGGTGCTTTGTTTTTTAAGGTACGTTAGTGATGTTTGTCACGTGACGATTGTCACGTTTTTCATTGACGTTTGTGACACGTTTTATGTCGTTATTTTGTTTCCTTATGTTTTTTACTTAGCTTATTATTTATTTTAAGCCATACCATGATGTTTTCCCTTACTCTAAGTAAGTGGTTTTCTTGCCTGAACATAAGTAAGGGATGTTCTTCCCTAAACTTATTTGTGGACGTCTGCATGGCGCAGAAATGACACACGAAAAGTGGTGCACAGATGATACCCGAAAGGTTAAAATGTGTACTTGTGATGCACGAAATGTCCGTGTAATGTCACTGTATTCATAGGCTTTCCTGTGAGACAGAGTTGATTCAGACCACACTCATCTTCTCTGAGCTACACACCTGTAAAGTATTGTGACTGCATCTTGAGGTCACAACATCTGTCCACAGAGAGACAGAAGTATAAACATCCTGCAAAGTCCTGCCTCAGGAATAGTTCCTGGACTCTCTAGACCACATTTTGCCATGACGACACACACAGTGAAAACAATATCAGTGCTGTTGTCATGGCTGGTAATAACGACTGGAAGGAGGTACAAAATAAGGAGAAAACCATTCACCGAGGGCATGGAACGACAATCTTTCAGCCGGAACATGTTTCTATTATTCAGACATTGTCTATCCTGTGGGTCATTGCATGATGGGACATGATCTGATATAGATTCTGGTCAAAGTACCTTGCTCTACAGGAGCTCTATGGCTCTCTAGCATTGTAAAGTGTTAGCTATATACACTACAGTCTCCTGGCTGCAATAATGTTCCACACGCAGATTGTTTAGATAGTTTTAAGTGACTGCAACTCATTCTGGAGGAGAATTGGGAATTTGGCTTGTAAATGTGGGCGACTGCCAATTAAAACTCTCTCTGCTGCTTTTTCTGTCCCTGTCTGTGTTGCTCTCACTCATTTGCAGCAAATGATTGCTATTCAGACGTTGCATTGAATAATTTCCATGACCAGGGATGTGGGAGTAGAAAGCCTCCACTGGCCTCCCTCACACTTCGCTCTTTCCTTCCTATCTCTGAACTCCATAAATATTTATGAAGGTATTTGAATAATGTGAATTGGAATGACACAATATCATTTTTAGAAGAGACGAGTAGAAATAGCAGGAAGGTGAGGGGTGGCAAATAGCAGCGGTGGAAGAATCCTCCAGACCTGAAATGTGAGTCCTTTAGGGGTCGAGCCTTTGAGACAAGTGAGATGTGAATGAAGGCTGTGCCAATCAGTAATGTCAGTGTTCATCATACTGTCAGAGAAGACGAGCGAATCTCAGATGTGGTCATATTTTATCTCTATGACATTGATATTTGGACATATGAGTTATCTGCAGTAATTACACTGATGTCACACTGCTCTCAGAAGGATGTCACTGCAACAAAAGAGGCTGTAGCGTATGAAGCAATGGTTGACAAATGGGGGAGATGTGTTTGTAATTGGGGAGTTGAAGAGACAGTCTCAAGCTGCAACCTGATCTCATGGTAAGCCATATAAATAGCACACCATTTTAAGGACTTTTCCACATCACGATTTAAAGCGATCTGGGTGTCATTTCACACCACGTCGTTCCCGAAAAACGGCCACAGTGTATGTTGAGGGACAAAAACTTGTTAATGGTCACAGATAGATTTAGGCAACAAAACCACTTAGTTAGGTTCAGGAAAACCATCACGGTTGGACTTGAACCATAAATAAGTAATAACATAAGTCCATAAACTAAAACCAAGTTCACACTGCAGGACTTTCAAAGTCTCCGTACAGTTCACACTAAACAACTAGCTGTCTTGTAATCAGGAGTCTTTACGTTGTTGGGGTTGGGTTGAGGTCACACACTACCAGATCCTTCACCGACCCTGATGAGGTCTCTAAAATATGTTTTGACACAAAAACACACACAAAAAATACAAGGTAAATAACATGATACCATACGCAAGGTATATTACTAATGTTGTTGTTGGCACGTGTTCACAAAATAACCTGTTTCCACCGGTTCCCACTTGCTTTTTTTTACTACTTACTCATCTTGGTACAACAACAATTTTGCTCCATCTTGCAAATGCCAATGCCAAAATCCCACAGGTTTCCCCTCAGTGTGTCATATCTTTCATTGGCTGGATCTCGTGGCCAGAGTCCCTGAAATGTCCAGATATTTGGCATGCTAGATATCCACAATGTGTCTGTGAGGCATCGGCGACTGTTGTCTTTGGGGAGCTATACACATGACGACCAATCTCCGATCTGCTAGTGATCTGGGGCTTTTTGCAGAGGAGCTCCTAAAACTGTAGGGGAGCAGAAAATCAGGGCGAAAGTTGTTTAGTGTGAACTAGACATAAGTAACATACGTAGCAACATAACTTAAGTACAGAAAACACATCATTAACGTCACTTCAAAATAAGCCGATGACACTTCTGGAGAGGTTTCCTGGTTGAAAGTCCAGTGTTTGTTTGATCCATCCACTAATCCCCCCCCACCCCCGCCCACCATGAATAGTCTTTCTTAATTCTTGTTGTACTCTTACGGGCTCCGAGTTGATCAACCTTTATTGTTGTGTTGCAACACCTGAAAACCTAATTTTTTTGTTGTATTGTATCATTTATTTTTCATTTAATTCATCCATGGCAATAAATACAGGTGATTGCCTGATAACACTGGCTGTATGTTACTTCTCTTACCCCTACATCACCTCTGGGTTGTAACCATGTACTGTACGGAGGTCTGAGCATAGCATATTCACACAGATGTGCTGTATTTACATTGCCGTAAATACAGACTACATGGCATTAAATGACACGCCAAAAGCAAGAACGGTGTTGTGATTGCATGCAAAATGTCTTGTCATTCATCCGCTATTTGGTGAGACCACTGCACAGGAACAGAACAGAGAAAATGAGATCAGGTGCTGGTAAAAAGGCGAGTATTGCTCTCAGAGAGAGAAGACAACATCACAAATGAAAAAAATAAAAGGCAGGCGCTGAAGGAGTGAGGTGAGGATGGCATCTCTCAAGAGGGAAAATGTGAGAAGAAAGAGGAGCACGTGGTCTTGCTGTGTGTATCGCTGCCGTCTTCTGTGTGGATCCTTTTGCCTTGATGTCTCCCACAGGGAGAGACACCTCATGTTCCAGGAACAAGAAATACAACCTTTTAGCTGGGATAATAGTTTCAGGCTTTCAGAGATGTGCTTCCTTGAAACTGCCTCACCTCTGTCTTACAAAAGGAGAACAGTCATGAAGCATTAAAATACAGTGAAAATGTAATAATTACATTGGAACAAACCTTGTATGACTTGATTTTCAAAATGTCACCTTGTTTTATTCTGTGGGGACACTGAACAGTGAATAATCAATATAACATTATGATCAATGTTGCATCAAAGTTCAGTTTCACCGTACATATTAGGTACATTTAAATGGGTAATGAAAGGTAGTGACGTGTTACTTTAACTCTGATTTTGGTAATAGTAATTTGTCAAAAACTCCTTATTTTTCCAGACGTTTCAATTGCATCTCACATTCTTCAGTGAAGTTTCCTTAAAACTACAACGGTAAAACAACAAAAGTATCAGAAGTCATTGAAGAGCTGAGAAACATCAATAACTCTGTTCACATCCTGTGACAACAGCCAGCCTTGAATACAGACAGGGGTTGTGGTCTGTCTCCATATACTGTACAACCAGCTTTTATCACATGACTGAGATTCCATACAGGGGTTGACAACGAAACACCACATCACTGCCTGTGCACTCATTGCACATCCCTGTGGTCTGTTGTCCGCTAGCTAAGCTCCAATGGCCATGTTTGCCGTTCACATTCATTATGATATGTGTATATTCGTAATGATAATGATGAGGGCGTGGCTTTGGAGAGAAGCCTGAAATAGACGAGCAGATTTAGGGACTTTTGGAGCTGCAGCCTACTTTCATTGGAAAAGACTTGGCAACACTGGCAGACACCAGCAGTTTTTTTCAGTTGGATCATTTTTAAAAAAAAGTATTATAGTTTCCCAAAATCACTGACCCTGCCTTTAAGCTTTATTTGGCACAGTGTGCATAAAAATTGCAAACAAATAAGAAGGTTAAAATGCCAGTTGTTTGCCTGTGAGATGTATCAGTTGCTGTTGTCAGTGTTGGTTGACGCACTGAAAGGGAAGGAAGTGTCTGGAGTTGCAAGAGAGAAAAAATAGAAGAACAATATGAACAAAAAAATAAAACGGTTCAAGTGTGATTGATGAAATGACTTAATGTTATATTTTAATATGCAAGCCCTGAAAATAGTTGAAGAACAACAACCGGAAACAACTGAACTGTCAACTAAAGAGTAAGAGGTGAAAGCAGCTGAGGTGTCAGTGGGTGGTAAAGCCTTGAAAGGAGTTAAAGTGTCAGTTAATTAGTACTGAAAACAATTGTCATTAAAGGAGAAATATATATAAGCTGTTGAAATGTAAGTTGAGCTATAAACAATGATGGCAATTGACGTGGAAGTGTCAGAGACAGTTGTTAGGGTATTTAAGTGGTGACAGCAGTTGAAATGGGCGTTGAACTGAGAAACCAGTACTACTTAAATTTTGCTGTATTATTGAGTCATTATTCATCTAATACAAGGTTGTTGCTCTGTTTCAAATGTTGTATTTAATGGTAGTCATGACTCATTCTATTATTGTGTCTTGGCATTTGATGGTAATTACAGTTGTACTTAGTCCTGCTCCACAGACAAATGATGTACTCATAATATGGTAGTAAATACTTCTAGCCTTCCATATGTTATATATGGAAAAGACACGTGCTGTTTCCCAGCTGTAAACTGAATCAAAAATATCTGGAAATGAATCATCTCAGCAGCAGACTGTAAAAATGACTAAACCCCAAGAGTCACACAATTAGTACGGATTGGGTTAAGCTTCCTGCCACCTCGACAGGAATCAGTCACTCTTCCTCTGTTTGTTGGGGAAAAGAAATAATAAGACATTCACCTATAACACAATGCGCTATATTATTTAGGTCCCGATCAGATTGAACACAGCGTTAGTCATAGAAACTATGTCCTTGCTCCAATCTTCAGAAAAGAGCCAAATCTATTTTTCTTATCATTCGGAGCACAAAACAATGAGCTGAGACGAAGAAAAGACCCAAATGAATGGAGGATAGGGAGAAAGTAGTGGGAATTGATTTTGAACATGTGCCTTTATTCGACAAAAGCTTGGCATCTGGAGAGAAAATGGTCTCCTTGAATAAGTATTGTGGTGGAAATGTGGTTTCAACCTGATAAAGAAAGCCAGAGGGAAGGTAGACGGAGACAATGGGTTGAGAAAAGATAAGGAGTGATTAAAGAAAATGAGGAAAAGAGGCAAAACAGAAGCAAGAAAAACAACCTGAAAACAAGAGTGATTGTAGGAAGAGGGAAGAAGATATTTTGGTGGGACAAGAAGAGGAACAATGGCTCTCTGTCCTATGGGTTTAAATTGCCAACAAAGAGGAGACTTACTGATAAATTCAAGATGTCTCTCTTCTATTTTTAACATCCTTATTCATCAGAGCAAAGTGCTATTAACTGAAGGTGAGTGGGCCGGAGGTTGTGAAGCATGGCCGATTCCCTGACTCCCATTTATTCAAGATTAATGACACACAAGCTGATTTGGCAAAAAGCTTTTTGAACAGTTAAAAGCTTACAGACACACTGCACACATAACAGCCTTATCAAATGTCTTGTTTCACAATAGTTCCCAGACAGCTTAATAATGCATTTTCACAGGGCATTACAGTTTAAGTCAATAGTAGACTGCATTAGAGTGGAGGAAGGAAATATTTCTTTACTTGAAAGCCACTCACTCGCCGCATCTTTGCCCTCCCATGCTATTCATGATGGAAATTAGATTCAGTATTACATGCACATACTGTAATTCATAGACCAAAATGTAAATTTGATGATGGAGAGGAGTGTTACGACAGCTTCTGAGAACCACTTTATTCCCAAGACAAAAAAAGGGCAGGTTTTATCAATATGACTCATACAGAGAGAGAGCAGAGGAGGGAAGTGGTGCTGCTGGATATCTGTCAGGCTGTCTCTACTGGAGGCATTACTGTTGGTCACCTGTGAGTCCAGAAACACTGACAGCGAAAGACGAGAAAGCAGTGGATCTAAAAATACTGGACTTTCACCAAGGAGACCAGCGTCAACGTTGATTTATTTGTCACGTAACTGACATACTTATTAACGCCATTTCTGGAGTTATTTTAAGTCAAACCATGATCTTTTCCTCAACCTAAGTAGATGTGTTGCTAAACCTAACTGAGCTGATCTTTTACTAAGCCTAACTAGATGTAAGTTGCAAAGACGTAAGTTTATTTTGAAAAGGCATTATGCATGTAAAGAGTGGACATGTGTTGCTGAACTTTTGTAGTAAAACAAAAGAAAAATGGATGAATAACTTTCATGTAAGATATTATACGAACCGTTGCATGAGAATACGTTGAAATAGCTAAATAACTGCCAACCTAGCCGATGTAATCTAACAATGATCATATGTCTCAATTCTTCTAACCTGCAAGAAGTGATATTTTGCCAATGTGGGGACAGTGGAAACAAGCTGTGAACACATTATCCCAATATAAAGTCATGATGAATGTGTTCACAAAAATGTCACCACATCCAGGAGATGTGCAGCAACACTGGCATTCATTTGAAGCTTCCAAATGTTAGTCGTATTTCCTCTCCCTTTTGCTCTCCGCCGTACTCCTGAGGGGAATATCTGGCTCTTTAGCTGAGCTGCTGCTGTAAATGCTCTACTATATTCACCAGCTGGCCCATAATTGTGTTGGTGGGCTGTTAGGCGCTGAGCCGGTAGCGTACAGTAGCTTTTTAGAGCTTTTTCTCCTGGATACAGCCGCCTGCTGCAGCTGGAAATGATGCTGATAAGAGCAGTTAGACTGATCCAAAGCTTTGACATTTTCAAAACTATGAGCTGAAAGTTGGTAAAATGCTAAAGGTAACTGAATTATGTTACAGAAAAGGTCTTGCATTGTAATTCATTTGCTTGCAAAGCATTATGGGAATGGCTCAAATTGTTTGCATGAGTAGTCATGAATTCACTTCATCTCACAAGTCCATCTTTCTTCCTCTGCCAACTTTATTTTGGTACATGCTACCTTTTATATGCCGAGCTGACAATGACAGACTGACTGGGCTATGTATAGCCTACTGCAAACTGCGACTGAGTCCTTTTAAATTAATGAGACAGTTCTTTTTTCAAACACTTCTCATGCACCTTAAAGAGCATTTGCACCACAAACCTTTTACAGACTTGCACTTTATGCCTCCAAACTTCATTATGACACACTGACTGACAAGCTCTACATCCAAATGTTATGTTCACTGTCACTATGCCATGTTGAGGTTTTCACAGGCAGCTGGGATGGAGGTGAAAGTGTTTAAAATAGTTTAAATAGTGACTTTATCCTGGCTCTGCATGTACAGTATATGTGCCTATGTAAACCATGTTATCAGTTACCGAAGATATAACATGTTTTCCTCCGTTGGTTCCTGTTATTAACCAGTGGCCTATCAGTCAGTGTCAGTGTGTGAGAGGACAATGCTGTGACACTGTGGTCGATTTATTAAATGAAGGTGGAGAGAGACGGAGAAGTAAACCATACATCAGGTTATTGTCTTTCTCTGCAGTCGGGCCACATAAAAGCCTTGTTACCCATTCCTCTTCTGCTTTAGTTGTCATCTTTCATTTGGCTTTCACCTTGGAAGACTGGAATCTTTTTTTTAGTCTGCCAACATTTTATACATTGGTTCACAAAAGACACCAGACTTGAATATCAAGTCTCTTTTTCTCTGTCCCTCTCCTTCTTTTTGTGGTTTCAAGGAGGTAATAATGTCTACAATTACACCTCTCGTCGCAATGAATTAAAACTGGAGCAAATTAAAGGAGGATTTTATGTTCTTCTGTTGTTCACTTGATTTGTTGTGCTACTTAGTGTATCACTGTGGAGAGGATGCGCATTATGCATGGAAATAGAGCTGTCCCGAATACCATTTTTTGGTGGGTTTCGCAGCATGGCGCTGCAGGCTGACATGTTTTTCTGCCTGTCTGTCTCTATCTGCCCTGTTTCAGTACCCGGGACAGCGCCGCTGCTGCACTACTGTACACACACCCCTACACACAACAAACAGTGATATCAGCGATATCTATAACTAATAATAATTCATGTTGAATCTGAATAATGTTATGGGGCTATACCTTATTTATTGGGCTATTTGGAGATTTATACTGTATTATTACATACTAATATATATAAAAATATAGAAATATGTAATATATATATAAAGAAAACATGAAGCATTCTAGTACTGATTTGAAGGCTGATTACTACAGCGACCGTCTAAGCTTCAAAGCACTCGGGTCTGCCCTTCATGGAAATACAGATATGCACTTAAGCTGTTTTTATGTGGGTTTTTTTTTTTTATGCCGCTGCCTGCGGTGGGGTCAGCCTGGGGCCAGAGGCATTATGCTCTGGGGTTGTTCGTCCATCCGTCCATTCGTACTTCCGTCCATGAGCATGATATCTCAGGAACACCTGCAGGGAATGATTAAAATCTGACACAAATATCCAACTGGACTCACAGAGGAACTGATTAGATTTTTGAAGTCAAAGGTCAAGGTCACTGTGACCTCAGAAAACTTTTTTGGCCATACTTCAAGAATTCATATGGTAATTTCAGACACATTTCTAACAGAACCAAATGATGACATTTTGGACATACATGGATGTAAACTGTTACCTCACTGGTTTGCAGAGGCATATAACTGTGAGGCGGTAATTCTATTATTATTAGTCATAGTAATAATTTACCAAAATTTATCCACAAATGACCGTTATCAAGAAAACAATTGTTTCCCATAAGAAGCTACAGTGACAATATGCTACAACAAAGCTGCATAGAGCTCCAGACTGGGAATTCACTGCTGTGGAACTAGCAACCCCCTGAAATCACTGAGTCAATAATATCAACAACATTGCATAAGGTATTGTCAATGATCTTAATCTATACTTGAACAGAGCTTAATTTTCAGAAGTGCAGCATCAACCTTCAGTTGCAGCTCCCTCCCATTACAAGTTATATATGAAAGCATCTAATCATTGAACAGTGAGTATATGAACACTGTAGCTTTGCACTCAGATGGTCACTGATGTGTAATGGCATTCAAAAAAAAAAATGTCTGAAGGGTGTTTGGCTCTCAGTTTTATGGTCATTCGGCTTACTTGAAGGTCACAGGCTGCCAGTTGTCAGTGCAAGCTTGGCAGAGTTTGCTGCGTAAATCTACAGCATTTCAATAATAAATATAGCATTATGGCTGATATTGTCCTGTAATGTGAAGTAGTAAACATGGATAATACAAGTAATGATTTTTTCCGCAAGTGCCTGCAGGTCACACAGAAAGAGCTCAGTTATAAGTAGTGCCTTATAATCATAATGTTACGTACTCTGTTTACAAATACTTTGGAGTAAAATGTGGCACTTTTCTTTACTCATACTGTCAGTGATTCAGCTGATTGATACACTTTCGAATGTTTTGAGATAACCAGCGATTATCCTCATATTCGTTCTCCTAATGGAGCCAAATTTTTCCTCC
This sequence comes from Pterois miles, assembly GCA_947000775.1. NCBI lineage: Eukaryota > Metazoa > Chordata > Actinopteri > Perciformes > Scorpaenidae > Pterois > Pterois miles. The sequence goes on along the minus strand of CAMQGK010000110.1, from coordinate 9,196,626 downwards.
CGCTTGTATTGTTTCCTGATCCGTTTCCATGGACACCATGTATAGTACTTCCAAGTCAACACATTGTTGGACTACCAAATGCAGCAGCACAAATGCCAGTTAAAGCCAGCAAAATATGAGCAGCTGAAACAACAAAGAGGCAAAACCTACTCTCACAATTGCATATATATATATGCCGATTGCTAGTAAAGTGTTTGCTTATTATGCATATTGGTTGTATCTGTCTAAATGTTGATTGATGCTTACCTGTTAAAGGATAAATGGGCAATACACTTGGATGCCAGGCGGCACACAGCGTACGCAACATAGACCTGTCAAGAATACTCTAGATACAAGATTTCAAAGACACAGTGTACACATTTCAAACATATACATGCATATATACATGTTACATAACAGAAATAATGGCGCTGTTTCAATTTGAAGCTGTCACTCAAGACAGCCTCATTTTTTACACATCAGACCCGGCAGCAAACAGAGCTCTCGTTTTGCTTTGTGGTGAATTGTCCGTCTCTATACTTGCCTGATGAAACAGCTCAACTCCCTCTATTCTGCCAGATCAAAACAAGTTAAATTATGAAGCAAGGTATTTGTCGCAAGCATTTGTCACTGACACTGTCATTATCTTACGCCTGTCTAACCAACAATAAATCACAAAAGCAATGTGCAGCAGTACGCCATGCTCCAAAACAACACAAAGACAGCACCCTCATTAATCAAGCTATGTTGTTCGGTATTAGAAATGCTCTTGCCGTTGTCCTTGACCAATGCTTTAGAAAGGGAGCACTACATGGTTTCCCAATGGTGCTAAATAGTTTGGTTGGGTCAAATGCAGCCAGTGAGTTTCCCATCAGGGATTAGTGATGTAGAACTTAGCTAACTCCACTTACACTTCTCCCAAATAAACAATAAAAGCATGTAGGTGCAGAGGTAGAGCAACTAATTTGTACAAGATGGCCTCAATAGGAGGGTAATTGCATTACATTATTAGTGGGGATGCCCCGCGGTTATTTCAGTTCATGGCCAGTTCACGCTCGTGCACTGATATAATACTAGAGTCATTTAAGCTCATTTAAGGTGACTTGAGTTAATGATTAAGTCATGATTGAGTTAATGATTATGTCCCTGTATTCTGGAGCTACTGAAAAACTATCTCCCATTACATAACGAGTGGTGGTCAAGGAAAAGTCACTACTTTCTAGCAGCGTGACAGGCTGTAGCAGAAGTTTACTGAAGTCAGGTAATTATAAGAGTTGTCTCAAACTGATTTGATATGAAGTTTGTCTCGTTGTGTCTTTTTAGGGCCATGACAAATGGTCTAACCCCACTGATATAAAAGAGGTGGATAAAATATTAGAAACCTCTCTCAGTATAACACAATACAATTCACCAGCACAATATGATCATGACCAAAACTACTGTAAATCTACACCTCTCTAAAAAGTCTCAGAAAAAAATCAACTTTATAACTGGCTGGTTTAGTTTTAGCTATAGGTATATGTGATTTATAGGCAACTGTGTGCACAAGTCAAGGATTCACACATTGAGTAATAGTCACTGATGTATAACGATAAGTGTTTATACAGTGAAGTGAATTACAGTGTTCAAAGCAGGACCCCATTCACTTCTATTAAAGTTGCTCAGTGGCCAACCCAGTCGCACAGCAGTTCATGAAATAGTCGTGAAATTCTGTATTTAAGTTTTTAACCTAACCATGATCTTTTCCTAAACCTAACTAAGTAGTTGTATTGCCTAAGTCTAACCAAGTCAATCTATTCATAAACCTAGCTACACATTTTTATTTTGAAAAGCTTGGAGCAGAAATTGACACATTACGTGTTGTTGAAAGTCGTGCTGTCGTCATGAAAAAAAAAAGAAAATAAGAAAATTTGTGTCTGTGGACCAGAATCAAATGGATTAAATTTGTGACTATTTCATAAACTGCCGTGAAACTGTGTTGCAGTGGTGCATGAAGCAAAAAAAGCTCTTTTTCAGGGTATAAAAGTACCATGATTATCCAGCGCTTTTCCTTAATAATAAAAATACATATTATCTGCTGCTTCACAGACGTCTCCTTCCCAGTGGAAGTCACTAAATCCTGCATGTTAATGTTTACCATGATCGCCATCTTAGCTTTTTAACATTTGCAAATTTGCACTAAACACAAAGTCTACCCAAGTCTGTTGGATGTTATTTGTTTTGCACGTTTCTGGTTGTGAACAAAACTAGTGAGCAATAATAATTTTGACCAGATGGTGTGGGCTGAATACTTGGGGGATCACTAAAGTTATTACAATTCATAAAGTCTGTACCAGAATTTCGCAGCGACTTATCAAAAGTTGTTGAGAAAATCATCATCACAGCTCACACGGGCAATGTCAGCTTACTATAAAGTCTTTACCAACTTTAAGTCAATCAAAATGCCTTTTTTATTATCTACTTTAACCTTGTCTTGCAATTTCATGCTTCAGCCGAATCTAAATTAAAGTGCAGACTTTGGTTACGTTGGGAAGCTAATGTTCTTTGCATAATTGTCAGTTAAAGGTTGGATTCGTGCCAAACTCAAAAGAAGCGTACATCATTCTCTGCAAAAAGTCCTCCTGTTTTACCAAGTAAGTTATCTGCCGTGACCCTCAATCCTTATCTCGACTCCCTCCCGCTTTGGCTGACAACCTCTTTTCATTTTGACACGTCTAAATCCCTCTACCTCGTTAATGATGTGTAATTATATTGGAGTGTGTGTGAGGTGAAAACTGATTTCTCTGTGTCACGGCTGTTGACAGACTTGACATGAGTTTAGTTGTATGGGGCCGACCGTCTGTCATCCCGGTGAAACCCTCTGGGTCGACATTCACCCCGTAGGGGACACTCGGTGACAGAGTTCAGGAGGTAAAATGACTTTGTGGCTTTTCCTCTCCTTCCGTCATCCAAAGAAAAGCAGCCACAATGCTCTCTAAATGCAAATTGGAAGCTGGGCTTTTATGTGCTGTGCAGACTCAAGGCTAACTGGGGGGGCGGGGACTGTTGAAAGTGCAGGTTCTGGGTGAATGTCATCGACTCGTGTAGGTCTTCAATCATACTTGGCATTGAACAGCTCTTACAATATAGCACAATGAAATTCCCTTGTTTAAAGTATAAGACTTTCTTCATACACACTGTATAACTGCATCTCTAAGAGAAATGTTCTCTCTGTACCCTAGGGAGAAAGATTATTGGCTTTTTAGAGTAATTGGTGCCACTATTGATCAGCTCCTCATGGTAAATCATTTATTAAATATTATCAAAATTCACCTTTTCCCATTTTCTGTCTCTTTGAATTTTAAAAAACAAAATTGACGTCTCTGCCCATTCCTCATTTGCTACACTGCTGTAATCAACTGAATACGTAGCAGCGACTGAATAAATGGCTCTGAAGTATTTTGATGAGAAGATCAAAGTAGCTCTCTGAGTCTAACAGCTCTGTCTGCGTCCGATGAACCATTGCCTGAAAGCGATAAAAGGATATATGGAGTATGAACTGTGAAATTAATGCTTTGTCTGCCATTTTCTCTGTGCACTGGGCTAAAAAAATTATAGAAAATTGCTCATTTATCGCGCTCGGTTCAGATTATTGAGATTCACCAATTTCCTCACTGTGCCAGTGTCATTATGTGAACTTTGGCGGAGCTAAATCCTTATCTTTTCCTTATTACTTTACAATGGTTTTAGATATACATCAGTAGCCATGATGAGATTAGATTTTTTCCATCCCAAGAAGGATTTTCAGGGGTTTTGAAAACTCTTTGCCTCTGTCACTTCCTGTCGGTGTCTATAGGAGGATGATCAAGCTGGCATATAAACACACAGACGTGGCTTTAGACTATAATGTGATAAGATATTCCAGATTCAGCTCCAGTTTTATCACTGATTGAAGAGAACTATTGCTAAGGATGTCTAGTCGGCTACTGGTTGATGTGAAAGGTTTCAACTGAGCAGAGTGGAAAGGTTTTCACTGTTCAATTCAGTTTTTTTAAATTGAATTTTTTTTTTTTTTATGTTGAAGTGCAGCGAAAGGGGAATACGCTGCCTCGAAGGTGGTAGCATCATTTAGAAGAAATGAAGTGAAGCATTTTCATCATGGCGGTGTATTTGAGCCTCCTGTGCTGCGCTCATTCTTTTGCTGCATGTCTTCTGCCTCACTGCTCACCTGAAAGCTATGCTGCTGTGTCGCTATTATCAACATTTCAAAAACCCCGCCTCTGCCACAGCATTCACCTGCAGATCCTATTGTTCACTGTCTAACTTCCCCTTGCAGGGGACAAACATTAATGCTGCACATTTACATAATAATCTATCCCACGTGAGGTGACTGAGCTACAGATAAATTACAGCACGCAGTAACTCCAAATCCAATGCATCATCTCGGCCTCATGTTTCTTTCTTCCTTCTTTCTCTTTTCTCTGTTATAGGTAAGTGCTGCCAATGACGTCCGCCAGAACAGAGAGAAAGGGGGAAACCGGAAGAGAGGTTGAATAAACTGCTGCTACTATCTTCAGCTTCACTCGTATCTCAGTGGGTTTGCTGCTCTTTCACTATATTCGGTGAAAATAATTAAAACAGAGGCCCAGTCGACCATGACAAACAACCAATAGGAGTCCTAATGGGAAGAAATTTCACACTCGTCAATATCAGCTGGTTTCCTCTGGAGGATTCAAATCACAAGTCTATAGAATCGAGTCATACATTAATCATCATATTATCATTATTTTGCTTTTTCTACATCCAATTTTGGGTATTTAGCTACACAACATGCCCGTTTGCAGTCGTGTGAATGACATGATAATGAAAAAGCAAAGGCATGTAATAAGTACGCCGTCGTTGCTTTTGGCATGTCATTTGTTCGCCGTCTTTTTAGTGATGATTTTGACGTGTTTTTTGTCTTTATGTTTCTTTGTTTCCACGTTTTGCACTTAGTTTACATACTTATTTTAAGGCCAACCATGACATTTGTCCTAAACCTTACTAAGTGTTTTTTTTTTTTTTTGTTTGCCTCCTGCTGGTATGATCCCTCATGCATATGTGTGATATTCACACCTCGGTGAGGTGACACTAACATACTATTCTCTGGAGGGGAGGCAGGTCTGTTGGAGTTGCCACATTAATTTTTCAACTTTTCCTCGTAGCCAGAACAAAGCAATGCAGCAGTCAAGAGAATAATGTTGGTGGTCTCCCATGTCAATGGTTTGCTCTTAAATACAGATGCCGGTCCTGTGAGTTTGGTCTGTGCAAGAGGTGGACAATCAAAACCTGTGTGGTTAGGGCTGACACATTCCTGCTCCCTAGTTTTCATGTTGCAGCAGTCAGATTTGAAATAAATGTCCCTCACCTGTGAGGTCACGACAGTTTAACCTGCTCCGCCCTCAGCACCTCTGTAAAATGCAGTATTCTGATTTTGCTCAGTGATTTTCAAAACTGTGAAGCTTAATGTCTTTTTGTCTTTTTTATTATGAGGACATAACTTGTGAAATCGTGTGAAAGTACCATTTTATGGAACTGCATGATGACACGCTTTACTGTGCAAGTTGAAATGCAGTAAAGTACAATCGGTTGTCACTCCAAAACACACCGGCAATTTTCCAGATTGAAAGGAATGTGTGTTAGCCTTGTAAAAGCTTATGAGGTATCAAATGTCTCATCACCTTTAAAACATTATGTACAGTACCAAGCCTGGGCCTTATGTTTGAATCCAACTATGTAATTGATTTTACACTGTGCTTTTTAAACTTAAAAAAAAAAATATTTCACAGTCATTTCCATTTGGTATGTGAGGGGTGAGGGACTTTGCGATGCCACTGGGTCCACTTCAATCACACAAAGTAATTTGTTCCTCAGAATTGTTCATTGGCCCAATTGCGGCTGAGCTGGGCTGCATCTCTTTGTCAGAGTAAGGTGAAGAGGCCCTCTGATGAGTGTTTGTCTGCTGGTTGCTGGGAGAGATGACTGTGAAGTGCCTTTGCGTTCCCATCAGTCCATAATAAGTCCTCTCACATTCACTAAAACCTTCTCATGGAACTTTCTGAAGGACACGGATTCAAGTGGAAAAGAGCTTCTTCTCATGGCCTGTTGGCTTGTTTAGCACAGAGAGGCTTGGAGAATAAGACTGATAACTCACTGCTTTCTCAGATTGTTGACACTCTTCTTTGTCTGTTGTTACAGCTCATACCGTCTGTCATGGTGTGGACTATTATTAGCTCCATCCACAGTAAACATATATCTAACCTCCAATACTTTCTCATGGATAGTCAATGACAGGCAGGCAGCAAGGAGAAGTCAATCACTGATACGGTTGCTTTCACAACTATGTAACCATTAATGTGTTATGCCTGTCACTTGGCTGGAAAGTGCTGATACTGAGTCCTTTAAAGCACACGCATGCTGCCTTTAAAAGACATGTCGCTTATCTCCAAGCCTTTTTCCTGCACCTGTGACCTTGCATGAAAATGCTCCACAGTCTGTGCTTTCTGTATAAAAGTCTGAAGGAGCTGAAGAAGAAATCAAGCCTTCACACTCTGAAATCTCGAGATACAACTGCCATTTCCATATTATAAATGGAGGCTTTTGTGCAGAGTCACATCACAGACTTTATATCATATGCATGTATATTATTATTACATTAATATTAGTGTCTCACAAATTCATTACTTCATTCCAAAGTCACTTTTAAACGTCTATTTTTAATGCTGTCAATTGGATGACAGATAATATTCTAATGCTCCTCTGTGCTCCTCAGATCTTGATATGCATTTGAACAATCAGATACAATTATGAAAACTGACTTTCAAATGACATTTAATATGTTTTGATGAAATGGGAGCATTTCACGTATCTGACAGCAGTAAATTAAGATTGAGGGATGAAAGCGCCAACGTCCTGTTTACAAAGTTTTACTGCCATATGTTTTTCTGAGTTTATTAACGCAGATGCTTCTTTCTCTTTCAGTTATTATTTTTTTTTCTTCCAATTTTTGTTCTAATGTCAATGTAAGTTATTTACCTGACAAATGATGATGAGCAGCCACAATCAGCAGCAAATCTTGGTCGGCTGATTATTGACAGCAACTTGTCAGTTAATATACACATCAGTGAATCATATTAAATAGCAAACCAGTCGAATGTGGCAAATCACCTCATCATTAGAAGTTCAAATTAAATGGAATAGTTTTATCAAGATGGAAGTCAGTCATAATTTCCTCAGAGAGCTTATTATTTTCCACATCTAATAGGAGTTTGCATGTCTTCCCTAATACACAGCTATTAATAGCACTGTCCGTAGTTTCAAATCCCCCCCCTACCCATGTCTGCATATTTGTTTCTTTAACCATCTCTTGTCGTCACAGAATAGTGACCAACTGGTCTTTTGACCACTGCAGTGCATGATGGGAGAAACATGAACGTGACCCTACAAGGTTTATTCGGATATTGGCTGTGTGGGTTAACTCATACATTGCTGGTTCAGTTATAAGCGCTGACTGTTGGTTTACTGTTCATTTGAGATTAACCTTAGACTGTATATAAGAAGTGGATATAATGTCACCTGTTGGTTTGTGGACTGCTGTTTTGAAGCTTTGAGTTCAGCATTTTGGATGTCGCCATGTTGGGTTTTGGCTGTCGCCATGTCGGTTTTCCATATCCATAAGTGACACAAGAGGGTGGAGGTGATAAAAAAGGTTATAATTAACTTTCATGACCTCTATACACACTGTGAAAAGGTTAAAGTTGTAAGACTAAAACACAGACAACTCCCAGACCAGAGAACAACATGGTAGCAACCTGTCAATCAGAAGGTAGCCCCACCCTAAAGCATCCCCTGCTTTATGGTCTATTTGACTCTAAATGGGACCATAATTTACTAAACGAACATCATGCTGACTTGAAGAAGACTTGAAACTAGTGACTGAGACCATAAACTCATGTTTACAATGTTTACTGAGATAATAAATCAATTGAGAAGTAGGCTCATTTTCTCATAGACTTCTATACAATCAGACTTCTTTCTGCAACCAGAGGAGTTGCTGGCTGTTAGAAAGAATGCAGGTTAAAGACATTTCAGCATTGTCTTCACTTTACAGACCCTGAGGTTGCCCACTGGAGTTAACACAGGCGTCAACATGACAAAAAGCTATTACATGTGTATAGTTGGGCTGTATATTAATCCCACTTTATTAGTACAGTTTTTTCTCCCCATCAAACTAACTTCTTCGGTACTATGAGCTGAAACTGATGGACAAGAAGCTGTGACTTGGTTGACTGATGTGACTGTTCTAGATGTAAGCATTATGGCTGGATAATGCATGAGCCAAATAAAACAATTAGTCGCATTAATCAACAACTGTTTGGATAATGGATTAATTAGCAGTCATGTCTGTTTATATAACTTTAAATTAACTAGCTTTCATTTTTGGACTGTTGAGTACAAAACAAGAGCTCATCTTGGGCTCTAGGAATCAGGATTTTATTTTTACAATTTTCTAACATTTAAGTGATAAAATAATTGTTGTTAGAGGCCAAGGCTGTTTATTCACCCCATTAAATTAATTGTGTGAAACAAGCCACAATCCTGAGTATCCTCCTCCACAGTAGGGACATTAAGCAGTACTACATGGCAGTATGCATGGGGTTACTTTTCTTACTGATGAATTGCAATGATCCTTGACCTCAACTAAGGGCATGTTTTGTTGGTTAACCAAAGGCAGAGGGGATGAGGTCAAAGACATTGGCATTTAAAAGCGTCCCTTTGTTGGAGTACTTTTTATGTATTGTAGAAAAGAAAACCTAGCAAGCCACTGCATTCAAACTTCCCTCAGCATGTTAGAGTTACAAGGTGTTGCAGGGAAGCAGATGTTAAAATTATCTGGTGTATTCGAGTTAATGTAATCATCATTACAATACACTTGTACTGGAAATCATAATGTTGTCTTTATAGTCAGAATGGGGTAATTATAATGGATATAAAACAAATTTACAGTTGTACATATACAGTATGATATGTAGGATTCAAAAGTGACCAGGAGTTAATGATTTAATATATATTTGGAAATATTTGTGCTTGTTTCATTTTTTCTTGTTGTCTCATTTTCTTATTTTTAATTTTAGTACTTAAAAGGGTTGACATATTTTTACTTATATTTTGTTCATATTGTAACACATGTGTACACATTGTAGCATCACTCATCATCAACCTCTTATCCGGGGTCGGGTCATGGGGCAACAGCTCCAGCAGGCGACCCAAAACTTCCCTTTCCCGGGCCACATTAACCAGCTCTGACTGGGGGATCCCGAGGCGTTCCCGGGCCAGTGTGGAGATATAATCTCTCCATCTAGTCCTGGGTCGTCCCCGGGGTCTCCTCCCAGCTGGTCGTGCCTGGAACACCTCCCTAGGGAGGCGCCCAGGAGGCATCCTTACCAGATGCCCGAACCACCTCAACTGGCTCCTTTCAACGCAAAGAAGCAGCGGCTCTACTTCGAATCCCTCACGGATGACTGAGCTTCTCACCTTATCTCTAAGGGAGATGCCAGCCACCCTCCTGAGAAAACTCATTTTGGCCGCTTGTACCTGTGATCTAGTTCTTTTTGTCATGACCCAGCCCTTCTGGCTCAGCTCTCTTTTCGTCACAACGGTGCAGTAAAGCAAATGCAGTACCGCCCCCGCTGCTCCGATTCTCCAGATAATCTCACGTTCCATTGTCCCCTCACTCGGGAATAAGACCCAGAGGTACTTGAACTCCTTCACTCGGAGTAAAGACTCATTCCCTACCCGGAGTAGACAATCCATCGGTTTCCTGCTTGTAGCATTGCAAACATAATTTACATGTTACACACTACTTTATACTATACTTTACAGTTTCCCCCTGGGCATCAATAAAGCATTTGTGATTCTGACTTTGATTCAGTATATATAATACATAAGCATTTTCATTCCATTTCATATACCAGTATGTCATTTGCATATTGTCTGTCATAATCAAAATGACAGTTGGGTACGATGTCCTCCCAAGGTGGCTGTTGGATGTTTTTAGTTCTGACGGCTGAGATGAGATTTACAGTACGTTAGACTTGAAAGCCAACTGGCTGAGCTCTTCTCAAACGTAGCAGCAGACATTAAACTTCTCAAGAGGGAAAGAGATCTCTCCCTCTGTGGTGCTTCAGTAACTCAGGTACAAAGTGATATCAAAAGAAGACATTCACTGACACCTTACAAAGAAGGGTACTACTGTGAAGCTCCCTCTACATGTGCTGTGATCAGTGCCTTAAAAACAATTCAAATTCAGTAAAACTAAATTGTTTTTTTATATATTGAAATATTATATAATTCATGCTTTTATGACTGCACAGGTGAGTTTATATCTGCTCATTCTAGTGTTGCGGTAGATCATTTTTCCCCTGTATTCCTCTATCATGGAGCTGTTGGCTTCGTGAGTTGAAGCTGTTTTATCCTGTGTGTCTCACACCTGTCTGATCCTGTTAGATTAGACCACATCAGCTGAGCTGATCAACACTGTAGTCCAGCAGATGGTGAGCTGATTACTGTTCATAATGGAGAAAATGAACATCAAATCACCTGATAATATGAATTAGATTGGCTTCTATCAGGGGAGTCAGAATCTGTATTTGAAGTCTGGACATATATGGGTCTCCTTAACTAAAGCAGAACACTCCTATTCAAATTAATTTCATGGAGACAGATACCCTGCAGCCATCAGTTTAAATGAAGGCCACATCCTCTCATGATGTGAACTTTGAAGTCAGTGTGAAGGGTTCATTTGCAAAAACAGATATCTCTGTTTATATTTATTTTCCTAAATCCATGTGTGCTTGTTTTTTGTGAGTGTTGGTTTGTGCATTTTAAGTAAGTTTTTTATCTGTTTTTGTACTGAACTCTTCGTTTGTCCTCTCAGTAAACCACAGGGACGATGTGTGTCCAGTCCTTGGTCCTGTCCTCTCATACCTCTCCATGTCCTCCTATATGTGATCCAAAGCTGGACGTGTGTCCTCCGTCCCAGCCTGTCTTCTGTCAGAGCCAGAGGGATGAAGCTGCTCTCTAGTGTCCTGTCAGTGGTTGGACCTCGGCTCTCTCTGTCTCTTCTCCATCAGACTCCACAGACAGATCAGCCGCACACAGACTGACCTCCATCTTCTGTCCTTTAAACCAGGACAAAGCTTCACGTCTCCTTCAGTCATGTCATTGTCTCTGTCCTGCTGTCTGCTGTGACTGATTAAGAGAGCTTTAAATAGGATCCATCACAGCCGTTTGGTCGGATTTAAACAGAACTGTGATCCATTTAAACATTTACTGCACATAATGCACACAGATTTGTATTATTTTTCCACATCCTGATCAAAGCCATGCATCATTACCATCTTTTTTCCCAACTGTGTGCACAGATGGTTTATTATGTTTAATCTAGTTGATTAAATGAATGCATTTATTTGTATTTTTTTTTTTCACATTGCCTGGCAATTTATCTTGAGGATACACTCTTTCCTCTTTCCCTAATCTTCCTTCATTTCTTAAGCCACCTGCCCCTTTATTCCCCACCTCATCTTTTCAATGAATAGTGGGAGACATCTTGTCAACCAACTTATAGTTTTCCTCAGAATACTGCAGTAAAGAAGATGAAGCTAGGAAAGCAGAGGCTGCAGGTAGTCCTGGCTCCAATTCAAAATTACTGTGTGTTTCTTTTTCTATATGATGCCACCAAAAGCATTTCAACTTGACTGGTTCATGCAGCTATTTACCTGTCCACTGGCTGTACAGCAGGGTGAAAAGAAAAGGAACAAAGAGGAAAAAGAGAGGGGAGGAGAAGAGGAGAGGCTCTGTCAGTTAAGTTTTTGTCTGTTATCGACTGAGTGTGAATTGGTTTCAGCCCCGACTTAAGTGGCTTGTCGTAAATCACCAAGACTGAGCCACCCACGGCATTTGAGCCAGGATGTATGGGGAGGTATTTGAGATCTAGCAAGTTCTAGGAGGGTAAAACAATGAACCGTGTTTTGATAAAATGCTGGACACCCGCTATAAATGTAATCTAGAGCGAGAGATACAAAAGAATGGAGAGGGGAGTGAGGATGGATAGAGGACATGGCAGAGAAAGGGGGACTTAAACTGAGCATAGGCAGAGAAACAAGGCTCAGAGAGATAAAACCAGCTTAGAGACAAACAGCAGGAGAGATGCCACGCTGTGCCGTCCCACCAGACAGAGGAGAGCACTGACTGTTAATCACATTGTGTTGTTTTTTTTTTTTTTTTCATTGGGATGGCGTCTGTGTGTGTGTGTGTTTGTGTACGACTTCTGACCTGACTTCTGGAGGACACAAAATCCATTTCTCACTGTGTTTGTTTGCATGCTGGGATTTGGACTTGCCTCGCTAAAGCATTATCTGCCTCTGCTTTTATACAGTCTTTGGTCTTAATGCGGTAAGATTGCACAAACAGTTCTTTAGCCGTCAGTTAATGATGCAGATATTCAATCTGTGCCGCCAAGAAATGTATACATTCCAACTCGGATACGCAGTAGAGAAAGACCCCCTACAGCCTTAGATAGTCTCACATTTACAGCACACACAAATATACATAAACACACTCATGCATCACACACTTCACACAGGCTACCACCTGCTATAATGTGAAGTAAAGAGGAGGATTTCAAGGCTTCCAGGCGAGAGTAGTTCCTCTGCTCTTGACAGGTTTCAAAGGAGAGGTGTTTGCTATGCATGCTGAACTGCCAGTGGGTGTTTATAGTTGTGCTCTTTTTCTCCTCTGTGCCATCCACATTCCTGACGAGTTTCAAAAAAAACGTTTCAAAGTTGGTGAATGCAAAGGCACCAGTGGGTTTAGTAGTGGTGCGCTCTCTCTCTTTGTCCTCTTCCGCCCACAATTCTCTCGTTTCCACTTGAACACAAAGTCATTCAGTCTCTAGAGTTTGTATTCACCTTCACTCTGAAAGAAGCGCTCTGAGATTTGTGCATTTTTCAGGCTTTTTTTTTTTTCACCCCTCTGAAGAGATGGAGGCATTCCAGTGTGAAGCTTGACTTTCATTACTCATACACCACACACACCGATACACACACAAGCAGCTGTTCACGATAAACAAGTCATTGACAAAACTGGCTATGATTCAGTTCATCTCGCTGACCTTGTTTCCTGCCGTCGGGTTTTCCAATAAATTCATGCAGTATTGTCCATAATAATAAGTCTTGTATTTCCCTGGTCATCAAGCATGAAGATGTTCACCGTCTATCTGCTAATATGCCCAAGCTCTCTTCACCTCATTTCAGGCCTGACCACATTGCCTCTCTCAAGCTTCCATGCCAGACCGAGCTGGCACTCACACTATCTCACCCTGGCATGGACCAGACCCTGTCAGCCTCCGCTCCTGCAGGAGGAATCAGCTAATTAGTCTGAAACTGAAGCGACAAAGAGCCGCTGGATTGGCTAGACTGCAATAACAACCAGCTTTTCAGTCCCCATCAGCCATAGTCACTGTTCTCAGATTTATGCCCTTACCCATCCCTTCATTCTGTTATTCTGATTTTTTATGACTTGTCAATCAGCTTGTTCCTAATGACTTCATATCATTGTTTTCTGTCTCTTTTAAATGCTTTTTAAATAATAATTTTAAATACCATTGTATTGAGGTCCTGGGGGGCCACGGTCAAAACCACCCTATTGCAGCCTATGTTATTTATATATGATAAGATAAGATGAACTTTTATTAATCCCCGAAGGGAAATTATCTTTCAGTTACATCCCGTCCAAGAAACATAAAAAACAGTGACACATAACATGGGGTCAATCAGTTAGAATAAACAGATCAAATATTTGCCATGGCACCTAATTCAAAGTATGGCACACTATCGGGGGGGTAGGAGGAAGGAGACAGATGCAGCAGACACAAACTTCCTCATGCGCAAATTAACTGTAACTAATGTAAAATCATAATATCCAAAATCCTCGTCACAGCATTTTGCATTTACTTATTTGCACTTTGGTTATATGTTATACTGTATTTAGTATGTCTTAAAGCAGCATTGGGTAGAAATGGAGCAGATTTGGTTTAAAAAAAAACAGTCTCTGTATCCTGATCAGGATATAGTGACAGTGACAGATGTACAGCCGTGCATGAGACAGGTAATCTGAAACAAAATGATGCCCCTGTGTCCTCCGGTGCTCCTAACGGCATCTGTAACATCTCACAGACCGGAAGAAAGCAACCAGTCAGAGCCGATCTGGAGCCTGCCGTCTCTGAGCAGCTGTCAATCACTCACAAACGATCAAACTAGGCAGCGCTGATCAAATATGAATCAATATTCTGTTACTGTAATGCATATTTCTTGCCTTAAATGTTTCAGAAGCATATTGCAGTGTACTGTTTCACTATAAAATGAGAAAGTTTATGACCCGGCAGCCATGTTGAGATCAGTTGAGGAAATACTTAGCACCGCCCACAAGCTGGAGCACAGCCAATAGGAAAGCTCTCTCTGAAATGACATGTGATTGGCCAAAGTCTTCCATCATGGTCGAGTTTTTATAAAGCCTGAAAACAGAGCCAGGAGGAGGTGCAGAAGTCTTTAATGCACATATTTGTATATGTTTCTTATATTCTCATTCTTATTTTTATTTATATATCTCTACATGCTGTATATTGTTATACTGTATGTGATAATTTACATGTTACTCCTTTATTTCTATTTTTGTACATTTTGTCATGTCTGTATAAGAACAAGTGTAACATCGCAGGCAGCCTGATTCTGATTCTGACACTGATAATACTGTTTTTCTTTTAGATGACATGAACTGCATAATTAATAATATTTTGAGAAGAAATAAGTTAATATTTTGCTATGACGGTTGTTTCTTACAGTAGTTTATGCTCTGGGTCACAGGGGACCCCAGTCAGGACTTCTTGTATGTTGTATGTTCTTGTGTGTGTTGGACCTAATGTTATGCAGTCTTACCAAGTTTTTAAGTCCTAATTGTCTCTTTTCTCTCTTCCGTCTGCTTTTCGGGATGCTGTCTCCTGATCTGCTCCACCCTGGGCCTGATCTGTGGATCTGGAATTGCAGGTAACATTGGTGATAGTTATCACAGTAGGGTGTGATTAAAAATGTGTGTATGAGCACATATACAGACCGGTGTTGACATCTGCAAAAAAAAAAAAAAATTCTCAGAGCCAAAGCTCTTTAGTTGCACGGCTGTGAGCTGGTGTCCTTCCTCTTTGGTAGATTTAAAAATATTCTGTCTGAAAACAATTTTTTTTGTAAGCTGTGTCGTCTAGAAAAAGTGAAGAGAGAGTCCTGTTTTCTTTTATACTTCACATAAGACAATGACTCCACAAAATGGCTCAAAAAAACTGTGCAGAGGATCCAATATTGGAATGATTGTTTTATTTTGATGTGTTTAAAGGACCATAGCAGTGGTTTCACATTGTATGTCAAATAGCTTACACCTTCCATTAAATTAGAAACTGTTTAATTGTTTTAATTTTAATTTTCAAAATGAAATGATCAGGTGATTCACAGACCTGAAGCATAAAGGTCCCATAACATGCTAATTTTCAGGTTCATCCAAAGACATGAAAAGCTCACGTTTTACAATATAGGACCTTTAAGTGCTCCACTTACCTTAACACACATCTGCATTTCTAACTCTCTAAGTTCTATATACAATATATGGTCCTTCTGTGTAGTTCTGTGTTGGAGCAGTTCGCAGGACAGATGTCCCGCCTACGCGTCGTAATACTTGAAGCGCGCCACTTTGTTTCTAGGAGGGATGCACAACGTTGTCAACATTACTGTGTGGCAACAGAGTGCTGAAACTGGGGTGGTTTGTCACACATGCAGGTGTATCCACTGCATCGCCGCCTCCTCCAGCAGCACTTCCAAAATGCCCCACTCATGGCAGCAAAAGCACTGTTGTGGATTCACTTTAGTCATGTGTTACATCTACACCACCAGCTGTCATCTCTGGGTTCCAGAGGCCGGTGTTCTGGGTGATCCCATTATATGCGTCTTGCCCTTTTCCTCATTCTGCTCTCAGCACTATTCCCTCCTCTGCATACCAAACTGGCAAAGTACAACAATATTTCTGCAGAAAATTTGATCACCTTCTCGTCAGAGCTCCTCACCTTGATATCTGCTATCTGACATTTTCTGAAAACATCATTACTTTGCAGAGTTATGACTTTGCTACCTTCTTTTTGTTTACTAACTAGCGGGTCTTTCAGGCCCCATCAGTCAAAGCGCACATCTTAGTTTGAAGCTGAGAAATGGTGCTCTTATGTGTTGTTGTGTAGCTTATGCTGTCTCTCACTCTGAAGTCGGGGAAATAGTTTTTGTAGTCCATTCAGTACAAATTATAAATTTATGACGAGTTTTTTTACATCATTTATTCCCTATAACTATTTGTGTTCCCTGTTGAGTTACCAAACATTGCGTATCGACGTGTGCGTTTCTTTATGGTGCATTGGTTTTGTGTTGAGTTTCATGTCTATTCGAGTTGTTTTTGATAGCAATTTTCAATAAAACCAATGGGCCCCTGGGAGGTAGGAAAAACTCTTTTGCAAATGAAAGTGCCAGCATGTTAGTGTTCTTTTGCCATGTGGTGTTGATGGGCCTGGATAGTGAAACTGCACATTGATGGACTGACTGCTGTGTAGATGAGTATGAACATCATGCCTCATCAGTTTAACCTTGTATTTTCCTTGCAATTTGACTTTGACATTGTAAGCAAAGCCAGGTGAATACTTTTTCACAGTGACGTCAGTAAAACTTGGACGCTATGGGACATTTTTCATAACTGAATTAATTTAATTTGACCGTATTCGTCTGCCTGTGAATTGTGCTGCGTTCGTCTCCAGTTTGTATGGCTGCCAGTGTTGTTCTACCCCATGCAGTGACGGCCATATGGTTGGAGTGTTTGTGTGATGAATAGTGTTTCACTTTCAGCTACACTGGTTGGAAAGAACTATCTGCCATCCTAGTCATCCAGTCCAGGCTGTAATGTCATATTCATTCTCTTCAACTCGTGAACATTTTTATTAAAATACTCAACAACACATGCAGCATCACACATTAACACATAAACAGTTTCATGCATCTGCATTATCAGCAGCGTACACACTCTCAGGTCCATGACTCAAGACCAGCATCTTGTGTCAGAACACCAATTTGTAATCACTCCACTTCCCAACCCTATTTCAAATCACTAATGCACTATTATACAGTCTTATATAGCCACTAGCACTCACTAGAAGTCCCTCAGTCAGGTCTATGAACCTTCTGGTTCACTACAATCTACAAATGAATGCAGTCCTACCGTCAGTTAAAGGCGGGAAATATCAATCCAACTTTTCAGCTGTGTGGAACCTCAGTGATGGAGCTCTCTCTCAAAAAAAAAAAAAAAAAAAGTTAGGCCTATTTGCAGTGCAATTATGTATTACTGAATACATCGGCATTTGTGCATAAAGAGGCACTTATTCTCAAAGGCTGCCCCCTTGATCTACTGCTGCTTGGATTGTACATCAATATAAATATAATTTAAGATTGTCAGTTAAACAGCATTTAAAAGGCCCAAAAGTCTGCTGTATGAGAGGTCCTCTCTGTAATGTAGTCTGACTTTACTACACATAAGACAATATTTTTGTATTTACAAACACTGTTGGCCTAATGAACTAAACTGCAAAATCTTTACATCAGCTTGACGTGTAAAGTGGATGGAGTGGATGGAGCTGGCAGGTTTTAGTTTGCCACCACAGTGCAAAGATTTCTAGTTGCAACATTACAGACAAACTTGACTTCTGTCATCTTAGTGTTGACAGTAAGTGTGCAAACTATGCTACTATTATGGCATGTGTGAGTTAAAGAGAGACAGCCCAGGCAAACACATCGTTTCCATGCACCAATCAATTTTGCTGCCATAACATGTCTTTTTTTTCAGACTAGTGGAAAGAACACATTCAAAATACACATTTAGGTGTTTATTTTACTACTTTTTCTGTTTGCGTCTGTAGATTTCTCCTAAATTCAACAAAACTTAGCATTAGATAATGCTTCATTTGCTTATTTAAACATAACGTTTCAATTATGAAAAAAAATAACTGTCTTAATGTAAGTAATGAAATGGGGATGTTTGATGATGATAGCTATTAGTTAAAAATGTTTATCCTTTTCCCCTGTGGTGTCTTGCAAAATATATCATATTATACAATACAGTATCTGTCAGGATCGTTTTCTCAAAATGCATTTTTGTTCTTAGACTCTGAGCCAAAAATCTCCAATTCAGTAGCACTTACATCCACTAAACTTCCCTGTTTCATTCCAATCTATAGTCTGACAGATTTTTACAGTGGGGTTTGTTCATATATCATTCATAGCCTGACTTATACAACATTTCTTCCAAAACAACGAGATATCAAAAATCTCTATAAAACAAATGCAAATTAGCACATATTTAAGATAATGCCTTATTTGCATATCTAAACACATAATTTCTGAAAATGTTTAATACAAAAAATAATTGTCTTAATGTAAGTAATGAACTATTAGCTAAAATGTTTACCCTATTTGCCGGTCGTGTCTCTCCATAAGTGAGTTGGTGGCTTACACCTTTTTAAAGCTTCTGTTGAATAAGATAAGATATAATAATAATAACAAGATTATAATATAAAGATTAAACTTACTCCCAGTACCATGAACAAGGATGACTTCACTTGTGTCCAAGATGCCTTAACTCATAATTGAATGCAACAGAAGGCCAGCATAGGCCAGTCATTTTTTTGTTCACTGTACAAATCCTATTGGAGGTTTCTAAATATGTATTTTAATATTTATTTCATGATAAATATTCGAGGCGGTACAGTGGTGCGCTGTCACAGGTTCAAACCCAGCTTCAGTCCAAAGACATGCAGTTTAGGGTAATTGTTGACTCTAAATTGCCCATAGATGTGAATGTGAGGGTTGTACCCCACGCCTGTCAGCGATCGGCTCTAGACCCCAGCAACCCTGAATAGCATAAGTGCGTACAGATATTGGATGGACCTTTACAGTTCTGTGTTTTAGTAACATTGTATATCTGCTGTATTTTTATAATGCCAAAAGAATAGCTTTTTCCCTCATACTTTCTTTTATAAAAAAAGACTGACATGAAATTGTTTGAGTGAAAGGATTACATGTGGTACAGAGCCAATCTGTCGGTCTGATTTCAGCTTTCAGCTGCTTCTATCCACCGTTAGTTGATTGATTTGGCTGGCCTCCACATTGGAGCATCACATATAAAAACGAAGGCAAATTAAGCACTCAATAAAACAGAGAGAGAGTAAAACCAGCAATGTAGTGGAACTGTTGGGAACTTTTTTAAGAATGAGACCAATTATGCCTCCATATAGTTCCCGTTTCCAGCTGAGGCCAATTCTGGATGCTGTTGCTATTAGAGCAGTTTAAAAATGTATGAAAATATTTCCCAGTTGTTAACTATAATTATGTGGCAGTGAAAGGATACCAATAGATGTTGACAGAGGGGGGGGAAGGTCAAACTAATTTGAAGCTAAGCACTTAGAGGGCTGATGAAGCCTCCAAACTGTCCACATGCGCTAGAAATGATTTCTCTTCCACGTGCCAGGCAACTAAAGTTTTTTGGCATCCACTCTTTCGCTTCTGTAGTTAATCTGTCACATACTTTCACATCACAAGCTCCTTTTCACACTATTAACATTTTAAGTTTGACTCTGCTTTTCTCTTGTTCTGCATGCTAATTTTTTCTCTCTTTCCTGGCTGAGTGCCATGTTTCTGTCTCTGCCATGAAGCCAACTGATTCCCACAAAAGTATTTACAGTACATAAGGTCAAAATGAAAGTTGGGATAAGGTGTCTTGTATATGTGCATGCTCCGCCGGATGCTGCCAGTAAGAGGGGCTCTGACTGGCATTATGTACAACAAATCCAGCATTTTTCATTCGATGGACCTGCATCAAGGGCTCGGCACCATTATTGGTTTACAGCTTTGCTTTCGATGCTTTTTTATCTTTTTTTATTGAACAGAGGAATGTGAGACTCCCACTGCACCCTCTGTGATTCAGGCTCTGTAAGGAAGTAGTAAACATTGTGTGAGCACAAAGGGAGTATATGTTTTCCAAAACATAGAACATATCGGAGAATTTAAGCATTTCCTCTGTCAGAAGGATGAAAAGAGTTTCAATAGTTGGAGTAAAAGAAAGTCTCACCTACGATTTATCACTGCATAGGCTGTTTTTCTCTTAGTTTCACTGGCTGATGGAAATGCTTATTGCTCCCCTGTGTTGTGTATTCTGCACCCCATGGTATTCCTGCCTTGCTGTCATATCAAACAGTAGCCCCAGTGATTAGATGAAGGGCATAGGTTTGGTTTGAACCTTGTTGGGAACATTTTTGTTGGATGGCAAATATGCGCATTTGTGCACAGTATGATCTATAAAATTATTGGCAGGGACAATTCAGCAGCACCTCGACATCGGTAGGGATATGTCCATAGCCAAATCCATTTTAGTCCATACCCAAAATAGAAAAATCTAGGACGAAAGCGTCATATTCACCATCCACCATTGTCGGATATTTTGCATCATAAACATGTCTTGCATGTGTCCTATTTTATCCTAAGTCTGCTTTTGTTCCTTCCTCTTCTAACTTTCTACTATAACTCTGCACAATACTGACAATAGCCTACATAATTTAGTGATTCCATATTTCCCCCAAATGTCTCACTCCTGCACTTTTACAGCATGTGCCAGCTTGAGTCAGGTTGTGTAGAAAATGACCAGCCGTGTCTAGTTTGTATTCTTGCCAATGTTACTGCAGCTCTTTTCACTGACAGCCAGATGGTCCGTGTGTTTGTTGCACAGTCACCTTTGTCACGCGGTGACCTCTGGTTGGGTTATTTTCTGAATTTCTGAGCAGTGAATAATAAAAACTTGTGGGTGTAAAAGAGGAGTTCAAGATGGGGAATGTCAGTGTGTCAATTTGCTCTCAGTCTCACAGGAGGGTTACAGACAAGTGGATCAGCTATTTAATCTTGTTTCATTTTAATAAGGGCAGGGAGCCCAGCTTGAGAGAGTCTCATTCATCGCATCCCGTAGTATGGGATATGATCCTGTGCCCCGAGATTCTGTGGGCATCAGATACTTGACATAAGAACAGCACACATTAGACATAAACCTGTCTGTCGTATGATCAGTCTACCGAGAAGACATCTTGACAGAAGAAGTGTGTTTTCGCTGCCCTGGAGACATGCCTTTTATGCTGAGGATATTGTAGCACACAGTGCTGTTGAAACAACCTTATAAAAGGATTACATCAGTTTTGCACTCACACACGCCATGGCATTTTGCGTGCCGGAAGAAACTGTATCCTCACTGTGGTTCAGTTTACAGTCTCTCTCTCTTGATGAAATGTCATGACTGCGCTCCTCTTGCAGTATTAATAAGAAATGCACACATAATATTCCCATACATTCCCCCTCTTTCACCAAGTATTCCACGAACCTGAGTAGCTCGCCTCAGTCTGTCAGTTTCTGTCACTGTGGCATGTGTTGTATGAATTCTGGCTGTGTTCAGGCATGACAGCAAACACAGCCTCCACTCCCGGCATGTCAGCGAGGTGCTGATGCAACTCACAGTGGTTAGAATCCTCATATTCAAAATGTGCTCCGAATTGTGGCTTCTCTAAGGCGTGACAGAGGCTCCTAAGGAAGCTCATTCGCATTGCAAAGTTACTTACTGGGTGCTGGGATTTGTGTGTCTGCCTGTGTTTCCATGGGAGAGAGAAGCGAGGGAAAAAATGTGAGCAGACAGGTGCAGTGTGTGGCCTGTGTACATGGCATGTTTGCGCATTTACAGTGCAGTAAATGTGTGTGTGTGCATTAATGTTTCTTTCCATAAAACCTTTAATGTGTCTCATCTCCTCTCACTGCAGGGGAAAGGTCATGGACACCATATGTAGTGTGTGTGGGAGATACGGCTATATGACCAGATTCATCTTTACACCCTGCAGCACTCGCATCTCATTCAACTGGCCTCATTCCCTCAGTGTCGAACTATACACCATTTATCTATTCAGGTTTTGTGTAAACTAATGCATACCTGATTGAAGATGCTGCTGTTTATTTTAGGCCATATGTTGTGGACGGCAATGGCAGCTTTTAAAGCTGTAGCACGGAACATAAATAGACAAGAAAGATGCATATATAGTATGTCTCATCAACATCTAGAAATCTATTCATCTATGCACATTTTTCTGTCTGACAAATGTTCTCGGTTGTCATTTGGCAGACATTTAGTCCCACCAACGTACACACCTGCAGACCTGCACACCTGCTCATGCATATAATGTTCTCTCTGTACGATCTGGGTGTAAATGAAGTTGTTTCCCGGATAATTAAATATCCCGTCAATCTGATTATTACAGCTGCATAGGGCAGAGGAAAGATATGCACACATGCTTTCAGATACAGGAAAGTCACACTCGAGTCTGCAAATAAAGCCATGTTGTTGTTCCAAATTTGTTACCATTTGGTTTCCCCTCAGATTTTTAGTCATGCTGGCTGTTGGCCAGTTGGTCCAGGCTCAAAATATCTCAACAAGTATTTAACAGCTTGCTATGGAATTTTGTAGAGGCATTCATGGTCCCAAGAAGATCCTACAGACTTTGGTGATCCCTTGACTTTACCTCTAGAGCCAGGATTAGATAGAAATTAATGTTTGGGATTGAAATAACTTTTAATCAAGCTCCATCATCAGGTATTTTTTTCCCAATAATCACTGGCTTATGATGAAATACTTGCAAAACTAATGACATTCTCAAGTCATGTCACTTATATTTGTATAGCCCAAAATTACAAATCGATATGCCAACCTCAGTCATTTACAGTGCAACCCTCTCATCGGATAAGGAAAAACTCATCAAAAACCCTTTTAACAAGGAAAGAAGGAAAAAAAGGCAACAGAGGAGGAATCCCCTATTCACGATGGGCAGACGTGCAATAGATGTTGTGTGTACAGAGTAACAACACAATGAAAATACAACATAGACAATCCATATGACTAAAATTAATATAACATACTGTATATGAGAAAGTGGATCCAGCAGGATGTCAAGCAGCACCAGATTCCCATCAGCCTCGGCTTTACTTTGCATTTATTGCTAATGAACAAATGCTAACATGCTACATTAAGGTGACTGATATTTTACCTAGCAGGCTGACATTAATATTTAGCAGTGACTCTTGTTACATTATCACCGTATGAAAGCTTTCACATTTATAATATATTTTTTTTTAATATCTGTCTATCTTGCAGAATATTTAACATCCATTTTATTTTTGAATCCAAGCTACGTTCCCAAATAAGGTCCATAACCATCAATAACCATCAATTTATAAGCAACCACCTAGCATAAAATAGATAAACTGATAAATAAATAAATATGTATATCTATGTGGGTGGATATAATTTGAACTGCTTTGGTCAACATTAGGCAGGATTTTAAAATTTGAAAACTGAAAATATATGGTCAAAAACAGATATAAAATTCAGGAAATGAAGACAATGGATTTGAAGTGCTGCTGGGTCTTTATGATGATCACATACAGGTGCTCTTTGGATCCTTCAGGTATATTGTTTCATTCAATCTTGTGAAGGGCTCATTGCATGAGTGGAATGTTATCTCAAAAAGTACAAAATGCAAGGCTCCCTTGAAAAATAATCCAAGGCACGCTGAAGTGTTTGAACAAAATAAAAAAAGCCTTTATTTTACATAATTATTATTAATTGTTTAAAATGATCAACGCATTGCGACCAACATAGGTCTTCATCAGGGTCACTGCCAGCATTCAGTAGTAGCTTGCACACCAATATTGCATTACACTAATCAGGAACGTGGGAGGGTGATTCTCCCTCCATGTGCAAGCCGATTGGTCGAAAAACAAAGACATGAAACATTACAATTAGTGTAAAATTCAGGAAACTTTGCTGTGTCCTCGTCAGGTGTAAGGGAGGACCTACTTACCTTGACGTCATCATCACTGACACTGACATGGCAACTTGTGTACACCATTTGGTTGTCTGTCTGTGCTCTTTGTGGGTTGTGATAAACTGTTTTTCTACTCTTTGGTTGTTTGATGCTGATATGAAGCTTTGTATGCTTATGACCTGTTTTCCATTGTGCATGCAATGTTTTTTTAAGTAACTTGGGCAGGTTTTAAATTGTGATAGTGCTGGAAACTGTCAATCTGATCTGGCAACCCTGATGCCAGCTCTCGAGCAGCCCCTCCTCTTTCATTCAGCAGGTGTCTCTTATTGCTCCTCATGACAGCAGCTGTGGAAAACAGGAACAGAAAGCCTTGAATTTTGCTTTATCAGTGTTAAATGGATGCTCCTATGCGTTTATTGTCTATGTCAACCTGTAAGATAAAAGTTGCTATGAGCATATGGCTGAAAGTCACCAGATAACACGGTCACAAGTGAAACCGAAACACCTGTGCGTTGATGAGCAGAAGCCTGAGGAGCAGGAGGAAGAAGTTCAGCCATCATTGTCAACCAAGACCAACTCCTGCGCCAGTTTCTCCTCAACAAGTGACAGTAACGACAGTAACGTTATGTGGCCCCTCGTCACCCAACCCAACAAGCTGTAGGCCCACTGGTGACCGACTCTTCAACAACTGTCAGTGGGTGATTGAACTCTTCGTCCCTGCTCTCCTCTAAAGAGGCCGTTTCACTGTCCAACACTAAGGCCCGTGGTCTCCAGCTGTCATCATCAAACGTAAGCTCATTCACCTTTTCAGTATTGTTTTTTTTTTTATTATTGGGGATTCTGTTTGTTTGGTGCAGAACTGGATTTTATACTGATGTGTCTGCCATCAGTGTATGTGTGTGAATACTTTGTGGCCGCTGTGCCAGGCTGTGTGATGCTGTTAATGTTTGTCTTGAATCAGGTCGGCTGGTTCAGGTATGAGGCCCACACAGGAGCTTGACTCTGGTTATTTTACTCTCATTGTACATACGGAAATAGAAATGCTGCTAAAAACGAGGCAAACAAAGCTGAACAAGAGGAAAGAATGAGAAAAATAAATACATAAAAAGAATACAATAAGGCCCAACATACGTGTCAGGCTGTTTCAGTAAATTGTAAATAATAATACAGTACTGCAAATTGAGTAAATATTGCATAGGTGGATATGTATAGTATGCATGTATACTGTACTGTTCCTGACTCTCTGTGCCCGCCCACCATGTAATCTCTGCCTACACCGCCGGATGCTGAGGAGAGGACGTGTACTGTACCTGTCATTTTAGGATGCACATGAGCAACATTTTTTATCATTTGATCTTCATCAGAGGCTGCACGGTGGTGCAGTGGTTAGCGCTGTTGCCTCACAGCAAGACGGTCGCAGGTTCAAATTCAGCTTGGTGCTCGTTTGTGCAGAGTTTGCATGTTCTCCCTGTGTTAGTGTGGGTTTTCTCTGGGTGCTCCGGCCTCCCCCCACAGTCCAAAGACATGTGGGTTAATTGATGACTCTAAATTGCCTGTAGGTGTGAATGTGAGCGTGAATGGTTGTCTTTCTCTATGTGTCAACCCTGCAATGGACTGGCGACCTGTCCAGAACCCCGCCTTACTGGGATCAGCTCCAGCCCCCTTGCGACCCTTAACAGGATAAGTGGTTGAAGATGGATGTATGGATGATTTTCATCAGATCTTCCTCGGTGATTGAAATATTGTTCATAAGCATCTTTTTTTAAAGGTGCAGTGTGTAGGATTTGGTGACATCTAGCAGTGAGGTTGAAGACTGCAATCAACTTAACTTAAGGTGTCAGTATTTGACGCCCTGGGAATTAGAACGGGCTGTATTTTCAGGTGATTACACACTGAAGTAAACATACTTATTAACTTTATATTTCATGTATGCAAATAAATCCCCCAAAATGTTACATACTGTTGCTTTAACTATAAAACACATGTATGGGAGCCCCTCAGCTTTGCTGGCGTTCTTTCTGTTCTGTTACGCCCATTTGATATTGAGTTTGTGGCTGATGTGAAGGTTGACTCCCCCCCTCTGGTCAACCTTGAGTCCAAGGTTAAAATCAATCGACTCTCAGCTTTATTCGTTGTACAGATACTTGATAGCCATTCATGTGCATGCATGGCATGGTAGCATGCACATGCACACATAAGCATGCACATCACTTGGATCAAATTCACCTTTGTTATCAGCAGCGCCGAAAGGTGCACATTGTTTAGGTTGCCCTTATCACAGCAGTATTGTAGACGAGGCTCTGGGCCATAGATTACACGTCATTATTTAATGAGAGGAGAGCAGGATGGATGCAGCATGTAATTAAAACGACACATACACTGCTCTGATATATCCATCACCATAGACTGTGTGTGTGTGTGTGTGTGTGTATATGTGTGTGTGTGTGTGTGTGTGCGCGCCTGCTGCGGGCTTTCTCATTCAACGCTCAAATGAGTGTGTGAGTATGCAAATACTCAACACATTAGGTGCTGCTCATCAGTCTTGCGTTAAATCTGTTTTTGTCACCCATGAACACACACACACTCACACACACATGCACGCTTAAATGATTTGAATCTTATTTGGTATCCCACTCCCCAAGGCAACATGTCGAGTATCTGAGAGGTGGAAATACAGATTGGGAATGTAAGCTCACGGGTGTTGCTGGTAGAATATGTTAATGATCTCTGTGGTTTGGTAATAAGGATGTCGTCCATGACGAATGGAAGCAGCCACTATATATTCATCTCTGTCTCTCCGTCTGTTTGTGTTTTCTCTGTATCGTTTCATCTTTTACTCACATGGACAAACACATATGTTCTTCAGAAAAGGTCCATGTGGATCCAATTTATCATGATAAAATGTGACGTATTGGGCACAGATTTAAAAAATCACCAACACACACACACACACACACACACACACACACACACACACACACCTAATACAGTACATGTGTAGTGGACTAATACTGTAAGTTACAGTAACATTGCAACACAAGGCAAACACATTAAATATGAAGATCTGCTGACATCTAGTGGCCATTATAGTTTACTGCATACTGCAGCAGTGGGTATTTGTATTTTACAGATGGCAGTCAGTGAAAAGTACCACAATGGATTACCCAAAATGGGCAATACATTGTATGTAAATGAATACAGTTCTTTTAGGTTTTCTTGCTGCACACATTATCTGATACAGAATATGAAAAAAAAAAAGATTTTTTTTTTTTTTTCTCTCTCGAAATTTTTTTTTTTTTTTTTTTTTTTTTTTTTTTTTTTTTTTTCTTTAACACCCCAACACACACCTCCACAAAAATTCTTTAATTAAGAGATTTTTGATTGAGGGGGCCCCCCCCCACACCCCCCCCCCCCATTTGGGGTTTTGTTCCCCTCCCCCGGGCCCCCCCCCCACCCCCCAAGAGGTAAATTGCCCCCCCCCCACCTACCATTCCCCCCCCATTTTTTTTCCCTTCGCGGGATTTGAACCGGTGACCCCCCGTTTTCCAACCCAACCCCCTACAGACTGAGCTACTGCCCCCCCGGCCACGTTTTATAAAGATGTGCCAGTTCTTTTTTTTTTTTGCAGTTGCCAAGACACAAAAACTGGTACTTGTGGCACAATTATTGAAACCACTAACTCATGTAGCCTATATCTATTTTCCAGGTTTGCATATGTCAATTGTTTGCTTTACACTAAGTTTGAAATTAATAACTATACATGGTTATATGCAATAGAAACATTATTCAAAGCTAAAAGACTGTGTGTGTTGTTTGCTAAACAATGCCAGTCAATCACCTGTACCCAGAATGCACCTGTGAAAACATATGTAACCACTTAGAAATCAGAGTTTGAACAATATAAATAGTATTCAGGTTTGGCGTGCACAATGGAGGCCACTTTTGGAGAGAGTTTGAGGACTGTAAAATTAAAGTACAGTATTTCACTGTATTTTGTTTACAGTACAATACAGTGACTGTTGGTGCTTTCAAATGCGGATGTGTTTACCGGGTTTACGAGTTGGGCCCATGTGAACGCCCCCCTCATGTTATTTTCACAACCTTGTATGCGGAAAGTTTCTGAAAGCGTGTTGTGTTTGTTGGTGTTTTGAGAAGTAGTGGAGCCCATGGAGGTTCATTTCTCTGTGCATATTAAATTAATAGGGGTCACAGGTTAGGGGTCTCAGGGGCTCTGGAGCCGATCCCAGCTGGCGTTGGGCGGCAGTGGGGTACACGCTGGACAGGTCGCCAGTCCATCATAGAGACAGACAACCATTCATGCTCACAATCACACCTACGAGCGATTTAGAGTCATCAATGGACCTAACCTGCATGTCTTTCACAACTTCCCATCTTGTGAACACGAGATTTGAAGGCACCATGTGCTCATGTCTTCATGTCATTCTTTACTTCCCCGTTGCATTAAAGCCTGTCTACATACTATGTTTTATACCTAGTGCATTAGTGTTCAGTTGGTGTGTGAAAAGAGCTATTTATTTACTGAGTTGTCTGCTTTTGCGAGAGATGTATACACAAAATACTAAATATCTTACAAAATAAGATATTCATTTATTAGTCCCTCAGTGGGGAAATTTACTGTAGGGTTTTAGATATAGGTATGTTTTAGCTGCACTAAAGGAGGCCCTAGTTTCAAAAACTATATTGTAGAAATTCCTGGAAATGAGACACTTATTTTTAAGTCAGCTGCCTGTAATTGAAATGCTTTATGTTACAGGTCCAGTAATGTGAATGCTGTAGAAGAGCTGATACAGAATGATGCACAAAGTAACTGAGAGCAACACATTTGTTGGCACAGTTTTGGCAATGACTTGTACTGATTCTGCAGCAAAGAGGATAAAGTGAGACAAGTCTATAATGAAAGTTCAGTGAATGCAGTACTGTATATTACTTCTACTTAAATATGACATCTGAGACGCAATATAGTTTGTACTGGTTCAGCCGTCTGAACATGTTGAATTAGCGGCACTTTTTCTGTAAAAGACTGAGGACTGACAGCGACAGTGTAAAGCAGACAGACACGTGCCAGATTGTTGTTTGATGCTCTTTGTTTTTCTAGTAACCTATAACAGACAACACAAGACAGCTCAAATTGTTTGATCAGTCAAAGTTGCTGGTTCTTTGAATTCAGCTCATATGTGTCGGGGCCCTTGGATTTGTTGGGGATTTGGAAGATGCGATGCTTTTTGAAAAGCAAATACATGCAAATGACGTAAAAATAATGTATGAATTCAGCTGTTTCAAATGGGAGTCTGCAGGAAAATAAAATAAGGAAGTTTAACAGTCTCTGGGGCTTCAGATCATAGAGTCAAAAGTTAGAATAAATAAAAACACTGCTCGATGACCTTGCAGCCTTCGTTAAAAAGTAAACAGCACTGCAGTGGAGAAGTTCAAAGTCAGAGAAAATGCTTCATGTGTCTCTAGCACACATTTAACAGGTTTCTATCTCTAACTTTGCTACCATGCCATTTATCCGATTCTTCACTTTCTTGAAAGAAGCGTACTTTGAGTCTTGGAGTTAGAAAGTAACTTTTTGGAATATGATATGCGGCAGAGACAGGGATAGGTGTAACTTATGATGTGTGTGCAAAGGTCAGTGTTCAAGTGACTTTGAGCCATGTAAATGTCGACTGGAAGGAAGTGTTAGTAGCCAAACTGTAATCTGACGCACCGGCAGACCCACATAGATACACAGATAGTCTGCTGTGTGTGTGTGTGTGTGTGTGTCTGTGTGTGTTTCTGTGTCGCTTCCTGCAGTGTGTGTAGACATAAATCAGCTTGGATCAACCCACTCAAGTGACAGTCTAATTGCAGCCTTGTAGAGTGGATGTAACACAACAACTCTGCGACCGCGTTATTAGCAAAACACTGTCATTAGACGTCAGTCCTAAAAACACGGCGGGCCTACCTGTTGTTTTCAAATTATACACACCTCCTGCTGTTGACTCTAATAAAGATGTGTGTTGCAAACACATCCCTCACCTTCTTGTTAATCATAAATTATTCTCATATGTTCGTGACTGGTACATACAGTTCAGTACTAGACAGACATGTAGGGTCAGTTCGTTTTTTGTTCTGCTTGCGTTAAGCATTGATATTTTTAAGTTCTGTCTGAGGTTAGAAACAAATTTCCTGTGTGGGAAAAGCAAAACCATTTGTCGGGAGTGAGTCATGAACAGCTGTTCATAAAAAAAAGTCTGCTTCAGTATTTCTTCAATTGATGCTCCAACAAATAGCTGAAAAGAAGATGGCTAATGTAGCATTCAAAGGCTCCAAATGCAGTAATTTAAAGGTCTCGTATTATTGAAAGTGAGATATTCCTGTTTTGTTTTTATTTTATTTTTTTTTAATATGAAGCAGGTTTAAGTGCAACATTATATAAATACTGTGAAAGTGTCAAAATGCTGAGATCAATACACACAGTACCTTTGAAACCAGCTTTCACGAATTCTGTATGTTGTGATATAAATGTAAATATAAATATTATTTATATTTAGACGATTTCACAGTTTTAAAACAAATTTCAATTCTGAATGTGTCTCTGTTTATTTGTAGTTGCAGTGAATGTAAATGACATCAGCTGACAGGAAGTAAACATGAGCACAAACTGTTGCCTAGTAACACAGTTTCATCTTTTTTTTTTTTTATTCTGGTGAAAAGTGCTGAAATGAAGTGTTTTAGACTGAGGGTAAACACAGGAATAATCTGGCAGATAGTATGAAGAAAATAATAGGTTGTTTGAACTTTAAAGCGTTTTAACACATTTTAGTAAAAACAGAAAATAACCTACAGAGAAAGAAAGAAAGATATTCCTTTATTAGTCCCACAGTGGGGAAATTCAGTTTTACACTCTGTTGTTCACACAGTACATATACATGTCAATGGATGTCAGAGTGAGGGCTCTGCTCCTGACAAGCTCCCAGAGCAGTTGGGGGTTTGGTGCCTTGCTCAGGGGCACCTCGGCAGTGCCCAAGAGGTAAACTGGCACCTCTCCAGCAACCAGTTGGTCTTGGTCCATGGGGGACTTGAACCGGTGACCTCCGCGTCCTAACCCAAGTCCTTACGGACTGAGCTACTGCCGCCCAGTAACCAACGAGTAGCCAAGTATGAACCTGAAAATTAGCATAATATGGGACCTTTAAGGTCATGATTTCATGATGCTTTATACTGCTTCATTGCATTTGTTTAATACCTTGATGACCCATTTAACATGATTTAAGCAGTGTGAATACCGACTACTTCATACTCGAAAGAGATCTGTTACATGGATGAAAGCATTTTGTCTGTCTCCTTTTGCCTCAGTCAGGACAAACACAATCCAAAATATTCCCCTCTACACCTTTAGACATGTCAAGACTGTCCTTTAATGCCCCAAAATATGTAAATAAGTTACATTATCACCCTACAGTCTGCTGCCAAGTTCACCTTTTTCCAGCTTTTATTACTGCTGGCCTGGCAGAGAGAAAAATGCATCAGATTTTTGGGGTTTCAGGGCCCTCTGAAGCGATGCTGCATTCAATTACTTAATCCAGAAGGGATCATGTACCAGCCAAGCATTGAGAGCAGACCCAGCAAAGATGAGATCCACAAATCAGCCCCGGCCCTCTGCCATTAAAAACGCTGGGTGTGTAGCAAGTGCTTTACAATTTAGGCTCTGCAGTGGTTCTTGTATCTGTAGTGGACATGGTTAGAGCTTCATTGTAGTGTGTCGTTTAGCGGAACTGGCTCTACTAACTACATATATATTGGTGCAAAAGAACTTGAAAAGTTGTGTAGTTGCATGAATACAAAAACCAAGTAATAGATACTCAACAGTGTTTTGAAAACGGTGTGCTTACTATGAGTGGTTGGACTTCCACCGAGTGGAGAGTGTGTGTGCATGGGTGTGTGTGGATGCTGAGGGCACTGAGGTCAGATGTGACCTGCTGTAGGCTTCCACATTCAGATGAGTGTGAGTACATACTCCAATTAGACACAGCTCAACAGTCATCTTTGAATATATCGCTCTGTCACGGTCACACACACACACACACACACACACACACACACACACACACACACACACACACACACACACCTCCATTGCAGTCAGTGCCTCTCTTTCTCTCGCTCTGTGATGTTTCTATAGCAACGGCAGGCAGGCCCAGATGGGGGAGAAAGGAAGCAGTTGCATCGAGAACCCGCTGCGTATTAAACACCCAGTCAGAATATGCATACAGTAGCAGTCAGACCGTACCGTCATTTGTCACTATCACTGCCGCCACATCATGGGAACAGGAGTAATAGTGGCACATTAAAGTGGATGCAATTAGCACTGTAGCATTAATCACTCTAACATGAAATATAAACTGAATGAGCACTTTATTAAGCACACGTGCTCATTAATGCGAGCAGACAGTTCATCCACACAGCAAAGCATGAGGCTGCAACTCAGTATGGGAAGCAAACCAACCTTAGAGTTAAACCTATACAATATATAGTATATGTATACACATATTTTTAGATTACCAGTTAGTTACCTTCTCTGGCTTGTCAACTTTGAAAACACTCTTTCCCCAAGGCTCTGTCAGTGAGTTGCGATGGATAATAGGCCACTATATTATGTGTCTGTGCCTTAAAGCAAGTATACACGCATGTGCATTTACTGTACATGCCATAGCTGGAATAGTGTCATGGTGTTAACAAGATGTTTAAATGCATTTTAAACTCCTGCAACATCAAGAAACTAAAAAAAAGGTGGCATACAGTTGATAGACGAAACAAAAAGGCTTTTAGATTTAGTTCATAAATATTTAAAAAGGCAAGATTTGTGTCAGGAACAAAACAGCTGGAAGATTTAAGAAGACTTTTTTAGAAGAAATAAGTGGATCCTCTCGAGACCTTCAGGCCTGCACTCATTCAGATGAGTCTTTGTCTTAATACAGCAATAAAAAAACAGCACACATACAAACACATTTTTTTTCTTTACTTCTTCTAAGTTTATTTTATGCAACAAATAGTGAACAAACGGTAAAAACATATTTATCTTTTCCTTTACAGGGTAACAGCAGTCATATTAAGAATTGTAATGTTTTTGGTATGTGTTTCATTTTTCATTTCATTTCATTACGTTCAGTTAATAATTGTGAACATGAGCTCCTCTCTGTCAAAGCTGTAAACCAGAGAAGAACTAAAACTTGTGTCGTCATAGGGTGTAAAGTCTGGAGCTGCTGCAGAGACAATGAATAAGGGAATGTTTGTTTTCTTTTTTATACCCAAATGATTTATTTCTGGAACAAAACATGTTCCCATATACACAGAACGTTCCCCTGGGAGCTCTCTGTCATCTAGAACATACAGTATTTCCCCATTCGCTGTCTGTCGAGCAATACCACACTTTAAACCCTATGACATCAAAAGTTTTTTAGAAAGTTGTTCATGTTTACTAATATATTTGGACTGCCTTAGACTGTAGGAATGACGAATGGCTTTTAAAAAGTATAGTTCCCCTTTAAGGTAACTCCTTAAATGAACTTAGGAAAGCTGCACTTCATGAATTACATATCAAAGTGCTGTTACACAGCTCCAACCTGTATCCTTCTAGTCCACTAAGATGTACAGGATTAGTTTGAGCTGTAGTTGGGTCTGTGGCTTATTAATTGGCTGGTGGACTGTGCTGTCACTTACAATAAACTACATCCTGAGCTGCTGAGCATTGTCTACATGCAACACCCATCAGCATTGTTGTTGTTTTTTTTTTTTTGCTGCCCTATTGTGAATAGTAGCTCTTACACCTCGCCTGCATTCCCCCTGCGATCTCCCACTCTCACCCCCGCATAAAGATTATGTTTCTCTAACTTAGTTTCCACTTGTCTCCCAGAAGTGTGAAACAATGGGGTTGCCAACATGTGCGGGGCAGATGGAGGAGTACATTACTTTTTAATTAATTCCACTTAGAGCAGACTTGGCAGCCACAGCCACACAGTCATTTTAAACATGGACCTCTCAAGAGTTAGGTTGGCAGCATATGGCTGCAAATTGGAGATTGCTGCCCGTATAACTGCAGCATCAAAACAGCAGAGAGCAGCTGGAGATAAATATGGCTGTGTTGATTAGATGTGGGTATGAGCTAAATTGATAAATAATGGCAGAAGTTTGTTCATATGTTTGGTGGATCTGTTTGTGCAAATACAGCGAGAAGCACAACACGTGTTTTTGTGCATGCATACGCAATGACACAGTATGTGTGTGCATGTGCATGCAGATACAAGCGAGCACTGTTGAGGGGGTCTGCAAAAAAATGTTCTGGTCCATAATTGTGTGATGTGCTCACTCCCTGTTGAAAACAGTTATCTCTGCGGGGTAAGCCATGCCATTTTATTTTGGAGATGGTAAACAAGCGCTGTCCTCACCAGCTTCCCTGCTCTCGTTAAGTAGCATTCAGGTCCTTTGCAATTCATGTCCCAGTTCACCTCATTGCAGTAAACAAGACCTGGTGTCTGTGGCCAAGTGTCATTTGAGTTTGTGCCATTTCATTGAACCTCAAATGATTGGACTGACCACTAAATGAGATTCGGCATGAGTGAACAAATATATTGGTGGCTCAGAAATATCTCACCTTGGATAAAAATAGTATAAAGATGCATTCCTAATTGGTCATTTCTTCCCCTTCATTTGAATGCGGGAGAACCAAGGGGAATTACAATATAGCCACCATAAATGGACTTGCATTTATAGTATGTAGTACCTTTCTAGTCCTCCAACCACGTCAGCATTCATCTATTCACATACACATTCATACACTGTGGCAAAGGCTGCAGTCTGGATAAGTATTTATTAGAGGTGAAATCAAGTCTGACATATCACTTTATGATGAAAACATTAACAATATAATGAAATATTCAGTATAATGATAATAGAGCTTGAAACATCAATGCTTTTGACATCTTTCAGTTCAGTACATAAAATATGTACTGTATATATATCGCAACATTTCCCAGCGAAGTTGGAACAGTGAAAGTTTCCACCTCTCTGTGTTACCATAAAAATCTGCAAATGGAGTTGGCTCATATCTGACGGACACATTGCACTTGGCAGGTATATTCGGTTTTGTTAGTGATTCAAATCTGGGATTCCCGCCATTAGACAATTATCATGTTTTTAACTGCATGCATGTGGCGATGGAGAAACACAACATCTTTGATGTTCACGTTAGCTGCCAAACAGTCTACATGCTTTGATTTTTTTTGTCATCAAATCAAACTTGCGGACGAACAAAGAAATCATTTATGGAGGCTGCAACTTTTTAAACTGAACTTGGCTCAGTAGAAAGACACGGTTCTTGACTCTGCAAGATTTCCGCAACTGACTTTTACTGTTTTTACTACAGCAATCTGAGTTTAAAGTTTAAAGTTTTCAGTCACCGTTTCACCGAGTGTCACTATCTTGTCAACAGCTGACAAGCTAAAAGGAAGTCAAAGATGAATATCAAGCAAACTTTCTGTCCGTCACACCACATAAGCTTTGATATACAGAGGGAGCCTACAGTATATGGAGTTGTAAGTCAGCTTGCAGCCAGCAGATGTCTCTCCTATGCTGGTGAATAAACGCTCTCCACAGAGGCTGCCATGTCTAATTCCAGCTCCTCTCCTCTGCCATCAGAGTATATCAGCCTATCTGAAAGACAGAGTGCTGATAAACAGATAGGCTCACTTCTCTCCCATCACTTTGAATGAGGCAGTCAAGTTTGATGGATGGGCCTTATCATGGATCTTCCCATAAAAGAGGATGGCAGCAGAATCGGTAATCAGGTCCTCCATGTCCCTATCTGATCCATTATGATCCACCAAGTAAAACTAATAACAGAATATCATCCTCTCTTGTCTTTCCCTCTTCTTTTTGGGCAAGTGGAGTTAATCATAGAGGCACATTTGGGATTTGACTCTCCTGACACCCTAACTTGAAACTGTGTGTCCCTTTTAGATTGCTCTGTTCTGTTTCTACACTTTACCGGAGTGGTTTGGTGTCTTTGTTAAAGATACATGGCAGGCTGTCAACCTACAATGGGTTTATAAGTAGACAGGGCTGCAACAAATCCATCAGTGTAACTCTGACACCACCGTGCCAGGCAGCACGAGTTTGACAGATCAATTTTCTTATTGTAGGGTATGCGCCAGTCTCTGTGTTTTCTTTGTCTGTAGAATTTTGTACAACACAATTCAAATATTTCACTGACCACCTTAAATCAGTATATGGTATATACTGTATGTAGTTACACCCAGTAGACAATGTGTTAATTTTTTAACTAACGAACCCATGAAAGACTATTGGTTCTGTATAGTTCTGGAGCCCTCCACACGCCTCTGCAGCTATATAGTTTAGAGAATATTATAGATCCAGGACAAAATGGACAGACAGGCGGTACTCAGAGAAAAAGCCACAATTACAAAGCTGTCTGCAACTTCAGCACCACGGACAGCACCATAGATTTATCAGTACACAGCAGTTAGTCTACTGGTATTTTAGAGCCACGGTCGGAGCTGTAGATGCAAACCACAGCCAGATAAAAGATCAATGAGTCAGGCAGACTAAACTAACATATTCAACTAAACATCCCCTCTGCCCCCTGTACTCTCTCTGCTACTAAGGGATGGAGAGCGGGGTGGCAGGTTAACAAGGAGTATGCATTTTGGTCATGCTGCTAACAAGGGGGATGGCATCCCCACTAATCTCCCCTCAAATTGCCTACTGGTTACACCCATGTCAAGTTTCAATTGTCGAGAATTATTGGAAGGATATTATGATGACCTATTTTGCTCATTTTCAGGTGGATACTTGTATTTTGGGTTTCTATTAGAACATGTTTTCATGCTTTAATATTCAAAAAATGCTTTACTTTTCTCATACCAGCTGTGCTGCAGCACCTCTTCTCATCCTCTGTCTGAAACTGAGCTCCTACCCCGCCCTCCTGAAAAGCCCGGTCTCCTTTGATTGCTCAGCTGGCCATCTGTTGTGACTGGTCAACCAAACCAAACTGCTCCAGCTCTGCTCCGACTAGCTTTGTTTCAGGGTGTGTCAAAGTAGCTGCTAGGCAGGTATTATGCAAATGTCATGCTTGGTGACATGATGCTACAGAAGACAAGGCGGGACTCCAGTGAAGGCGTTTCAGGCCGTTCAGGAGCAGTATCTGCTCCCTTTGGTGTTTGCAGACCTTTTATATGCACAAGAAAACTATATAACATACTAAAGCAAGGGTGGGCAAATTTAAATTTAAGAAAATATACTATGCACTTAGTTTTCAGCTTTTATTATACTGAAAATCACTCTGGGCCAGGCAGAACCATCATGTTGACTGGTTCTGTGCCATATAACGCCCAGGTCTGCACTAAAGGGAAGGTAAAAATCACAAAAAATAGCAGGTTCTCTAATTTACCGGCTATTGGTGAAAACTACATTATACTCTGTGGACTTTATGAGAACTTAATGGGAAAATTTGATACTATTCTATTTTATTCTACTGTAGCCTTTAATGATGAAGCCTACACGACTTTAAATTATTATGTCTTGAGATCACATCTGTTAGTTTATTTGTAGGCTTTAAATCACCCAGATGTGTTGCTCTTTACTGGCAACCTGTCCAGACAACCCTGCATCTCGGCCAATGTGGGCTTGGATGATGGATGATGATGGTCCTGTTGCTATTTTCTGTTCTCTAATTAATGTGAGTATGCTCATCTTAATAATACTGTAAAAGTGCCCATTTTCCCTTTCTTTTTTGAAAGATTCACGTGGATATCACACTTTTTTTTTTTAAACCAACCTTCTCTCAAGATATGGCTCCGGTTACTTGCGCTCGTCTCTGCTCTATTCTGTTTCAACTGCGGCTCAGAGCTTACCATCCACATATAGCCTTCATACTTGCTCTTCTTAAAATAGAGCCCGTAAGCCGGGTGGCTGCTCAGTGGCACAAACAGAGCTTGATTAATTCAGATAGTAGAATATAACACTTGGCTTATTTCCTCTGTGGCTGTGCATTACGAACAGGTGGAGACCCTAAAAGGTGAGGAGTGTTAAGTATAGGATTTTTTTTTTCTCCCTACACTTATCACAGGAGCTGTTAGATGGCTTAAGTTCTGGCCATAATCCATCAACACTAAGAGTTTTATTACCTGACAAAGTATTGCAATGTACTGATCAATGACTCCCGTACTGACTGAACACCGAAAATAAACTCCTGGATTTAGGTCAGGCGGCTATAATGAGAGCAAAACTAGCCAATGTTCATGCTCCGATTTCCATTCCTTTGTAGATCTCTGTGTATGATTTGGTAAACAATATCTGGTGCTGTGGAGTGTTTTGCTTCAGACTGGGACTCATAGCAGGAGGTTGAGTACACAACATCTCTCTCTTAAAATTCAGAATTTTAGTAATTACAACAGGAACATGAAAGCTGTTAAGGCATTGCAAACAAACCATGGCGCCATTTCACTCGTTTGAGCTAGCTGTTTTTTCTTCTTCATTATTATCATCAGCACCGACCACAGTTGAAAAGGCACATGTGGCCTTTGAAGACATGACTCATCAGAAGTTCTTGTGCAGGCTGCTGCTGTTAAAAGTGAAATAACTGTAGTGCACACACACATCTACAGACATGCTCCTCCACATATGCATGCACACACACTCTATCCAGAGGAAAAAAATGTTTCATCTCATCACTGCACTTTGTTTCAAGTTTAAATTATACAGTCACATTTTTTTTTTTTTTTTTTTTTTTTTTTTTTTTTTGCAAATCAATTTGGAACTCTTCTTTGAGTCCATTAAAAGTTTTGATGAGATCTCAACTCAATACTGAGTACTTTTTCAGTCTCCTCTCAAACTAATGCTGTTTTGGCTGAGGAGTACAATGTTTTTTGCCCTGAGCATTTGATTGAATCCTACAATTTGATATCGGTATAAAACATTTGAGATTTAAGGCATACATTCTGGCTGGGTGCACAAAGTAAAAAAAAAAAAAATAAGAGTCTGCCTTTGGCTCTGGAATAAAGACTATGCCCAATCCCATCAATAGAACTGCTAAAGGCAATTTTAGCGGAACCAAAAGTTGCAGTCTCCCACTTCTTTGCCTGTTTTATTTTTATTTTTGGACAAACTGCTTTGAAGTGAGAAGACTATAAGTACTTTTTTACAGGCTGAAGAGGTCAACCAGAAAGACGCCTCTTCAAGTATACCGTAACATATTCAACTGTTGTTTGCCATCGGATGGATTCATCTCACGTACAGGCAGCTCAGGAAAATAAAGAAAACAGACAAGTTCTTGACTTAACCTTACACTAATGCACCGAGTCCCTTAATCCATCCATCAATCTATTTTTTTTTTTTTTTTTTATCTGTCGTTGTCTTCACCTCGAAACAAAATAAGGGTGGAAAACACTTCCTTTGTGGGTCAATGTCGCCTGACACACAAAATCAGTCAGTGTCTGGATTTGTGAAATATCCTTCAGCAATGACATGACGAAAAGCTCAATTCGACCAGAGTCAAATAATTCACCATCTTTTATGAGCGTCCTTGTCAACCACTGAAGTGATGATTAGGTGGGAAGTGGAGGATGGGAGTTGGTCATGCCTGAATGGCTGTATGTGAGGAAAACAAAGGCTTGGCTGCTGGCAGCAAGTGGGGTGAAATCCTGGCCAGGAAAGGCCATGTTCACGTCGAGTATTTATGCTCTCGTCAACATGGGAGTGGGCAAATATGCTTGCTTTTTGCAAATGTGTGTATATATTTATTACTGGACCTCAATTATCAGCACAAAACAATGACAAACTGTCCAGAAACCCTCACAGGTGCTGTATTTAGCATAAAACATATGCTCAAATCATAACAATGCAAACTCAACAGCTGTCAGTGTGCTGACTTGACTATGACTTGCCCCAAACTGCATGTGATTATCATAAAGTGGGCATGTCTGTAAAGGGGAGACTCATGGGAACCCATAGAACTCATTTACATTCACATATCTGGAGGTCAGAGGTCAAGGGGACCCCTTTGAACAAGTTTAGAGTGTTATTTAGCTTCTGTGGTGATAAGCTAGTATGACATCAACCATTTGTACCAACAGATTCTTTAGGTTTTCTAGTTTTACATGATGTCAGTATCTTCACTGTAGCTTTAAAGCTGAGCCTGCTACAACCTGAATATCCCAAGTTGCATTAATGTGTTAAAGAAATTAGTATGTAATAGTATTAGTACATACTGTGCATATTCTAGCTGTTGTTGTGTGATACCACAAGGCACCTTTAGCACTTGTAAGAGATGCACTCGGCTTTTAATTAAGTACAATGTAAACCCATCCGCAGCAACAGTAAAGGCAGTAGTTGACGTAGTTTGAGTGAAAAGACTCTGGACATTAAGGGCAGGCCGGAGGGGAGGTTTATGGGTCCACCAAACACAAAGCTTTCATCCAAGAGATCGCTGACCGTGTTCGTGTGTTAACTTTCACTTTAACATTACAGTTGGTCTATTTGTGTCTGGTATTTACAGCATTCACGTTTATTTGTGAATTTCCCCACTGTGGGACTAATAAAGGAATAACTTATCTTATCTTATCTTATTTTCACTTCACAAATATAGTAATTTTAAGCCCAACCATGTTGTTTTGTTTCCCCCCTAAACTATACTCAGTGGCTTTGTTGTCTGAACCTAAAGTGACGTCAAGGGGTTAGGCAAAACAACAGCATGCAACCAGTTGGGATGGTAATGTGTTAGTTGTGAATATATCACAGCTCAGGTCCATTTGCCCGACGTGGTTGGATGGTGGGAGGATAGATTGATAGAGAGATAGATAGATATACTGTGTATAGATGATTGAATACTTCTTTTGCATGCCACTTAATGCCATATTTGACAATCCAACCACATCTCCTCACAAAAAACCTTTGTTTTACTCATAAGTGACACATTTAGATTACTATGAATGAGAAAGCCGTGTGCATTGAAACTCTTGTTTATCCACTGTAATGTAGGTGGTGAATAAAAATGAGCTGTAAAACTTTAAACACACATAAATATTCTATTCAGACCTCTACTCAATAACCTTAGACTGTGCAAACTATAGAAGCTTTTCATGAGGAGTGCTCTGTAGTCTGTGGGCAAATTGACTGGGGGGATAATTTGCCGGCACTCCTGGCACAGTATAATTCAATAAGGCTTGCTCTTTGAGGTACAGCTCATTTCATCTCTCTCTTACTCTGACTCATGTCGGTTTAATGTTTTATTAAGATTAGTTTATGGAATGGATACAACACAATTAACAGTAGTATAACATCTCTACCCACAGTCACACATGTCACTGTATTGAATTAGCATTGCTCACCGTTCTGTATTACACAAACAGTTGTGACACTCATTAACTTTAATGTGATTTGTCTGAGAGGCATTCCAATGATTACCAGTACCTCATGCTGGAGGAAGCGTTGAATATTTTCAATTGTTGTATAATCAATTGTAAATCTATGTTTTGAATGTAAGGTGTTGGTTTCTGAAACTGTCATATTTCCCCTCGAGAAACCTCGGTCACAATACAGCTCCTCCAACTCGGACCAATCAAAAGACGGCGGCTTCGCAAGCAAATCACCACATTCTTGCAGTCTTTTGGGGAGAATTGCATTTGATTTGCATCAGCTTCTCTTCTCTCTTTCTTCCTCAGATTATTTGCATAATATTAACAAATCAATCTGCATAATCAAAAAAGAAAAAGATTTATTTTGTATATGACATTGCTGTCACCTGCTGGTTCCTATAGGACGCCTCCCCCAGAGGGAGAGGTGTCACTCAGCGAGTTAAACACTGGAACAGGTTTGCTTCATTTCAGCTATTAGCATAATTTGGTTGTTTTGATGCTTATGTGACGAATTTCTGCTGTCAAAAGTTGTGAAATATTCTCAGCGTTTTGACACAATTCCACTGAGTTTTAGCTAATCATTAAGAGTAAAACTGCAGGAATAGTATGACACATCTTATCAGGCTATCCTGTCAGTTTAAGAGAAAAATAACATCAAACAAAATTAGATTTTACAGCAGTGTTGCACAGTGTTTTTATATAATGAAGGAAAAATAAGTGCAGAAGTCATCTGTAATTGAGGCTTGAATGGATACTAGTCTGCTCAGCTCACACAAGACAGCACCACCCTTTAACACCGCTGTGCTGTGGATTCTAATTATTGTCACAATGTCTCTTAAATGCAAATTTAGACTTGTTATCCGACTGTTGAAATTGCTTTGGGATATTAAACACATCCCTGCCCTGCTCATGTAGTGACAGGGTAACCTCTAATGCCTTATCAATGGGAGCTATTGATATCCTTGAAGACAAATCAAGTAGCGAGAGATAAATCATTCTCTGATTAAAGCTGTGGACGGTATGTTGTAGGTGATTAGCTCCTACAGAGTGATTTAAATGATGTCTCCTAACAACAGCAAAAACTGTCTTTCTATGTAGCAGAGCTAAACCTGTTCTCTCCACAGACATTAGATGTAGTTAAAGGTGCTAAATGCAAGATTGGGAGAATATCTAGCTGACAGAGTAAACACTGTTAACCAGGGGATGAACCGGAGGTGGGTGCTACGCTTCTGCAATGACACCAACAGTCGGGGCGGCGTTATCAGCTGTAGCCACCATATTAGAGCAGTGAAAAGCAGCAATAGCTAGCTAGTGGGGCACGCTCACATGTACTTAAAGGCACACACGGCCTGACAAATAAATACATAAATATGAATTCAGTGCTATTTATTGATAAAATAATAAATCGTACAACCACATTTGGGCAAAAAATGGAAAACTGGAATTAAAATTCCAGGATATAATGTGTATAGTAGTAGATCAGCTCCATTTACACTGATCTGATCTGGTATCGGTATTGGTGCTTCCATAAGAGCAGCTGAACTAGAATTAAAGGAGAATTACACCTCCTGCATTATATCTATGATCAAAGACAGAGCAACAAATATTAGTAAACATGAACATCTCTCTCCCAAATCCAGAGAGTGCTAAAACTCAGATTTGTGATGGACATTTTCTATTTCAAAACGGAGAGCACTACAATAGAGTAAAGCTGATTTGTGTATAATAATCAGCCTCCCATTGATCTATCGTCTATGGAGCAACTCCAGTTTTATACCCTATGACGTCACACGATTGAGACCTCCGTTTCAGGTTTTCCAGCTCCGAAAGAGAGAAGGCCACGTTCACAGATACTGACTGGACTGTCC
The DNA here is from genome assembly GCA_947000775.1 of Pterois miles. Taxonomy (NCBI): domain Eukaryota; kingdom Metazoa; phylum Chordata; class Actinopteri; order Perciformes; family Scorpaenidae; genus Pterois; species Pterois miles. The sequence goes on along the minus strand of CAMQGK010000110.1, from coordinate 9,153,298 downwards.
TCCTAGGTCATGGAAATAACATATTGGGATTCTTCTTGGGAAAATACACTTACGAGAAGCAAAAAAATGTGCGTGATTTTTTTTTTTTTTTTTATTGCTGTATTAAACACAAAGACTCTGAATGTTTGAAGGCCTGAAGGTCTCTCGAGAGGATCCACTTATTTCTTTTGAAAAACTCCTGTGCTCTGCATGAGCTGACAGACATGTGTTGGAAGCACAAACAACACGCCAGAAGGTTATGCATTATGCTTTTGCTGGATGTTTTGTTCCTGATACAAATCTTGCTTTTTAAATATTTATGAACTAAATCTAAAAGCCGTTTTGTTTCGTCCATTATATCAACTGTATGCCACCTTTTAATCAGAGTTTCCCGCTGTCGCTGTTTAAAATGCATAAAAAACAACAACTTGGTAAAGCCATGACACTATTTCAGCTATACCCTGTGCACTAAGTACACATGTATGAGTATACTTCCTTTAAGGCGCAGACACTGGCCTGTTATCCATCACAACTCACTGGCAGAGCCTCAGGGAAAGAATGTTTTCAGAGCTGACAAGCGAGAGTAGGTATCCTCACCACCGCCTCAGCTTAACATCAGGGGGTAAATGGAGCTTCTTAGAGAACGTGGTTCTGTGTCTGCCTGGGACTGTGTGTTAGTACATACAGCATACCGACGAGTATCGTTGGACTGACCCATTCACTAGACAACCAGCAGCAGCAGAGTGTCTCTGCTTCAGGCAACGCCTTCTGACTGTTTATTCCCCCTTCTGAGGATCTTCTCTGGGCTTTGAACAGGCTCTGCCCTCCAGTGCACTTGTTGGTATTAGGCAGAGGTTTGCCTCTGGGCATAGCTTTGGAAGAGAAAGTGACTGCATGATGTTCTGAGGTTGTCTATAAAAGAAACAGAAACACAGGCAGGAATAGGTTTCCTCTAGTTTCTGAGAGGAGAGTGCCTAAAGTTGTCCTGACATAAGTTGCTGTCTAAAACTGGATAAAACTAAGGAGTTGGAGAGGAGCAACATTTCAGGCAAGGTCCTGGACATTAGAAATATTGTTGCTATGACCAATTAAAAAAAAATGAATAAACAGACAGAGACACAGGAATGTGTCTTTAGTTGTGACATTTCAACTACATGGATGCACTTCCTTGGTCATCTCATTTCATTGTGTGTCACGGGTGATGGCAGACACTGACCTGTCTGGCTTTAAGAGTCCTCAGTGTTCCACCTCAGTGCTGTTCCTGGTCTCCCCGAGGACTCCTCTAGGGCCACAGTCTCTGCGCTCCATCATGTAGAAGCCTTGTAATGGCAAGGACCGAGTGTACCTTTATTTTGTCGGACCTGTGAGCACGTCACACAGCCTGCAGGTTTCAGGTCAGTAGTCAGGTCAGAGCGTTGTGTTTAAATAACGCTTAGATATACAGTAAATATTAAATTTACTGTATATCTAAGCAAGGGTGTAGTTTCCACTGGTGACAGGAGGGAAATGTTCTCCTCACTTTTCAAAATCCTATTTTTGCCCCCCTTACTTTTATTGTTTAAGAATAATTTTTTCCACGTCTATTTGAACATTTTAATCTTACTGTCCAGTCTGATAAAAGAACAGTTGACACAAATGTTAAAGGCATGTTAAAGAGCGCACTACATTTTTTAAAATGATCCAGCCTAAAAACCATGCCCAGCATTGCCGACTCTTTTCCAGTGACAGTAGCTAGCAGCTCTAGCTCCATAAGTCCCTAAATTTAGCGAGAAAGTCATCACGACAGTTAAGGCCTCCTCCAAAGCCACTCCCCCCTAATTATCATTACAAACATAAATGGATCATAATATGAACAATGAACATAGCTTTTGCTAGTACTCACATCTGTCAAAGCTAGCAGCTTCTGGTGATACACAAACAGTGCACGGGCAGAGTGCACGCAGGCAGGTAGACTGGCAGGTAGTCCATCCATCCATCCATCTTCAACCACTTATCCTGTTAGGGGTCACGATGGGGCTGGAGCCGATCCCAGCTGGCACTGGGTGAAGGCGGGGTTCACCCTGGACAGGTCGCCAGTCCATCGCAGGGCACATAGAGACAAACAACCATTCACGCTCACATCCACACCTACGGGCAATTTAGAGTCATCGATTAACCTAAACTCCATGTCTTTGGACTGTGGGAGGAACCCGGAGAAAACCCACACTAACACGGGTAGAACATGCAAACTCAGAAGAGTCCCAGCTGGATTCAAACCTGTGACCCTCTTGCTGTGAGGCAACAGTGCTAACCAACCACATTCTCATCCCAACTTGTCACATACCGCTGCTTTGTCATGCCCCTTGGTGTTATTTTCAACATCAAAACCACTATAGTTTCCCTTGGCGTCGCTTTAGGATTAAGCAACAAAACCACGATAGTTACGTTTAAATGGTTGGGCTTAAAACTACTACGTTTTTACAGTGAAAATGACATTAAACGTTGTGTACACAGGACACGAACAAACAGCTGATTGTAATGTGAAGAGATGGGACACGAACAACAGTCTCCAGGATAAAAGCCTTGTGTTTGTTAGACCCATCCACTTCCTCTCCAGCCTGCCTGCTGTGTGCCTTCGCTCTTAAAGACGTCACCGTAGTGAGTGCTGTTACTGCAGATGGGTTTACATTGTAGTCAGTGGAACGCTCGGTGTGTCATTCTGGTGTGTGATATTACCGAACGCCAGCGGCCAAAACGAAACCATTTTATTTAACGCCCTGGGAATGACAACGCGCTGGTCCTGTGACAGCCACTGATATCAGATTTTTGGTGTTTTTGTTTTGTCAGAACATTTGATTTATTGATTGCTCTCGGGATGTAATCAAAATTACATCTAATACATCCATCCATCCATCGTCAACCGCTTATCCCGTTAGGGGTCGCGGGGGGGCTGGAGCCGATCCCAGCTGGACAGGTCGCCAGTCCATCGCAGGGCACACAGAGACAGACAACATATAGACAGACAACCATTCACGCGCACATCCACACCTAGGGGCAATTTAGAGTGATCAATTAACCTAAACAGCATGTCTTTGGATGGTGGGAGGAAGCCAGAGTACCCGGAGAGAACCCACGCTTACACGGGGAGAACATGCAAACTCCACACAGAAGAGCCGCAAGCTGGAATCGAACCTGCGACCCTCTTGCTGTGAGGCGACAGCGCTAACCGCGCTTGTTTGTGTTGCCTTCAGTTATCGTGCACTCAATGCAATGAGCTTAACAAGCAGCAGCACGCGTTTTTTGCCTTGCCCAAGGCTGCATACAAGTTGGTGAAGGTTGTTGAAGAAGAGTTACTTTAAATTTAATTCACTCATTGTTATTTTTCCAACATAAACACAAACAGGACCTTAAGGCCTTTTACACACCCGGGGCTTTTTTTATGCGATTAATTTGTGTGTCAGTATATGTCTTCGAACTGTTGTTTTCAGGGCCAGACTGTGAAATAATTCAAATTTCAAATAAATAAATACATAATATTGGTGCCTTTGCTATGCATCTTTGATATCCTCAGAGCTCTGAATGGACTTGTGTTGATCATCATGAAGCTCTGACAGGAATAGTGTAGTGTAGTGTTATATGTCTTTATTTTCAGTATTCTCACCATGCATCCACATCTGCTTTCCTCCAGAGATTAAGTGTTCAATTTATATATATGTTTTTTAAAACATAGAATTTACTCAGGAAATGCGTTTTTGATGTTATGGAGCACTGCTGACCATGGCCCTTTTTTCTTGAACGTAGCTGTAATTTTGCAGCATTTAGGTGCACTTTCCTGCAGCGAAAGCTTTTTCTGTTCTTCTCGTTTTCACCCGTGCTGTCCAGTTTTTCATCACACTGCTCGGCCACATGGACAGTTACACAATTCATTTAGCATTTTTAACACTAGACATCAGCTGGCCAGCCCACCGATAATTCCCTCAATGCTCCCGATGGCCAGTCCTAGCCTGGTTGTTTTGGAGTAAAAGCATCAACCAATAGCGTTGAGTTGTGTCTATAAAACAACAACATAGTTCAAACCATCACGGCAAACTTTATTACTCCTTTCAACGCTGACAAAGGCAATGCAAACCTGATCCATCCCATTATCTTACCTTTCACAATAAAAGACCTAGACATACAATATTTGCAGGTGAGTATTTCATATTTGCGTGTTGGTTATTCGTTATGTCCCTGCTGTGCAGGACTTTAGATATGCGGCTCTTGTTGAGTGATGTTAGAGGGATGGTGCTCGGACTGGCGCCCTAAGCAGTTATGGGTCTGGTGCAGACCAACCAATTCGCAAGCCAAATCCCCACAGCCTGAGCTACTGCGGCTCCCAAACACAGCTCATCTGGTCACTGCCGAAACCAGGGATTGAATCAGGGATCTTCAGTCTAATGGTCTCCTAACTGAGCTCTTTCTGCAAAAAATATGAGGCTAAATATTACACAGTTCACGGCTGAGAATCTATTGAATCTGTATTTCTATACTGTTAATATTCTCTGAAAATCTTCTATAGTTGAACATAAGTCACAGATAAGATGGCGAAGCTTTTTGCTCTTTGTTGTGAAGACACAGATGCACAGTATATACAGAAGTAACCACTGCAATAACCAGTTTTTAATCCTAATTTTATCTAATAATGCAATGTGATTAATGACAATGATTTTAGATAATAAACTCTCTGCTGTACTCCCTTTGCTTGAATTTGCACACACCCTCTGTACCTTATATTTGTCTCTATCTGTGAGCACATTGCATAGCCTGCAGCTTAAGTCAACCAGCCATCATCCAGTCTGACTTCTCCTGGCCTCTTCACGCTTAGCACTGAATTAAACCAACAACCAGATGGAACTGAAACTGTTTTTGGTACATCCATAATGCGGTTATGTCTAATTTTATGGTTTTGCATCAGTGTGTCAATAACTACAGTACAGTTGCAGAGTAGAGTCTCTGCAAACATTGACAGGAGATTAACCTGTGGCAGCAGTCTGGTGTGAATGAGGTCAAAATGGCATAGAGGTACGCATTTAGATCTGCGTCATGCGTGTGCCTCCTGTATGCGAGGGTATGAAATAGGCTAGAGCCTGAGCTGCAAATGGACCGACCCCGTCGACCTCAGGTGTGAAGAGAAGTAAAAAGTGTAGCTGTTTGCAAACAACAGTGGCTGATTGAAGTCAAGGAGCAAAGCTGTCTTTTTCTCTTCCCCTCCCCCCTTGTATTTCCTCACTCTGTGTCTTTCCCTCCATAAAGCCACAGTCCACTAAGAGTGTGAGGTTGGAAAATTACAGTTTCCCCCTTGGTTATCATTATGACCTTGTGTTTCATCAGTCATGTTTAAACAAAACGGTAAATGAAACATACAGTATGAAATATTCTTTTGCCTAATGGAAAATGCTTTACTCAGTACAACAACCAGTGTCACATAACTAATATTTGTCGGTGCTAGATGAGTTTGCGTTGAATTTAAGAAACCCTAAGTGTAAGGTTACAGTTCACATAGGGAGAAAGGTGACATAATAAATGTGATCTCCACTGATTTCACACATTAAAGTCTATTTCCAGATTTTGGGGAGATGTCACTTGAATCAGTGTTGGTTGTGGTTGAAGACTACTAATTTGAGGATGAAAAAATCTGGTAGTGTGGAGTTTGAGTGAGATTCTGGAGCCTGATCCTAAGGCTACATTAGCCATTACTAGCGTAACACACCAGAATCTCAAACCAAACTGTCTGTGATCAAGTTGCATTGTGGGTAATGTAGGCAACAGGTTACAATTGTTTCAAAGAGTATATTAGTGGCAGATTATAGCATTGTGATGGAAACTGAAAGGACAAAAAGAAAAGATGTAAATGTCAATGTTGTTAATAACTTGTTTCATCGCTCTTATGTTTAGAAAGTGATCAGAATAGTTGAAAAATAAAAGCTTTGTATTGTTTGCATTGAAAAACTGCAAAAGATGAGTAAGAGGAGATTGTGAAGTCGGTTCTGATTGGATGGTTTGTAAACATGAGCTGTAGCAGCAGCCCCACTGTGATATTTTGGTCTGTCAGAACTTTGACGCAACCCGTCTTTGGTGGACGAAGCTCTAAATCACCTGTCAGTGAGCTTGTCTCACAGTACAATGTAAGATCACAGTTTTGGATTGAGACTGCCTTTAGACAGCACCCCTCTGTTCTGCCAGACTGCAGGAAAATATGGTGTTTACCATTGCAGGTCAATGGATTATCGTGGATTCTGACAGACTTAAAGGAGTCCTATTATGCTTTTGTGCTTTTTCCCTTTATAGCTTTGCATGCATTCGAAGGTCTGCACAGTTACAAAGCCCAAAGTCCACGTTAAATAGAGGGACTATCCCCCCAGAAATGCTGCTCCTGAACTGCCTGAAGCTCAAACAAAATGTTTCACACAGGGTGAGAAGAGGTACTGTCGCTATGAGAAAAGTAAAGCTTTTTTTCAACATTAAAGCATGTAAACATGTTCTTGTAGAAACCCAAAAGTATGCACCTGAAAATAAGCATATGTCCTCTTTAACAGATCAAATGATTAAACTCTCCGATGGCATTATGACTTGTAGGATCATTTGCTTGTATTTTACCCCACAGAAGGTTGGATTTCCCTACTGTCTGATACCGCTGGAAAACAGCTCCCCTCTCTATCTTATGATAGGTGTATGGTTGTTTGTTTGTTGTCTCGGCAACTGTTTATGATTTACCCTACCTTACTATACACCATGTGCATACCCTCGTTTTCTGCCTGTCTTTGCTATGGTATTGTTCTGTCAGTCCTTCAACTTTTGTCCATTCCTCTCCAATTTGATAGGAGCAGGACTGAAGGAGACACATTGTAACTCAGCCCGACCCCTCATGCAGCACTGCAACGCTCCAGTATCTGTCATATGCCACTCACATCACAGACCCCCTACAAAAAAGAAAAGAAAAGAAGTGAGCTCTCAAATGAGGAACTCACTTGTTCTATATACAGCCAATCTCTCTCTCTCACTCTCTGCGGTCTTTTTTTCCGTTTTTTATTTTGCAGCTCTGATGGGAGTGAAATAATCAGGCTGCCAAGTTGGCGAGCCTGGACGGCATGGGGCGCTTTGATCTGGACTTTCCTTTATAGCCGTGCACACACATATGGTCATACACGTGTACACACACACACACACACACACACACACACACACGGTGCACATGATACAAGCCAGGGACCAGCTCAGTTGAAATAGTTTTTGGGTTAGAGATTTCCAGTGTCGTGGCAGTCGCCAGCCACACAGATGAAAGGGATGCAGAGAAGTAGGATGTATGCCAGGCGGATCACAAATGGCTTTTTTTTGTGCTCATGATACTTTACCGCTTGGTTAAGTGTCAGTGCCTCTAAAATGCACCTCTGCTAGTGTGCTGGCTCCATCGATGTACACCACAATGTTCACTTTCACAGCAATACTTTACACATGGTTATAGATAGAAAGGTGGCTATAATATGGTCAGATGATTGACTTTATGCATGACCACGTGAAGCAACAGTCCAATGAAGATTAAAAGAGGGACCTTCAGTCCTTTAATATTTCCAGTATTGTATATAGGGATGACCTTAGTCAATGTGCCTGTTTAAATAAAGGTTTCAAGGTCTTAAAGTTCAGCTCTTTGTAAATTCAAGGCCTCTGTTTGGGTGTGCATTGGACTGATATGCAAATTTCAATAATCCTAAGAGTCAACCCATTTAATACGGTCCTTGTTTGCCTTTTATGTAACCTGGTTATTGTTGTTTATGCAAGGACGACAGCTGTGTATGTGTTAAGTCATGAGTGAACCCAGCCTCTGTGCAGATGGTGCTTTCAATTGTATTCAGGTGCTCAGTGTCCCCGCTGTTCTTAGCCTACTCTACGACATATTCCCATGGATTGCATGGCCTGATTGTGAGCAGTGCAGGCTTGTATCAGTTTGTGGCGGATGATAGCATTAACTATTAAATGATTTGGATGCCATTTTGGATCATAGAGAATATGTGTTAATTACATGCCATGTAATTAACACGAGGATTCACTTGTTTTGCAGACTCGTCAATGTTTTTTGTTTTTTGTAGATTTCCAAATGTTTATGTGTCACCAACCCTTGGTGATTCTTTATTCCTATTTTGTTTTCCTCCTGGGTACTTGTAAAACCTCATGACTGACCTTTCTCATGTCATGGATACCAGCATAAGCAGACATGCCCCCTTGTTCCATTAAATCCCCACTGAATAACAACCAATTAAATCCTTATAGAGAAACATAAATATGGTTTTACAGTTCCCCATAAACATCTCTGAAATGCCTGGTGATTAACCTATGATTCCCGGCCAAATAGCTTTACCAATACTCAGTTGTCACTGAGAGCCATTCAAATGACAAATGTCTAGCGTCAGGTAATTGATGTATCGAGGACAGCATCGGTCTGCCAGGCTCCGGCTGCCTCTGCATTGTCCCCCCCAATGCCCTGCTGGGGTCGTTTAGTATTTATTCACCCGACGTGGCTCCTTTATGGCTCTGCTGTGTTTAATGGGCCAAAAGAGAGGCGCAGATCAGGGTTTACCTCCCCTCGTAAGATGATGCACATTATATGATTCTGCTCAGGTGCAGTAAACTTAGACTATTTCACAATCCAGACTTAGCAAGTTAGCCTAATAAGATTTATTATGCTTTCACAAGCCAACATGTTGTCCATTTGAATAAAACGCTGGTGCGGTTGTGAATGCAGTAGTCATACTCTGGTGTGGAGCCAAACAACCAGTTTTCCAGGCTGTGAAGGCATTTGTTGAGTTGAACACAGGTAAACGATAGGTTAACATGAGTGGGAGAGGACTGACCTGGACCTCTGCTGCAGTCTGATGCTTGCTGACATCTGAGCCAGAGAAACATACAGAATATGCTAATTAAAATCCACAAAAATAGATCAGTGCCGAGTCGAGGTGAAAAAATGTAACAGCATCAAAGTCCATGATTCTCTATATAGAAGTGGCAACTTTCCAGATAAAAAAATAGAAATTTGCTCCTTCGTACACTTCATATCCCTTGGCAATTTTTTTCAGTTCAGATCCAGTTTAATTTGTGCACTGTGAAACTGAACCAGACTAAATAGAAAACCACCCAAAATGATCAGTTTTACACTGATTCAGACTAGCAAAACAGAGTATGGCTTGTGAAAGCACCCTCAGAGTCCATACTGACCCATGGTCCACCCAAGTAAGTGCGTCAGTCACACTCAGGACCGTGTAGGTTTTTAAGGATTAAGCTTGACTGACACATCATTATCCCTGCTGTTAGCTTTGTTTCACGTATTATTGCAGAACAACTTACAGCCTAATCATTTGCACTGCTACAAGGACCTGGGTGACCTCGCTTTTCCCAGCATGTCACCCGGCTTCAACCTGGGCAGAGGTGTAATGAGCCAGAGTTGCTTACAACACCTCATGTCCTCACCAGCTTCCAAAACAAGCACAAAGTTGAGTCTCTCTCTAAAACAGATTCAACAAGAACTGAAAATTCCTGCATGAAGGTAGGATTTATTGCATGGCTGTTATATTAGACAGTATTAGTTTCAGTCTGATGAAACTTATGAACTGACAACTGAGTTGGAATTATTAATCTATGAGAAATCACCACTGACTTGACATGACCATAACATAGTTTATATGGCATACAGTTTTGTTGTTGTTTTTTCATCTCATTTTCATAATCATTTGGTCATTTTTTAAAATTATTTTGAAATACCTTGCAGCAATATGTCCATCATAGAATCTAATACTTTCCAAACAGTATGCACTATCACTGTGCTGCAGGCTGGTTGACTTATTGAGATATGAATGAATTAATTCAGCTGTGTTGAGAAGGTGCGTGATGTCCTGTTTGAACGCTGTGGCCATCAGGACTCCTCCCTCCTCACACACCACTGACATGCTTTACTGCCATGGCGGCTTGCTGCTGTCCATTTTTGTTCTTGTCTGATATTTTCCATTTATATATTTGGATTTATGTATTCTCTCTGAAGAGGGAAATCAAAAACAAATTCCACCGGCCTTGGTCTTGTTGCTAAAAAATAAATCTAATCTATTCAGTAGACACAGAGCAGGGGTCAAGCACTATATTTCTCACATGAGTTTATGGAAACAAAAAAAATATAAGCCTTAGATTCATCAGGTGGTAAGAAGAAATGAATGCTACTGCAGTTAGTGTAGTTAGATTCACGAAGGAATCATTGTTTTTTGAATGACTCTTAAAGAGGGATGAGTTAACTCAGTGAGCAGAACGAGTAGCAAAAAGCTCACCCACTGAGCCAAAGATGAATGAATGTTCAGCAACACAATGCACATACCCGCTGAGCTGAAGAGCATTAGCCAACTGAGACTGAAAGCGCCAAAGTTATGTTTGTGATTGCTATTTTGCTTATGTTTTTATGACCGCAGCATATAACAGGGAACCAAAAAAAACAAATAAGCTGTGCATGAGTCGGTTTGCTAGTGCCAGGTGAACGACACAAACTTCACCACAACCACATCATTTCACGTTTCACTTGGAATCCCCGCTGTTTTTAAATAATGTAATCTGTAAAAAGCTTCACTCCTAATATTCATTTTATGCTGCGCTATTAAACAGCTACAATCACATAAACATCAAGTCCAAATTTTTGTGAATCATTTTGGTTTTTTTTTTTCAAAAAGAGCATTTTCCAGTCAAAACATTTTATAATCAAACACAAAAAAGCTTGATGACTAAAAGCATGTAGCTGCTGAGTAAAGATGTAAGCGTGTGGTTAAAAGTACCAGGTGGTAACACAGTGACTAACAGCCCAGCCCACCATCACCACATCCACCGTCCTCCTCTGAGTCCTCAACTCCAGTGTTGCCATCAGGCCTCCAGTCACCATGATGCTGTTATCGCTGGCTCTCTACTCATAACCGCTACTTTCCATTAGCATGTGGCAGGGGAGGATTTTAAATCTCCAGTGCTGGCTTGCATGGCCAACACCTGAATAAATTCACACTCCCCTTCCTATCACAACAACTGTTCTCCTCTTTCCACATTTCTCTGTCGCTATCTGCTGATCATGTCTCGTCCATCCGTCCAATCTTACACCCATCCTCTCTGCTATCTCTCTATCAGCCCTGTTGCAGTCGTCACTCTCTCCCCTCCTCCATCCCTCCCCATGCCTATCCTAAGCAGTGCCTGTTCAGGGCCTTGATAATCCCCTAAGTTATTTTCTAAACGGCTGACTAGTCCAGCAGTGTCCCCAGAAAGACTTAGCATTATTGAATGAAATGTGGTAAACGCCGCCGCTGGGGAAAATTAATGCCACATCGTATCACTTTCACCCTTCATCTCCTCCCATGTGTTCAGCCTGACTGTTGTCTTTATTGAAGGATTGAAGCTGAAGACTGATATTCTCCATTTCTATTCGTCTGCCGGTGGGGCTGCCTGAGTGTAGTCAAACGCAATACAGAGCTGCCACTTTTGATCAGCATTATAGAGATGGTTCAGGGCTTTTCCTTTTTTTGTCTTATCCTTTCAATGGTGCTTTATGGAAAGTCATTTCCATTCATTTTGTGTTTGCCAGGCTTTTAAGACGGGGAGCGAGACTTCACAGGAGCGCTTAAAACAAACAGAACAGGAACATCCGTTTTGAAGAACCTGGATGGAAGGATGCTAAATAAAAATTAATCATCGCCTCTTGCAAGGTGCAGCAGTACAGCGCTTTGATGATTCACCCTTAAAGAATACACTTCATGCGCTGTAAGCCTTATTGTTTTTGTGACGCATCCTGCCTGCAAAGGCATTTGAATTTATTAACAGCTGTATTAGCTATTCAACATTTTTCTAAAGATGAGTTTTCATGAAAAGGACGCTCAGCTTTAAAAGGGTGCATCCATGTTTAAGTCATTTAAAGGGGCCTTGGGCGTCTTTCATGTTTGTATACGGCTGGTGTTAAAATGTGAAAGCTAATGCAAGAACCCAAATACAAGCAGTACAGTCAAAATGTTTTCCTCTAGGGCAGTTTCTCTTGTTCCTTTTCACTGGAATTATAATCCACATGAGTGCTGTATTTGGCAAAATGCACAAAAATGTGTATATCCAACATAGCAACTCGTCACATTGTGATACTTGGTCAGACCCCTTGGCGTCATTCTTTCCATCACTCTGAACACATGCTTAACAACCTCGGTGTCACTTTATTTGATGCACTGAACGCATGCTTAATGACCCATCTGTGTTACTTTTTGGTTGCAGTAAATACATGCGTTAAGTTGTGAATTACACCAAAAATGCTCGGGATTAGGCAACAAAACCACTGTAGTAAGGTTCAGGAAAAACAACATGATTAGGCATAAAATTACTACATTTTTCTAATGAAAATGTGCCTTGATGTTGTGAACCAGCCCTCTTGTACAGCAGTTTGTGAAATAGTACCGAAATTTGAATGTATTGATTTGTGTATGTACATAGACAAGAATTTGCCTTTTTTTGTGATGGTCAGCACAAAATCAGTTTGTTTGTGATCCATGTAATTGTGAACCAGGAAGCATAAAGAGCAGCAAAGGGACAAGGCCAAGCTGGATGGGTGGGTCCAAAAAAAAAAAACTGGCTGAATTGTTCATGTCCTGTGTGAAACAACAAGTCAAAGTTGATTTACTTGGCACATAACTTCCAGAAATATTCTAACCCAAACCCTGATTTTTTTCCTGAACCTAACTGAGTAGATTTGTTGCTGTAGCTTAGCCAAGTCAATCTTTTCCTGAACCCAACTAAGTAGTTTTATTTTGAAAAGATTGGAGTGGTATTTCACACATGCATTCTGTTGTTAAAAGTCTTGCTGAGCATCATGAAAAAAAATTTGATATTTGTGTCTCTGAAGACGAATCAAATCGATTAAATTTCATGTCTATTTAACGGACTGCCTTGAGACTGAGTTGTGTGAACAGAAAACACAAACGAACAGCTGATTGTAAAGTGAAACGTGACCCAATGGGACATGAACAGCGGTCTTCTTGATGACAGCCTTGTGCCACCGGCCTTGGTATTGCTGCTAAAAAGCTATATAATCTAATCTAGCCAGCAGACACAGAGTAAGAGTCAAGGATTTCTCACATGAGTTTGTGGAGACCAAAAACTGGTAAATATGGGACTTAGATTCATCAGGTGGTAAGAAGAAATGAATGCTACTGCAGTTAGTTTAGATACACAAAGGAATCATTGTTTTGAATGACTCTTAAAGAGGGATGAGTTAACTCACTGAGCAGAAGAACGAATGGCAAAAAGCTCACCCACTGAGCCAAAGATGAATGAATGTTCAGCAACACAATGCACATACCCACTGAGCTGAAGAACATTAGCCAACTGGGACTGAAAGCGCCAAAGTTATGTTTGTGATTGCTCTTTTGCTTATGTTTTTGTGATTGCAGCATGTAACAGGGAACCAAAAAAAAAAAAAAAGATGAGCCATGCTTGTGTGGCGGTATCGAACGCTCCTGGACGGTGAAGTGGAGACTGTGAACGCAGCGCCACGGCTGCTCTTGTCAGTTAACGGTTAATAATTGGTTAACGATGATTGGTAATCGTTTAAGAAAATTTTTCAAAATTAGTGTCCCTCGCCGTGACAAAGTGTGACAACAAACATTTGACACCGTGGAGATGAGGGAGGGCTGGTATTTCCCCCAGCACAGAACAACGGTAACAAGGAATGTGCAGTGAGACGTTTCTTCTGTTCACTAAATTTTCTCACCAATCAGTCTCGTCTCAGGTGAGAACAGACACTTGAAAATTAAACACCTTTGCGACATTTCAAGTTAAGTGGAGAATGAGAAGGCTTGAGCCAGGCTACTCTTCCAGTGTCTGCTTTCAATCTCTATGCTAATGTATCGCCCACTGAAGAATCCAGCAGAATAGTTTGAACCGAGTTAGGTCTTGTTAGTGGAATAAATAAGGCTCCAATCACCAGTAATTATGGGAACAAGTCCACATATTACATCCGACAGCACACAGCAGGGTTTAAACCGCTCATTGATGAGAGGAGGATGACGTTTCGTCTAGTTGAGATTATGTATCACCTCATGTCAGTTATTTATAACTGTAGTCATTTTCAGCTGCGCCATGTTGTACTAATTCATTTTTTATTGTTTTTGTAAATACAGCCATCACATAGCAGATTTAGACAGCTTGTGTGGTCGATCACAGTACCTGGAATGTGCTGGTACTGAGCACTGGCACCTCTGATTTTCCTCCACGAGTACCCTTATTACTGCTGCCACCGCCTACTGAGTCTAGGTACACAACATTACATTTTTTTGATTTGTTTAAATAGCTACTTAAAATATTATTAATAACCAAACAGTCTACATTTATGTACAAACTGTGGAAATGTGTTATATCTATTGAAATGCATACAAAAATACAATTGAATGGGATTACTAAGATATTATATAAATATGTCCAAGAACTATGCAGTGATCATGTCATGCATGAACTGCTGCTGAATTAGGGTGCTGGTACCTTGTTTGGTCCAGTTCAGGCACTGGTTGATCATGTGCACGTTTCCACACGAGTATAGTGTAAAATCAGCTGTGCATTTGTAAAAATGATCTTTTCCTGTGTCATTGACATATTATTGCTTATTTCATTTAATCCGTTAGCCTGTTTATTTAACAAGAAAAACATTTTTGATCAGTTTTCCCGGGGCCAACAAACATCAGAAGGACTGATTTATTCCCTGATTTGCCCTGCTGTTTAACCAGCGTTATTACTGCTGCCTTGTAAAGCAGCTATATTGCAGCCTGTTATTTTGCTTTATTATATTAGCCTGCTGGTGCCACATGATAGCCGGAGTGTGGCAAATGATGCTTTATTATAGTGAATCAATGTTTCATCAGCACAAATGAACAAGGAAATACTATACACACTGACACATACAACCTTAAGCTGGCAGCCAGTCTTTCTTTCTTTCTTTCTTTCTTTCTTTCTTTCTTTCTCACTTTCTACACAAAGATCTGCAGTAATTGCTTTTGTGTGTATTCTCTTGAAACTTTTGTATGAAGATGCTTCATCTCTTGCAACTAAATCTGAACTCATCGGTGCATGCTGGCTGACTTAAATAAGTGCACTCAGGTGGATGCCTAAGCTGCGTATTGTTCCTTAAATTTTCCACCTCTGTTGTCAAACACTTCATCCACTCAGCTGGTAAACCGTGCAAATTTGAAATTATTACAGTTTAAGCGGTCACAATTTATTTCTGTCTCGCAGCAGTGCCACCTTAATGTAATAATGATTAGGTGGAAAAAATTGCAGTTTCTTACCAAAACAAAGCGTACCAGGTGTGTCAGCATTATTTTTTTAACCCTCCTTTCTTTTTGTACTGTATTAGCTCTACAGTATGTCCTGCACAGGGACTGCAGCATACTTAAATTATGACTCCTAAAATGACACCACGTCTAACATTTGACATGTCATTTTCATGCATAATAAGTGTTACATTTTATTTTGGAATGACCTCTTTCAATGAATATCTCTTTTTTGGTTTAACTGTATTTTGTCCCTTTGTACATGGAGTATAGCAAAGCCAAGAGACGGAAAAAAATAGTAACATCTGAAATCAGCACCACAACATTTACGCAGATCCTACAGTTAAAGGGCTTATTGATACATTTTTATGTAGACAAATAAAAAAATACATCCACAGAGCTTTTAGAAAGGTGCTAAATAAAAGTATGATGTTTCCTAAAAAGTAATTGTGATTGTGAATTAATCATTTTAAAAATTTGCAATGCTTGTTTATGTCAGTGGAGGATTTATGATGTCGGGTTCTCACTTCTAACAAGGCTTGGGAGCCAATAGTGAAATAACATTGATTGATCACTCATCAGCGATCGAGTTGCCAGTTAGAAAAAATCTGGTATGTGGCTGCTGTAGGACTGTAACAAACCAATCGTTTCAGTCCTCCAGAAGGTAATGATTGTACGGGCTACCTGTCTACCTGCATGCACTCTACCCTCCACTCATTGCTAGTCCCTGTAGTCCTCCACAAGCTGCTAGCAGGACAGCTTTCAGTACTAACAATAGCCATCTTTGCTACTCATATTCATTTTATCTTTATGACTGTAATGATCATTTTGGTGGAGTGGCGTTTTTTGTTCAGGAATCCTGAAGCGACACTGTCAGTGTTGCAGGCGTGGTGACTTTCTCTCTAGATCTGGGGGCTTTTGGCGCAAGTACTGCTTGCTTCTTTCACTGGAAAAGTGTTGGTAACGCTGGGCTTGGTTTTTCAGGTGGATTGCTTTTAAAAATTTTGTTTAGTCCTACTAGTTTCTTAAGATTGCCCACCGTGAATGTGAGACAATAAATCTTTTTGCTCCTACACTGTAGAAGGCACCCTTTTTAATATATATATATATATATATATATATATATATATATATATATATATATATATATATGGTAGAAAAGCCTGCATCATATTTTATGGAAGAATCACACCCACCTAGGACAACCACCCACTCCCTTGTTTTCTGTTTTTCTGAACTGATGTACATAATACACTAGTAGTATTTCTCCTCTGCAAGACAGTACAGTTAATTCCCCTTCAGCTCCACCCTGGAAACATCCATAAGGGATGAGCTGTGGAAATGTCCCCATTTGAGTTGTATTCAGAAATCTCTTTGTTCCTCTCTATTGGGTTCCAGCCCAACCCAGCATTACTATGAATAGAAAATCTGATGGTGATGTGAAGTACTATTGTGTATGGATGTGTGTCTGTGTATTTGTGCACATGCAGGCACATGATATAATACATGTCCACCCAGCGTTTTGATCATTTCTTCCTTATTATGAACTCAGCTATTATGAAGCTAAAAACCCCAACAAGTGCATTTCTTTGGAAAATAAAAGGAGAGAAACGGCCCACATTGGGACAATATGTGCGTTTTGTGTTGTTCACTGTGTTGAGTCACGTCATAGGTTATAAGCTAATTTTGCAACAAAAAATTGGACAATTAATCAATTAGAATCTCAGTCTGCAGCAATTCTGATAATCCATTAATCATTTTAATCATTTAATCAAGCAGATGTCAAGTACTTGCTGGCTCCACCCTCTGAAATGGGAGGACTTACTGCTTTTTAGGTCACAAGTATCGGTACCAAGTTGATGCCAAAATTCTGAAAACATGACGTTACTCATTTTTTTCCCAGCGTACCACACCTACTGTAGGTACCAGGGATCAGGGCTCAAGAATAATGGCATCCCATCATCCTGGGGATAATAGAACATTTCCCTGATGACGCTACATTGTGAACAACACATCTGTGTTGATATCAGCAGGAGGAGAGCTAAGATAAGATAAGATAAGATGAACCTTTATTAATCCCCTGAGGGAAAATGTTAACTGTAAGCAGCTGGTGGGCAGCGCAGTCTTGCTTGGCTAAATAACAGAGCTAAGAGCTAATGTTAACAGAGGCTGCATTGAGGTGCACTTGATGTGTTCAAGCTCTATTCAGTAAAATTTAGTATTAGGTGAAGATAAATTATAACGTCATCATGATGTGTTCAAATATAATCTTGTAAAAAGTTTGAGGCGGATCATCAGGGATTAAGTTAAAAAATAAATGCAAAAAACAGTATGCAAAAGGTAATTAAAGAGTGTTGAAGTACAGTGTTTTGGTTTTTACCGTGGTATCGATTTTGGTATCAAGAATCATGGAATTTCTTGGTATTGATTAAATTAATTAAATTTATGGTATTGTTGCATTCCTACTGGTTTTCTGTTTCATATCATTTGAACTGAATATCTTTGGGTTTTGGCAGAGCCTCCATGGCTATGAGGTTGAGGCATTTGCCCTGAACTGTGGCGTCCCTGGTCACAGAACTTTTTTGCAGCATCTCTCTGTCCTTTATTCACTGTAATATGTCCACTGTCACTATCTATCTATGTGATAAAGGCATAAAATAGTGGGAAAATATCTTTGGGTTTTGGACTTATGGTCAGACAAAACAAGACAAGACAAGAACTCTTAGTGGCTATATTTTTCATTTTTTTGTACTTTTCAGGAACAAATTGATTTAACAATTAATAATAATAAAAAAAAACTGCCATCCTAATAAACATCATGACATACTGTATGGATCCATGACCAGCAAGCAGGATCAGGCCACTGAACTAACCACAGGCTTCCTGCATGGTTCTGACTTTGTGTATCAGTTGCATTGTGTGTCCCACCTTTAATGCATAGGGATGGATGTAATTAAACCATAATGATCTCCATGGGGAATTGAGGTGATTCACATACCATGAATGCAAATCAAGATATTGGTTTCATTTCTCTCTTGTCTTCATTCTCTGTGTGTTGTTGCCATTGTGGATTCATCAGTGCTATCCTGGTGTGGCTTGTGCTTGCAAGGAGCATACAGTCCACTAATCTAATGATGCAGGAGTACACACTACTGACTGCCATGCCAATAGAGGTCATGTACTTACATAGATCAAGATAAGGATGCTCTGACTGTGTGTGTGTGTTTTCGGTATCTGTGTCTGTGCGAGTGTCTTTGTGTGTATATGTGTATGTGCACATCTTTTATTGATGTGCCCTGATCTTTGTGCAGAGAACATGGTGCCAAGGCCACTGTTAAATCATTATGCTCCCATAATTACTCTGTAACACCATTAGACTGCAACATCTTTTAATTGGGGAGCTTAAAGATCGAAGCTTTTCTTTTCATGCAAGCTTGGGCGGTGATATAGTAAAGAGCAGGGATACGCATTGTGGTTTTGCACCATAAGAGTGATCATGCATAGTGCTGAAACACTGTGTCACCCAATCAGAACTAAAGTAGTGCAACATCAAGCAAATACCTCACCTCAGAGATCACTGAATCAGTTGAACCCTGCCCAAAGTGCGTCTACATCCACTTTCAATTACAGCTCTTGGCGACACAACAAAAACCACTCTCACCAGATGATAAGGCCAAAACCAGTGTCTTTGAAAGGCCAAGATAAGACCGAATAGAGATTGGAGGTGGCCAAGGTTAATGTGAAGAGCCAGGATCTGCTCATGCTAGGCAAGAGAATAATTGAGCTCTCGACTGGCGATAAAGCAACTTTTAATCTCTTAACTCTTTTTCTAATGCAATTCGGAAATCCTTGTTCATTGTCAAGAAAAGTTGAGCCCTCTGTGCTGTGAAAATGAAAGGAAAATAGATTTGGGCATCACCTTTTAACCCTGACCAACTCCTCACAGCCTCCACTCTTTCATGGTCAGTGTTGTATAACAGCATCTCCAAGGGCAAGAGGAGGAGATTTGGCCAGCAAAGCATGCATGATTTGCTATTTAAAATTTTACGATGCAATCTGGGAATCCTTGCAAAGGACTTGCAACAGCCACTCGGCACAAGTCGGCCCATATTAATTGAGAATAAATTCATCCACACTGACATTCACAGTGAACTTCAAGATTAAAGATTGATGATAAACTAATGCTTCTATCAGATTAATCAAGTGATAGGAGATTAAATTTGGATGCGTCCTGGTTTTGGTTTTGATGGCATAATTACTTTTTCCCCCTAGTGGAGAGCATCAAAGAGACAGCATCCACTTTTTGCCATTTCAAAAAAATAAATCAAATAATAAGTCCAGAGCTAAACCCCCGATAGAGGTCACCCTGTGTTTTAATTAATTCTTTGCTTCGTGCTTTAATGAAACGTGGTGTTTTATTGCATATGGGTGCGGCTATTCATATAAAACAAAACAATGTGTAGTCACAGCAAAGATGAACATGTAATTTATGGGTCAGTTTGTTAGTGGTGGGTGAACTACGTGATCTGGCTTACATGACGTACACCTGATATTTGGTCTCACTGTCACTCTGTCTGATATCGACGCATCGGTGCACCCTGTATCGTCTGTGTGGGATGCACCGGGCTTTCAACTAAGTCCAATGTGAACCTGTACGCTTCAGTATTAGACAAAGCAAGTGATGTAGTATAAAGAAGAAGGAAGTCTGCTTAGGGTGAGTGGAGGGGGAGATTGGACAGGTCAAACAAACACAGGACCTTCACATACAAGACTGCTGTTCATGTCACATGTGAAACCACATCCATTTTGACTTTATTTTGAAAAGACACTATACATGTAATGAGCAGAAACTGACATGCTGTCCCTGACACATCCAAAACTAATGCTTAGACCTGGATTAATACAGTGTGGTCCCCTAGGTTGACCAAACATGAAGTGTCCCTATCCCACTTTTCATGTAAAAAAAACAACTTTACTATGGACATAAACACCATAGATTTACATGAACTTATAGCACAGGCTGGTCCCAGAGCCTCAAGTGGACCTAATGAGGCTTAACCCCCTCAGTTGTATCACATTCTCCTTGTGTTAGCATGGGATTTCTTTGGGTTCTCCGGCTTCCTCCCACAGTCCAAAGACATGCAGGTTAGGGTAAGTGTTGACTCTAAATTGCCCATAGGTGTGAATATGAGTGGTTGAATGGTTGTCTGCCAGCTGATAGGATGTACCCCTGCTTTGCCCAAAGTCAACTGGGATGAGCTCTAGCCCCCCTCATGATATAGATAATGGATGTTTAAGCATAGGGAAATGGCAAAAACAACACAAGTATTGGTCGAGATACATGATGTGACTGTCGCTTAGACAGATAGAATTTCTGCCCTAATTGCTCAGAGAAAGAGAGAGATGCAACCCATAAAACAACAGCTTCTACACACCTCCCTCTGCTGATTTTGACAGCTTGCGATTTTGGGTACATTTTGAATTGTGGCTGTATGTTTTATGCCAAACATTTTAAAAGTGTAGTTGTCTTAATCATTTGTTGCCCCTCCATCATGGCAAATGGCCAATGCCATATGTGGATAATCTGGCCCAGCTGACGCTAGATGTCTGCCTAGAACGTCATACTTTGAAGCATAAGGCCGCTGACTAAGCTGCCATATTTTACAAGTCGGGAGTGAGAATGTGTTGGCTCCTCAGGCCTCGCCCACCAGCCCTCACTGCTGGCATCCTTCGCAACAAGCCACTGACTCAAGATTACTCCAGTTTTTAACTTTCCACAGAGACTTCATTAACTGCAATTCATTATGTGGCGGTAACGACACTGGGCAGTTTTTAAGTTCTTTCTCCTTCCCCCGTCATTTCTTAGCTCCTCTCTTGTAGTGTCCTTAGTCTGTTGTCACCCGTTCTGATCGGCTGCCCGCCCATGACCCCACACTTTTCTTTTTCTTCTTCCCTCCCCCTCTGTCTCCAGCTCAAGAACTCCCTCTGAGACTTTCACTCTGGCTGTGTGATTTGAGAGCAGGTCTGCAGCTCTCTGATAGCATCCGTCTCAAGCACATGTTCCCGTCTGGAACAAAAAAAAAAACTTTGGAGTTAAAGAGCTGGAACTGTGAGTGGTTGGCGGTGTGTGTGTGTGTGTGTGTGTGTGTGTGTGTGTGTGTGTGTGTGTGCGTGTGCGTGTGTGTGTGTGTGTGTGCGCCTGTGTTTCTGTGTATCAAAGCATGTGTGTGCACGTTCCTGTTTTTTCTGCACTAATTGGGACGACTGGATACAGAGCAGGGATGATGCTTTACTTTCATGTGCATGGGTGAATGCTGCTTCGAGTTGAGATCTCTGTCTACGCTGCCATGTGCCACGTCTAGATACTAAAATGACACGTCTAAGTGACTGAGACACTGCAGTGTTGAAATTAGTCAACGATTGCTTATAAAGGGAACTTAAAGTCAGATATTACTGAGTATTGTTTTTATCAATACAGAGAAACAGAATGAGAAGGAAAACGTGGTCATGTTGCTGTTTAGCACTTTTTCAAGGGATTTGTTATGTGGTTGCAAAGCGATTCATTTTTAGGGAGGTTTAGGGGAAAATGTTAACTGCAGGCGTTTAGTAATTAAAGTCTAAGTTGAAGGAATAGTTTTTCTTTACTGTCTTCCCAAGAGTTAGATCAAGAGTTAGATTGGAAGATCAACAACTCTTTTATCTGTCTGTAAATATGATGCCAGGACAGGAAGACAGTTAGTTTAGCTTAACATAAAGACTGTAAACAGGGGGAAAACAGCAGCACTGTAAAAACAACAAGTTGCACTTTTATTGTGGGTTATGTGTCCAGCAACCAGCAGAGACTCCAGAAAGCTTCTGGTCAAGAAATATTGTGGCATATCATACTCCTGTAAAACCACAGCTTTCCATTTTTGGCTGTGGAAAACCACCAGGTCTGAAAAGTAAAGCCAGTACGGCACTGCCTTAAATACTTTCTAACAGCCAGCAGGGTCGACTCCTCAGGACAGAGGTCACTACCACAGCATTGTCTGCTCTGGGAGTTGCACCTGTTTTTGACATAAAAATTTAATCCTTTGACATTGTGTTTTAAGTTCATCAAAGTTAATTATAACATTTTGGTCACCTAGTATCAACTAGTATCTTATTCAGCATTTGGTTGTTCTTAGCCCCACACACTGGTGACGACAATATGTCCACTTCTTATATACAGTTTATGGTTTTGGCTAGCTGTACCCCATTGTTCCCAGTCTTTATGCTAAGTTAGAAAAGAAAGAAAGAAAGATATTCCTTTATTAGTCCCACAGTGGGGAAATTCAGTTTTACACTCTGTTGCTCACACAGTACATATACATGCGTCAATGGAGAGATGTCAGAGTGAGGGGGCTGCTCCTGACAAGCGCCCAGAGCAGTTGGGGGTTTGGTGCCTTGCTCAGGGGCACCTCGGCAGTGCCCAAGAGGTAAACTGGCACCTCTCCAGCAACCAGTTGGTCTTGGTCCATGGGGGATTTGAACCCGGGTCCTCCACATCCTAACCCAAGTCCTTACGGACTGAGCTACTGCCGCCCAAAAACTAAACTACCTGTCTCCTTGTTCCAGCTTCGTATTTGACGAACAGACATGCAAGTTATGCCGACCTCCTCATCTGTCAGCTCTCGGCAAGAAAGTGAATCTCCTCAAATTTTTAACCGTTCCTTTCAGAGTTAGCAATTACTAAAGGCCTAACCACTATTAACACAAATCTGTGTGTGTGTGTGTGTGTGTGTGTGGGTGTGGGTGTGGGTGTGTGTGTTGATACGAGATTGATGCAAGTGTGAGCTCAGCAGCTCTGCTGAAGGTTCTGCTCACATGGGCAACTTTTTGCTTTGTCAGGCGCTGCCTTCCTGATGGAAAGGGGGAAAATAAAAGATTTACACCCGGCGACATCAAAACGCGACAGTGTCCTAGCACCACCATCAACATGAGCCACAGGCGCTGTCTCTCTCTCCTCTGAAGCTTACAATGGCTTTCAGTTGCAGAGACAGTTACAGTATGGCCTGCCAGTCTTGAAGCTGTGTGAGACAATGTTCATTGAAATAAATTAGAAAAAGTCTGTTTTGTATTTTGAGGGATATAAAATGCAGCTCAGTGTCTTTTATCCATCTGCCTGAATTGCATATTCAAGTGATCAGCAAAGTCGAACCACAGAAGGTGCTTTAGGGCAGGCGCTTTGTCCCAACGGCAGAGCGACAATTTAATAAACTGTACCTGAATGTAAAATGTCAAGTGTATTTCCAGCCAGACTGGCTAGAAACCTCTGAGATCTCAAAACAATAACTATGAATGCCGTTTCACAGACTCAAGTGGGATCAAGATTTGATCGACATTGTTTTAAATGGTACGGTCAGAAGGTAGTTTTAGTCCTTGAAAATGTGTTTCTAAAGAAGAAGAAAACATTCCTCAAAATTGGTAGGAGGTCCTGCAGCACCCATTCCTTTCATTTGCTTAATGGAGACCTTTATAGCTGATGAGAAAGGCAGCCAATCATCCCCTCTAATAATTACAGCCTATGTCTTCAAACCATATCTCATCAAAGTCATTCAGTGTTAAAGATGTAGAAATGTGAGGTTATGCAAAACATATTGAAAACACAGCTCAAGTGTTTGCATGTATGACTCATTGTGTGTTGAGTGGGGGGGATCTGAAGTTCAAGTTTTCCTCTTCCTTTCTTTTCCCTCCCTCTGCACTTTCTCTTTGGTGCCTGGAGGATAGAGCTGCATGCTCTTGTTCCTTTGTGCTCTCTTGCTGTTCTTCTCAAGCTTTTCCTTTCTCTTTCATCTTCTCCTGGACCCTTTTCCCGCCTCCCCCTTCCTACACCTTCTTGGCTCTCTCTTCCTCGCAAGTCATAGAACACACACACACACACACACACACACACACACACACACACACACACACACACACTTAGGATGCAAATAGCCATCCAAAGTTATGTCTTTGTTTGAGGGAGCGTAGCTGGCCAGCATACCAAAGTGTGGAAGCCACCTGTGAGGTCCAGTCCCAGCAGCAGGACGAGGCCGATTGCAGAGCCCCTCCTCAGGGAAAGACGGACTTTCCTCACAAAGGCTGGAACAAGTTTACAGTTGAGTGACCTTTCTGCGGCATCCATATGTCTTCCATTATGTTTGTAATAGATTTTCCTTAGAGGCATTTTCACGTGTTGCTCACCTTGTTTGCACTCCCCTCTACAGTTGTTTCACACGTCACCTACAAGAGCAGATTAACTCCTTCCCTGTTATTATAATGAAGAGTCATTAACAATGTACAATGCATTCTCTCTGCTGTAAAACAAGTCAACCACTAGGCCTGCGAGATATGAGGAAAATCTGCAATGTACAATAACATTGTTCAGTATTGCAATGAAGATGACTTGTAATAAATAAACACATTTTAAAGTGTCCATATTAGCTATGCATATACATATATTTCAAAATAACTGGACTAAATGTTGTTAGTCACTACTGAACTATAATATCTCACTGGAAAGAATCTAAAATGTTACTGAAATAAATCATATTCTTGAGTGAAGTTTATAAAGACTGAAGAACACAAAGATGAGTCTTTATCAGTCCTGCTTCCTGTCCTCTGTCTCTCTGTTGTCTCAGCCAGCTGATGAGTTTACAAGTATGATGTGGCAAACTAACCTAAACAGACTACATAGCCTACAGACAGCTTTTGGAGGGTTACGTGGCGCCTATACTTTATGAAGTTAATAAATTAATAAGCTGGAGAAAGGTCTATAGTCTAGACCTTTCTCAATAAAAGCACATCACTGCTTCACGCCTCCTGTTCCACCCTTCACAATAAACTCCCCAGACACAAACACTGAACACTGCTTACTGGAAGGAACTAAAGTCATTCACAACTCAACTAAATAACTTATGAACATTTACAGTTCAATGTTAGCCACCAAACTAACGCACTGAGCTTGTGTAAACGTAGTGGCGGTGGATGATAGACTGCAGAAAGAGCAGATTGAAATATCGCTTTCCTACATGTTTAACAATTTCATCGTGCTTATACTTGTTGAACAGATGTCTTGGCTTTACACTTGCAATGTTTTATAATACTTACAGTAACGAGCATAATGGTGATGAAGTCATCTCATTTCAGACAGCCTTTTGTGATGGGTTCATCACACAAGTTCATATCGCGATGATGAAAATACAAGTTATCGGTCAGCCATATCGTCCACCAATCGGAAGGTTGGTGGTTCGATCCACAGCTCCTCCAGTCCACATGTCTAAATGTCCTCGGGGCAGATAATGAACCCCAATGTGCTACTGAAGGCTGCACCAGCATCCTGATGGGCAGGTTAGCACCTTGCATCGCAGCCTCTGCCATCAGTGTGCGTGAATGTTAACATGCAGCGTAATTCACTTTGAGTGGCTGGAGGACTAGAAAAGAGCTATATAAATGCAAATCTATGCACAATTTTCTTGTTGAATTATTGATTATTTGTTAAACCTGTCGGATGTCAAAAATTGTGAAAAATCATCATCACAGGTTCCCAGAGCCCAATGTGATGACTCAAAATGTCTTGTTTTACTAATAAAATGCAGAAAATTGGCAAATCTTAATGTTTTTGAAGCTGACTCCAGCAAGAGTTTGCATGTTTTTCTTCTAGGATGGCACAAAAACATAAGCGATTCAGAAAACTATTTTATTGAGAATTGTTTTTTTTTTTTTGTTTTTTTTTCATGTGAAGCTTTATGCATCAGTGGAACATCATGTGAAAACGTTCGGTATGGCCTCCTATTAGCGGCTGCAGCAGTTGCAAATGAAGTGCAAACACAGCTCTGCCTTCACGCATCCCAGCTAGTTAGCAGCTTCCAACCAATGGCTGCCCGAACACAATACGCCATGTTGCAACCATTTGCTAGCTTGTGGATTTGATCACAGCTTTCCAGCAAATCAGCTGGTCACTTTTTTCTGTGTATTAAAGGTCGATCCCTTGTTAGACCTTGATCACAGTGGTGATGAAATGACTGAAGCTGCTTAACACAGCAGCTATATCGTTTGTCTTTGTCTCAAACCACAAGCATGGTGTTAAAAGAGGCCTCACAAGTCCGTTGTTGGCAGACAGCTCAACAGATGGGCTACTAATGCTGATAATGTGTGTATGTGTTAGAGAGAGAGAGTCTCTCACCCCTGTGTCACTGCTTCTGCTGATCTCTGTCTCAGAAAGACTCCCACTCTCACACAGACACGGTGTAATACAATCAGCAGGAGCAGCAAACACAAGCAGAGAACATCTGTGGCACCACAGAAAGCCAAATCCTCTCTGCTGGGAGACAGTGACCATGGACACACCGGCATATGGATGGGCCAGAGCTTTCCAACGAGGCCAAATAATGATTGATGCTAGCAGTCGCTCGCTGCACAACAGTCTGTGCATACCCTATTCACCAGAGAGGCTCTGTCCCAGCCAAATGAGCAAATAAACCATAATTTCATTGCCACTGATGATCAAATTATCCTGCTAGGCTAATTTGGACCAGAATGCATGTAGTTAGCGAGTTTCTATTTTGCTGTATCTGCCATTGGAAAGGAAAGGAACGATTAAAATGATGATATGCCGTGCGTGCTATTGAAACTTTCGAGCTGGGAAATGCAATGCATCCATGAGTGCTGAGTTTGAGGATGACGTAAAGTTGTGTAACAGCAGCTGCCATTTTAAACTTACAAGACCCAGAATAAATCCTTTCTGGCACTGGATTCAGCTCAAAGAACCTTACAATAATGCTATCTGGTATAATCCCACATTGTTGCTCAAAAACTCAACATGTCTGTGGTTTAGCTGCAATACGCCTTTATTGCATAAAATCGTATCATAGGGTACAGTTGGGTCACTACAAATACAATGAAAAACAAAAATCATCCTTGGTTTTAATCATTTATTTATATTGGTCATTAAGTTGCATAGTTTATTAATGACTAATATGAGTTCCAAAGACATTTTTTACCTAAATAAAGGAGAAATCTAGCTTCTAATATTTAAATGTGCTTTTTTAGCCGGTTCTCATTCCCAGGGCACCAAATACAGACACTTTGTAATGGTCGTCGGCACACAAGGCACACTTTCGCGGCAGTAAGTGACACTCCAGCCTTTCCATTAACTAAGATGTAAACCCATCCGTGACAACTTTCATGGTTACTTTCACTTTACAATCAGTTAATTGTTTGTGTTTCATATTCACAATGTCAAGTCACATTTTCACTATCGTTTTTGCCAAAACATGTTGTTTTCTCAAAGGCCTAACTAAGAAGTTTCGTTGCCTAATCCTAAACAAGTGTTTTTGTTTAATTCACAACATTAAGCATAAGCAAAAAATGACCGAAAGGGGTCCGATAAAGCTAGTTGGGATGAGAACGTGTTGGCTTATTAGATATCGGACAATTCCTGCAACATTGTAGTTCTAGGAAAAACTTGTCAGTGATCCCTGCAGTACATGGTAATCTTACTGTGTACTTTACAAACTGGGCCCCTGTTCTTGTGCTCTGCCGACCAAGCAGTGACCTTGCAGCAGCGAACTGACGGCACAGTGTTTTTGGCAAGCAGATGTTTCCTCACCTGCATCTGCTCTGTAATTATCAGTGACATATATGGTGCTAAAATGGGTCGAGGGCGCAACTAATGGGGATGCAAACTGATGACACAATGCAATTTTAATATAAACACTCAAGTCTGCACTCCCTCCACTGCATTGTATAGTACAGACACTAGCATCAGTGCACACAAAATAGACCTCTCCAAACCTATTTTTAATTAATTATATTTAATTATATTTTTATAATTTGCGTTATGCTTCCCTGATTCATCTTGGCATTCCTCATGAAACACTGGATGTTATGTTTAGATGCACATAAAATGTGATTTTAATGTGATTAGACATATAATACTATTAAGATAAGTAATAAGTTAAATTCTTCCTGTACCAGTTACCCATTAGTGCCTACAGGCTGTATGATTGATTAAATCCCAGCAGCAATGTGAAGACAGCAGGTGACAGCTAATGTGAGGAATGCAGTGTGCATTTTCATCACAGTCATCTAATTTGGCTACCTGGATTAAATGTTTTGCAATGGTGGCAGTGGCAGAGCCGCTTGGAATACCGGAGATGGACAGAAATGGACACAGACAGTTCTGTGTAAACACTGGACATAATAGTTGACACAGCTCAGTTCTTCAGTTTGACTGGAAATCGACATCAGCATCCATGCAATGCCTTGGCCATGATTTCTAAAAGCAAAACTTTTTCTATAGCGGGGAAGGATTTAATTTACAACTAAGGACCTCTGTTGTTTGGAAAGTTTAAACTGATTAGCACTCATACTGGCTGGACCAGAGCTTGAATTTTTATGCCTCCACACCATGAACAGTCTTGACAAGACAGAAGCTTTATGTCTTTGGGTTGTCCATCTGTCCGCTCCCTTATCATGAACACTTTTGAAGGAATTTCTTCAAATTTGGCCCAAAGATCCACTTGGAATCACAGATAAACTGTTTAGGTTTTGGTGGTGTAAGGTCAAGGTCACTGAGACCTCACATCTGTCCCATTCTTCTGATATCTGGGGAACGTCTTGATCAATTTGTTTTTCAAATTTGGCATTTTTTTGGCCATTACTAATTATGGGAATTTCACACATAAAAAAGCTGTTGCAGGTCAAAACGCACAAACATACTCGCAGGTGGTGACTATTCTCTCTAGTGCATGGTCCATATCGCTCAGTGTACTGTGACTTTTCTGTGTCTTACTGTACGTTCAACATGTAACAGCTGGTTAAAGAGTTAATGGTGAAAATAGAGAAATACTTAGCATGTGTACAGACTTGTGCCAGGTGTGCACATTTAGATACAATAGAGTGCTTCAGGAATGAGTGCTAAAACCCAGAAATGACTTAACATGAACACTTCCAGTTTCCTCGTCTGGAGGTCAATGGGTTTTTGAATGGGTTTGTAGTTAAATGCCTGAAATATGCTATGTGGTTACACAAGCTAAAATGATTTTAACATTTTGTTCTATGGCATAAAATACATCCATAAATATCCCACTTTTGAATTTTGAAGCCTTTAGGTGTATTAAAAAGGCAGTTGCTCACAAGTGGCTAAATGAGACGACTTAACATCATCACGCAGACTTGTCCGCCCTTGTCCGCGAGGCTAACTTCCTGGTTGGCTTACAAAAATGTCATCTCTGTAGTACACTATTAGAAGCCTGACTACTGAAGTGACCTTCACATTGGCTGTGTTCATAAGGGGCCAAGCTGACCTGCCGAGGCTGCTGTGAGAGAATAATACTTACTTAATACCTTATAATACCGACTGATTCTTTGCTCCCCCAACTTAACCCATTTTACAACTGTGTCACCAGTGTGCCAGAACCCTCGGTCACAGCCAGGTGAGCCAGCACTGGGAACTTGTGCCACCACCTGTCCACTCACCTTGATTCCCCAAAATAGGGCATTGTGTTCCTTCAGAGAACGAGCACAACTTAGAAAGTTACACACATTTCATAGAATATTTAACAAAAGAGATAAACACTGCCTCTCTGTAGTAGTTTGCTAGTGAAAGAAAAGTATGATAATTTCTCTGTGTCCATTTTGCTCTCCAGCTGCAGTAGAGAGACAGATGTGTGTATTTTTTGCTGCGTGTCGGAACAACTGTGTCCTTTGACTTTTCATCTGCATTCACACTGTGGCTTTGTGACGAAAAAACAATCGTGCTGTGCTTTACGTGCGCTCTCTGCATACTGCTGCTTTGTGCAACTGCATCTGTGCGCTATGCACTGCAGTGTTTGAGTGGAGGCTCAGTTACTCACACACACCTCCATTGTCAGATATATGTCCACTGGTGACAGCACTGGTTAAGAGGAAAAAAATTGTGTTGGTCTCTGTGGAGAGGTGTTTTTTTTTTTTTTGTAATGTCTATGCGTGTGACCTCTCTCTGTATCATGAAACACAAAGACTCCTTTGTCAACCACAGCATGAGGATTTCCCAAAAGATATGCATGATGCTGACATGTTGGTTTTAGTTGCTTGTGCACATACACAAACACACACTGTCAGTTCTGCATGGTCTTCACTGCAGTGGATTTGACATTGTGTATGTCTGTGTAATATAATTAGACTTGCAGGCTTCCTGAGTGGTTGTGTAATGAACGTCTCCTGCGGTGGCTGCGACGTGAAATTCAATGAGAACAGCTTGTTATCCCGTAAATATTGATATAAATAGTAGAAAGTCCATCAATATATTAATTAGCACCGTCTGTGTTGTCATTTATGGTATCTCACATAATTAATAGTAGGTGGATATGATAATCTATGGTGTGTCTCTGTGCAGCAGTGTTAAAAGTCTGTGGTCATTTATAGCAGTTTCCTTCTGACAGTTCAGCCCCTTTTTTTCTTGCACATCCTGTTGTGAAAACTATCATTTCATCCATCATCCACATATCCATTGCACTCTCTCTTTAGTTTCTATTCTCTCAGCTCTCTCCAAGGATCCACCACCTCCATGACATGTTGTTTTTCACAATTTATTAGCAACTCAGTCTGCACCATGGCTGGCTGAATCTCACTGTATAAAGCCTGGCTTCATAGATGTCTATAAAAAACACACACTAACAGAGAGAAGCAGGAACAGAAAGTGTTGAGTCAACTACAGCTGAGTCATCTTCCTTCAGAAACAAAGACTGCCTGGCTGTTCAGTGTCTTTAAAATAGTACAGGGGACACATTCAAGTCGCCGTATAGTGAAGCATGAATAGTGATGTGATCTTAATGCAATGATGTGAGCTAAACCAGCAATGAGCACGCTACTGCCCCCTTGTCCGCTGGAAAAACGAGGCGTCCGGAGGTGATTTTACACTACCTGTGCTGGAATGGCTACTAGTCAAGGCAGGGCAGCTTTATTTATACAGCACATTTCAAACACAGAGGTAGGCTGATGGGAGGGGAGGAGGATGGATCCAACAAACACAGGGCTTTCATCCAGGACAGCAGTGCTCGTGTCCTGTGCATTACGTTTCACTTTCACTTTGCAACCAACCAATTTTTCATGTCCCAGTTTTATAGTCAAAATTATCAAAAAGTGGCTACTAAAGAAACTAATGTGATTTGAGTATCAGGAGAAATTGACCTATCAAAGAAAACACGGAAATGGTCAGAAAGGCCTACGCCTCTGACAACGGTGCAAGAAATGACAACACCTTGCTAATGAGCAAATCCAGTGAGTGCATTTGATTGAACAGATCAAAACCTTCCAACTGACCACAGCATTTCCTGGCAGTTTTGATTTTGGGAATATCAACATGAATTTTAAAAATGCCAGTTATGACAGATTAATCAAAATCTGTTGAGATGGTCGAAAGCAGCTCAGTTGTGCTCGACAAAAATGGACCTCTGTAAATTGTTAACAGCAGGTTTTTTGGTGTGCTTTTCAACACAGTGCAAAGATATTCAAAGGAGACAAAATCACCACAGGATGACTGTTTGCACTGAAATGAGTCTTTAAATATAGCAGCAACACCACCACCTTTCCTCTCAGGTTGAGAAACGTTCATAAAATGAATGTTTTGGCGTGGCTGTCTCTCAGACTCAGCCAGTTTATAGCAGTTAAGTAAACATTAGCATTTGTCATTCCTAAATAGTATATTGTTATGCTCTGAATATTGCAGGTGTTATCTATACTTCCACAGAAAAGGAATAAATCTGTGTCATGTTCAACAATGAACACTAATATGCCACTATTGTATAATAATAATATCCTAACAGTCTTTGGACATGTATACAGCACATTCAGAATATGCACCTCAGTTGAGGTCTTTATGTCAGTTTGCGGCACACAGCTGCTTGCTGTTTATAGCCAACTCTGTGCGTTGTACATAAACCAACTAGCTGACATTTTGCTTAGAGGCATGTCCAAAAGAAAAGCTCACATTTCTGGTCAGAAGGAGAAACACACCTACTTTAAATATTATGAAAATCTTGGTTGTGAACAGGGTCCGGATATGTGCAATATTGCAATGCCGACCTTTTCAAGAAGGTGTTTGCAGAAATGAAAGAGGAAGGCTGTGTTCGCACTGTCTAACAAGTCTACCACTGATTATCACAGCTGCATGTAAACAGGAGTATTAGTGGAATATTCATGTTCATGTTGGTGCAGTGGTAGGGTTGAGGGTTCAAACTCTGCCCTTCTGTGTGGAGTTTGCATGTTTATTTTCATTGTTGACTCTAAATTGCCCGTCGGTGTGAATGTGAATGGTTGTCTGTCTCTGTGTCAGCCCTGTGAGATGTAAGGGATGGGCCAGAGATTTCAGATGAACTAATACTTAAAATCTAAGCAAGCTGATATCATGATTATACACTATATGTGTATTGTTTGGGGGGGGGGACAAATCTGTATTAACATTATAGGATATGCCAACACAAATCAATGTAAAAGTTAATTATTTAGTGTGGCATCTCTGTCATTGTCAAAATGTTTGTCCAATAATTTAGTTTATGACTAAAGACGTGCAGAACTAATGACAGTCCCATCGGTTTTCAGCCATAGTTCGCAAACAGCATGCTAACAAGGTTAATGAATACATGGTATACCTCCTAGGTATCAGCATTCTAGCATTGTCATTGTTAGCCATAAGTACGAGCTCACAGAGCCACTAGAGCGTCTGTAGATACAGTTTTACTGAGCACTGAATGTATTCTAATTGTTTTCACATTATCTTTTCGAATCACAATTACACATCAACATTTTTTTTTAGTAAACTCATGATAGTGGAGATTTAGAAACAGCTGATTCATTTTACATTTACATTTACATTGCTGTTTTATTGCCAGTAAAATGACATTGAAATCACTGCAGAAAACCCAAAAGAACAGCTCAGGTTTTAATGCTTTGTAATATTGCTCCCCAGCAGTAAATAAAGTGACTCACGGCAGATTTATAACCACCATGGTAATGCGCTTACAGTTTTATCTTCCTTTGATGTCAGCCATTAGTAATCATTCCACCGCAGCTTTATGTGTTTGACAAAACAGCCAAGGCCAAGCATTTTCTAATTAGCCCTTATTATCTTGAACTTTATTGCAGTCACTCTCTACACGACTTCACCGCGGTCCTCCTTCAAACAATACCTTTGCATTAGCATTTCTGAATTGTCTGCTTAACAATGGTTGAATGCTTCGTCTTCCTCTCTGCCACTCGCGAGGTAGCCGCAGAACAGGCCTCCCCATGACCAAGCCTTGCTTAACGATGAGTGAAAGGGCCTCCGTGTGTTCAGGCTCATAAATCTTCCGTGTGCAACCGTCCGTGCGTCCGTCCGCGTTTTAACGCACTGCAGGCAGAGGAGCGTCTGTCCAGCTGCGATTATGCCCATGGTGGCTGCTAGCAGTTGTGTAATCACCAGCGCCTTATTGTTGCCTCTCTTGAAAGACACACTTTTAATTCTTGTAAGAAGCGCGATAAAACGAAGAAGAACGATAAAAGGCGTACAGCTAGGAAGAGAGAGATATAGTCCACCAGGGATGCTGGGGGGACTCAGATGTGCCTCAATTTTGTGGCAAAAAAATGTTTAATTGATTTTTTTGATCACTAAACTCTAAACGTATCTCCTATTCTTCCTTTCTCTTTCTTTTCTCCGCCAAATAATGCTACGCTCTCCATCTTTCCGCAGCTCTCTCTTCAAATTTCCCCTTCCTTACATCACATGCAGAAAATCAAAACATGGGAAGTATGGAGGTAAAAGGAGGAGTGTTGGTGGAGTGGCTTACAAGCAACTCATCTCCCAGAGTTTTTTTCATTGGTGTAAAAGTACAAGGCTGACAGAATGTTCAAAGTGTTCAGGATCAAAGAAGAGCACTCTGCTTTTCTGAGTGATGGGGGTGGGATTGGATCCAGAGGGTTAGCTAGTGTCAGAGCGCATCACGCCTCTCTTTTTCTCGCTATCTCCCACTGTCTGTCTCACGTTCCTCTTGTTCTTCCTCTCTTTGACTGTCTTCCCCTCTGTGTTTACTGTATCTCACTTTATCTTTCTCCCCCTGCCTCTGTTTTTTGTTGATTTGCTCTCTGTCGCTCACTCTTTTACTTCCTGCCATCTTTCTTCCTTAGCTTGTGCTTCATCTTTCTTCATTTTTTGCCCTCTTATCCATCCATCTCCTCTACACCCCTCACTGTCACTATCCATCCAGTCTTATCATTTATGCTGTTTCCTATCTTCCTTTTTCACTCCCCCCTTCCCACCTGTGCCTCTATCTTTCCCCCGTCGCTTTCATTTCTCACGGAGGCCCATACGGCTGATGGCTATTGGCGTGACTTAATTTTCAAATTGATGGTAAATGATAAATCAAAGGCACTTTAATATTAAAATGCAGAAAGTCTTTGAGGATGCATACTTACACTGGGGGGCTCTTTCTGGGTGGACACAATGAAGCAGTCAAGTGTTCAATTAGGTTTATTTCCCTGTTGCACCCACAAGCAAAAAGCTAGCTCTGAATCAGGTTTTAAAGCATCTGCATGAGGTACAAAGTTTGGGGTCAGACCTTTTTTTTGGCACTAAGCAGCAGACGCTGGTGTGCGCAGCATTTACTCACAATATGAGTCAACCTCATGATTTATCACGCAGCTCATCATTCTTTCTCCGCTGTTTCTCATTACTAAACACAGCATGTTGCCAGTAAACCAGAAAGGTATGAAAATGATTTCCAAAGGGGCAATCCTCTCTGCTCTTGCATGTTTTGTTTCCGTCACACCACTAGCTTGTCGTATGATTTGGCTTGTTTCAGTGAAGACGTGTAATGAGGCATTTAGGCCATGCCTACCGTCATGCAGATTCATTTGGAAACAAATATCTTTTTTTTTTTTTTCTCTTTTTTGGCCTTCTGTCAACACTAAGACTGGGTGATTTAGAAAATGTTGGTCTTGCATCGTAGTTCTGACAACAAAATAAGGGATAAACATGTTGCTTGTCACTGCCTTCAAAAACTATGGTTAAATACGACCATTTTTCAATCTGACATCTCTATCGGCAAAAAAAGACATTTGTCATTAAAAAAACATTTCCTAACCATTTGCTGATTTCTCACTGCCAACTGCAGTACTTTTTTTTAAAGCTGCAGTCGGTAGAAATGTAGCAAAAACTGTATGATTAAAAAAAAAGTCGTTTTATAAAAAGGTCACTATGTCCTGATAGTAGTGCATAAAACAGGTGAACTGGAAACTAATCAGAGCCAAGCTGGAACCAGCCGTCCAGCTGCCGTCTCTGAGCCTGCTATCGATCACTCATAAACCCGGCTCAAACGGTCAAACTTGGCAGCATTGATCAAATGTGAATTAATATTCGGTTACCGTAATGCCTTTTTCTCGCCTCAAATGTTTTCAGAAGCATCTTTCTGTATACCGCTGTAAAATGAGAAAGTTTGTGAGCCGGCGGCCACAGCAACAGTTGAGGAAATAACAAGCTCCACCCACCAGCTGGAGCCCAGCCAATGGGAACTCTCATCAGAAACGCTCTCTCTAAATTGAGCTTTGATTGGCCAAAGTCTCCCGTCATGGGCTAGGAAGCCTGAAAACAGAGCCATGGGGAGGTGCAGGAGTCTAGTTTTCTCCCAGAACACTTGACTTACAATATGCTGAAAGGCTATTATAGAATTTTTGCGCAATGGTGCCAAAAATTTCCTACCAGCTGAAGCGTTAAGAGTTGCTTGGCACTAAATCCACTTAGTTTGAGATACTAACTCATACATGCACCTATGTACTATTTATTTAACTATTGAGGTTGGTCCTGAAAATCATTCTGCATTGTAGAAAACAACATGCCCTGATGCTCCCAACCCATTATGTACAAAGTGAAGTCATGTTTTCTGTAAATGATAAATAGCATTTATATAGCGCCTTTCCAGTCTTCCAACCTCTCAACCGATGCCATGCAAGGTGCCAACCTGCCCATAAGGCTCTAATCTAAATACTCATTCACATACCGATGGCACAGCCTTTGAGAACAAGTTGGGGTTCAGTATCTTGCCCAAGGACACTTCATGGACTGGAGGAGCAGGAATCGAACTGCCGACCTTCTGATTGGTGGATTCCTCTCTCTACCTCTCAGCCACAGCCACCTCCATGCCTGACAACTCTCAACCGACCCAGATTAGGCAGATTTTGGACCAAAGTGTGGTGCCAAGGGTGACCAAACTGAAGTACTCACCTACTGCCTCTTAACACATAAAAATGTCAAATTTGCTATTTTTTAAAGACAGTTAGATTTACATGAAGTCATAGTACAGTCTGGGCCTTTAAAGAAGGCGTTACCCCATCAGTCTTTTTTTTTTTTTTTTTTTTGCCCCGTCTGTTTAAGCTGTAAAAAAACTAGCAAAAACAACAAAGTTAGTGGCCAAGACAAGATGTGACTATGGCTTCGCTGTTGTTTCAGAGCCACGGACAGCGCTGTTGGTTGTGTGTGCAGGGTGCGGCGCTCTCCATTACTGAAACGGAGTGGAGATTGATAAACAGACAGACAGGACACGTCAGCTAGTTTGGTGCTTTATTTTTGTGGTTGTAAATACAACTTTTGGCCCTAATTCCTCAGAGAGAGACAGACAGAGATGCCGCTGGGCACTTGCCCATTGCCAAGCAGTGTGGAGAGTTAGGAGGTGTATTTCTCAGAGATGTGGAGGTGTGACTCTGGGGATGTGAATGCATGTGTTTGAATTCATCAAAGGGGCATGTTCAAGCTAAAACCGGCTGTTGAGTTGCTTTATAAGGTACAGAGAGGTTTTATTCGCTCATCCATCCATCCCAACCTAAAGATGTTTTGTGGGTAATAATTTCATGCTACGTCTGTCTTTGGTCCTCTCACACAAGAGTCATAATTTACATAGTCACAAGACATAAGCATAGGTCTCTTTAAGCATTTAAACAAATTAGTAGTGCTGTCATTGTAAAGGCATTTATCAGTGTGGATGTAGGTGACAAAGTAACAAGTAAGTGACTTTGTGATTACAGTTTCACAGACAGCAAGTGTGTGTAGCAGCAAGTAGAGAAGCCAGCTTTGTTTTGTATCTGTCTGTGATTGCTGCTGTCACTGATGTATCTTTCTGTTGTGCCTTTATAGCATAGAATAATGAGTTTATCTGGGGCCTCAATGCGGCAGACCAAAACAGAAATTAGGAATGGTTAAGAGGTAACAATCAATTCACAATTTCATACTTTTCATAATTGTCATCAGACAGCAAAATTGCTCCACATTTTCTGAGACATGCGCAGCATTTTCAAATGTGCCTGCATTAGTGTGAACATGGATTTAATGACGGCAAATGAAAACAGGGATTTTGTGTGCATTCCCAATCTGTTATGGTTTGACATCAAATTGCAAAAGCCTTCTTTTCAAGGAATTGAAACGAAACTAAAAGATTTATTAGAACAAGAGTGGAATTACATCCTGACGATCACATATTTGCGGTGAGTAATGCACTACAATCAAACCATAATTCTGAGAGGGGGAAAAAATGTATGTAATTCTGTGCTAATGCTTCCTTTAAATCTGCCAATGTGATGACACAGAATATGACACAGTTGTTGGCGTCAGCATCTTTGAGGTCTTTTGAAATGATGCACAGTCTCTCTGATATGAGACCTGCAATAGCGTTGTCAAATACATGCAATTATGGGTGCAGATGAAAAGCTCCCCACACACATTCACACACACTCTGTTCTCCTACTGTGAAAAACTGGTTGCCAGTCTGTGTCTGCCTCTGACATTATGAGAACACCAGGTGCTCTGAGCAATAGTTCTTCCTCCCTAATGTGCCTCCTTGAAGTGTGTTGGTTTATGACTGTGTGTGTTTGAACTGGAGGCGGGACAGCAGGGT
This sequence comes from Pterois miles, assembly GCA_947000775.1. Taxonomy (NCBI): domain Eukaryota; kingdom Metazoa; phylum Chordata; class Actinopteri; order Perciformes; family Scorpaenidae; genus Pterois; species Pterois miles. The sequence continues at coordinate 9,115,098 of CAMQGK010000110.1, read as the reverse complement.
TATGGGGCTGTTCCCAGAACAGTGGCAGCTCCCTGTGCTGTGGCATTGCTGCTGCTGGGTAGTGCTATACAATACAGGTCAGGCTAATCCAACAGAGAGAGGGGTGTGTGTTTATGTGGTTTGCACATGTGGTTTATATATGTGTATGCATGTTTGCATGTGTACTATGTACAACTGTATGTATTGCAGGAGTTTATGTAGAAAAATATACCAGACACTTTTGTTTGGATAATTCCCCAAGGCTCTCTCCCTCTTTCTGTCTTTGTCGCACACTCTCTCTCTCTCTGCATCGCGACCAACCAACCACTTTGAAATGCAGAAAGCATCGGCGAGGCGCTGCGGCTAAGCCAGGGCTTGATGCCGTCTTTCAGATAGGGTGAACTATTAAAGAGCTGGGGAAATAGTTGCGTGCTGACGGCCAGGGAGGTAAAGAGTGGTGGCAAGCAGTTGGGATCAGACCAGTGCAGAGCCGAATATCGGGGGTGAGCCATAAATAAATGATGCCACTGGACTGGCTGAGGATCGGCATTTTTGGCCTCACCATGGGAGGAGTTGAGAGGGTGTCTGTGGAGGAGCCATGATGCTAAACAGCTCTTAAGCTGACGGGAAGTAGAATGAAAGGACAGTTTAAGATTTGTGGAAGTGGAGATAAGGTAAACTCCTTCAGTATACGGACAGTGGAGTTTGTTGGTCTCAGCGGTCGCTTGGCTATTTAATATTTATGGGTGAATGGAAGCATTGATTGTTGCTTCAGTATTCAAATCACCGTGATCTGATGTGTCCACGGCTAATGATGTGTCTCGCTTTGGGAGAACACAGATTTGGTTTGTAAACAAGGCAGCATGCCTGCCTTCCTCTCAACTTCCCCTCTCTCCCAATGTGATTAGGAGTGTAATGGGGACATAATAGCATGGCAGACAGAAATGGTGCTCGAATGTACCCATCTACCCCCCCTCCACTCTGCCCTGTCTCAGCCCCCCACCCTACTATTGCTCTGACTCTAATTCCATCTGTCTCCGCTTCTGCTCTGGGAAATACAATCAGAGCATAAGCCATTGACAAATTCCCATTATATGCAATTTCATGGGCGATAAACCCATTTGAAATCAGAATGATCCCCTGAATGTATGCATGCAGCTCCCCCAATGAGCTAATTATGATTTCTTTTTTTTTTTTTTTTTTTTTTTATTTACTCTCATGGAACCCAGCAGACAGATTTCTTTCTCTTGAAATGGAACCAGGCAGACAAATGAGAGAAAAATGCCAGAGAAAGCAACAATGGAAGACAGAAGTTTGTGACATGCATCTTATTCTGCAGCAGAAATTTGCCCAAATATCCAGAGTGTTTCCAACTATTATCCCAGCCTGAGAAAGAGTAGCTTCAACTGAATCATATGATGTATAACACACGTTACTGACTAAAAAGAATGAACTCAGAAATAAAAATATTAAACTATATCAACGTGTTTCTTTGTCTATGTAGGCTTTTGAGAGTTAACTGTAATTTAGCTTTGAACCCAAAACCATTTTCAGTCAAGCTGGGGACAACAGAGAGTAAATAAATGCTCTGTTCCAAGTTTGATTTTTGTGAAAGAAAAAACAATAGATGATATTTAAGTGTTTCATTCACTCAGCAGCTCCCAGAGGTGAACAGTGTAAGCCATGAACTTGAGTAACTTCATACCCTCTTTAAAGTAATGGAGCTTCACCACCTCTAAATTGTACTGTATGAATCATAAGCAGCATTTCTTTTATCAAATGTTCAAGCTCATTTTGGAAGTGCGTTCCTTTCCTATGTTCCATTGACATAGCAAGGCCCATGTGACCAGAGCGGCTGAGCCTTTACACTGCTGCGATCAGTAGGTTAAAGTAGCAGAGCCCTTACACTCATACATGGGTGCCTACATACGGTACTTAGACGCTCCCACCCACACTCGCTCCACAGTGGAATCAGTCACGTAAGCATCATGGTACGCTTCTTTTTTTTTTCCTCTAATTTGACAAGCATAGCTGTTTCCCATCCATCTATCGCCACATCTGTAGATGTACACCTTATGTTGTTACACATTTGTTGCTACAGCAGCAAGTGTTTGAAGTCGTAGAAAATGTCACAGTGACGGGTTTTGTCATATTCAAAATTGGAAAAGTGTCAAGTGTAAAATTGTCAAGATTGGAAATATGATTAAAAGGTATTGTCCCGCTGCAGTTTCTCTCTTTTTGTCTCTCAGCAGCTCTCTTGTACAAACACCATCACAACCAAAGAAATCACACAGTCTTATTCTTTACCCTGGGATTCTGTGAGATGGCGCCTTTTTGTAATTCACCCCTTAATGCACAACATACATCACTTTACCTTGGGTATAAACACTATAAATCTTCTGATAGTTGCAACAAAGCTAAGTGGCCTTCCCCTCCAACTTCACAACCCCTAATGTGACACTTTGAAAATGTTTTTATTAAACTGACTGCATGGCACAGTGTGCACATATGTTTCTATTCCGATGTGCATTTCCATTAGAGGTACGAATCAAGAATCAACCAAGCTACTCAGGGCCAGTTCCATCTTTGATATGCTGCACTGACGATAAATAAATCTGTATGTTTGTTGCAGAGGGACTTTGAATCAGACTTGAGAGCCACAGGATTCAAAACAATCCCATAATTCATACAGTTCTAGAGGTCTGGAGGCCCCATGCATGGAACACATCCTGTCCCAAAGATTGTTTACTGCTTTATTTGCATCCGTTGCTTGCGTTTGCTGTGCAACACTGCACTTAAGTTAATGAAATTTTTGCAAAAGATTAGTGGGCAGCTCTGAGTAGCCCCCAACCTCTTCAGCAATAGGTTATTATGTTAGACATTCTTCATCCGTTCCTCCACTGTAAACTCTCAGGCCTTCCTTTCAGAAATGCTGTAATTATGGCATCATCAACCATTGCTGCAATAAACTAATTAAGTACATCCAGATACGATTATGCATCTGCACATCATGACAGTCAGAGCCAATGGTCTGTCTCTCTTAAGAACAGTCTGATGATATTGGTTTTCTGATCTATAGCTTAGCTCGATTATAGCATTTTTCCAACGAGACGGCTGATGTCCCCCAGGCAGTTCCCAGGCCTGTCTGGTTTGGTGCAGCAGTTGAGATTCATGGGACAGAGAGTAGCCCTCCCAGCGTATCAGCACTCGCTTTTATGGAGAAGGTGGGGATGGTGATTTCCTGTGAGTCATTTTTAGAGAGACCTTTACCAAATTGACACTGACATTTCTGGTAAGACCGGCTACTCTGGGAAATGAACCTTAAACCACTGAGTGTGCTGGACGTCACCATATGCCACACTTTTTCAACATATTCCTTCACAATCCTCCCTTTCAGCTTCACTTCCCGTTATCTCTGGACTTGACCTGATGCACACAAGACTAATGGCCTCACTGTTTCACAGATTATATATAATATTTTATGTAGGGCTGTCAGTGTTAATTTGATAACATGATAAAGCAAACTCGTTTTAACTCCACTAATTTCTTTAACACGTTAACACAATCAGTCTTTCGGAAATCACAGGCACAGTTTTGAAGCTAGAAGTCAGGTTATTGGCATCATATGAATGTCATAGTAGCTTGTCGGGAAGGAGACTAAATAATGCTCCAACCCTGTGCTAGGCAAGGAAAAACTGGGGTCTCTTGACCTCAAGATACTGTATATGAATGAAAATGCGATCTATGGGTACCCACGAGTCTCGCCTTTACAGACATGCCCACTTTATGATAATCATAAACAGTTTAAATAAATTAAATACTTTAATAAAATTAAAATTAAATAATAAAATGTAATAAAATTCAATTTAATTAAATCTCACTTTAAGGTTAATTTCAAACAGATTAAAAAAAAATAATTTGCGACTAATCTGGATTAATCATGGATAATCATGCAATTGATTATGATTAAATAATTTTAAGAAGTCTAGAAATGTTTAGTAGTTTTTATAATCATCTAAAACTATCATTTTATTGAGAAATGCTTACACAGGTGCGGATGTAACACATGATATTTTTCCAATTTTGCACACAATGACTTTAAAGTTATGTCAGATTAGATCTACGTATGTTGAAGGATAAAACCGATTCATAACTTTAATCTTTGAAAAGAAACACTGAAGTGAGAAGTATGTAGATTCCTGCAAGGATGAGGCTGGCTGTCTTGAAGACTGAGCCACATTGACAGTTAATTCCATTGTCTTACATTTTTGCAAATAATTGGCGCTGTATTAAATGCTGTTTATGTAACCCTGTAATGAACTTTCCAGCCGTCAGTGTGAATGATGTGAGTAATTGCCTTTTATTGTGAATGCTATATTTCTTTTGAGAAGTGCTGTGTGACGTCTCTGCTCTAAAAGACAATGCTTGAAGTGGAAAAAAAAATAAGTACCGGTACTCTGTTTTTCACATGTTGGCTTGTGTATCGGCTGGTATCAGCGATCTCTTGTGACTTTTCTATTTATTCAGTATTTCTTTAAGCTTGTGATACTGTATCAGTCGTAATCAGCTGAGGTTTCAATGTTATTATTATACTTTGGCTATGCATCTTTTATAGTCGGACTATAATACTCAAACTGGAACATTATAGGGTTAAGGTGGTGTTTGTGGATATTTACCCACAGTATTAATAGTTAAAGTGCTTTTCTGTCTTATTTATAGCCTGTAGGAGGGTCTCACTCAGGTTTTAGGAGCAGTGTCCCAGTCAGGATGACCTTACATATTATGCAGGAGGAAATAAGAAATACATTTTGAATTTTGACAGTGGATAAAAGATGTTTGGAGATATTGGAGACCATGCTGTGCATCGGCTCCTCCAGATGCCCCCCACATAGTTTTTATGTTGATGTGGCTTATAAAGCGAGGAGGAAATACAGTGGCACTGCACCATTATGAATCGCCATTATGGGTCTAGTCTCTCTGCTGGTGTGCAAGAAAACGTCATGCTATTGCCAAGGAGTCAAATGAGGTACTGGTACTGCATACTGGTGCGTACCAGCCCACTTTGAGCACCGTTGAAAGGTGCTGTATACATATATTGACTTACTTTTTATGGTATACTCGTATAGTATCAGACCTCATGAATGAGTTTCAGCCTTGGTGCATTGGCACATACTCAGACATCCCGTTCTAGGTTTCTCATTCTCTCCGTTTCGCTTTCAATCCGTAGCATTATCTGAAATTAATTGCATCCCTCAGTGTAAATCTCTAAAGAAAGGGAACAAAAGGAAGACCTTGCATTGTCAAGAAAAAAATGAAATAAATGTGTATCTGGCCCTTGCAAGACATCTAAAATATTTGAAGAAGTTTGAGACCGTACCACTTTCTTCTCCTTGTATAACAGCCTTTTATCGCTGTGTAATCATGACCTGAAGCTGCACATATCAGGCATCACAAAGTATTCAGAGCTCGAGCTCATTTCTGCTCCTGAAAATTATGTGAAAAGCTAATTCACTGAAGGAGCAACGCACAAATGTGTTCTTGATGATTGCCGAAACATGAGCAGTCTATAAGATTTTCAGTCTTGCAGTTGGAAGATAAAATAGCAACCAATGATTTGTTCCTAGTCATCTGCAAAAAAAAATACAAACAGCTCCCAATCATGCAAATGTTTAAGCGTACGCCGCTCACAACCAAAAGTGACTCTGCAGCCACATCGACATTGTGCTGGCCAGCCATGAGATGAGGGATTGTGCCTTCGATAGCTTTCACTCCAGTGGTCTGTGATTGGGCCTCACATGTGGCCAGAAGCAAGTACAGGTCACTGTTACTTCTAAATCATCAGAGCTCCACAGAAAGGCCAGATTCAGGTTTCTACACAATGTTAATTTGGTCCCCAGAGTCTCAGAGCCTGACTACAGTACAAGTGTGGTTGTTAACAATTACTGTATGTCCCAGCAGGATGACTAAACTGGCCTCCTTATTAACCCAGTTAAGGTAGTGTAAAGTCTTGTTCCACTTGGAGGACCTCATTTGGTATTATTGTCAAATAATAATACAGTGTTTGAACCAGGATCTGACAGGGGGTCAAATAGGCTCATTAGTTCTTTTCTACAGGGTCACTAAGAGACTTTTCAGCCCTGTTGCCAACAGCGATACCTGGGTTTTGAGTATCAACTAATACCGTGTACCAATCAGTTGCCAGAGTTTAATTAATTAAAGATGTATGCCACACTGGAAGTGACTGAGATCATTCTTTTATATATCAGGCAATATAAGGCTTGACCTCAATATTGCTTCCCTAACTTCGTAAAACAAAATGTAACCAAGAAATACATAGGTAAAAAGAATTAAATTCCAGTATTTAATGTTTAGAGTATATAATCATAGCGTTGAATTTAATAGATCGGCCCCATTGTCACCGATATCTGATCCAGCTATTTGAGTCAGTATCAGCTACAGTGAAAACCTGTTTAATACTAGAAGGCCAATGTTATAATATCACACACTGCCTGGGCAGGCTGCTACTGAATGTCCAAAGATCCTGATTAATGTGATTTAAATGCTAATGAGATGTACTTTAAGTATTACCATAAGTTAGTGAGAGATTCTGACTTTTGCTCACGATCTGCTGAGCTGTAGATCAGTGGTCGACTGTTATCTAGCTATAACATATGGGGCAAAACGATAGAGAGGCATTTCACTCCCTAAAACAACACACTTGGCACAGCACAACAGACTCTGGCTTGCAATTCAAGTAGATTACAGCCAGCTGTTTAATTTTGTAGTTCTCACAAAATAAATCTAAAACTGGGAAGCTAGCTAACAGCATTGATCCTATTATTTGTGAACAGTAAATGCCTAAATGATATATATATATATTTTTAGTTTAAGTTGAATTACAGCCTCTGTAAATGTTTTAATACCAAATTTCTAAATTAATGTGTAGCTTGTTTAATTCAGCATCATTACAGTATGTGGTGATTCGTGTGAGCTTTGTGGCAAATCTCATTTCAGCCGAAATCTCATCACTGAACTGGGTCTTTTTGGCAACTTCAGTCACAGAGTGTGTCTAGAAAGCAGTCAAAGTGGCTGTTTCAGTCAGCCTCTGCTTTAGCAAACCAGACCTACAGACTCATACAGGCAACAAGCGTAGAAAAATGAAATACTGTCATGTATTTACATACATCTGATTGCATGTATTTTCAGTTATATGTGACATCATTCTGCATTTAGCCCTTTGTAGAATTATCAGCAAAATGTCCTGACTTACTCACCTTCCAGTCCTGACTTTAAGCCATCTGGTCACCGTGAGAAACGAGAGAACAAACACACTAAGCGACGCAGGCTTGTAAATTCCACTTGAGTGAGACAGGAGGCTCGTGTTTCCGTCTGTTCCATCGAGGAGGGTCAGTACTTTGGGTAATGATGACGGTGCAAAGATGATGAAGCGCAGATCGACTGACAAGCTAGAACTCTCTGTTCAGTTTCACAAAGTGCAGCTGCATAATTGTGATCAGCTGTAATCAAATGCATTCGATTACAGTGTGTTGTATTCACAGTGTGCAGGATGATACAGTAATTTCTAGAGCTGTCAAATCCATCGGTACCCACTATGTCAGACTATCTTGTCGAGAAGGAAGATAAATAACGCTCCAAACTTGTACTAAATTTTGGCGAGGAAAACTAGTCATGGCCATTTTCAAAGGGGTCCCTTGACCTATGAACTCAAGATATTTGAGTGAAAATGGGTTCATTGGGTACCGATGAGTCTCCCCTTTACAGACATGCCCACTTTATGATAATCACATGTCAGTTTTGGGTAATTAGGTTAAGTCAGCACACTGACACACTGACAGATGTAGTTGCATGTTTGGTGTGAGTTTGCCATGTTATGATTTGAGCTTATTTTTTATGCTAAATGCAGTAACTGTGAGGGTTTCTGGACAATTTTTTTGTTTTCTGTTGGTAATTAATTTCCAATAATAAATATATACATACATTTGCATAAAATAGCATATTTGAGTATTAAGTACTTGTCAAATCTCCCTTTAAGGTACATTTTGGACAAATTAGAAATGTTTGATTAATTTGCAATTAATCATGGACAATCATACGATTAATCGTGATTGAATATTTTCATTGATTGACGGCCCTATTAATTACAAATGCTTGCAAAGACAAAATAATGCAAAGCAAAAGTTTGCTCACACAAAATAAAAAACATGCAGGTTGTAGACAGAAAAATGTGAAGCAGAAATTTGGTCGGCTGCAGTTGGCATCATAAACAGCCATTATTTGCATAAACGGAGCACATGAATCAGTGTTTGCAATGCTGATTTATTTATTTTAAACTTCAAGTACTTTACATAATTTTGTGGTTCAAGAGTTAAAGCTTCCCTTTTTCTGAAGTTAGCACAACTGTCAGCCATACTTCAGGAAAGTTCAGCCTCATGTAGACTTAAAAACTGTTCAGGGAGCTGCACAGTAACTTTCACTATTATTTTTGGACCAGCAAGTGCCTTTGTTCTCTTGTGTTCCCTTTTCCCTTTTCTCCAGAATAGTTATGATGGCTGTAACAAAGAGAATTAAATATGAGTGGCATGTTGGCCAAATATGAAGAGAACAAAGTGGGACAAAGAAATGCCACACAAACCATTAATTAAATTACTGTGAGCTTGTTTCATACTGTATTTAGTTGGGACATTTTCTCTTCCTTTTTCAACCAATTTAATAATTCAGCTCCCTTTGCTAAATCAACCGTGTTTATTATAGAGGGGATAAAAAGTAAAACGAATAAAATAAAACATTTTTTCAGTATGTCACTTTGAGCATCCTTGACTGTGTCCACTCTGGGTGTTCATCAGAGTGTTCACTCCGTTTCAAAGGAAGAGGATTTGTTAACTTGTGAGGGGATTAAGTCTCTTTTGCTCTGGATAGATTGGCAATCTGGAGAGGAAGTCAAGCTTGAGGAGAAAATAACTTAAAGTTAAGATTAGAAGAACAAATTCATACACAGACATCCTGTATATACTCATCTTTTTCTCCCCAAACATCAGGCATTATTTACCATATATATTCATATTTGCCTGCTATATTGGCCATTGTTTCATCTATTTTTAACTTTCCACTCCCTCTTTTTGTTATCATTGCTCTCTTTTTCTGCTAAACTCTCTTTTCCCCCCTCTGGGATAAGAAAGGAAGCCGAACCATTAATCATTATTTTTTTCTTGAGTTACTGCTTGGGTTATTTGAGCCCCAAACACAATTGCTTTTGCACAGCGCTATTTTAAATATCGCCAAAGGCAAGAACTAATGATAATGGAGTTAGATCATTTCATTTTGTGCATTTTAGCTGTTTCAGCTAACCTGGAGATCCTTGTTTACTTCCATAGCCTGCATATTAAATAAATAGTTTGCTATATCTGGAAATATGCTTGTTCACTTTCTGAAATGAGAAAATGAAGACCACACTTTTATCCATCCACCTGCAACCACTTATCCCATTCAGGGTCGTGAGGGTTGCTGGGCAAGCTAGCCTGGCTCGGCCCGACAGCAACAAAGTCCACCTACCTCTAAAGCTCAATAGTTAACACAATATATCCTGTTTGTTTCATCCAGAAATAATGTAGAAAGTGTAAAAACGATAATTTGTGCAGTAACGTCTTGGAGTCTCTGCTGGTTTCCTGGCAGTTGAGACAATTAGGTGCAGAACCCCCCGTAAAACGATGAATTGTCTTTTTTATACTTAAGTTTCTGTGTAGATTAAATAAACAAGATGCAGCATGTTAAAGGTACAATATGAGTTCTTACCGTATGCTCCAAACAAATGCCCATACAAGCTAAATTTACACTCATCAGTTATAATAACTAACAGCAGGGCAAGAATTTGCTAAATCAAACTACTGAAGAGATGTTGTCTGAGAGATGTTCAAAATATCCCAGGTATTTTATAATCATCTGTGGCATCGGCCTATATCGTTGTGTTTACTTTGCCAGTGATTGTAGTCTCCTGGTTGCTTTGGTGTTTTTGCCACTTTGGATTTAATCCAGTAAACTCACTATCAAAATGTGCATGGACCCGTACCTTCAGTGTGATTGACAAGCCTTTGGTGCAACACCAGACAGTAGCTACCAAGCTGGAATGCTCATTTAGGTAGATACTGTACCTCTACAACACAGTACATAGACGTCTTTAGCACAACTACAGCACTGATAACTTTTCACATTCTGTTGCTTCTGTTGTTAGTTCATTTTTTATTTATGTTTTGAACAAAATTCTGGCCAGATCTTGCAGGACCATTGTGGAACATGTCGGGGTATCTATTAGCAAAAATGGATTGTAATTTTGGACGGTGGTGGCGCAGTGGTTAGCGCTGTCGCCTCACAGCAAGAGGTTTGAATCCAGCTTTGGGCTCGTCTGTGAGGAGTTTGCATGTTCTCCCCGTGTAAGCGTGGTTTTCTCCGGGTACTCCGGCTTCCTCCCACAGTCCAAAGACATGCAAGTTAACTGATGACTCTAAAATGGCCGTAGGTGTCAATGTGAGCGTGAATGCTTGTCTGTCTCTATGTGCCCTATGATGGACTGGTGACCTGTCCGGGGTGTAACCCTCCTTCTCCCAGTGCCAGCCGGAATAGGCTCCAGCAAATAAGCATATTTCCAAAAATATAAAGCTGTTTATAAGGTTTTTGGATATAATAATATTTTTTTCTCTCTAAATTAATGATGTGCAGTTTGAGAGGAATGTTCAACATGGATATGTTTAACATTGCTTTGCTTGTTTTCCATTCAGTATTTGAATAACTGGCTTATGAAAGTAATTGGTGAGCCATTGGATGAAATGTTTGCCAGATTGCCTCACTGGTGAATGCAGCGCTGATTCAGTTAAGTGTTCACACCTTCATAATTGCAAAGTCCTTGTATTGTGCTGCGCTATATGCAGTGAAATTAATTGTGTTGAAGTGTTTCGCCAGAGCCGTTATTACCCGAAAATGCCCAATAATGTGGGGCTGTTGTACATCTGTCTTTGGGATTTTATTATTAATTTCTGTCTTTTACTAGGAGCAGATTCCAAATAAACACGCTGGCAAAGTTAGACAACTCACAGCTTTGCAGAAGAAAAGCAATCAATCAGCCGGCCATCAAAAGCACATACCCAGCAACTAATGAATCACCACACTGGAAGATGTCCCAGTCGCAGTGTAGCGGAGTAGAAGATGAACAAATGATAGATGGCTATACTCTGGATTTTTGTTGGATTCACAGTCAGTAAATTAGTCAAAGAGTGTCTTGAATTGCAATGCAACATCAGTGACTTCAACAACAGAGCAGTGTTGAATGGCAATGTATTATTTTCCCAATACTTTTACTGTACAGTATTTCTATATGCGTCATTACTATGTCTCAGTCACACCTCTTTGTGACTGTATGGCTATACTGTATCTTCTTTTTTATCGCAAGACCTTGTTTTGACTCGAGATCTTGACAGTTCTGTGTCACGCTTTTGAAACTGCTACTCTGTTTTTGAGCAGCATGTCATAATTTGTCTTATCTGAGGAGAGGATCTGCTTCACAAGACTTTCCTCCACACACACCCTGAAAAAAAAATGACTGAAGAGGACTCGTGGCAATCAAAATGTCACTGATTTAAAAATAGATCCAAAGATTTGGCTTGTTTTCAGGTCTTTTGAGACATCTCAGTGCTAATCCTTTTAGAATATCAAAGTTTATGTCTTTTGTAGCCTAACAATATCATCCTTTTTTAACAAACCAATACTGATCATTCAAGTCTAAAACAATTTGTTTCATGGTGTTACAATAAAGTTGAAGTTTGAGACATTCATTTTGATTTCACATGCTTTTTAGCGTATTGCTTAAGCCCTGTCATTTTGATGAGAGACAGCCAGAGCATTATTAAAATGGTAGAAACAGAGAATAGGCTGAGGATGTGGTAAAAAGCAAAGACTCTACCTCTTGCCGACATGAAGATTTTTTTTGGGAAAAGAAGACCAATATGGAACATTAGAGACTGCCGCGTCAGCTAGATCGCTATAATGAAACCTTCTTGACTTGTTCTGAAACAAGCTAGATATTCAAAAGTTTCTATTCTAGGATAAATTATTGTACCGTAAGAAAAAATAACACAGGCTGTACAGTGTTTGATATTCTTTCTCATGACTCCTACACAAGATTTAGCCACAAGAGGCTGGAACAGTTATTATAGAAGCAAAAACTGACCTCTGGAGCATAGCAACAGAATGTCCATACTTATAATAGATGATATAAACGTCATTCATTAGGTGATTATATCCTAAGGGAATTTAATATTCCTTTTGAGTGAAATAACTGGCTTAAAGTAGGACATTTACTATGGAATATTCATCCACAGGCTTCCTTTATTTGCATTGTGCTGTTAAAGGAATCCTCTCCAGCTCTCACTGAGTGGGCTGTTTTCTGCATAATGGTGGTCCTAAATGTTCCCCATCACATTTTTAAAGTCTCATTTTACCATTTTTCAACTTCCAACTGTGCTGATGATGACATGCAGAATCTGAATGACTTTCAGACATGACTGGTTTTGTTTGATCTATTCCTTTTGTCCACAGAAAAGGGTTTTTTTGAGAGCTGCCTATCTGTCCCTCTGTGCAACAGACAGACGATCAAGTCTGCATTTGCAGCCAGCTTTGTAATTAGTCCTCCATGAATAGGAGCGAAACATGAAATCTCTACCTCTCAGGACTCTTTGCACATTTGAAAACTGGCTTAATTGGGGTCAAACTCTGAGATGAAATAGGAAGACATTAAGAAACAGCAAAACGGACATTTCCATATAAAAGTAAAGCAGCTTGCTTTGATTTTCCGACTAAATACAGCAGCAAACAAAAGGAACTTGTGAAACCACCGCTTATACTGTTTAAAAGAACAGTGTGTAGCATTTAGAGGGATCTCTTGGTTGAGATGGATTGTTTTCTTTGGTGTATAATCACCTGAAAATATGAATCATTGTGTTGTCGTAACATTAGAAAGAGCCGTTTATTATCTACATGCGTAGCAGCTTCTCTTCACAGAGCTGGAGGCCATGTTTCTGCAGTAGTTTCTACAGAACAGACAAAGCAGACACTGTCTCTGGATAGGGCCATACATGTTTTCACATTGGCTGCCGACTTCTCCTACACGCTTGGCACACAGGAGAAATTTCACCTGGTTGGTCTGAAACACCGCACGTTTAAACAGTGATTGATATGAACACGTCATGATTGTCCTTCATATTAAGAGTGTGCTATTTCAAAACACTCCAAAGACTATTTAAAAAAAAAATGTAATAACGTCCTGAGATGATGTGCAGCTCCATTGTGTAGAGCAGTATTGCGCGTACTTGAATTGTTTGTAATCTGGAGACATTTTATTAAGCATTTGAATTTGCACAGATAATAACCTTCATCATTATATACTGTTTGCATAAATAGAAAAACGTGAAGTGAATGCAGACAGAAGGACTGTACCTCTGAGAGAATAGTGCTTGGGGGAAATGGTACCAGTGGTAAACCCATCTTCATTCCCACGGCATCAAACACTGACACTTTGTCACGGTACCGATGTACCAGGGCTCTTTAGTGCCAGTTTGAGACACACTAGTCCTTCAAGTAACTACAGTTTAAACCCATCCACGTCAATATTACACACTCTGAGTAAGTGGTCGGGGAGTGTGGTGACGTAGTATAAAGAGCAAAATAACATAGGGCGAGTGGGAGCTGTGGTGGATGAGTCCGTGTCCTGTGTTCACAACGTTAAGTTTCACTTTACGAACAGTCATTTTAAGCCCAATCGTGATGTTTTTGAGTGACAAAGCACCTGTCTGTACCAAGTTGAGATGAGGCCGTGTGTTGCACTGGCATGAATGAAAAACCACAAACACAATGACAATGAAATGAAATTTTTCTGACTGAATTATATATTGCAAAATACTGTGCTTTCATTTGTTTTATTGATCAATAGTTCATAATCTGTCATAGTGTGTGTGCGCCATTTTTTGACCTTATGTCTGTAATGTCAGTTTTGAATGATTAAGATTTGTTTTTGTGTGTTTGTGCTTTTTTTGAGGTACCACATTTCGTTCTGTGAAAATGTGTGTAGTTAGGCGCCATATGATATGCCTTTACTGCGTCACAGTTCGGCTCTAGAACTGTGACAAAAAACTGGAGACACACGGGTATACTCAACAAATAAAGTGGTTTATTAATCAAAAGAGAATGTATGGGGGGAATCTGTAAAGTCAGTAGTGTAGGGAGTGGATGTGTGTAAATGTACTGCATGGATGTTGTGCTGTAAAAACAAGAAACGAGAACCCAAAACCCAGCAACAAAGGTCTGGTGTGTGAGGAGGTCTGCCAGTCTACAGACTGCTGCCTGCTCTGCCTTTTAAGCAGGAAGCTCACTGGATCCAGGCGTGTCCTGTGGTGCTGATTAGCCTCATCAGGTCTGCAGCCCTGAAGAGAGAAAGCAAACAGCAGAGGATCCAAACACAGAGTCACAACTGTCAAAGCTCAGTGGTGTCAGGGCTTATAGGTACACTCATAGTCGTATTAGCACAATTACTGTAATTCAGTTTCACCGCTTTTGTTCCAACATTAAAGTCTATATTAGATGACAGACAGTCACTTACTGTAGTTTGGCAGCTAGCTAGGGGCAGCAGGGCACCACTTACGTATTGTTCATTTTAAAGCCATACCATCCTCCTCCCACTGTGCACGAGCCCTCTGGGCACCAAACGCTACCCCACAGAAGCACAGCTCCGCCTCCTCTCACATCCCCTCCATGTCGCCCTCAGTCTGTCAAAGATGAAGAAGCATACAAGATGATGGTGTGTCTAACAGAGTTAATCTACACTAATGCTCGAGTGTTGCCTTTAGGAGGCTTCAAAATTTAAATGCCTGGCTGCACAATTTGCAACCACTTGAAACAGAATGCCTTTTCTGTAAATTGTGCTAGTTAGTCAGATAATTGGACCTAGTTTTAACTGCACTTTTCATTTGAATCAAGTTTATTTTTACCGCAGTAGTTGACTTCTCCAAAGCAAAATGTTTTTTTTGAGGATAAACTTATTTTTATTCATTTTTTTAAACGATTGTACAAAAAGCTAACCAAAGTGAGCCTGAAGCATCCTAAAGAAACTACTCAACTAAAAATCAATCTTTTCAGTATCACATATCCATTGTCTGAAGGCATGAAAGATATGGTAGTAAATGGATTTGTATTTATATAGAGCCTTTCTTGTCTTCCGACCACTCAAAGCCTTTTATACTACATGTCAGCATTCATACACACACATTCGTACACTGATGGCAGAGGCCAACATGCAAGGCGCAAACTTTGCTCATCAGGATTTAATCTAAATACTCATTCACACACTGAAGTTAAGCCTTCGGGAGCACAAAGGGGTTAAGTGTCCTGCCCAAGGACACATCGGCATGTGACCGGAGCTGCCGGGGATTGAAAAGTTGTAGGTTGTTCCTGCCTGGAGGACAGCAGCTGCTGGTTGCATTCATAGTAGTAACGTTGCATTTTGATGGCAAACAAGTGACTATTTGATACTTACAATGTCATATTCCTCTTTCAAGAGAAAGACCTTGTTGCGATGCCTGTGATGCACCTGTCAGTCGAATATGTTGCCAACAAGTCAGATATGTTCTTATAGAAAGCTATTTTTTTTTTTTTTGCATCCAAAATTTCTTTGTCAATAGAAGTCTGAGCTCTCTGTTTGCTTGAAGTCTAGTCGACCCTGATTGAATCATGAAATATTAATTGCATCAATCTCCGACAGAAACAACAGGGGCCAGTTGTTGTGTGTGTGTGTGCTCTTGTGTCTGTCATTTAGTTATTATGGCCGAAGGTTTTGTCTCATTTTAAGTTTTTTTTCTATAATCTAAATTTTTTCATCTAAATCAAAAACATACATATAAAAGGCAGCAAATGAAGCGACGAGGGACAGTTTGGCATGATTAGGTTGTACTGTTTTCTTTTTCCTTTCCATTTTTCATCCTATGTAGGATAGTTAGATGAGAGGGTTTCCTCTCTTGAGTGGTTTAGTTGACTAATGCACCACCAATATCGATACCGGGTATCAGTGACAATACGGCTGATCTATTCAGTTCACTTCTATGTTTATATACTATACACATTATAGACTGGAATTTAATTCCTGTTTAATTCCCGGTTGGGTCGGCTTGTTCAGGTTTAAACAGGTTCCTGTTCATCTTGAAGATGTTTAAGTCAAGCCTGATGCTGTCATTACCATATAGTGAAGCATTCTGCTTATTAATTAAACACTTGTATTATATTAGTACACAGTATAGGCTGATATCCAAAATGCAGGTATTGGTATCAAGACTGAAAAAGTCGGATCTGTGCATATCTAAATTGTAATTTTACTACACTAGTACACACTGTACACAAACACATCCCCCTCTATTAAAAACACACTATCATGCTGCAAGCTTATTAATTCTTGTTAGAGACAGACTTCACAACTAAAATACAGTGCAGGCCATGTGCGTGACGACAATCTTGCTTCCTGGACTCCGGCAAATTTGAATTGCAATGAGAACAAAAACTATGATATGATAAAGTGCTGACTCTAAGGTTAAGTTTGTGGGTGTTAGCATCCATGTCCGATGAACCATGTAAAAAATAGCAGCTCTGTTTATGCATACCACCCAAGGCACCCAAGAGTCCTATACTGTTCTCTCAAAATGGATGCAAACACCTCCAAACATCCTTAAAGCTGAACGTCAGCACTTATCACCTTATAACTATTCATCCTTTGTGCTGGAGTAAAGCCAAAATAATGAAAAACACATTGTTTTCCTAATACTTAGAGACTATATTGTGCATGATGTCATATCAGCAGGAGTGGGAATAAAATCGATTCACCTATGTATCGTGCATATATATTCGCATTGAGCGAAGGCGGGGTACACTGTGGTCAGGTCGCCAGCTCATCGCAGGGCACATAGAGACAGATAACCATTCACATTCACTTTTAGAGTCATCAATTAACCTGCATGTCTTTGAACTGTGGGAAGAAGCCGGAAAACCCGGAGAAAACCCACACAAACAGGGAGAACATGCAAAGTCCACACAGAAGAGCCCCAAATCAGATTCAAAGCTGTGACCCTCTTGCTGTGAGGCAACAGTGCAAACCACTGCACCACCATGCAGCCCAACAACCTGCAACCTCACATTTAAAATCCAAAGTGATAAACACTTCACGTACAGTAAAGTAAGGAACTTTGGGTTTTACACATTGCAGGAAAAGTAGAGCTAGACATCAAGGCTAAAGCTGTATGCTAACTCTGTCACGGACAGGCAACATTACTGTATTGCGGTAATGTGCAGTCGAGCCAGCTGCCACTCTCATCTCCGTGCTCAAATCAGTCAATGTTTCTACTGTAGAAGACGCATATTAGTATTTCTGTTAAATGCATTCAAATGGCCCTAGAGCTGACCATGGATGTATAAAGAAAACAGAGCCGACCATCGAGTTAGCAAAGGACTTGGCAAAGTTCATGAAGTCGTATACACGAGTGACTACATCTGGTTTCCAATGTCCCTTAAAAATTAATAAGAAAATAACACCAATTGTAAGGGAAATGTCTTTAGTCTTTGATTTTTGGGTTGCTGGAAAAAATATAGATAATTCCTAACTGATATATTTGACTTCCGGATATTTCTGACAACATACAGACACAAAATCAAGCATTTCTACTGTATTAATTTAGATAATTTAGATCTCTAGAAGTGTATGATTCAACTTTTTCCTATGGTCTAGTGTTAAAAAAGTTAATAAAAATTGCAATAAATCATAATATACCTATAAATAAATAGGTATAAATAAATTGCCTATAAATCACAGTACATTGCCTATAAATCACAGTACATATAGAATTAGCACCCAAGTATAGTCAGAATATTGAACTGGGAGATAGGTGTATCGTCCCAGCCCTACATGACAGTAGTTAAATGTTTTTCTCTTGGTGAGGGCTGAAGTGGTAAATAGTTGGAGCCTTCTTTGCTGAGTCCTGGCTTGTTTGTGTATAAGAGCATATCATTTCCTGCCAGTGATTTCACCTGACACAACAACAACAAACAGGGCAGCTCTGCATTCTCTGCGTTTGGGATGACTGGATCTCTGTTGCATCACCACTTTGTGATTTAGATGAGTGTATTTTGATATGAAATCCTTTGCCAGAGTAGCTGTCAAATGTAAGAAGATTTTTCTCCGGTTTTTTTTTTTCTTTTTTTTCAACTTATTTTTTTTGGTTTGGTGAGGGGGGGGCCTGATACCCCCCCTTGGGGGTTTTGTGCCTTTCTCGGGGCCCCGGCATCCCAGAGGTAAACTGCCCTCTCCACTACCAGTTCCACTCTTTTTGCCCATTCGGGACTTACATAACAAGAAGACCTACATTTTTCCTGGAATTGTCATAGACAGATGCCGTCAAGCACAACCTTCGCCAGGCAGCACCGAGCTGACACAGCCCCTGTTTATGCAAGCCAAACTAGCTCACAATCTCAGTTACAGAAAACTTGCATCAGTCCAGTCAGTTGACAAGAGCTCATGAATATATTTCTCAGGTTTGCTTGTTTCATCCTCTATACCTGAAGCTGATGAACTTGCAAATGATATTGACTAGAGTCATGGGTGGAGATTGGTTGGTAGCTTTGCTGGCTTTCTAACTAGAGCTAATGCAGCAGCTGATGGACCTGCAATGCTGCTCTGCACCACAAGAGTGTGTGTGTGTGTGTGTGTGTGTGTGTGTGTGTGTGTGTGTGTGTGTGTGTGTGTGTGTGTGTGTGTGTGTGTGTGTGTGTGTGTGTGTGTGGGTACTACCCCAGGACTCACCTCTGGCTTCTACCATAACAGACAGCTCTGGGTCATTATGGCAAGTCCAGGAATGACGAGAAATGCAGTGATGGATTATAGTTGTGTGAATGCTCTTGTGAGTGTGTGCGTGTGTGCTGTGTGTGTGCATGTGTGCGTGGCGTGCGTGCGTGCGTGCCTGTGTGAATCAGGTCACCTCCACTCCCTCCTGACCTTCCCCAGTTTCCTCCACACCTCCTCTCGCCCATCTATCCTTCCCTCACTCCCTCTCAGCAGCAGCTCTCTGCAAAGGTTATTATCACAGCGAGAGAATCCACAACCCTTTTAAAGTCATGAAACACACACTCAGCAGGTGTAAACATTTGTGTCGATTGAGTGTAAAACATGTTTCCCTATCTTAGCACACTTGTGCCACACTATTTTTTTGTAGATGATATCAAAATAAATTAGAAAGATACCTCCTCCACAGAGAACAGGGCTGCACTACACTGTGCCATTTACTTTTTTTCCAATTACAGTGTACCTGACAAAACCATTGTGCTTTGTAATAACAGGAGCTATACTGCAGTCTGCTGTTATCTTTTCAGCTTTTTTCTTCATTGATAAGCTTTGTCTATCAAAGCTGTGTGTGTGGATTTCTTTTTCACACTACCGGTCTAAATCTACCTTTGTTTCCATCTGTTGTTGTAGGCGTAAGCAGGTCATGGGTCACTGCAGTCAAGCTTATGAGTTAAATTAAGGGCAATCTGTTAGCAGACCACAGCTTTGATGACACCGGATTACATTATTACATATTATGCATTTTGCTAACGTTCTTATTTTGAGTGATTTAGAATAGAATTGCTAAAAATACCTAGATTATAAGCAATAGTAAAAGAGGCAATCTGCCTCTATTACATTACATTTCATTTCATGTGGAGTCCCCCAAGGCTCTGTAATTGATCCAATCTTCTGTCAATCCATCTGAATGCTCCCATTAGGTGACATCACACAGAAGCACTATCTCTCATTTTACATTGTATTGCAGTAACCCAATAATCACCAAAAAAAAATATATATATATATATATATATATATATATATATATATATATATATATATATATATATATATATATATATATATATATATATATATATATATATATATATATATATATATATATGTGTGTGTGTATATATATATATATATATATATATATATATATATATATATATATATATATATATATATCACATCACACAACCTCACCCAGGTGACCCAGCCGCAATCAAGCCCTGATTTGTGTCCAGGTAGCACATTATGCCATGCGTCACCCCTCTTCAGCCAGTGCCAACAGGAAGCTTTTCAGCAACTTCCAAGATATTGCTTATGGCCCTTATGGCCCACAAATCCTCAAAAGTCCCAGGGCCCAGTGTAGAGTAGCCCCTGCAGCCCACTTCAACTGGCTCAGTGCAGACCATCCACCCATTCCTCCGACTTCCAGCTACCAGATCTGCATACATGACCGTCTTTCTTTCTTGCGCCTCCGCGATCTGATCTTCTCAAACCTGGCAAAGCCACTTTCTTGGTTGCCATGGACATCAAGACCATGTCTGCCCTTAGAGTATTAGCTGCAGCAATGTCCTCAGCTGTCTCTCTAGGTTGACCAGGAACTGCCAGTCTCCTGCTGTTGCAAGCAGACCACCATATGCCTTTGAAAAACTGTATTTCGATAATTGGCAGCATTGTTATAATATTGTATCATATCGAGATCATGAAACCAATATAGTATACTGTATCGTGAATCATCACACCCCTGGTTATATTGAAAAATTTTAAACTACCATTTACAATATCAAAATCCAGAAAAAAGTCTGCCAATCACTACTGCCTGTCAAGCTTTAACTGCTGTGAGTGCACAATAAAAACAGAAGGGGACTCAGATGACTATTTTAAATTTTTGATCAACTTGGAGCTCTAGATTTATGTGGTTTGGACAAGAGGACATGGTTTAGTAGTATTTTAGTGAATGAATCAAACTGAAACTATAACAGTGATGGGGACAAAAATAGGATTTTGAAAAATGAGAGGGGCATATTCCCCCTATTCCCAGTAGAGATGATGCCATTGGAAAAAACTAACTGACCTCAATATGTGTCTTTAGGACATTGATTCCTGGATGGCTGAAAACTTTCTCCAGCACAATGACAATAAATCATATTATTTGGACCATGACATATATCCTCCCTTCTTTCACCTCTTCTATGTCCCATTTTTGTGAAATCACATTCAAATGATCATGAAGTCATGTTTGATTCAACATCGAAGTTCAACAAACAGAGAAATGGTGTAGTTAAATCAAGTTTCAATCAGCTCGGCATTGTCTCCGAATTCAGATGAATTCCTGTACCTGGAGAAAGTCGTTCATTATCTATTTCTGTTTCAGGCATCTGTCTTTTCATCCCATCTCCAACTAGCTAAAATAAATGCTGCAGCAACAGTCTTGACAATGTCACAAAGAGGGATCACATTTCCATTCTTCCCTGTTAGATATCTTGTTGTTTGTTAAGTGTTGTGTCTCTGCACCGTACTGCCAGAGTTTTCAAGAGTCAGTTTAAAATGTACTTACAGTATATTTGTGTGCCTCTAACTGCAACCTTACCCGCTCTTGTATTTCTTTTGAAGCCTTTGTTTGTTGTCTTTGTGATGTTCTTCTGCTGTCTTTTGTTCAGTTTGTCTCTCTGTGCTTTCAGCATTTTGATAGACTGTGTTAAAGTCCTATATGAAGTCAGCTGCACTGTGTAAGAGCAGGTTAAGGCAGTGGGATATCCCAAGATGCCAGCAAAGGGAACAGATTTGCTTTTGAAATATCAAAAATAGTGCATAACATTTTGTGAGTAATTTAGAAGGACGCGACCGATGCTTGTAATGTAAAAAGACAGGAGAAGAGAGACTTACTTAAGTAATCATACCAATACAAAAATGTAAAAATACTTCGCCATTAAAAGCCTTATGTTCAAAATCTAGCTTCAGTTAGAGGTATTGTCAGCCACTTGTACTTAATGTACCAAAAGTGAAAGTACTCATCTGACAGATATAATATAGAAGAAGAACAACAACCTTTATTAGTCCCACTAGGGGAAATTCAATTTACACTCTGTTGTTAACACACACATGCACATACAGGACCCATATACATGCAACAATGGAGAGATGTCAGAGTGAATATACTGTAGGACATTATTAGATTCTTAATACTGATGCATCAAGGTGTAAGCAGCATTTTATGTTGAAGATGCTCCAAGTGCAAATACTTTAAATAAAACTCAGTCCAGTGGTTCCCAGCATGAGATCCTGCCCCTCCAAAGGGTCACAAGATAAATCAGAGGGGCTGTGAGATGATAAATGGGAGAGGAAAGAACAAAAACCAAAGTTACTATGCATATATCTGTAGTCATTGCTCAGACCTTTCTCTAATTTTAGGGTTTTTTATGAAATATGGCAACCTTTGGGGCCCTTTTAAATGAAACGTGAGAAGTTTAGCAGCGTGTAAATTTCTGCTCATTACATGCATTCAGTCTGTTCAAAATAAACTTCTGTTTTCACAGGAAACAACTTCCTTAGGTTTAGGCAACAAAACTGCCTAGTTCGGTTTAGGAAAAGATTGTGATTTTGCTTAAAATAACTGTGGTTGTGGCGTCACTTGGGTACATAACTTACATGACAAATGAATCAGCACTGACGTCTGTTTTCACATGGGACATAACAACTGTCTCCTGGGTGAAAGTTTGACCAACCCGTCCACCCCGACCTCTTCCCTATGTGGCATTCGCCGTTCTTTTTATGCCCTGGTTCAGGATTAGATGAATTACACACGAATAGATTTTATGGGATATATATGAATTACACTGCATTACTCTCCGTAGCTATAACTATGTCTCGATAGTGAGACCAGCCTGGCTACGCTGCTGTTTTTGTAAGTCACAAACCAATGCATTCTTTGCAAGCTTATAATTTTTGTTTTATACAAAATCTTAAATTCAAAAGTAAGTGTGGATTAAAAAGTATGTTAATTCCCACTGAAACAGAGTAGAAAAGAGGTCTAAAGGAGCACAAAATGGATGTTGACTTGATGCACTTTTTTACTTTAGAGACAGAAACTCTTTATGTTGCCTTGTTAAGTGCTGTCAGGCAGACTGGATGATAATCATGAATGTGCAGCTCAGGACTGAGCAGAGAGCCGAGGGATGTCTCAGGCTACTTTGAAACTGCTTTATGTGACAAAATATTATTGAGAAAGCAGATAGAAGCATGCACCATATGAAGTCTTACCGTATCTTTGTCATCTATATTTATGACGAAAACAGCAGCAATGTATGCATGGTTAGATCAGGAATAAGGGGCACGCTGGCCAACTGGAAGAGTGGGCGGTTGCCTGGTGGGCTTGTCAGCACTGGTACGAGAAGTGAAAATCCATGCTGTTTTGTATTTCTGCTGCTGACTGGTCGGCCGGCTCCCTAATAAGTGTGTATACAGTATGTATGCGCATATGTATGAGGTCATAAATTTGTCTCAACTCAACTCACCACTCGTTACTTTTCTGCTCTACACATTGAATGCTGAGCTGACACTGTATAAATCTTTGAAAATGTGAACCTATTTTAAAAAGTGACCAGTGTGCTGCCTTCAAGGCTCTGGTTGAAGAATCAGACTTTTGAGTTGAGCATGCATACAGTTTTACAAAAGAATGTATATATTCAGGGATTTAACCTTCAAAATAACACGTCACTGTGTTTCAGTAAAAACTACAAGTGTGGACTTGTGTTATATACAGTAGCAACATTCTATTATGTATTCAATTAGGCTATTTCCATGTTATTGGTACTTTTATCTATAATGATGGAAATGAGTTTAAGCATCTGTTCCAGTAATTAATTTTAATTTGTCTAAGAAATTTGATTTGGGTTGCAGAGGCTACTCCCATAATCCCATTACAAACTCATTGGGTAAAGTATGTAAAAACAACATAAATAATTTGTACCTACCTAAGGCCTGAATAACATGTGAACCTGGGTTTAGTCTCACCTGTGGCGATTCTGTGTAATAATCTGTTTACATTCATTTTAGTAAATCTCTGGCTGTTAGAAAACACGGAGCACATGAAAGGGAATTTGTGGAATACTCTGCAGGACTGGTTTGCAAGACTTCAGTGAACGCTGTTGACATAATCAAAGCTTATCACCACTGGAATCCACTGTGACCAAGATAAATTCAAGATGGCCACAGTTGTCATTCTTTGCGTGGGCCCCTCAGGCCTACAGAGGAATATTTGATACTAAGAGGGTGGATTTTTTGGGTGGACAAATGTGTGCATAATGGCTTTTGGGATATTGATGGCCACAAATGACAAACCGGTTATGTCCTCCAGTTCTTGGCTAAAGGCCACATTACTTGCATTGGGAGGAGCCGCCGTACGGGAACTGTCTTGCCATCCAATTAATGCGTATTTCATCTTGAAATGTGAACTTTGAAGGACACAGACTCTGAGCTGGGACATAACTCTGATCTAGTGGTGGGAGGGAGGTAGTGGCAGCAGAAGTTAATTATGTATAATGCTGTTTAATGTCAAATACACCAGTTTTCAGGTCGATCATGATGACAATACAATATAGATGTTGGTTTATTAAGCCTTTTATTATATATTCTTAACAAGAGTAGATACTGTAACTCACCCCATTTACACCGTTATTAGACAGCCTTTTGATCAACATTTGATCTTTATCAGCGATGCAGCAGTGGAGCTAAAAGCCTTCACTTCACTTCACTTATTGAAGCTGCGGTTGCTAACCTTGAGCAAATATTATAAAAAATGTATGTTCATAAAACAGTCACTATATCCTGATGGTAGTGCATGAGACAGGCAATATGTGAAAAAAATAATGTTCTTCCTCTACTTCCTAGGGCTCCTAATGACATTTGCAAGTTTCTACCATGCCTGAACAAAAACAACCAATCAGAGCCAAGCAGTCGCTGAGCAGCTGTCAATCAATGCTAACAGAATCTTGCAAACTCCAATCAAACTGTCAAACTAGGCAGCTCTGATCAAAGTTTGCTCTGGCAGAAGGTGCTTGGTTTTGGCTCAGTTACACTCAAATATGTTTGTAAAAACATTTGAGGCAAGAAATAAAAAATGACAGTAACCAAGTCTTGATTCGTATTTGATTAGCGCTGCCTAGTTTGACCGTAGTTGTTGAGTTTCATGAGAAGTGGTTGACAGCTGCTGTAGAGACTCCTCTGCTCTGATTGGTTGTTTTCCTTCATTCTTACTGACTTCAGCTTTAACATGTTGTTAGTAAATGAAAAATGATGTAAACATGGAGGACGTACCCTGGCATTTAGACTGAAATTTGTGGATAAAAAAAAAAAAGTTGCAAGAATCTTGTTTTTTTTTGTTACACTTGGTGGAATGGTTGGTCCGTCGATGAAAGCAAATGTGACAACGTGCAAGGGAAAAAACAGCTTAGTGAAGTAATCATGACGCACTTGAAGCGTGTAACTTCTGTTGCAGCGTGTGGTCCACTGTAGAGACAAGAAATGGCAGCAGAAGAAAACATTACGTCAAGCGAGCTGTAACGTTCCTCAAATAATATACAGACATACAGAAATAAATGCTAATGAGGGGGTAGGTGCAGTTACACTGTATAGCTGAACACGTGGCAAAGGGGTATAAGGATGCTAGGATGGTACAGTAAGGGGGCGGCAGTAGCTCAGTCTGTAGGGAGTTGGCTTGGGAACCGGAGGGTCACCGGTTCAAGTCCCGCCATGGACCAAGAAGTGAGTGTGAACTGGTAGCTGGAGAGGTGCCAGTTTACCTCTTGGGCACTGCCGAGGTGCCCCTGAGCAAGGCACCAAACCCCCAACTGCTCGGGGCGCTTGTCAGGAGCAGCCCCATCACTCTGACATCTCTCCATTGTTGCATGTTTGTGCATGTGTGTGTTCGGGTCTGCATGTACCGTGTATAAGTTAACAACAGAGTGAAAAAATTGAATTTCCCCTCGTGGGACTAATAAAGGAATATCTTCTTCTTCTTCTAAGCTGGTTTCTGTGAGAACATTACCTTAATGTCTCCTGAGGCCTGAATGTAAACACACAAGAGTACTGTTTCTTCTCTTATAGCTGGCATATGAAGGTGTTGAGGATCCCTTGGGTGCTGTATGATGCTGTACCCAGAGGCCGCAGGCTTGTCATCCCTTTGCTGTACACATTTACCCTGTAACTCACCAGAGGGAGAGATATATTAATTTCTGTCAGGGAAGGTTTAGAGAGCAGATTCTAGTTTAGTCGATATTATTAGATATGAAATAAGGTTATTATCCCAAGAAATGAAGCCCCTGCAGTTTCCCTCCAACACCTAATAAGCAATGAGTCAGTCAAGGTTTTAAGTTGGGTTGTTATTGACTTGTGTGGTCTGGGGCAATTATTTTTTCCTTAATTATTTACTTTGCCCTTTAGCCTCCCTTCAATGCCTCTGTTTCTGACTATAAACTATGTGGGTAAAAACATATGTTTATGATGATGATGAAGACGATGAGGTGGAAAAAGAAAAAAAAAGACAAAGATGAAAAGAAATATGACTAGGGGAGAAAAAGTGTAGGGAAGAAGAAGATAAGGATGTGTCACAAGGGAGGAATAAAATAAGAAATGTGCAACAACTGCTTGCAATTACTGTGCCTTCTTGTCCGTGGTCTCCTAATTAAGAGAACAGAGGGAGAATGCAGATTAGAGGGGAGGGCCGGGAGATAGGCCTGTGGCTCTCCAGTCCTCAGAGAGAATCTCATCCAGGGATTCGCTCTCCTCTGTTCATACAAAACAATGAGGGGGTCTACATTATTCATCTCCGGCAGTGAGAAACACAGAGGCAGCGAGAGAGAAAAAAGGATGGAGCAAAACTTGAGTGGGGGTGGAGAGATAAGATGTTGATGCTTGGGAAAAGAAGATTTTAGTCCATGTATGTGCGTGTGTTTACTCTCTTCCTGAGAGCCCTTTTACATTTGTGGTTTTGGTAAAGCTTATTGAGAAATTCTTGTGTGGGTTTTCAGCAATTTTACCCACTTACTCATGGGTTAAATCCTTCTCAGCATAGGCTCTCAGCCTTTCCAATTGCCAATCACATGCAATTTTACTTAGTCTTTTAGCTTCTAATGGTGCTGCGCCACTGTAACAGCTTGGCAAGATACAACAGTGCTGGAAGAAGATGGTTGCTGTGTCTGCTTCCACAAGGTGTCACATCTTTAGAGGTAGATAAAAATAGGTTTCCTCACATCAGATGTTTCTCTTTGCCACATAACAGGTGTTCGTGATTTGAAATAAATTAATAATTTTTTCACACAAGGTCTGGCCGTAGATGTCATTACCAGTGAATGATGAATAAATTGTCCCAATAAAGGCAGCAGTCAGATGTTAAAGACTGGCAGGTATTTGACATATTTCTTAGATGTTCCTCCTACCTTACAGGAACTGCAAAGCTACAAGAATCAGTTGCATTTTCAAAGTTGTGCCTCTGGCTGCTGCAGGATCGATACATAAAGCAGTCTCAGCAGGGGGTTCCTGTAAGGGGGAAGTATAATTTAGTGAGATTTGCACAATTAATTAGTTCACATAGAGTTCCCAAGGAATGTTTGAGGGTTAACTATGCATGCTGCGCAAGAATACATGAAGAGGATGCAAGAGTGCTGGCTTCTAGGGATTCTTGGCAGGCTTTTGTTTCACATGTTGGTCTGTATTTAACTTAGACTAAGTAAATGCAGCTGGGTTATAGGCTCTGTTAGGAATGTATTCATATTTGGCTGCATCCTTGATAGCAAAGCTCGATGATGTAATATAAACATGTTAAACATCACAGCGGCCAAAAATGTAACACTGCTTTGTTTGCTAAATTGTTTGATTATGCTGCGAGGTCTGAGAGTCAAGTATCATAAATACACTAAGATGATGCAAGTTCCATAATTTATAACTCTGCCAAAGAGGTCTTGTGTTAGGTATTGTTTGTCTGTGTTTGTTACATACAACAAAAGGGAAGAAGGCAAGAAACTTCAAATACTTCTGAAGTTAATTAAGTTCACGATGTCTCTGTCTGTTAGTCTATTAATGTTAAAGTAACTAGTCTGGTCGACTCGTCACAATGAAATGAGCAACAAAGCAGGTGCCTCGTGATCTATATGTCTTTTAAATTAGGAACAGTGACGTCTTATATGGAAACCATGATATACTGTACTGCACGCTGCTGATGCAAAACGACTATTGGGGCTGATTTACGTGGATTAAAGGAACAGTGTGTGGGATCTGACAGTATCCAGCAATGAGATTACAACTTCTCCCGTGTGCTAAGCACATAGGATTGCTACTGTGGCCATCTCTATAGCCTCTATATGTGTGTGTTGTTCATAAACGGCTCATTCTAAGGTAATGAAAACACAATTCTTATTATCAGGTGATTATATACAAAGACTTATTCTGTACTTTGGGAAGGGCAAGTCTTTACCCCAAGTGAAAGAGTTCAAGCACCTCAAGGGTCTTGTGTGAGGGAACAATGAAACGTGAGACTGGCCGGAGAGGGGTGGTATTACATTTGCTTTACCGCACCATTATGACGAAAAGAGAGCTGAGCCAGAAGGCAAAGCTCTCTATCTACTAGTCAGTCGTTCCTACTCTCACCTTTGTCATGTGGGCTGGGTCATGACCAAAATTACTAGATCGCAGGTACAAGTGGCCGCAATGAGTTCTCAGGAGGGTGGCTGGTGTCTCCCTTAGAGATACGGTGAGAAGCTCAGCCGACCTTGAGGGACTCGGAGTAGAGCTGCTGCTCCGTTGCTTTGAAAGGAGCCAGATGGGGTGGTTGGACGGATCCCTAGGGAGGTGTTCCAGGCACGACCAGCTGGGAGGAGGCCCCTGGGGAAGACCCAGGACTAGATGGAGAGATTATATCTCCACGCTGGTCTGGAAACACCTCTGGATCCCCCAGTCAGAGCTGGTTAATGTGGCCCGGGAAAGGGAAGTTTGGGGTCCCCTGCTGGAGCTGTTGCCACCCCGACCCAACCCCGGATAATAGGTCGATGAGTGTGATGATATCTATTTGAACTTTCATCGATGATCCTAAAAAATGCAGAATCCATGCTTGCTCAAAGTAATGATAGTCCAAGGTTTTACATGAAGTACTCTCCTAAAACCAAGTATGTCTTGTCAATATTACGGGTTTGATGTAAAAATGATTTAATAATTGTATATTATTGCATAAAAACATTTAAAGGATGGTGTGGCTTTGGCAGAGGTTTGCTTGCTGAGTGCTTTCTGTGTATGTTTTGGCTGTGTTCTATTTAAAATGGGTTTTTTTTGTTTGTTGGCCACATACTGAATACTGCTGTTCATCTCTGTCCAACTAGCAGCCATCTCAGTTGGGTAACTGTCAAACGATCTGTACTTTATGTATCAGTATCACTGCCATCAAGTATCTCACATTACCTTATATCAGAATCTCTGAAGTAGCCCTTGAAGTTTACAAAATGTAATTAAAAGGACTAAATATGTGCATGAATGAGGCAATTTCACACCATTGCTTTTAATTTATGTAGACTTTCCTCAGAGTCTTTTGGTGTGTGTGTATACTTGAAAGTCTTCATTAGTCATCCATCACTTCTTGAAAGGCATCCAATAATTTAGCAGATGAGCTATACAGAGAGAAGGCAACTTCAGTGAGAGGTGGTTATGCGATGGTTTGAATGGACTTAGTCTCCCATACACTCGTACAGTTCTTGTGTTCACAAGGACAAGCTCCTTCGATCTGTCAGACTGCACATCTCTGTGCTTCTGAGAGGAAATCATCTTGTTCCCCTGTAGGTTTTCACCTTGAACATTACTGCTGCAGCCAAACCAATCCACCTCAGCAGGGCTTGAACTCTCTAACAGAACTGAAGCAAGGAGTGATGACCCTCAGGGGCCAACTCACAGCAGCTCTTTTGCAAGACGTTTGAGGAGATGAATGGTGGTGTATAGAAAGCCGAGGGCAAATGTTTGGCAATGTACACATGTGGTGTGACTCATAGTATGATTGGCTTTCCTGTACACTGGAGACTTTGCATTGCAAGTTGACCCTTAAATGTTATCCTTATTATCATGGCACATATTGTGAGAGCTACGGAGTGCTGACACCATCAGAGGCTGACATGTGAATACCTCTCATATGAAATCACGATCCTGTTTTCCTGTTTATCCCTTTTGACTTACACTTATATATTTATACCATAAGCACTCTGAATTTATAGCATGTGCCTGTGTGGAATGTGGCCTTGTGTAGGAATAATATCCGGAATGTTTTGCAGACCATTACGTTTTGTATTTTGACTCTGAATGAAATGAGCTAAGTCGAAGTCAGAAGCTATCGCTCGGTGGGAATGAGCCGGAAACAAACTAAAATGGAACTGGAACGGATGACTCACCGTGCTGTTCATTATACCTCAGGGTAATGGTGGTGTTCAGAGAGTTGTGTGCAATTACACCTTGGCCAGGTCACTCATGGGCTAAGCACACATTATTGAAAGCCCCACTCGTCTCGAAAACACAAGACTTAAAAAAGTCCCTTTCCCTCAAGAACAAAAATGCTCATGCTCATTAAGGAAATGGTTTTACCTCTGCAGATCCAAGTTTGTGGTCCGTGCTGTTTGTGAGGCAGCGTGAAATATTTGAAGTGCGGTTTGGGACCATAACAGCTTTTGGCAAATCACACATTGATGGAAAGTTTGAGTCAAAGAGGAAAATCAAATAGAAAATACTGACAGTTTGTGAGAACAGCCAGACACTATGTATATACAAGCATATGCTTCTCTCACGAAACATATAAATCTTGAGAGAAAACAAGCATTTAGATATGATCACACTGGTATACGTTAGCCTATAGATCTCAGGAACACAAAGAACACACTATCTAACATCAGGCTAAGGGAACTCACTCTTCAGCAGCCAGCTGCATCCACTTCACATAAACCAGCTCACAGGCTTGCACAAAGAAACATCAGAACTGCAGTTCAATTAGACATCTGCTCACACACAAACCACTCAGTCCGGTTTACCTTTGTCAAGGTTAGGCATTTATGCAAAGGAGCCCCAGAAAGGTGACTTTTGGAGTGTTTTTTTATGCTTAATGTGTGCTTTTGAAGTGTGTGTTGTCTTATGCAAGTCAGTTGGCAGCCTCTGCAGGTAGGCATTATAAAGCCAGTATGAAGAGGCTTCTTTGGGAATGCAGAACACATTATTCTGATGATAAGCTAACCAAAAGCAGAGGTAAAAAAAAAAAAAAAAAAAACACATAGGTGATCATTTTTCAATTTCACTTTCATCTTTTGCCATTAAATTATTAGAAACGCAGTATTCACCTGCCACATAGAATAAATGTTCAGCCAGAGATTGGTCATAGTCATTTATTAGCTGATGTGCAAAATTCCTGCTTTTAGCAAATATGCATAAACACACACACACACACACAATTTATTTATTTATTTATTTATATACAGTGCCTTGCAAAGTATTCATGTCACTTGAACTTTTCAACATTTTGTCAAGTTACAAGCACAAACAGTGTATTTTAATGGGATTTTATGTGACAGACCAACAAAAAGTAGCACATAATTGTGGTGTGGAAGGAAAATGATTTGTGGTATGTGTGATTTTTTTACAAACAAAAATCTGATAAGTGTGGCGTGCAAATGCATTCAAACCCCCTGAGTCAGTACTTTGTTGAACCACCTTTCGCTGCAATTACAGCTTCAAGTCTTTTGGGATAGGTCTCTACCAGTTTTGCACATCTAAAGACTGCAATTTTTGTCCATTCTTCTTTGCAAAACAGCTTGAGTTCAGTCAGATTGGATGGAGAGTGTCTGTGAACAGCAATTTTCAAGAGTTGCCACAGAATCTCAATAGGATTTAGGTTTGGACTTTGACTGGGCCCTTAACTGGGGGGCGGCAGTAGCTCAGTCTGTAGGGAGTTGGCTTGGGAATCGGAGGGTCACCGGTTCAAGTCCCGACATGACCAAGAACTGGGTGTGAACTGGTAGCTGGAGAGGTGCCAGTTTACCTCTTGGGCACTGCCGAGGTGCCCCTGAGCAAGGCACCAAACCCCCAACTGCTCGGGCGCTTGTCAGGAGCAGCCCCATCACTCTGACATCTCTCCATTTGATGCATGTATATGGGTCCTGTTTGTGCATGTGTGTGTCCCGGGTCTGCATGTACCGTGTATAAGTAAAAAACAACAGAGTGTAAAAATTGAATTTCCCCTAGTGGGACGAATAAAGGACTATCTTCTTCTTCTTCTTCTTCTTCTTCTTCTTCTTCTTCTAACACATGAGTATGCTTTGGTCTGAACCGTTCCATTGTAGCTCTGGTTGTATGTTGAGGGTCATTGTCCTGCTGGAAGGTGAACCTCCGCCCTAGTCTCAAGTCTTTTGCAGCCTCTAACATGTTTTCTTCTAGGATTTTCCTGTATTTAGCTCCATCCATCTTCCCATCAACTCCGACCAGCTTCCCTATCGCTGCAGAAGAAAAGCCTCCCCACAGCATGATGCTGCCACCACCATGTTTCACGTGGGGATGGTGTGTTCGGGTTGATGCGCAGTGTTAGGTTTCCACCATACATAGTGTTTTGCATGTAGGCCAAAAATTTCAGTTTTGGTCTCATCTGACTGTGTCTCCTACATAGCTTGTGGCAAACTGCAAACGTGACTTCTTATTGCTTTTCTATAACAAAAGCTTTCTTCTCGCCATTCTTCCATAATAGCCAAATTTGTGGAGTACACACACCGTGAGATGTTCAGTGCTTGGGATATGTTTTTATAACCCAACTGCTTTAAACTTCTCCAAAACTTTATCCCAGACCTGTCTGGTGTGTTGCTTGGTCTTCATGATGCTGTCTCTTCACTAAGGCTCTTTAAAAACCTTCACAGAACAGCTGGATTTATACACACAGGTGGACTCTCTTTACTAATTAGGTGACTTCTGAAGGCAGTTGGTTGCTCTGAATTTAATTTATCAAAGGGGGATGAATACATATGCATGCTACACTTTTCAATTTTTCATTTGTAAAAATATGTTGATGCCATGTCAAATGATGTCATTTTCCTTCCACTTCACAATTGTGCGCTATGTTGTTGGTCTGTCACATAAAATTCCTATATATATATATATATATATATATATATATATATATATATATATATATATATATAATTCAGTAACAGAATATTGATTCATATTTGACCAGCGCTGCCTACTTTGACCATTTGATCGTTGCTTGTGAATGATAGACAGCAGCTTCCGTTGACTGAACAGCCATGAGGAGGAGGCAGAAATCTAGTTTTATCTCAGAACATTTGAATTATGCTGAAGGCTTGTTAGGATTTTTTCCCCCAGTGTTGCTAAAAACATCCGACTGAAACATTCAACAACCGACTGAAGCTTTGAATAGAAGCTCAAAAATCACTGAACTTTCCCTCTAAATTTAGAGCTACCACTTTAGCACGTTGTCTACGTGTACCAAGCTTTGTGCCAAAGTTTTGTGTTATTTTATTTTTTTGCTGACTGAGTGAAAGACTGGTGGAGAGCAAGAAGCTTCAGGCCAAGGTGTGTGTGTGTGTGTGTGTGTGTGTGTGTGTGTGTGTGTGTGTGTGTGTGTGTGTGTGTGTGTGTGTGTGTGTGTGTGTGATACAGTATACTGCTGATTATGTTGAGGGGTCTCCTTTTTCCTGTGTATCATGCATTTTGCTGCCAGGACTCTGGTTTAGACAGGAATGCCAGGGCAAATTATGCATACACTCCTTTTTTTATTAAGAGAAGAAAATTTGTCCCATACACACATTTACTGTGAGTATGTGTGCATGTTTTCATATTTGGCTTGGGGAAAAAAAAAAGAATAAAAAAAAAAAAAAAAACAGGGATCCAAAGGGCGAGCCTGACTCATTGATCTTCTATAGCTCGAGACAGAACCGAGTGCCATTTGTTTTCATGCAGAGGTTAGATAGTGCACGATGGAGGTGGATGAAAAATCAGAATCCCATTATAGATCCTCCTCTTGTTGAAACTTTGCTGCCGTTTGTGTTTCATAGGCCAGTATTGATCCGACACCCAAAGACAGAGAATACAAAATCCAAAGGGAAGCACAATATTTAGAAACACAAAATAACCAGTGAATTGTGTTTTTGAATGAATGGCTTATTTGAAACATAAGTGCAAATGCTTCCAGCTATAGCAGCTTACTTTCATCATCCACTGACTTCGGTGGAAGGTGGAAGAACCACAGGGAGAATTTCGCTAAACAAAATTTTGATTTCTCCTCTGAGTCTCCGGGGGACTGTAGCAGCAGCTCAGTCAGCTAATGGAGCTGAAAACTTAATTTCAGGCAGCCAAAATTACTTCTCAATATATACCCACAGAGGACTTTATTGATTACTTCACTTACTTCACATTCTGTAACATGTGGAAGCATACTGTGGCCATCAACAGGGAAATGCACCAAAGTGAGGCAGAGATGCTGCTGCAGCTGGAAGATTGTGCTCCAGTTTACTTTTGCTACTGTGAGGTTTGCTGTTGACCTTTATACGCTGGCACAATACAATCGCAACGGTTTTGTGTTTGCAACCAAAAATGAAGTGAAACATTTGTCTCTGATGCAGCCAAAGTTGTTGAGATTTTTGCGTGGCCCTGTTGCTCCCTATCCCAAACCAAACAATGGCTCACTCATATCATGTGAGTGATTGTGGGGTGTTTTTGTGAATGATTACTGTATGGTAATATTTTAATCTTTCTTCTCTTCTCTGTCTCCTTCTACTGTGACTTCCATCTGTGGACATTATTACGAGAACGGACGTTGAGACACTGCAGTTTACACACTTACATTTTATTGAGTTCTGTGAGTGTGACATTATAAATGCTCCTCACAGATGTGCCAAAATTAAAGTGCAACATGCAAAAAGTTGGCCAGCAATGCCAGTAGATCACAATATATCATTTTCTGTACTTACAGCAGCTAAAAGTGACAAGTGTTGCAGCTAACAAGTAGTGTGTTTCTGCTTCCTCCCACTTTCTTACATATACACACACACACACACACACACACACACACACACACACACACAGTATCTTGTTTGTACACATGTCAAACAAGCAGTAATTCTTCACGTTGAGGATTAATTTGCCATTTTGAACCCAAACATGCAATGCATGCTGGTACTGTAGGCAGAGGCACAATGGACCAGTCACTCTGAGAAATAAAACCTCAGTTTATCTGTTTTTATGAATGTGTCAGTGTTATTGTTCTTTAATGTGGAACTTGTGTGTTTTAGTGTTGCACGTTCATGAAGCTGGGGGGTGTGAGAGAGGCAAATTAAAATGGATGGTCAAAAGTAAGGCAACAAAGGGAGAAAGATCCTGGTTTTTAGCTCTTAGTATAGACTAAGCTCCAAAACACTGGATCCTTTGCCTCCCAGAATGCACATAGAGAGGGTCCTTTCCTCAGCCCCTTCCTGTCTTGTTAAAGCCCATGTGCATCAGGACCAGTGGGCAACTCTGGAGTCTGAGAAGTGAAGCCAATGCTGAAGTGCTATAAACTTTCATTCTTTCTACTGGACAGCAGGGGGCGACTCCTCTGAAAAAAAGGTCTGATTGTATAGAAGTCTATGAGGAAATGAGCCTACTTCTCACTTGCTTCTCACCTCAATAAACATTGTAAAGATGAGTTTATGGTCCCAGTTGCTAGTTTCCAGTCTTCTTCAGCAGCATGATGTTCATCTAGAAAATTTTGAACCCATTTAGAGTCAAATAAACTATAATACAGGGAGTGCTTTAGGGTGGGGCTACCTTGTGATTGACAGGCGTTGTCCATGTTTTCATCTTACAACTTTAACTCTTTCACAGTGTGTTTTCAGCTCATGAAACTTAACTGTAACATTTTTATGACCTAAAAATGTTTTATTCAGTGTATAATTGTACCTAGCTCCACTCTCTCGTATCTCATTGGGTTGCAAAAAACCAAGATGGAGAGAGTCAATATGCCAAACTTCAGGTTTCAAAACTGTAGCCCACAAGCCAATGGGTGACGTCACGATGACTACATCGACTTCTTGCAGTCTATGGTCAGGATTCACAGGCACAAATAAATCTGCAGAATTTCTCCCATAGTCTTTTAATATTTTTATCTGCAGTACACCTCTGAGCCACATGAGGGAGCCTGAATGTTTGTACTGTTCTGATAATTGTAGCCGACTTTTAACATTCAATCTAATACGAAAGGCTGGCGTGCTAGCGTACATTCTGTTTAGTGTTATTGATGAGAGGAAAAACAAAGTTGTGATTCATCAGACATATCGCTCTTTAAAATGGCTGATTTGTCTATTTCCAGGTCATAAAAGGTGATTTGGAAATGGCAGTAAAGATGGTCAGGAACATCCATTTATGCACAAATTCACTCTTGTCACGATTGATAGATTCAGCCTTTTGTGAATTGGGTCACAACGGTTTGTCATTTTACAAAGTTCTCAGAAAAAAAAATGCTTGGGAAACATTGCTGTATTGTGTCGAGACTATTTCTCCACACATCACTCAGAGAACCAAGGTTACAGCATAACAAAGCATTATACATCTGTTTTCACAGTCTGAGTAAAACTAACCATGATAAGTTAACTGACATGTAAAATCAATGGGGTGCCTCTTTAAATGGACGACACACTCCCACACAAGCCTTGACATGAACGTGCTGCATTATGCTCTATATAAAAGTTTTCATATGAGAGCACATAACCAACAGCAGATGTCTGACAAGAGAAACAGCAAATGATGAAATCCAGGCAGTGATGATGAATCCAGGTAATACTGATGAAATCCAGGTCATGGTATGGTGTTCTAAAATAATGTGCAGCTGCTGTCACCCTTGAAATCTATGGGTGCATCTGCTTTATTGAAGAAGACTCCCAAAGGTGGAGGCGAGGCTGTACAGTAATGGTGTAATTCTGCTTCACCATGTTACTGTTTCTTGATCACAAAGGACCGACTCTGTAAGACGAACACCAGCAAAAACTAATGCTATAGCCTGGTTCATAAGCACAGAGAAAAGTTGATATAAATCATCCTAGACTGTAAAGCAAGTTATTGTAACCTATGCTATACTCTATTAGTATACTGTATTCACATCAAAGAGCATGCATGTTAACACAGCATGAAACTGGAACGTCTGTTATGAGATCGTTAGTTCTACTTATTAGCTATACAATTAACCCAGAAAGTAAGTATTTTTGCACTAGTTCTTCTAGATTTTGTGGCGAATATTAAATTATAATGTGGGTGTAATGATTTGTGGGCTAATACAACCAAAACTGGCAATATTATGTTCCGGCTTTTACATTTCAAATGCAGGACTGTTCAGAAATGTACGAACTGAGTGAGTCAAGCTTTGAATCAACAGAGCAGGTGCCACGCCGTTTTCAGCGCCACAGATTCTGTCATGTCTTCATTCAACGCCTGCAAATGTTGGATGAACTAACGTCATAGGGACAGCACATGTGAATACAGTTTGAGTGCATTTTCTGTCTTTACATCAGCCACATGTCTTTATTTCTTCCTGCCGTTCGGAGTTCTTCCTCTTTGATCGGCGAGGCCGTGCAGTCGCTCTGCCGGAGTCATTATAACTAATGAGATGGGGAGAAACTCAGGGCACCTCGTAATGTGTATTAATAAAATCATTCTACACTGGCTGCCCTTTGATGCTGATCTTGTGTCAAAAAGTGACAAACGGTCGTATCGCGAACAAATATCAGAAAGAATGGTAGGTTTCAATCCAGCCTCTAACTGGCATCAGCATAACGTATGTTGTGTTAACAGTGTGATCTCCCCGTTGCCAAGCACGAAGCAGGAGCCATGATTTCTAGTCATATTACATTAGTCTCTGGTGTGTTTCAATAACATCACTTCATGGGGGGCTCCTTGCTATCACCTTTACGCAGAGTCGACCCATAGATCATGTTCTGCTTTCCCCTCAAAGAAGTTCATTTTCCTTATACTGTTGTTGTTTCATCATTTCCTGTAGGCTGCACTACTTGCATTGCATTAGCGGTGTTATCATCCACAAATATCCTCTTTGGCTCTGTGGTACAGTGCAAAAAAAGTTGACATGTGTATTCTACTGTAGGCTACAGGGCTTGAATTACAGGAGGGATTGAGGGGGCTTGACCCCTCTAATTAAAACATGGAGGCAAAAACCACAGGTCCTATATCATAATTAGATATCACACTATATTCCCCACATCCAGGCCTTAAGGAATCTTTTAATATGATTTCACACACCCTTGAAGTGGGACATACCATTTCGTAACCTTGAAATTAGTTTGTCTTGACTGCCCGCCTCCCTCCTGTCATTCGGGTGGCTCATGTCAAGTCTGTGCTCTCATGCCAATAGAGAAGCTGTAGGTTCTCGTGATTAGTGCATTTCACTTTTTACCTTCAGAGAGTTAGATTGTGTCAGGTATC
Organism: Pterois miles; assembly: GCA_947000775.1. Classification (NCBI taxonomy): domain Eukaryota; kingdom Metazoa; phylum Chordata; class Actinopteri; order Perciformes; family Scorpaenidae; genus Pterois; species Pterois miles. Next base: position 9,076,706 of record CAMQGK010000110.1, on the reverse strand, counting down.
TCCAGATGAATGCCAACATTAGCAAGTGTCTAACTTTTGCCTTAAAACACTAGACCTGCCACCGGGTAAAATTCCTCCGAGTCTGTTTTTCGATTGTACGTAGCTTCAAGTCACACAATCTGTGGCTTTTCCTAAAAGTGTATTATGTAGCGCGACCTGTTGTTACAAACTGCCAGCAGGTACAATTTAGCCCCATGGAGAATGCAGTTATTTTACCTGTTGGCAGTTTTAGATATACAGTGACCCCTGGTGGTTCTAGTGCAGGTTAGCTAATGCTAGCTGTAAAGATTGCAAGGCTCCAGTTCATCGAAGCACATGCTTACGCTGTACCGGGTTCCCTCTACACCCTGGAGAAAATGTTGCCATTGTATAATTTGCACTGTATTTGGACAACGTACATCTGTCATCATTCCTGAATTATATAGACGCATGAGCTGGATTTCACAAGCAAACCAAATTCAGTTATAAAGGGATTTTACCTCTGTGCTTAATGTGTCATCGTCTCTTTATTTCGCTGCCAGCTGTCTTAAATGGAAGGTGTTGAGAAGTGTTTAATGCCAACAGCTAATCTGTCACTCTTCCCTGAATGGGACACATGTTTCTACACATCTAGTGTTACGTTTACTTGTGTCTCATGCATTTGTATTGCGGACACTGCAGCAGAATGTACGAACAGTTCTTCTGTCTAAACCACAACAGCAACCCAACCGAGAGCATGCCACCTACATGATAATAACTCCTCTGTCTTCCAGCGCTCAGTTTGTCTGTGTGTGTGTTTGTGTTTTCTCCTGAGTGGGGTAGATCGACTGACGACTGGCCGTGGCTTAAATCTGCTGTTTTCCTGGTCCCCCTCCCCCATATTTCTGCCATACAGCATTTCAACTTATTACTCAGACACCATTTGTCAGATCACTGACGGACTTATGAGAATTTCTAACTGAAAATTCAGCTAAAAGCCACATGGGAGCCATTCCTGTATACATCTGTATGCAGAGAAGCGCCTCTTCCCTCCTCTTCAGAGCCCAGTAGTCCCTTTTTAAGTGGTCTTAATGCGTATGCTCTTTCATAAACTGTGCAATCTCCAAGATAGCTAAAACCTCTAGAAGCTTTGAGGAAATGGTAATAGGCACTGATTATTAAGGGCCAAGGAGGGAGCAGCTCTGCAAGCATCCCTCGCCGAAAACATTTTAGTGTTCCTTAACTAATGCACCAACATTAGCACTTTCACACACTCTCCGATATCAATTCCTTTTCAGCAGTGCATACGCCTTCCAAGCTTCCATTTTCTCTAATCTAGCTGTAAAGCCTACATGTCACAGTAGGCTACAGCTGCTCGAGGGGGTGGCTGTAAAACTGGGGTTCGGGTCTGATCTGGTGCTTAAAATCTGCTGATGATGGAAATAAGGCTTAACCACGCTGCCTCATGCTGGTTGAATCAGGTTTATGGTGCTCAGAACAGTGTCACTCCTCGCTGTATGGGTACCAGACAATTGCATTATGTTTAGAGATTGCGGGGCGATCATGCAACTTTGTGCAATATTAAAATCACATTTGATCATTCTACATCCAAGTCATATATGGTATCTGTAGTTGTATCCACATGTTAGAGTTATAGGATTAAAACGCTGTGATTCAAAATTATTAACCAAACATCTCCAGAGAAAAAACAAAATCCCGCCGTGCAATGAATGACAGTGATTCTCATTAGTATTAATGCATTTTCTGAATCAAACAAAATGCTAAGTGCACCGCCTTAATTGTTACTCTGCAGTTCATTAAGCACATCACCGAATGAGCATCAGATCATGGCCTATTAAGCCGCTGCTTGATTGGCAAGCAGTGAAATTAAAAGCTGCATTCAGCATTCACATTTCTGTTGAATTGGAACGGGGCACACCTTCGCAAGTTGTGTCCTTGCTTAGGTTGAAAGTGGATGTATTTGCCTGCAGAGCTACAGCCTCATGGCGGTTGTGGCAGTCTAGACAAGAGGTGATTATGTCTGGTTAAGCTATTCGCAGCTGAGCTTCACCCCATTCATGGTCAACAGGGTGTTAGTGCTCTTGAATCTGTTTTTCCTCTCTCCTTTTCCACTTAATTCATCTTAGCTGTAAAGGGAGAGGATGTAACACGGTCAGAATGAACTGAATAGAAGATACCATACATAGTGTTGACAGAACATGTATTTCAGAGTCCTTGATGGCGGTTAAAGTGTGAAAACCACATCATTTACACACAGAAGAATAATTTCATTTTTTTTTTTTTTTTTCATGGGAGGTTTCACATCCTGCTACTTAACATCGCAGTGAACTTCTGTAATTGACCCCACTAAATCATAATTAACTACAGAAAGTCGTATCCACTGGAGGGTTCATGGTCCAGTGCAAACCTGCATGGCGTGAAAATGCTTGGGAGCCACTGCTCTAGATAACTGGATACCTGTGAGCACACAGTTGGTGTGAAGACTAATGGTAATGGTGTCTTTCTGCATGGCTTCCCCTCCAGGGAGGTATAGGAGTAGAGATCTTGTGATACCATTTTTCTCCATCCAGAGACCGATTTTAATACCTGAACTTGTGGTATCGGCCGATACCGAGGACCAATCTGATACCTGCATGATAAAAAAATATAGCAGCTGTTTAGTACTGACCACATATCCCTTAATAAAGTCATCATGCGCTTTCATATGATGCCTCTTCCGTGGTTTTATAAAATTGCTGGTGTTGAAATTGGCAATACTTGTTCCACTCCTCGAAACAGAAGCCTTACTTACTGTATATGTTGTTTTTTTTCACTTTTTTCCACTGTGAAATATTGTCATTGTCACCATTACTGTAACTCTGTCCACTAGCACAGTGCTGTCGTTTTTTTCGTTATTGTCATGTAACAAATGACCTGCAGTCAGGTCTTCCTCGCTGCTCTGAAACAGTATGTGGCCAGTGGCAGCCATGATACATCCAGGGTGACCGCACAGTGAAGGCTGCTGTTTTGGAGCAGTGAAGAAGAAGTGATTTCCGGTTAAAAAGTTGCTTTTTTTTCTGGGTTGGTAAATTATGATATTGGATCGGTGCTTAGACTAGCGTACTTGCTGATACCGAATTTTGGGCGGTATCGGCCGCATGTCTGACACAGGTATCGTATCGGACCAACTCTATATAAGAGCACACAGCTGTGTATAGATTGTCACCTAATATTCTCCTGGGACTTGTGTCCAAATATGCAAGCGGGTTTATACTGCTCCTCTGAACACCTTTTAAAACCTTCTCAACCTTTTTTTCTCTCTCTTTTTTTTTTTTTAACTTATTTGGCCAGTTCCTCAGTCCTCACTGAGTTGTGTCTTACTGAAAGGGACCTCAGGTGGTGCTGTTGTCCTGACAACCAATAAAGGGAGAATCACAGCCAGGCGGCTGGATAATCTGAGAGAGAGAGAGAGAGAGAGAGAGAGAGAGAGAGAGAGAGACGGTGGGGGGGGGGGGGGTTCTGACTCTGAACAGAAGCCTGCCTCTCTCCATCGCAGTTGCTGGCTGTGCCGTCCCTTTACGCAGAGAGCTTTACGCATCAGTGGACTATAGAGCGAACGAGGACCCGCGCAACACCGCCGCACGTTTTCGCCCCAAAAGTACTTCAGGAAACCCGCATCACCTATCCCTTCCGCACCGCTTTGGACCTAAAGGCATCCCGCGTTTTCCGAGAAGTCTGGACAACTACTACTCTTCCCCCCGCCCCCTCTTTTTTACCCGTGGATCTATAGCTCCCGAACAGCGCGCTCCTGTGCTTTTAAAATGCAAGTCGGACGCAAATCGTGTTGGAGGCAATTGCAGGCGTCTTTTTTCAGACTGCTATGTCTTATCCCCACAGGATTCCCCGTCCGGAGTGTGGATATGCAGCGGGCCACCGACAACATCACCATCCGCCAGGGCGACACAGCGATAATAAGGTAAGAGTCTTCCAACTTTCCTCTCCTCCCGTCTCCCTCCGGATGCACAGCAGCATCTTCCACCTCCCGGGAGCAGGCAGCTGCGTTACAGACAGCAGCACCAAGGGAACCATTTTATTGGCCGCGTTAATTTGTTTAGGAAGATATTGTTTCCCCTTTGCTAAATTTTCCCAAGTGTTGCGAAGTGTTCGGTTGAGAGTTGATTTCCAACTTTTATCTCACCTCATCTGAGTTGACAGTGCTAATCTCATCTCCTGTGCCTTTTTTTCCTGTTTTGAACTAAGTATAGTTATGCAGTGACATCCTTCTTCCGGGGGGATTTAGACGACTGGAGCAAAGAGCTTAAACGCCTTCGCTGACATGACGCACAGAGCACCCAAGCTGTGGTCACCCGGGTTTTTTTGTACTTAGCCTGACAAAGCGGAGTGCGTCACGGTGTCCGTGAGATGCTGTTTGAGAGTGGATTAATGGCAAAGACAGGGATTCTAGAGGATGATGCGAGGTGACAATCTTGTTTAGATTTTACGAATTACTGTGGGATGTTAAGAAAAGACGAATTGCAGCCTGTAGGGGACCGTCAGTGTTAGAAAGACGTTAATTTAAATCCATTGCTGCGCATCCCTGTGTGCAGACCCGTGAATATAAAGCCACAGTCTCCAAATCTCAGCTTTGCCTGTTACGTGGAGTCCGTTTCTGTGCCCATAATAGCCTCACATCCCACTTAATCACTTCCCAGACAATGCAAGCTGTCAACTCTCTGGTATTGTGATGCTGTTGGGCAGATGTCAGCCACCACGTGATCCGAGCCATGTGTTTGTGGCAGGCTATAAATGCAAGGAGATTTAGATTTGGGTTGTTTTTTTGTTTTTTTTTACAATCAAGGGGCTTTGCTTCCCACCTACACCCGCCATCCCCAGCCCCTCTACACACACACACACACACACACACACACACACACACACACACACACACACACACAAAATGGGATGCACTGTAGGGAAGTCCAGTGGTATAATAGGCTGCACACAGAACGCTCAATCACATTGATTTTTCCCTCTCCCCCACTCTTTCTCTGTCCTCTCCCCACTTCCATGCTTTATTTACAGTAACCTACCACCCAGACTTGCCTAATGACTGTGAGAATATAGAATGCAATTATAGGATAGACCTTTAACACAGACTGTCAGAAAAGCCTTCAGACACACAAACAGACGCATAAGCACATTTCCTCACATGTCCTGAGCTTGCTTACATAGCTACACACACACACACACACACACACTTTAAAGGAATAAATCCCTTTAATGGGTACCTTCTTGCAACCAGGTGTCATCCATTCAGTTACCTACAGATCAAATTAGCCAATTGACTCAGTTACTGTTGAACTCACAAGGGGTCACAGCTATTTGTTTCACTTTTCTAAATCCAATTGAGTGCGACTTTGCTATATTCAGCCGTTTAGTCACCCAGTCGGTCAGCCTCCTTTAGAGGTGGTGGCAGGCTTAGCACTCAGCCAGAGCCAAATTAGATTCCCCTTTCTGAGAAAACACTTTCATCCCGAGTTCACCATTTGACCATAAATCTCTGATAAACGACCCTTGAATAATTATCTGTGGTGATCACTCAGGGAGCGTCATAATTAATTAGATGTTTATAATGTATCTTGTTGGCATTATTGATCAGTCTTATTTATTGTCAACAATAAACTGCAGCTCAGACCCCCGTGGCTCCATTGAAAAACACAACCATTTTTCACACACAGTTTCCATCTGACAAATTGGATACAGTGGGGGAGGGAAAGAAAAAAAAAACATGAGGGCTAAAATGCAAGCTCTCTGAGCAGGGGTGGGAGGCCGTCGGCTAGTAATTTGTCGAGCCACACAGTGTAGCTGATTCCATAAGCTGGGTTTTGTGAAGGCTGAGGGGATATTGGTGACCTGGGGACATAATAAGGCCCGGGCTCCTTTAGTGCAGCCTGTGGCTGCAGTCGTGACATTCATGGCACAAGAGGAGAGACGCAGGAGTAGAGAAACTGTATGTGGTCAAACAACCGCTGTGACAAAACACAGCAGAAGGCCTCGCTACCGAAATGAGAAAGTAATTTTATTTTTTTTTACCAGGGGGGCTAGAACAGTGTCATACCAAATATACAAGCAAACTAAGTCTTTTCTCTTTATTCTTACAGGGTTTCCACCAGAACAGGCAAAACAGGGCCCAGTGGCGTTTTATTGGGAGTGGTGAGCAAAAATGGGAGGCGCAATTTGTCAATAAATTGAGAATAGCTGGTCCACCTTGAAGGTCAGCCCAAGATAAACAAGCCTGAGCTGAAGTTGTCGCTAACTTCAGGGCTGACCGCCTTCACTTTAATCAGCAGGTGGTAATAAGGCTGCAAAATATAATTTATTTTTATCGTCCTCGTGATGCCAATTTACACAATAAACACATTGCGAAAGACTGCAATATTGCACTCAGGGGTTTTTTGAGTCAGACGAAATAGAGTATCGGTAGAAAACTGCACTTTAAAATTGCATCAGAATGTTTTTTTGTTTTTAATTGGTGGCTTTTGGTGGCCAGTTCAATTTGTTCAGTAAAAGAAAGATGTTTTTTTTTTTTAAATTCAACAAGCAATTTGTTGTATTTTAGCTGAAAGCAGCAGAAAGGCAGAGCTGTGTAGACTTTTTTTTAGCACAAGTAATATTGTTTTTGCAAAATTCAACAACGTTATTGCATATTTTCCTCATATTGTGCTGCCCTAGGTGGCAACCAAGACATAGGAACTTGACTTGGGTCTTGAGGAATTGTAGCATTTATTCACAGACAAATAACCTGAACTGTTGACACACTGTACAGCTATAATGTTACTGATAACCTCATACTCACCATCTCGTACATGCACTCGCTCTCTAATGTTAAGCACACAGCTTACGCACCAAGTTATTTCTTACAGTTATTAGCTACTTGTATAACACATTTTAGTTAAAAAACATCTTCTAAATACGTAACTCCCTGATGCTTAGGGCCGTCTGGCTGGTGAAAACCTGGTTTCAGACTTTCACATTTGCAGCACTGTTGTAACTCAGTGTGACAGAATGTCAAAGGTTTGTATTTCAGCTTTGTAATGACTATGGATTAATTTTTAATGCATTACTTGGGTTGCGTGGTATACTTTTAAAACACCATTTAAAGCAGCATGATGCATTACAGATCATAATGTAAATGCAATAGATGTGGATCAGTCTGATTTGATAATAAAACATTTCATTGAAATATCTGCTTATACTGACAGGCTTGCAAACTGTAGCCGACTCACCATGCTGTGACACAATGCTTTGTTCTCACAATCCCATTTCCCCTCAAAGGTGAACAGAAACTAAATATTGGCAGAGATCTACAGCAACTGTGGGTTCCTGTTGGGAGCAGCATTGAATCTAAATTGATTTTCACCAGCGTGTCTTCTGTCTTACAAAACTGAAATTCAGCTGTAGCTTCATGTTCTCCTTTAAGTCAGCATTAGATATGAAGATTTAGCTAGTCTTAACCTTTGAACTTTTTGCCTAAGACGGTCATCGGGGGGGGGGGGTTAATCTGGAAGAGATTATTCTTTTGAAGACAGTAACTGTGTTGGACTGGGTTGGTTAAACATTTTGCGCCAGCATTTGTAATGTGGACTGCATAAGAGCTCATCTGATGTACAGCAGGCTGTGGGATTAAACTGTACAATCATATATCAGTGGTAAGGTTTTGTAATATACAGTAGTTTCTTTGGATCCTTAGTTGGTCTTGTGTAACATACTTTACTCATGTAAGCATGCTTCATCCTAAGTTCTCTACCATTTTAATGATCTGCTGGCTCTGTTCAAAGTTCAAAGATTACAGACTATCAGGGTCTTACATTTATCCCCGAGCTGTCTTCTCGCTCTAAAGGGGGACTTATTTTGAAAATTTGTATCTTCTTGAAGTGACATTTGCCCCTGGAAAGAGTGAGCATAAGTCCCAGCATATTAAATCGAGGCTTGTATCCCGACTCATTTTTGTTGTTTTCATACAAGGATGATGCCAAGAAGTGAAATCAAACTCTTCTCATCCTCAGTAAGTCACAATTTGAATCTGAGGAGAAGCAGGAGAAAAGTTTCTCCATTTTTCTTCAAGCCATTTCTGAGTCACAATGGTTTACTTTTTAATTGCTTTTCTTTGAGTCCCTCACTATGCAGCTGCCTTAAGGGGTAAGGTTGCAATGTCAGGCGAAGCCCTGATAATTGACAATTGCTTATTAAAGCATTAGTGACACAGTCTCTGTGATTGCTCCCCCCTGGGTCAATTATCTGCACTTTGACAACACTCTGCCTGGCTTGTTACTTTCAGGGAAGATGATTCTGCACTTGTGCTTTGCCCCAGAGCATCTTCATCAAAACTTACCACAGAAGTCTGCCTTTAATTTGAGTCAGAGTCGGTCGGATATTATGTTTGTGAAATCTGCTAGAGGCTTAGACGCTACATAAGACATGATGTTAGTCTAATTCAAGTTCCGACACAATTCACAAAGTCTGGGAATACAGTTATTTTCATTTGCATTATTAAAACCTCAACTATTGAACCCTGATGGCTGATGCATCTTTGAGTGCTGCAGTGTGCATCAGCCACACTCGAAATAACTGCACTTTTCCAACGTGGAAACAAAAGACAATAGACTCTCCGGATGTTGGAAATGAACTGGCAGTCCCAGCATCCTAACCCTACTGTGAGAAAAGCTGATCCTTTATTTCCACAGTACACCTGGTACTAATCCTACAGCACATCCGTTGAAAGCATACAGTACTTCTATCTGGAGGTTGTAGTAAAAAGCAAATTTTGTTACTGTAATACAGAATCTCAGAACTACTTTAAAAAGACAGTGAACCAAAGTCATGTTGTCTTTTTTATATAAACAATCCTATTCTGTTCCACAGTGACAGGATTTGTGTAAAAGCAAATGATATTATTTTTATTTATTCTAAAGCTATAGTACATCGCGTGATGAATGCAGTGGTACTGTTTTTGGTCAGTGTGCCTGTGCTATGTCCAATGCATAGAGTGCTGCACTGGCCTAAAACAGAGACCTAAACCAAGCCTTTCAAACCCAACTGCTGAATATGAGACTCCATTTCCCACTGGAGAAATCTGGGTCTTTGCTCTATTGTATATAGTTTCTTGCCCACAAAGCTTTCTGCTATTAGGGGTGTTGTTTTTGATCGGCTGTTTAGTATTACATTTGACTTTACAGTGACAATACTCAAGTGTCTCCAGGAGTCAGTTGTTGGACCGTCCAGTGCCACAGTCAGTACCAGTGCAGGCAGTAGTTTGGCCTTTATGTCGTGAGAGTGTGGAGATCAAGGTGCTGGATGAGCATGTAGCATGTCTGACCTCATGCTGCGCTCTTAAATGATGACCTCTGTAACTGGAATGCTGATGATTTCCCAACCGTATCCATATTTTAATCATACTGCTGTTGCCATGTGAGAATACAAGCAAATCATTAAAAAGTTTGTATGCAAAGTTATTTTAATACTATAAAAAAAATTATTAAATGTAAATTCATGTAATTTAAGGGCTGTGCATAATCATCCTACATCAACATGTTTTCTAGCAACAGGGCCTAAATATGTATATTAATGCCGTTTATTTGACATACTGGATAACAGTAATCAGAGAGAAAAATGACAATTAACCCTTTGAACTCTGCAATAGAAATGGTTCGCCACTGCCTACATTGGTATTTTTGCTAAACTGTGATGTAGTTTCATGGAGTATCATTAAATCTTCAAACCTCTGAAATCTGTACAAGCTGAGCTAAAATGTTAGATCAGTCAATAAACTATAATAAGTGATAAAAGTAATAAAATTGTGTGATAAATAATAATTTAAACAGATGTTTTTCCATAAAATGGAACTAAATTGTGACTAAATTTTACTATTGGTCTTAAAAAAACAATGCATTCAAACAATGCACGTTTATTTTTTGTTGTTTTTGAAATATCCAAATTTTTGTGAGCAAATTTAGTGCAAAGGCATTTTGAGTTTTGCTATGTTTGCCACATAACGTAATCATGTCATCATGAGCATACAACATGATGCTGAAGCGTCGCTTTCTGCTGCAAAGAGAATGAATGAATGAATGAATGAATGAATGAATGAATGAATGCTCCAGCTATTATGGAACTGACTACTGTCAGGATATAGCAGCAGTTTTGTATAAATAGTTGTTATCACATTTACTCAAAGTTACCGCCTGCAGCTTTAAAGAGAAAGATTTGACACAGAAAAAGACAACGGCTTGATCTGTCTGATGGAATGATGAAGAGGTACAAGCAAAGTTTTAACAAAGATAGTTTGGCAGCTGCTGCTTCCACCAGGTACACCAACGCATTGCTCTGATCCTTTATTTATCTCCCTGTACTGTATTGATGAAGTATTGTAGATATCACGGTAATGGAATACTCAAACACAGTGAAGTCTGTGTGAAAACATGTCCACATATATGTATAGTGTTTACTACCGTTCTATGAAACTGACCCGTAATCAACATTTCTTGCTGTCACATTAAGTTATGATGGAGACACCATGCAGATATTCATTTTCACAGACAGTTCAGAGATTTGGTAAAGTGATACTGGGGCAGTACAGTCCAGGCTGAGCTCTAAGTGGAGGGAGGCAAACCGAGGAAAAACAGATCAATTTCTGGATTTCCGGGCAATGGGCAACAGTGCAACATAATTTGGGATGTCCAGACCCCAGGGGCCTCTATATTTCTCCGTACAGCTCATCACATCCGAGTGCTGTCTTTTTTTTTTTTTTTATTTTTACAGTTTAGAACCTCCCGAGGCATTTTTCAGTCCCCATATCTCTTCATCGCTCTCTCCCCCATCTTTTTCCGGCACTGAATTGTCCAGCTGTGCTGTCTTAACCCGATTCACAGAGTGAACATGAAGTCAGACGATGGGGTAAAAGGGAGGAAAAAAGAGGGGGCTTCTTTACGGAGATGATAAAGGGGAAATTGTAAAAGAGAAGAATGATGGCTGAAGAGCTGAGAGAAAGAGAGGGAGACAAACAGAGGAACGAGAGATGGGTAGAATTAGAGTGGGAGGGAGGGGGAGGGCAGGGACACAGTATTAGTACAATCAGCACAATAATCCCTTCTGTTCCAGCCTGGGCCGGCGTAGGATTTTCAAATCAATTTCATTTTCACTCATGATGTGGGAGAGCTGAGTGGCTGCCAGTTGGGTCATTATCGTCTTGTCCCCATTTTGGCTTGAGATGGAGCAGAGGTGAGGGGGAAAAGCTTCGGGGATGTGGGTTTTTGGTTGATATTTTGCCAATACTGCAAAGTTTTGTGGAGGCTTTTGGAACGGCTCTGAGTCACAGCAAGTGACAGAGGCTTTCATCTTGGTCAGTAGGATCTGAATAATGGCCCTGCAGAGACAGTCTGAAGTCTTTTGACATGGCAGAGGAGCAGTTCTGACGCTCCCATCTGAAGCACACAGTCCAATACAGTTCACTGGGCTTTCTGTGCCTCATTCAAAGGCTCCCAACCAGATATGCTTTCAGCCTGTCGTTTGATGTTTTGCTGGTTCATCCTCAGAAAACATACAGGGACACTTTGAGCTCTTCATTATGTGTTTTTGTGACTAGCTCATCCTAGGAACCCGGACCTGAAATGTTTTTGATACAACTAAATATTAAAGCAGTGCTTCCCCCTAAAAGCAATTCCACTCCATTTCCCCCTTTACCTAGGCTTTTGTTGGGCAGGCCAGACTGTCTCTAAGTGCATATTTAAACTACTCAGCAATTTTTCACATACCCATAGCCGATGGCATTGGAAGTGGAGTGGAAGAGTGTATATATATATATATATATATATATATATATAGGTAGACAGTCCCAAAGGGTATGTGTGAAGTAATTACTATCCATGTCATTATGTACTTGGCAGTGTGCTGTATAGCAGCACCTACACAGTGTACATCTTCCACTGTACTGATTGCATCTTCTGTTCACCCAGGATTTGTCATTGTAAAGGAGCTGCCATCTTTCAGAGCTGTAGTGTCATTACTTGTGTGCCATTATGATTAATTCCAAAAATCAGTACAGCTGCTTCAAAAGTGCTTCACTTAGACCGCCATTAACCGACCAGCATTTCAGCCGTTATGTAAGACTTAAAAGAACAAAGCAGGAATTGAATTAAAATTTTAAAATATCACTGTGCAACCTTGAGATGAAATGGGCCAAATTAATACGGTGAATGAACCCGGGTTGAGCTCAGTTCAGCTGGAACAGTGGAAGCAGGTTAAATAAATTTAAATCTATCAGTCAGGATGAATTCAAATTAAAGCTGAAACATGTGGGTTTTAGCTGGGATGACTCCCGTCGCTGCAGCTGTAAATCCACATGGCTTTAAAGCAGATTAGAGGCCTGCAGTAAGTATAGTGTTGGATGAGCACACTCATTGTTTACCTCCCATCTCTTCCAAGATCAGCAGAAATCTGCTCATTGACCCGCTGACACATACTGAACTAGATGGCATCACATCTAGACGTGATGAAGTAGGTGTTTTCAGAGTAGTGACATGTTTTCGCTGGATGAAGGTGCTCACCTCATTCACAAACCTGCAGTAAAGCCAGATAGTCAGTTACTGTGCTTGAGAGGTCAAGACATGGAACACAAGATGGTCAGCAGTTTTTGGCCTGTTTTGCTTACAAAGCAGTTACTTACAAGAGCCACATCAGCCAAAGCCATCTGTATTTTCTTAATATAATGGTAATTTTCCTGTCCTGGATGATAGTTTGATTTTTGTTTTTTACCAAATTATTTCTAAATTAATCAAGCTTTCTACTTTTTCATATTTTTGTTCATTTTTGACATTACTGTTATATTCATTCTAAAACAGCCATCTTCCTAATATGATCTGATGACTGAAAAACCTTCCATTGCTACTCATTAGCAAGGTTTGCCTAATGTGATAAGATAGCGACGTGTTTGTTATCCCCAGGTAATGGTTTGGTACAATACAGCATGTGATGCTGCTGTTACAATCAAGCCACAAGTAGCTGAGGGCGCTATTTAGATATTATGGTTGCATAACGTTGTGAAGGCTGCAGTTGCAAATGTGTTTTAAATGATCTCACTTTTAGTATGAACAAGAGCAGATGATTAATTAGATTTGTTGTACATTTTGTTAAAGATTTTGAGATGAAATATGAGGATATTAGGGGAAGAAAATAGTTGTTGTTAGGCTTATTAAGATTAATCCCATCAGTGCAAATTGCTTTGGAAGCAATTAGCATGTGAGGGAAAACAGCCAGGTTGTGGGAATGGTGGCGACCTCTTATAAAAGAGTCTGTCTATTCATGTGCAGTTTGTCACATCGTTTAATTCATGTATGTTATACGGGAAACATTTGTCTCAAAAGTGCATTTGATGCATTCTTCCATTTCACTCCACTGCGTATTGGTACACCTCTATTTGAAGTTAAAGGGGTTTTTATGTTCAAAAATCATATATAATAATAACAATCCTTAGGTGGTTATGAATCAAGAAGCATTTATTGTTTAGCATCATCGTGTTAAGTGGGCTTTCAGCTGCATACTAATATTGTGCATGTACAGTACCAGTGAAATGTTGAGTGCACCCCTGGGGAAGCTCTTTGAAATGGGTTTCAAAGTGGCCTTAATGGCAACATGTTTTCATCTGCGTTATCCTACTGAGTTTTACTTTCCATTTCAAGAGAAAGGAATATGAAAAGGCCACAGTGGTAAAGGTGTAGGAGATTAATTAGAGTTTCTCTCTTGAGCATTTGGCATTTGAGGAAATGGGGATGACTCCGTGGCCTACTTGCTCTGTGCTCCCCTCTGATTTGTGTGGCATAAATGTGTCAGATGTAAAAAAGTTTAACTGAAATACTTTTTCAATTTATACAGCATGGCGTCATTATATTTAGCTTGTCGGCATTAGCGTTAACAAGCCGGGGAGAGAAAAAGGAATCAGCATTGCTTGTCTCGTTTGCCATTAATTATTCCCATTCAATTCAATTTAATCCCCGACCCAGTGTAATAGCATTGTTTTCAATTACTGAATGTCACTTGTGTCTCTGCATGGTGTACGATTACCTCCAATTATATCAGCCCCCCCAGTGAGTAGTTCAGGTATTGATTACTACCAGAGCCCCATTCATAAACCTTCCTCTATTTTTTTTAAATGTACCATTGACCCTCAATAATGCCTCCTTGTCAGGTGCCACCTATGGCCTTGTGAGAGCCCATTCTGGCCCAGGAGTACATTGCAGGCACGACTACAGTAATTCATTGTTGCTTGATGTTCAGCACTTTAACTGCATTAGCTAAATTGCTGTGCTGCACTCTCATTCAAAAGGGCGTTAGTGTGTAAAGGCTTTCTCATCACCTGAGGACAATGGGTGGAATCTGGTAGCGTCTGTCGGGGAAAGAGTAGAAAGCAAATAAAACCTTGGGGACAAAGTGGTGGTTGGTGTCTATTCTCCATGTATTTTCATACCATAGTTTGAGGTTCTGCAGAGCAAGCATGCTTTCTGCAAATGGAATCTAGTGTTAAGTCACTTAACTCATTAGTTTTTACTTTGGTCAGTTTGTCAAAACACAGTAGGTCCTGGGCATTATATTGATATATCACTATCATCGTATGAGACCACATGTTGCCTTCGATTTTGGATATCATAATATTGTAATATGGCACAAGAGTTGTTTTTCCTTGGTTTTAAACATGGATGTATAAACTGGATACAGCGTTGGAGTCAGACAGAATGGCTCGGCTGCCGAGTGATAAAGTCACCCAGCTCTTCTGGCGATCTTCCTCATCAGTTGGGCGCATATAGCAGGCGCAGTAGTGTTTTCTTTAATGCCGCCTCCCACTCCGCAGTCCAGCCTGAGACCGGGTCTTATTCATATGAATGGAAGAAATGAAATAACTCTGGATTTGGTCATTTTTACAACTTTTAGGACCTAATGATTTAAACAAGGGCTATTCAACTGTTTGTTTATCAAATATCTTATTGTGTGAATATTTAGTAAAAGCAACCTACAATATGGTTGCAATATCGATATTGAAGTATTTGGTCAAAAATACTATGCTATTTGATTTTGTCTATATCGCCCAGCCCTAAATCTCACTAGAGGAATAATTAGGTCATTTAGCATCTTATTAGTATATCCTCACAGTGACGAGGGGCAATCTGTGGACCAATAGCTTACACATTAGACGGCAGTATGAAGGGTTGAATTATTCAATCTAAACCAATTTCATAAATTCACACCCAATCTAAGCCACCCAGTCATTTCAGACATTTGATATTTATGATATGGAGATATTATTGCCTGCATATATTAATATAAACTGGCATTACAGACACCTACGTGTATTGGAAGATTATAGGCTCTGGCGTAAGTAGGAGTTGGCTGGATAATCTCCTTCTACTGTTAATAACGATACCCTGTATTTCTCCAGGAGGTGCAGTAAGCTCATTTATGACTGAGATTCATTGCTAAGTGGGCGCCGCCATGCATTTTCACTGTAATGTTATATTGTTTAAGTCGGTGAGTTCCCATCCATGAAATGATTTGTCTTTATTGTGTTGTTGTGTCATCAGTGACTCAATATTACTAGGCCCAAAGGGCATTTCTACATAGCTTTCAAACCCACATTTTGACCTGCGCTGCCTGTTTTGTGTGCAAAATAAGCATCCATACGCCTGAGAAGTTCATTAAAGTTGTGTTAAGTTTTCAATTTGCTTAACTGCTATAGCCCCTAAAATGCAGGAGTTTGCAGAAATTTGCTTTTTCATTGCTTTGTCTGACACTGCTGGAGGACGTAACCCAATGTGGTATGCCTGAAGTAAACATTGTACCCAAAGACTAGGAACAGGTGGCCAAGTATAAATACACAGTACCTTGGAGAGATGGCAGTAACAGCCTTCTCTGCGTCTTCAAACAGAAAGAAAACAAAGGAAGGAAACCGCTCAGCCTATTTAACCGTGGCTTGGTTCAGAGTCTTATAAGCCACTGCTCAAAAGCAATGTCTGTTTTATTTCTTGAGGGCATTTTCATTCAATTTTTATATATTGCTGCAACAGAGGCTGCCAAAAATACATCATACACAGGAAATGATGGTGCTGTGTGATAAGGCTGGCATGTTTAAAAATGTAAATGGAGAGTTTTGGTGTATAGGATTGTGTTTGCATGTATCATTATGGTTTCTATTTATGTGTGCTTCCCACTGATGCCTATGTGAGAAGCCCAGGGTTAAAAGGATTAGAAACCTCTATGGTTATCCAATCAGCCATGGCAGAGTACACCAAAAAAGGGTTGGCAGATGCTCCATTGACAGCAATACAGACCACAGTCATCTTTTTACCACGTTGTATTATCAAAGAGGACGCGTAGTGGAACCATGGTGCTTGGTTCACATTTTTTTGGTTTTACATTGATTTTCTTTTTATCCTTCATCTTCACATTGTATTTCATATTGGGATTTATTTTTTTTCAGTATAAGGCTGATTTTGCAGCCTTCACCTCATTTAGCACACGAACAGCATGATATGCTTTAAAACACACCAGTACACACCCCGTGAAGATCTCCTTGATCCTTAAAATTGCCTCTTACATCTCTTTGAAGAGCCACCAGAGGCTACAGCCAACACCTGATGGTTTCACATGATTTGACTTCAGAACCGGAGTTACTTATTCAACTCACCGAACCTAGTCTCACTACCAAGTCTCACGTTTAGAGCTGCAGCGGTGGAATCATTTCATCTGCTTTAATGGTCTTCTCAGCCGTTTGATCGAACACATTTTGAGCTGATTATCTGGTTGAAAAGTTATATAAAGTTAAATTAAAGACCACCTTTTTAGGTGGCTGCCTTTCAGGAAGTTAGCACCCAAAAATTACTCCAGCATGTGTCTTGTTTGGAATAATTAGTCAGAAAAAATCAGTAGAAATGTCCATTACTGATAAAGGCGATATTGCTAACATTTTGTTTGTTGTCCATTAATTAGGAATACTGATAGTTTTGATAGTGATAATAATAAATCAACAAAGACAAATGTAAGCTGGTGTTCAAGAAATACTAGTCGTCAGCAATGATTTGTAGCAAACCAGGAAAAGATGATCCATCACTTGTCTTGCTGGTGTCTTAATACACAGATGAGCAGGTCTACCTGGTTCCACAAGGACTAAAATGCAGATTATATGATTATTTTGTTTATGCATTTTTATATTTTTCAACTTTGAAAAAATGCTGCATGATCATGTTCTATGCAAAAGGTTTTATTTGTCAAGTTAAGTAGTTTGTCATATTGTTCTTGAGATTTGTAAGTAAGAAAATGACAATTTATGACAATTTCACAGAGAAATCAGTTTGCTGTTTTACCATGAATGGACTGATGATGATGGGCTATTTAAGGGTTAAGTTTCAATCTCTGCTATACTGATACCAACAAAATGTCATTACCAAAATCATTCACAATAAAATAGAATTTCCTCTGTATCAACATATTTCTCGTATTGTTAAAGCGTTTTTTTTAGCACATAAAGGGTTCTGACTTTGTAGAAACACAGATTGTCACCCTGTCACTCTATAATACTACTGCTGTCCAAATCTTAGACACAAATCCTCTCTATTTTTATTCAGATTCAGACTGAGGCCCACACTCACTACGAACTTCTGCCAAAGTGACACCATGGGAAGTCATTGACTGTACACTCTTCCTAGCAGTGACTGTCATAGACTTGTATTATAAAATGGTACAGCATTATTTTGCCCAACTAAGATTTAGGTGAGGACATTCAGAGCACCAGCTTCCCCTGAATAACTGATGCTATCAATGGTGGCATGAAGACATTGTGCAATGAGTCCAGCAGGGTATAATGGCTGTTGTCAGGGAAGTAAAGGAAGGCTTTTTCATCCTGTAACCTCCCAATACAAATTGTGCTTTAGGGCACAAACATGCTAGCTTTAGCGGACTGGCCTTAAAGTGGAGCCATACATTCTGTGCTTACTATTGGTGATAAGATGGACGATTTTAGCACTAAAACAAGAAATCTGCAATATTTGCTCATACTCACATACTTTTCCCACCCTCCACTGTGAATTTCTACATGTTGCATTCAATAAAAACAGGAAAACATATAATTTTTTGTGCGGTATTAGTTTAAGCAGACTGTGTTTGTCTATTGGTGTGACTTAGATGAAGTTCAGAACTCATTTTATGACCAATTTATGCAGAAATCCAAGTAATCCCAAAGGGTTCACATACTTTTTCTTGCAACTGTATATGAAAATATGCAGAATATATGCAGAGCTCCCTTGCAGCGCCGTATTGGTGGATTTGCTACCGAGGTTCTTTATGAAATGCTATTAGTTGTCCAGCAACTCTACGTGTCATGTTTGTACAAGAACATTCTCAGCTGCCTGACAGTCAGCATTTTCAATTTAGCCCTGCAGTATCCAGCTGTGCTCTCAGCTTGATGCACAGCCCACTTCTGCTCTTACTCTGTTGTTCATAATTCGTCTTGTCCTCACTGCTGTGTCTCTTCTCTCAATTTATTTTGATGTCTCAGTAGTAAAAAAAATGAAGCTGTCTTTAAAGCCTTAATTCTGCCACAAGTTGACTCTGGCTTCTGGATAAATGGACATAGCTGAACATTTTCTCAATGGGCTCGGTCAGTAGTTTTGGTGATTTTGGCTCTCTTTTCCTGAATTTGCTTTTCATATAACTTAGCTTTCCCTTTCTGCCCCTGTTTGAACTTGGTGAAATGTGTTTTTGGCCACAAACTTGAGCTGCCTCTCTCTAGGAGTGTTTCAGAGGGCCAAGCTAGGGATGCAGCCACCAGCTTCATTCTTTCTTTCTGAGTGAGCAAAGTGTTTTCCCCCAGGTAGCCTCTCTTTGCTTGTTGTCCTCGACTTACTGTAGCAGTTATGGTCCATTGCATCATATCTGTGTCATTTCTTAAACACGTTCTGGAGAGACTCAATACGAGGAAACTGTTTGCAGAGTGGGATTTTCAAGAATTATGTCACACAGCGGTATCACAAAGACAGACTCTGATGAAAAGTTGAAGATGCAGCCCAGAAGTTCCCAGAGTTCCTACAGCTTTCTCCTGAGATACGTCTTGTGATGTATTTATCATAAAGTATCTCTGATGGAAAGTTTAAGGATTTCTTTTTGTTGTGCCAAGACACTGAAGAAACCACCCAGAAAAGGCTCGAGAATAATAGAGACATCACAGCATTTACCCCGAGGACACCCTGAGGTAGACCTACCCACAATACCCTCTGTTCTCTACTGCCTTTCTAGCAGGTCGAAACTCTTGTACCCTCCAGGATTTTAATCCTGTGTATATGGCAGTGGGCAACTCCGAGGTCTGAGAAGTGAAGCCAATGCAGAAGTGCCATAAACGTGCATTCTTTCTCTTCCTTACATTGTAAACATTAGTTTAAGGTCTCAGTCCCTAATTTCAAATCTTCTTCAATACAGCATGATGTTTATTTAGTAAATTATGTCAAACAGACCATAAAGCAGGTTAGTCATGGCTACCTTGTGATTGACATGTCACTGGTCTGGGATGTTTTTAACCCTTTCTCAGTGTGTTTTCAGGTTATGGAAGTTAATTAGAACAGTTTTGGTGGCCTGGAAATGTCTTATTCAGTGTTCGATTGTACTTATCGCCACCCTTTTATGTCAGTTCTGGTTGCAAACAAGATAACGACAGTCAAAATGCTGAACTCAAGGCTTCAAAACGGTAGTCCACAAACCAATGAGTGACATCACGTAGACTATGTCCACTTCTTATATACAGTCTATGGTATATGGCAAAGCAACGAACACAGGAAGGCGCCGGCAGCGGCGATGATCATGACAACAGCAGTGGGGAAGACAATGATGAAAATAATGAGCATATGGACGAGTAGGTGGTGTCGCTAATAAACTGTCATTCTAGACAATATTCACATTTTAATTATGGTGAATGAGCTTTTCTCATTATCATTAGCTGTGAGTTGCTGTCATTAATGTCACATTTGATTGAATGTGCTGTATTTACATCATTTATTTTTGTGCTCACCTACACTTGCTGAAAATATTTTCTTGCAACCATTCATCACACAAGGATTTACAAAGAAATCTATCTCAGCAGCAAGGTGGTAGAAAAGAAGACAGAAACAAATCACAGCTCAGGGGTGTCATCCAAAACCTTTATTTTAACCACAGGAGATTTGTGTATTTATTAACAATTACTCATAAATCATTTTGGAGTGGAGAAGCTTAAATAGACTTTAGAAGATGGGAGGTGTATTGAATATTGAAGCCAAGTTTTTGCTCTTTGCCTAGTCTGCCTCTGTCCTGGGGTCAGTGTGTAATTACCTCGGCTGTAAGCTCTAAAGTTTCACATCCAGAGCTGCTATACAGCTACAAGTCAGCACTATTCTGCAAACTTGTGTGGCCTTGTCCCTACAGCATTTGATCTTTAAGTACAATGATGTCTCTAATCAAACTTACTTTCACTGTTTCCAAGAATGTGTGAGTCACTGTGGCAACAGTGTTCGGTTCGAAGCAGGTTCAGGTTTCATGGAAATCATTTGATTACCAACCAAAGGATCTGTGAACCTCGACGAGTCCCTCCTTCACAGTGTCACAACTCTGGGTTGTTTTGATTATGTAAGAGCCGTACCATGGAAGAAGTCGAATGCTCCACGCTGTGCCCCCACAATGCTTTATTGACAGTAAGACTAAAATATCACAGCAGAGGCTTTTATCGTTTAGTGCGATAGCAAACCTCAGCTTGAGAACTTCTTATTTTTTTTTTCATCCAGGCAGGTGGAATAAAAAAAATGTTGAGCAAACTCCTTTATCTTAGGGAAGTCTATTGATTCCATGAGTCTAAAAGCAGTTTGACATGGTGCAAGATCTACAGCTCCATCCCGCCTGACTTATCTCTGATTCAGAGCTGGTTAATCCAGCATATGGCACGCAGTGAGGGAGTGATAAATGTTGTGTTTTTGTGCTGTGAGGAGAAACAGAGGGAGAGATCACAGGATACAAGAAACAAGACGCACTTTCATAGTCGAGACAAAAGAGTCAGAACCTGAGGGACATGTTTCCGAGTGCACGCATGCTGCTTCTGGCGGTACCGTCGACTAAGAGGTGTGTGTGCAGCTGGATTTAAACAAACTCTGTTTTTCGAAGTTGATGTTAGTGTGCATTAGTTTGGGTTTGTGCACTCATATCTGTTTTTAACTAATCACAAATCATTTTGACAGCTTAAATACTTTTCTAAGCTACAAAGTGTGTGTTCAAGCACATGCGTTAATATTCAGGTGTAACCCGGTCTCACTCCTAACTCGTCAAATACTGCCGTTTGGTATGTGCCCCGCAGCATCTGAAACCTTTAGCGACAGTATGTGATGAACCAGGGTTTCAGCTAACTCCAGTGTAAATCCACCCAGTGTTTTTCGATGTGACATATTATTAATGACTGTCGGTAGGCAGGAGGAGTGGTGAATGGGTCAAACAAACCAGACTTTTAAGAAAGAAGTGGTGTTTGTGTCCCGTGTAAAACTAAAAGTAACGTTGATTTATTTTGTCATGTCAGTCGTTCGTCACTTGACTCCTTAACCCGTTGTCACTCCCAGCTCGCCCAATACCACTGTTTGGTAAGTGCCCTTTGCCCTGAGGCACTATGTGACAAACCAAGCTTGTCAACCATGACTGTGTCCTAACTCTACCTGAGTGGCTGTGTTGCCTAAACCTAACTTCCTGTGAAAAGATGTTTATTTTGAAAGGACACTATGCATGTAACAAGCATATATTGACACGCTGTCCCTGGTCCGTCCAAAACTAACACAAGAGGCGTGTCCATCTCCGATACCGAGGGGAACGGATTTGATGAGTTGGAAGTTAGAATGAGTTGTCATATGTGTGGTGTGTATTGAGGTTCAACATTACAGTGATGTAACGTTCAGGGCTTAAGCATGTGTGTCACTGTCAGAGAGCGTAACAACAAGAGAAAATCCCATTAGCTGCAGTAAAGCGGAGTGATGGGATGCTTATTTAATGCAGCAGAATAGCCGGTCCCATTGTTGCCAGAATCTGCCAGGTGTCTTGGTTTGATTGCTTGATGAAGAAATCAAGACCCCCCTTCGCCCGCCAAATACAAGACTTTAAAAAAAACCATAATGTATACACTTAACCTTTGTTCCACCTCATTACGGAAAACAAAGAGACATGATGCCAGTTTTGTCTATGACACACGAGCTGGCACTTGAAGGGAACTCAGCCTCCTATGATTTGGCAATGAGAGGGTGATGAGAGGCAGAGTGGGGAGAGACATAGGGAGGGAGGGAGAGACCCCCAGAAGAAAGAGATTGATCACTGAGTGGGTGGAAATGTCAGTGTGCTCCAGGCTACGCATTTTCCATGTGGAAGCTGCCATTTGTGCTCTGTTACACACTTCTGTCTAATGTTCTCTCACCTCCCGAGCCCCTCTCTTTGTCCTCTGCTTTTCTGTATCACTCACAGATATGTAGAGGACGATATTCCCATTTCACCAACATTTGGCTGATATTCGCCTTGTTGACTGCCGTCAGCCGATTGGCAAACGAGATTACGTTCACTGATAGCAGTGGCCGATGTTTATCTGTTGTGTTGCATCAATTTCGGACTGGCTAAATGTTGGGTTGGTTATTTGCAGTCGGACTCAGGCAACAGTAACCAGCTGCTGAAGAATCCACTGGGTGTACACAACTCTGGTATGATGATGGGTGCCATGTGTGCGTGTGGTTTGTTTACAAACAAAAGTCAAAGAAAAAGTCAGCCATGACAGATATTGCGCTGTCTTAGAGAAAGATCAGCGACATCAACATCGATATGTTCAACGAAAAATGAAGCAGTAAAACATTGGCTTCAAAACAACCATGGGATCGGACCTAGCATCCTTCATGCCCTGCAGCAGTCTGTTGTTGTGAGCAGAGTGTAGCAGCACGTCAGGCTGCCGCACGCCACCATAGTCCCGCTGTGGGTCAGCTGCAGCAGCGAGGCCCAAGGATGCACCATGCACCAGCAGAGCCGGGCTATCTCTTCCACCACTAGTTCACCAGGTAGTCCACCGCAGATGGCCTCACTCTCTCAGATGGAACTAAAAAATGCTAAAATGGTTTGGCAAATGACTTGGGCAGCCTTTAATATACCTGGACGGTCCACTCAAGTAAGGCTATGTATGACACACACTGTGTGTAATTACATTTAGTTCATGTTTCACAAAAAAAGTACTGAAGGATGCTTCTCATTGAGTCTGTAGTTTCATAGCAGCAACAGGGACTTTTGAAATCCCTTTTATTTTTCTTTCATGTGACAGAGAGAAGTGCATTAAAGGTCATACATTTGTATGATTTAATTTTTGCTCATGTAAAGAGTGTAATGAAATGCTGAATGAGTTTAAAACAGCTGTAGATGACTGTGTTTCCCAGCAAAAACAAAATAAGCAATAACAAAAATGTCGACACTGGCACTGACTATCGGACGAATTGTTATCTTATATATCTGTATATTCCCAGAGTTCAGTGCATCCCTACTTTTGTTTATAAGAACGGCTTTGCCCACATTTTTTACACATCAGATGTTTGTCTCTGGTAGTGCTATTTTGATAATGCTTTTGCAGCTTTACAAGTAGGTTTTTGTTCCCTTCCTTTCATCCCCACAATCCTCCTCCCCGCCTTACATTTTGTCCTCCTCTCTGCTCCTCTCCAATTTTCTCCTCTCTGCTTCCTCCAGAGGAAGTCAGTGCTTTTCCTTAATTGACTGGTTTTGTCAAACTCCCATATCCACCGTTTAAGGATGGGGGTTTGGAGGAGAAATATGTGTGTGCAAATGACTTAGTGTTTTTATTGTTGTTTCCCTATGCTTGTGTGTGTGTGTTTGTGTGCTCACAGCATATTACTGTGCTTTACCCCCTCCTCTAAGCCTTCCGCCAGCCGTGTTAGCTCGCCCACCCAGGAAAGCCAGGATTTGCAGAGAGGACCATAATTATAATCAATCATATGGCAAAGCCACTTCTGAGACTCGCAGGAGTTTCAGCCTCCAATGCCCCACTGCTGAGCAGCATGAGCCCACCAATTAGGACCCCTCAGCTCAGCACTGTATACTCCAGCTCAGTCACATTTTTGAGGAGGGGATCCTCTTGGCAACAATCAGCCAACATGTACACATATACAGCATGCAGAAAACACAGCAGGACGCATGTTGTTTGTTCTGTGCTCAGGCTGGTTTGTTGATGGGATAGTCATGGCAGGTGAACACCACCCTTGTCTTGCTTGCAGGAAAACCTGAATTTCTTCATGGCATGGATTCACGTAGAAAAGCTTTGATCATGCAGTATGTGAGTCATGTATCACTAAAGCTGAATGTGCATGGCATCTATCGACCACATGCAGCAACACATTGTCTCTCCCAACACGTCATTACATGACGTGTTGGGAGAGACAATGTGTTGCATAGTTGCATAGTGTCTTCTCAAAATAAACTTCCATTTCCACAGGAAGTTACTGTAGGTTTAGGCAACACAATGACTTGGTTAGGGTTAGGAAACAGTCATGGTTGACAGTAACTTCACTGACTAGCGACTTCTAACTACTCACACGACTCACAGGACTGACAATATCGACAAGTCACATGACTAAAGACTGACATGACAAAATAAGTCAAGATACTTTAACCCGGGTTTCATACGGGACACGAACACCGGTCTCCTGGTTGAAAGTCTTGCCCTTAGCAGACTCTCACACTGTAGGGAATGGGAATGTGACGTCACCCACAGCAAGTGCAGGTGCAATCCGCTGCCAGTCAGACACAAAAGTAGGCTAATGTTATGGGTTTCATTCTGCAAGATACTGGTAGATTTACACAGTATTAATGGACGTTTTGTTAGTATTCTGTCTGCAAAACATTGGCTAGCTTCTCTTTGTCGGGTGATTGTATTGGCATTTGGCTTGTGGATCTTAATGTTATAAACCTGTATGTAAATTGGACATTGGCCTCCAAAGATCAACATATTTTAAACTGCTGACAGGTTGTCACTAACGCCATCAATGACCGTAATGTGTGACAAACTGTCAAGCTCCTCCTAATTCGTAAAGATCCTTAACGAACTTCACCCCTTTGCCTCTGACAGCTTCTTCTTATGTGGGTATTTGTCTTTTGCACGTGCTTTATACCTTTCTGATGTTGAAGGATTGACAGATGACAGATGAATAGGATGGTGATATGCTGTATAATGACTACTGTTGCTCTGTACGCTGTCCTCCAAAAATGGAGGCGTGTCCCAGAATGCTCCGCAATTCCCATTCCCTATTTACTACATCACCAGCTCCAGCCGTCAAGTTCGGAGTGAGACCGGGTTGGACACAGTGGTTTTTACAGTTTTGTTTCATATTGCTACGGTATCTTGCTCTTTGCCATTTTTTTTCAGCAAAGCTTATTGTACACCAGTTCTACTTTTGCCATTTAATGCTAAAATGATAAAACTCACCCAGCCCTATTTCCTGATTATTCTTTGCCAATGAGATGCCTGAATCTATGTTTTATAATTCAGAGCTATTATGCAAGAGTTTCTTGCATCATCGGTTATTTTTGTCCTTTAAAAAGAACTCAATAAGAGGGCACACTCATGCGGAAGATTTCTCTTCTCCACTTTGATTACAGAGCTGGCAGGTTGCAGACAAAACCTACTTATGCAGTTTCTACTGTGGGATCAGTGCATGCCCGCAGGCCAAGCTTAGTTGCCAGATGCACTGGCCCCTATGACAATCTCCCTAATCTGATTAATCTCCATCCACACACCACATCATATGCACTGTATTTGTGCAGCGATATTTCTTGTTAGTATGTGTGTGTTCAGACTGTGACCCCCATTGATCGGATGGAGAGATTTGTCGAGCAGGATTTCTAGCATTTAATTGCGGATTTGACTGTATGCACGTTTTCTGCATGTGCATACTGTGTATTAGTGGAAGTGCGTATGTGTACTTCATACAGGTGCATGCATGTGTGTGTGTGCAGGTCTTTTAAACGTGCGTGGGCGCACATGTAAATGTATTTGCAAACACAATGGTAGATGAATGCTTATGTTGAAAAACGGAAATCCCTCCACATTACAAGATATAGATCATAGAGGCATTTAAGCCTCGTCAGTCTAAACATACAGTACATGGATAAGTGTGGCCCATGTTTTGTTCCAGCAAATGGCTGAATATCAGAGAGGAAATGTTATTATTGACACCAAATGCAGAAATACCTTATCATCAATGATTTCTGTTAGCTAATAACAAAGAGGTCTGTGAAAACCAGTGCAGGTTTTTAGTGTTGCCCTGTCAGTGAGCTGGATTCAAGGTGGTGGATTTATTCACATGACAAAAACTCAGAGTAAAATGCCCCAAACATGCAGCTTTTCTGGCCCTCTCACACTGAAGATAAGATGTCATTGTATTTGCCCTTTCACACTTTTGTTCTTATAGATTTTGTCTTCATTGTTTTTTGCTCAAAATGAAATGGAGAAATTTCTGAAAAATGTGTGTGCTGCAGGCTGTGATTGTGAGTGGTACTGTGTATATACAGTATCTGTGTTCTTACGCGTCCCCTGTGGTGTGCATTGGAGAGTGGAGGACAAGGCAGTGGCTTGTTCTGTGCAGTTCGCACACTGCCTGGGTGATGTGAGTGGCCTCTACTTGATACATGGCACCCTACGGACACAGGCTATAGAATCAGATCAAATCAAATCAGGTTTACTCGGCACATCCAAAATCCTGCACACTATGATTAGTGGAATTATTATGAGCCTGTCTCCAGGCTATATATATATATATATATATATATATATATATATATATATATATATATATATATATATATAATAGATAGATAGATAGATAGATAGATAGATAGATAGATAGATAGATAGATAGATAGATTGATTGATTGCAAGGAAATAATAGAACAATATAACACATTTCATTTTCAGAAAATATTGTATGTATACTATAACCTGTGCATACAGTTTATCATATGCAGTGTATGGCAGGTAGGTGAATTATTACATGAATTGTTTTTACACTGCTCTCTGAAACCCATTATTTCCAACTGCTTGTGTGGCGTAACTACGGCAGCGCAGCGCACACCGAATATTTTGAGTGCAACACACTATAAAACCGGTTTTATCTTTGCTGTGGTCTCCAAAACCAAAAAAGGCATCATTGCATATTGTGCATGAAGTGCAAAGGCTCCGCAACCTGTTGCAACGCGTTGGTCGTGCACCTCTGCATTTTTGTACCTAGGTGCCTGCCACGCATGAGGACTTTTCAGACATAACCGCCTCAATAAGATAAAAGCAAATAGCTTCGATTAAGAAGTGGAGTAATGAAATAGAAGGCCAGTTTGTTTCTAAATGCTTTAAAAGCAGATCTCTATTTTGCCAGCTGAATCGAATAGTTTGCAGGATACTTCACTTCAACACTTCAACCTTCATGTCATTATATTACATTTAATACTTGATTTCTTTCTTTACAGGGATTGTATAAAGGTGAAATGAAGTATGTCCATGAATATGAGATATGAGTTTACAGTTAATTACAGCTCTTTCCTGCGCTGAGGAGTTTGGTTTATGGCTTTTTGGCGGTCACACTCGTTGACTTCATGCTTCTTTACAGAACTTTTTTGTATGCTCTTCGGAGAATACTGCAAAGGTTGTGGTGTACCCGACATCTTGAAGGTCTGTGCCACAGTGCATTGTGCAAGCATAAGCAAAGCTGTAGCCACTGTTGCTGACTGGAGGTAAGCCCACACAACCCACAGCCAGCCAGCCTTCTCTTTCAAACATACACTTTATGTTAGGGAATAAACTTGCCCAGTACACGCCAGGAACCAAACTAACATTCAGTCTTGGAAGTCATAAATGATGTGAAGTGAATTATATATGATGAAAGTCACGGGTTCAGGACCCAGATGAGAGAAGAAAATCCTCCTGATCTGTTTGGCAGTGAGGCAGCTGTAGCACCTCCTTAAGCAGAGAGAGGAGTCTGTTGTCGGGCTGATGGAGATCTTTTATGACCCTCTCCTGGACCTCCTGTGTAAATGTTTTGTAGGTTTGACACTGGATGGTGTGTTCAGCTGACCTCACCACCCTCTGCAGGGCCAGGTAGTCCTTCTTGATGCTGTTCCCAAACCAGAAATACACAGTGTTTGTGTGAATTCATAAATTAATGTTGTGCATGTGTTATACAAGTATTATTAAGTTGTGATAGAGTTTCTGGATCCGATACATCTAATGAGATCACACTGTTGGAGTGATTTTGTATATTTGTATGCATGCGTCACTGTGTATGGATTTACCATAAGATTAAAAAAAAATCTATCAGCCCTGTAACCTTTGGCCCATACATTGTTTTACCACTCCATCTGATCCAATTTGCATTTTATTAAAAAAGAAAAGATCTGCACATCACAGTAAAACGCTGTTTTGGGGCAGAAATCTTCTTTGGTGTAATTGATTCCAATAGGAGAGCAGTTCTTCATCTTTATCCTGCCCTGGGAGTTAATTTTTAGACAATCTCATTATACTAGCTCATATTTCTAAGCATGCCTAGGTTCGGGTACAAATTGTCCTTTCATCTTTTTGCTGCACTGCTCAGCTAGTGCTCGCCACCGTAAGGGGAGTGGGAAGTTCACCAATTCATCAACGTTTTTTATCAATTCTCTTGATATCACCTCTTAATTGAGTGCTGCCTCCTGAGTGAACTGAGGCCAGCTCAGGGTACAGCAGAAACAAACTGAGTGGACAGTCTACCCTACAACCACAGGGAGATGGAGTGTTAAGGAAAGAAAATGCCTTGTCACTATTGTGCCAAAAAATATAAAAAAAACTAAGCTGAACTTTGTCAAACTGTCATGCACTGAACTCCACATAGTAGCTCATGTTTAAACTACAGGGCCAACCAAAGCCTGCCAGGGCTTATTCGTTATTTAGCCACAACTTAACCCAGTTCCCCGTCCCCAAACATCAAAATTCTTGTTCTTTTAATATCTTGTTGCCAACAGAAATCACCATCCAGCTGGCCCGCAACTCCGAATAAACTAATGGTGTTTTTTGATCCGTAAAAATTGTGAACTGGCCATCTGGCAAAACCCCACTTGGCTGTGCTGAAGTTTATTCAGTGACAGTTGTAACTGTCTGTGGTGTGAGATGTTGTCAGATCTGACTACTGGATCTTGTTGTGCCTTCAGCTCACCTGTTCTGAAGAGCAGGTTCATTTTTTTCATAGAAGTGAATAGAAATTTGACAGATGTCGCCATCCTGTCTGCGACTGTTTTGGCTGCGATGGAGGCTTTGACCTGCTGTTGCAAACAGCAAATTAATGTTGATCCCATAACATGGTCATTTAATATAGCATGTATTGTGTGAGTGTGTGTGTATATATACTACGGCTTTGCATGTAATCAAATTTCAATTACAATTACGGCTTTTAATAATTATGAAAACAAGATAACATAAAAAGATTATTGTGCTACGTCCTGTTTCATAATTATGCTCTCATTTACTCGCCGCATTATGGATCAAGAATATCTCGTTTCTTTACAGCAGTGCCCCAGTCAGGGCAGCTATTTGGTGTTGGAGGATGCCCTTGTGGGAACTCTCCCTGAGGCTGGCTGGCCGCTGCTGGGCGTGTCAGTGGCGCGCCACCACTGGCTCTGGATTGGCTTGAAAAGAGCCTGGTTGAAGGTGGCGCTTTACAGCGCACCTCGCCTGGACCTCGTCACTCAGTGCTTGCTGTGTCCTCTGTCTGAGGGACAGAGACAGGGACACTGTCAACTGGGACGGACTGTCCTCACTACAGCCATGAGTTTCTTTGCCGTGTCATTACCATTCATATCTATACAATCAGTGTGTTTATGATTAAATGGTTTACCAGAGCGCAACATATATCTAGCCTCTTAATTTTGCTCTCAAAGTGAACCAGATAGATGCATTTAACTTAAAAATTTATGACCCAAAATGTTCTTTCCAAACGCTTGATGTTTCCAAAGTCCATCAGTAACCATGTTAAATAATTAATTACTATTATCAAGCAGACTTACTTTCTCTATATTGAGGTCTCCACTGTATCAGGATGGATGACATTTGACCCCTACAAACTGAGCCCCAGTTGGAGGCCTGGAGACCTGCTGCTGTTTGCCATCCAGCAGGTTTACTGCAGCCCTATTATACTCATCTCTCTCTCACACACACACACACACACACACACGCCTGCACGCATGCACGCACACACACAACACCATCACCACAATCCAGGTCCTAGATTATAGTGTCCTACATGCGATGGATATTATTGAACTAGGTTACTGCTAATCAACAGCATGCCCATAAGCACAAGAACAGTAAGTGTGCATGTGTGCAGAGCATATAAGATTGATTGGGTGCATATTGGTTGGTTAGTTTGTGGGTGCCTTTTTATGTATACGTGTGTCCCTGTTAAATCACCAGTACAGTGTCATTGCTGCACTATAAAACTAGCTGTGGCTAACAAACATGATTGTAAAAAATATACGACGGACACAAGCTTTCTGGAAATGCCATCCCCTGTGGTAGATTAAAATATTAAACTTCCTTAGTGGTTGGCTTCTGCAGACATCCTGTGTTAATCTGGATGCCAACATGTAGTCAGCACTCCCATATTCTGCCACATTGATTTATACATGCACATGCAGTATATTCACATACATATATACAAAATATAATATATTGTATGGTGAAAGGCTCCAGTGACACTGTAAAAATAGATGACAGTGTGACTGGTGCTGCAGCAACTGAAAAGTCATTACTGCTGGCCTAGATATTCACATTAACACCCTTTTCCTTTGGTGTCATCACACACTTAAGCTCAATATGCGTCCACATGCAAATACATATACATTACATGCACAAATCCACTGTTAGGTCTCACACAAAATTCAGTTTGCTCCTTCACAGTCGCCAAATACACATTTATAACACGACACCCTAAATTCATTGTATCTCTTCATGTGCCACTGTACAATACAATTAAACATGCATTTCCTCCAGCTCCGTGCTTTTTTGCCTGAATGAAAAGCTAATGGTCTGCTGCTGCTTGAGTGGATTGCAGAGCCTCCTCACACTCTGAATCTTGTTTTGCATGAGCTGTAATTGCTTTGACATTGTGGTTGTATGACAGAGTGGTTGTCAGCATGCCTTTATGATAAATTGAACTGCATATGAAAATATTGCACTTTGGAGGGAAGGATGTGCTGCATGCAAATGTCGTAATAAAGAGAGAATGTATGAAATGGATAGTCAAACTTGCTGCAGTAGTGATTATCAGGGTTACCATATGCTTTTGACCATGAGAGCCATTTCATAGTCAAATACCAAATTTCTATCGACTCAACCTCTCTGTGCTTTCTTCTCCTTGCTTAGGGTTTCCTTGTTTCTTTTGCTCTGATTTTTTAGTGACTTTAAATGAGAAAACATTGTTTGAAAGTGAAATTACTGAGAAATCACGGATGAGTGAAGAAGGTGTTTACACCCTCTGTGTGCAGTGGGGGTGGTGGGAAGAGGCTGGTGTCTAATCCTGTTGCTCTCAGTAAACATCGCCGATGGAAAGAGTGGATCACCGAGAAGTACTGCTGTACTGCAAGTGTGTTCTAAAACTACAGCAAACACCCGTTGAGCAGGTACTTATTCAGATTCAGCAGAGTAGGAACGTCACAAAATCAGAAATTTGCGTGCTGATACCAAGTATCAGTAACATTCCATGATGCTCAATACCAATTTGATACCATGGTAAAAAACAAAAGTAAAATAATAATTCGATGTACTTCAACATACATTTCTTCATTACTCTTTGCATATTGTTTTCTGTTAGGAAGTCATATTTCCCTCTCTATTACCTCTATATTATTATATATTATATATTGCTGTCTCCTTCAAACAACCAGAGATGCTCCGAACTGATCTGATACCAGTGTTTAATTAACAAGCTGTGTGCCTCACTGTGTGGAAGTGACTGGGATCATTCTTTTATGACTGAAACATTACTTTTTTTTTGTTTTGTAAAAACATGTTACAAATAGATATATAGATATACATTTACTGAATTGATATTTATTATTAAAATGTTAAATCTTATGAACTTGGTAAAAAAAAACAACTTCAAAATTTAGTGAAAATTTGAATAGGAATTAAAATTACAGCATATAATTCATTTATAATTCATAATTCATTCAAGTTTCTCACCAAAAACTACATTTTTACAAGATTACCTCTGAAGACATCATGGTAATGCTACAATTATCCTTTGCCCAATAATCATCTATACAAAATAGAGCATGAACACGTCATGATGTGACTCAATGAACATGCCTTGTTGAAGTCGGCAGCACAAGAGATGGTTAACAATAGCAGCAAGCAGCTTAAGCACTATTGATCCCCCCTTTAAACGTATACAGTACTGTGGACCTTGACAGGCAATAAACATGCAAATGAGAATGTGAAGCGGATACAGTTGATTACCTGAGGTTAAATCTGAATTACAATCCAATGAAAAGAGAGTTTAATATGCAATACAACTTGTCAAATACAATAAACCCTCTTTTTAACAAGCTAACCAAGTGCCTATTATTTTTTTCAACAATTACCAAAGGATCCTTATTTATTCAAGAGCACATAACCCCACAATCTTTCACATCGAGGCTAAGAAGAACTCCGCCCAGTTATCTGTTTTGCGTTTTTATTCTCATCAATGAATTTGTGGAAATTGGAAAGCCTTTTCAGGCTTCAGGGGTGATTCTTTCTTATTTTATCAAGTGTTAAATGTTTAGCCCCACTGCTATATCTGTCCCAGCCACTGATGGTTTCAGACATGACATTACCGTCATCATGGTAAAGGTTGACTTAATAAGCGGATTAGTGACCCAGGAGGCAGACACCCATGTACTAGAGAATGGCCAATGGCACATCCACATTAATTAGTTATTCCACTTCCAGATCTTTCCTTAAAGCTGCAGTAGCTCAGTCTGTAGGGACTTGGCTTGGGAACCGGAGGGGTGACCCATCAAGTCCCCATATGGACCAAGTACTGAGTGTGTAGCTGGAGAGGTGCCAGTTTACCTCTTGAGCACTGCCACGATGCCCTTGAGCAAGGCACCAAACACCCAACTGCTTGGGGCGCTTGTCAGGGGCAGCCATCTCTCCATTACGCCATTTATAAAGGCCCTGTTTGTGCATGTATATATTTCAAGCCTGTATGTACTGTATAAAAACAACAACAGAGTGAAAAAATAAAATAATTTCCCCTCAGGGGATCAATAAAGTGTGTCTTCTTCTTCTTCAGTTGGCGAGATTGGAGCAAATGTGATTAAAAATTGTTATTTTTATAAAACGGTCGCTATATCCTGACAGTAGTGCATGAAACGGGTAACGCGAGCCTCCGTGTCATCTGGTGCTCCTAACGGCATCTGCAAGATTTCACAGATCTGACCTGAGGTCTGCTGTCTAGCCGCCATCTATGACAGCCGGCCATCAGTCACTCATGAGCTCCCACCAAATGGTCAAACTAGGCAGCGCTGATCAAATATGAATCAGTGTTGTGTTACTTTAATGCCTGTTTCTCGCCTCAGATGCTTTCAGAATCACCTTGCAGTGCACGGTTTAGCTGTAAAATTGGGAAATTTGACAGAGCCATGAGGAGGTGCACAGCTCTACTTATAGTATTTCTCAGAGCAGTTGAATTACAATACGCTGAGAGGTTATTATGGAATTTTTGCCCAATGATGCCAAAAAAAAATGTTGCCTACTTCAGCTTTAACCGTTTCATAAGATACGACATGACCCAGATCAATTTAGTTGATTTTTTTCTGATTCATCATGATAGATGCTGGCCTTTAACCATACATATAAACAGACTCCACACACACTGTTTCACCACTGAAGGGGAACAAATATTCAGGTGCTTAAAGATTCACTAATGAGCTCATTAGTGAGATGCCACTGACTGTCTCTAAGTGCAGAACACATGCAAGCGACTGAGAGCGGAGCACATATGGATATTTACTTCACTAGCAGAGTGTGCTTCTCCTTGTTGAAGAGCGTGCAGAGGGCTCTCAAGTTTTTTTATTTTTTTTTATTTTCTCAAAGTAAAGTTCATCCCTGTGAGCAAATAGGATTTTATTAATTCAAGTTTAAAAATAAACAATAATTAGCAGAAACTTTCATTTCAAGCTTTGCAAGCCACCGGGGAATGTACCGCTGTAGATTCAGCTTCACAGGTACTGATTTAATATGCCTGCACGTACACATGCATGGATTAGCCTAGAGTATCATAGAAATCCTCAGACACACGTACGCACATCAGGTTGGCATACTGAAACTTTAACCACCCACCTCGAGTAATTACTGCATGAACAGTTCTGAAGCATCAACAGGCAGAATGGAGCACCTCATAGTCCCATCTCTCTGCGTCTTTTCACAGCAGTCGTGTGGAGTGGAGGTAGTATGGAGAAGAGATAAATCACTTTATTACAGTACATCTGCTTAAACGGGAAGATGACATACTGTAGTGTCAGTGAAAAATGCATCATGTCTTGAACTTTAACATACAAAGGCCTGTTAAGAGGCATGGGGATTTTGATGATCTTTTTACCGCAGTCTTTCTCTCAACATCTGCAATTTGGAGTCTCATGCTTGGTGGCAACGTGCAGCACGCCTTCCAAGAGGAATCCTAATTAGCCGCTGTTGTAAATGTGCGCCGTTTCCTTTCATTCCAGCCGCGCCTTACACAGTTCGTCTTTGACTGCGACACCGTGTGATGTGGCTCAGGTTGATCTGGGGGAAAAACAATATCAAACATCTTGCCGTGACAGAGTTCACTGCTTCAAAGAGGAAAAGAACGCCCACCCCCCCTCCCCGTCCTGCGAAGCATATGTGCAGGTGTTTAAGTACTTTGCTGTCTTACCTGATGTGTGCTGCTCCGCTGAACTAGCGCAAGTCCTGTCTCTGGTGGATTAAGTTCTACGGGGAAAGAAAACATGAAAAACTGAGCAAGACTGAAAGAAACTGATCGGAGCTTGTTGTGATGTTATCCTACGTATGAATGCATCTTCTTTAGTTCGCTCCGTTCAACAACATAACTCTACATAGAGTGAGGTATGGATGATGCTTCCATCATTTCCTTTTGTAAAAGAAATTATGTGCAGAAGACTTTAAGAGAGGAATGACGAAATGCCCTTGTAAGATTAATGTCTCATTAAATGAATAGCTTCATAATGAAACCACTGTTTGCTGCTCATGTGATTCATGCACATGCAACTACTTCAATTAGCTGTCTCTTCACATGATCTATGGTTACTGATGAAAAATAGGTACTCCTAATTGTTGTTAAGCATGAATTAACCATTATATCGCCTGAATGGTGCATACGGTGCATTACTCATCCACATTGTAAAGGGTGTCTCCAGTGTGTCTATAGCAATTCATTGTTTCATACATTCATTTTTCCTTGGCGAGCAAAGAAAATGATTCACTGCTCAAGATGATGCAACAGATCTAATCAACGGAAAAGTGAGTGATTGTGAAGGGCGCACGAGCTGTGAGGGTGAAATGAGTTTGGGGAGATGGCAGATGAATTGCTTTGTGACGCATCTAATGGTGTCACTGAAGATCTTGACTCGATCCCGCTGATTGGCTACATGCACGCACACACACACTCAGTGTCTCTCTAAGACATACACAGTCAATTAAGCTTAAGCCTGTTAATACATGACTGATCGGCTTTGAAAGAAGCAAACCTCTCAGTGTACTTACATGCGGGTTTCGCGTTGCATGGATGATGTGTTGAATCCTGTCACACGCCGGGACATCACCTAGCAGATTCTGGAAAAACTTTGAACTTGCGGTGAGGTTGCAGATTACACACAAGAGCAGTTCATGTGTAGGAGAACTATGGTAGCCGATGTGAAAATGCGAATGAGCCAGTGTTTGGTTTGTCCATTCTGGGCTACTGTAGAAACCTGGCAGCCAGCTCTGTGAAGAGGACGGTGTAGCTATAAACAGCTCATTCTAAGGTAACAAAAACACAATAATTCTTACTCTTAATTAGTTATACACTAAAGTATTCAGCCCAGTCGCTCAGCAAACCATGTTATAGACCTGCCTGTTCACCGGAAGAAAATGCGTCAGTGTCATATCTTGTGTCGCCAAGATGTGAATATTAGACACCTGCATGAAGGTGCAGTGTTTTGTGGTGATGTCGTGATGGAAGTCGAACTTCAGAGCTAGTAATGTAGTATATAAAGTAAGACAGACCACTCACAGTGGGCTGGTGGGTCCAACAAACACAGGACTTTCAAGCGGGAGACGCATGTTCGAGACTGGCGTTTTGATTTGCAAGTTCCATTAGTGACGTTTGTCACGTGTTTTGTAATGATGGTTGTCACGTGCTTCCTGTACTCATGTTACATTGTTTCCATATGTGTTTTAATTAGTTTATGTACTTATTTTAAGCCCAACCATGATGTTTCCCCTTAACCTAACAAAGTGGTTTTCTTACCTGATCCTAAAACAGTGACCTTGATGTAGTGATTTTGTTGCCTAAACCTAAGCGAGTGGCTTTGTTGCCCCCTGCTGGTGCTGTACATTAATACAGGGGTGTATTGCATATTCATGTCTCTGCAAGGCAAAACGTGACACTGACACGGTGTCTTCTGGTGGACAGGTGAGTCTATTACACACTTTGGCGTGATACTAGGTTGTTATATTACAGTATTTTCCATTTCTGCAATAGAAACCCCTAAATGCTACATACTGTTCCTTTAACTTTGACAGCCCGCTGATTGGAATCCAAGTAATTTCAACCATTTGCACTTTACTTTCTCAAGTGTCGTCATTTTTTTGCCAGTCTTGCTAATATTAAGATCATAGCTATATTAAGCTGCAAGAAGCACTGCATGTCTTTTTAGATTTCTGTGGTTTAGCTGATTGGACACTAGATGGAGAGCATTAGAGAGCCACTGGACTTAACAAGTAGACTGAATCCAACTAATAGGATCAATTTGAGATGAAGTATGAGGCTTTTCTGACATTGGCTGATGCGGCTTTCGTTATTTATCACAGAAGGCTTGAAGCATTACAGTTTCTGATTGCAAGGAGGATGCTTTCTTATCATCTCTGTCACACTGTTTGAGTCAGTATCAGTTGTTTTGTCTTTTGCATTATGGAGTTCCTCTAAGCCTGTCACAGCATTGAGGGAGTAAGGCGTAAGCAGTACAACCACCACTACACTCTACAGAAAGCTCTCTGCTGTGCATCCTTGCATTTTTATCAAGGTCCTGCCTCCACACATATAGTGGGAAATGTGCAGTTATTGATTTCATAGCTTCTTAATGGGTTCTGCAATAATGTGCCATGTTGTGCTTTTCACTAATGCATCCTCCATGCAGGAGTTTGTGGCGTAGTGTACAAACATATAACCGCAAGGCACAGCCCTTCTGCTCTCTGAGATGGAAATAGCATTTTTTAAAGTTTTTTGTTCATCTGTCTATTGATAATTTATGTGTTTCCCTCAGCAACAGATTAAAAGTCAAATGATGCAACAGTGCAGCAGTTGCTCTAGATTAGCGATGGGAGATTTGAGTATGAGCAAAAGAGACCTACTGAAATGAAAATTTATTTGATATTTTGTATAAATTTGATGCCGTCACCCTCTCCTGCAGGATACACAAGATCCAATCACATCACACAAACCACAAATCCAATCACACAAACAAGCAGCATGACTGACATAATTTCAATTTGAGGGGTCTTTAAGGGAAAGTGTAAGGTAGTTATTCAGTGATTTAGTGCAGTACATTTGCCAACTCTCTGCTCTTTGAAAATGAATGCAAGAACATGAGCCAAAAGTTTTTGGCAAAACTGATCTCTTTAATATTAAAAACCATATTTTGATGATAAATTGAATGACAGCAGCAACATATTAGTGTCCTAATTAAAGATTTTGACGTGGAAAGAGAAAGAAAAATGTGCTTCTTTTCAGTCAGACAGCTCTAACGGCGTAATGGAAATATGCTCAGTGTCAAGAAACAAACTTGTGTCTTAGGGGCTGATTAGTGAGCAACAGTATTGACTGGCAGCAGCCCGATGAGCAACGGTGATGATTGCAACAGCAGTGTAAGCAGTTAAACTCCAGCGCTGTCAGTCAAAGAGTAAAGTAATCAAGTAATAGCTCAGATGCCATAACTATTTAACACCTCCTTATAAAAGGAGGTGTTATAACTATACCGTATGTCGAATGTCTGCCTGAACTAAAGGAGCTTGATCCATTTGGCTGCATGTTCACTGATCAGACGCAACATGTTTTGCAGACAGAAAATGTGAGGCGCACCCCACTTCCTTTCTTTTTTGCAGTTTGCTGCGGAAAAAAAAAGTTTATGCTGCTCAGCAGCCACCAAATGAGTGCTAACGTCCTTATTACAAACTATGAAGTGTGCACAACCCAAATAGTTAATAGTACAGTTTAAATTAATTAATACAGCTTAACCGATATCTCAAATACTGCATTAATTTGCCTTCTGCTGTTTTGTGTTCAGATCATGGTAACTAGAGTTGGTAAACTCACAAAGCGCAGGGTTTCCAGCAAAAGTCACCATAATGAGAAAAAACACAAATGACGCTCAGTTGATTTGATTTTTTTTTTCAACTCAAGGCATTGAAAACAACTGCAAAAATCTGCCGTCTGTCTGTTCTAATACTGTCGACCTGACGTCCAGATTTCAGCTCCATTCTTTATTAGCCATTTGACAAAACCTACATTAACTTTTATTTCAGTGAAATACAGGATTTTGCTCACATAGCTGTGATGTTTTACTTTACAAACGATGGCTCATAAAGATCTGCCAAGCACTACTCATTGATTATGATTTTTGAAACATTAAAATTAATTAATATAGCATGCTATTTAGTAGTATTGTAATTATTGTCACATGTACAGTAAGCTGGTGCTGTGTAAGGGAGTTATGAGCTTACGACGCCTTATATGTAACTATGTGAAACTCTACTTTAACGCACAGATTAACCTTGTTTATCCTGCTCTTCCTCCTCATCCCTCCATCCTTCCTCTCCCCGTGACTCCCCAGAGGGTGTTTCGAATTTATGAAAACTGACTCTGCGTCTCTTTGAGCAGATGCTCCTTCTTGGCAGCAAGCGACGCTTCATTAGTTATTTAAATCAGAATAGCCCGGGACTGCATATCAGACACTAAATTAATTTGATATATAGTAAGAGAAAAAATAGAGCCATTAGTGGAAAAAAACAAAAACACAGTGTCGGTGTCGGAGGATTCGCTCGGTCTTACAGCAGCATGTCTGGATGTCAGCAGGAGATGTCAATGCATTTCTTTTCATAACCTTGAAAAATATATGCTGCCCCCAGTAAGAGCTGAACGTTATTCATACGGGTTCCATCTATTTGTCAGGCTTTATATAAGGTACATTGGCCATTGCCAGTATATTATGCTGTATAAAAATATGACGTCCTGATGAAAATGCCATCTCAGTGTGCAGCCCTGTCACAGAGTCCATATGTTTATGTTTGCATCATGAATTTTGCATAGCTACCGGTGCCCTGACATGAATGTCACCCATCTTGATGATGATGCATGAGCAGGGAGGGTTGAGGGAAGCCTTAGACCACGGACAGTATAGTGGTGTGTGTGTTTCAACGTGTTACATACGTCATTTCAACCGGTGAAATCGACAGGATGTTGCCAGTTACTTGTATTTAGAAGCCACAGTCGTGATTCTCTGGGGTGCTTCATTTGGGAGAGAGCGGGTACTTAAATGAATAGATGTGTTTTGGCAGCTGTTGAGATGAGTGGAGTTCCACATCGGAAGGGGGAGCAGTAGGTGGATGGCAGTTTATTACATCGGCAAGGAGGCCGTGTGCATGTGTTCATGTATGTCAAAGCCAATCTGTCCGGGGCTCAGAAGCTAGAAAAACAGGACACAGAGGTGTGACGAAGCTCGCCCACTCTCTCTCACTCTCATCTCTCCCTTCCATCTCTCCTCAATTTTGCACAGGACTTGCCATCTTCCATTCAAATCCCCAACCCTCGATTCTACCGTTGTCTCTCCATTTGGCCTAATTGGGCCATTCCTCTGCAGCCCAACCCCCTCCTCTTCCTCTTCCTCTTCCTCTTCCTCTTCCTCTGCGATTCCACTGAGAAAACCACAGACTGTATTTAAACACAAGTTCCGGCTCCCAATTTGTTTTGCGCCGTGCGCCACCTTGCATTATGCGCTCCTACTTAACACGCCATTTGTAACAATTTGTTGCTTGTTTATATGGAAATCGCCATTCTAATTAGGCTGAACGGCAAACAGCCCTGGCTGTCAATACTGTCGTCCCGGCTGACTCTTGTGGTGGATCGGGCTGAGCTTTATGTCTTCATTCACCGCTGTCGTCGTGCCTCCTGGCGTCTTTTTACTGTCGCCGGTGTTGAGCCTGGAGTGATTGAGGGTGCGCTTTCCTATTAAGGACAGTGTGTAGGATGACATCCAGTTAGCATGTAAGTATCAAAGAGAATATTGGACAAGGGGATAAATTAGCAGTTTTGCAAGATGAACTTTCTTTGTTCTTTGTCTACTGTTTTTTTTTCATACAAAGCATCATCTTTTATAAATGGATGACTAGGCTTAAAAAGCTAACGCTCTGAGAGATATAGCCTCTGCAATTATACTCCCTTCCCTCAGATTAGTCTGCCTGCCATTCTGTAATCCTTGTGGGTTATTATGAGCGGAGGAGCCCGGTGGAGAGGTTTTCGGTGATCAATCTTAAACCATCCTCTCTAATTTTCCACGGTCAGTGCTTCCATCCGGCCTGCCCTTGTCGCTTGGCTGCGCCAGCCAATTACGGCCTTAACTATGTCAGCTTATTACAGGACAGGCGTGGCCCTTGCCACTGTATTGACCTCATACGATAGGCCCGGGCCTTCCAACCTCCAGGCTCAAATTAATTACCACCATGCCCTTGTTGAGCATGCAAACCTACAGAGGTTTGAATAAACAACACAATCACATACCTGTTTGTTATTATTTTCTTTCCACATGGATTAGGTTTAATTAAATTGAACACATGCATGAACACTAGAGCCTCATGACAGGTAATAAAAGCAAGATAATAGGTTTTTGGCAGGGAATTAAAGTGGCACATTCCTGGACTCCCCGTCTGGTCTGTTTAGTCACAAGCCCAGTATAGACAAAAAAACACCAGAAAATTGACTTCCCTAGTGTGTATAAGAGTGTTTACTGTTGGCTAATAAGGATGAGATTAGAAATATTTGAAGTGAATTATCTGCCCTGTTCTCAGCCTCCCCCTCCCCTGCCTGAATTAAATGTATAAAATGTGGTACAGCATGGACTTCCCGCTTTAATATTTTGCCAAAAAATGGGTTTTCGAACTAATATGACAGATCTCTAATGAGAGCTAGACAGATTGCCGACCCGCAGGCAGAGTGGACTACTGAATTAGAACACACTGAGGGAGCGAGAGAGAGAGAGATGTTTTGTGTTTTTGTGCTTGTGTGTGCATGTATGCGAGGAGTTCAGTAACACCCAATGAGGCTATTATTGATTAGACAGTCCTATCATTAGCTGAAGTAGACCAAAGGCTGGCTTGCTGGGGCATATGGTTGGCCAGTGCACTCGGTCAGTTCACAAGCTGACCTAATTAACGCAGAAAACACACCAGGCAGCGACGAAGTGCGGCTCGCCACAATAATTACATTTGTCTGCGGCCAGGAGGCCTGTACATGTGTTTCAGGGAAAGAACTTCTTTGTAACGGTCGCCAAGTATCCATCTTTTACTATATAAACTATAAACCTCTTAACAATCCGACGGTCCGCCTGCTAGTCTGTCTTAGTCTGCAGAGAGCTCAGTCTTAAAGCTTGAATGGGGATACTGGCATCATCCAGGAGTCACGGGGGGGCTGGAGCCGACCCAGCTGGCATTGGGCAAAGGTCGGGTACACCCTGGACAGGTCATCAGTCCATCATAGGGCACATAGAGACAGACAACCATTCATGCTCACATTGACACCTACGGCCATTTTAGAGTCATCAGTTAAGATCGATTGCACAGATCGATTCGAACCTGCGACCCTCTTGCAGTGAGGCGTCAGTTGCTAACCACTGCACCACCGTGCAGCCCTACTGGTATCATATGAATGAATATGAAAATCAAACCTAAGGACTCCATCGGTACCAACCAATGTCATGTTAGCTTGCTGAGAAGAACAATAGATAACACCCAAAAGTTATACTAAATTTTGATGAGGAAAAACTGGCATGGTCATTTTCAACTGGGTCCCTTGACCTCTGACCTCAGGTTATGTGAATGAAAACTCTGAGATGAACAGATGTTGAAAAACTGCAGAATTTGCAATTGAAAAAAGGTAATAAATCACAATACATATTTTTATCATGATACTCGGCACATTGCAAACAAATGTGAACTGTAACTTAAGTATCATGATAATATTGTATAGTGGGGCCGCTGGTGATTCCCACCCTGACTGTTTGCTACTTGGTTGCGGATGTTCTCCACCCCAGTTTGTAGTCTGGCTGCACTTCACCACAGAATCAAACAGTGGCAGCTCCAAAAGTTCCCTGTATGCCTAAATACTTCCAAGCAGAACCTTGAAATGAAATCCAGTAGTTCGAAGGTGCATTTTGTTTTGTGAACCATGTTTCTCCTCCAACTTCAGCATTTCTTTCTTTGCCAACTTTCCTTCTGCTTGTCGGCCCTACAGTGCGCTCTGCCCCTGACATCATGGCTTCCAGGGACCAATTTGTTTGGCAAGTTCCTTTTTTTTTAATTTATTTATATTTTTTTTTTATCAAAAGTGGAGCCGAGTACAGCTGCCGTGTCAGCCTTCATACTGAACTCCCTCTTTGATCTCCACTTAGAAAAGTTTGGAGTCTGAAAGACAAATATGGAGAGGAAGATAGGCGGCGAGAACAGCATTGAATTATAAGGGGCGTGTTGAAAATGGTGTGTTCTCAGAGCGAATGTTAAGAGACGACAGCGCAGAATAATAGACCTTGTCCTTCAAAATGACAGTGTTTACTTTCTTCCATACTGTTTTTCAGCACAATGAGCGTCTGTGCTCGACCCAGCGAACACTTTTTGTACATGGTGAAGAATTTCCAGTAAGAATTTTTATTTCGATGTGAATATTACGCAGAATTGCCTGCAAAAGGGGATGCATCAGGACAGCATGGGCCCATCGAGCAAAACAAGCAGCACATGCTTACAGCACATGCCTCCAATAGACCAACTGCTAGTGTAGAAAAGAAAACTGAAAGACCTTTTTTTCTTAACTGCTCTTTGATAGTGGAGATTTTACAGGGGTTGCTTCGCTGGCTCCGAAGTCATCCCTCAGCTGTTGCAGTGAATCAAGGAATGGAAGCAGTGCATGCTCCCATTGGGGGCGGCAGTAGCTCAGTCTGTAGGGAGTTGGCTTGGGAACCGGAGGGTCACCGGTTCAAGTCCCGACATGGACCAAAAACTGAGTGTGAACTGGTAGCTGGAGAGGTGCCAGTTTACCTCTTGGGCACTGCCGAGGTGCCCCTGAGCAAGGCACCAAACCCCCAACTGCTCGGGGCGCTTGTCAGGAGCAGCCCCCTCACTCTGACATCTCTCCATTACTGCATGTGTGTGTGTGTGTTTGTGTGCATGTACCATGTATAAGTTAAACAGAGTGTAAATTGAATTTCCCCACTGTGGGACTAATAAAGGCAGATCTTCTTCTTCTTCTTCTTCATTACTTGACCCAGGCATTCCCACAGGCATTAAATGTAGGCTTGGCCCTTTTGTTAGTGAAGAAAAAAAGACAGTATGGTATCTCTATTCATCTAGGCCCATGAGTTGTCTCTCTTTTCTTTGTTTCTTTCACAAGGTCCTCCCCTCCTTTGATGGTGCCTTCACTGCCCTCCCTCTCTATTAACTGTCCCTCTCTTTTTTCTCTCCATTTACCCTTTCACCCCATTCTCTCTCTGTCTTTCTCTCCTCCACTCTTCACTGCCCAGCTCTGTTGTGTGTTTGTGTGGGAGCGAGAAGCAGAGACAGGAAGGGACGGTGTGAAGGATGGCCGAGCCAGACCGTTGTGGCAGAGGAGAGGGATGGAGGTGTCTAGGCCATTATAGACAGGGGCTAAGTGGTATCACGCTGTCCCACTGTCTGACCATCTTAGCGCCTGGCTGGCCTCCACCCAAGTCATTAAAGTGCCTTGCCCCAGCTGCGAAATAAAAGGCCATATCACTAAGGGACAATTTGGGTCCGTGCTCAATCACATTTATTGCGGCTCTATCACTGGCTCTTTGTTCTCGTCTCGGCTCGCAGCTGAGATGATGATGAGGATGTCAACCAAGAAAAACAACAAAAACTTCTTCTACTTTTTGGCAATCTGATGCCTCAGCTTTCAGCTCCCCACATTGTTCCATCTATCGTGTTCATCTTGATTGATGGCTTCAATCTCTTCCTTGTGTATCATTCTCTTTAATCTCCTGCATAGCCTTGGAGCCAACAGTTAAAGACAAGGAAAACAAAAAGGAATTGTGGCATATCAGTGTCAACCTTGAAGAATAATCTTTCTGACTCCATGCACCCTCAAGAGTTAGGGTTTAGGCGCCAACCACGGCCGTCAGCATGGTGATTCTGCTTCATAATTAGTGGCGAGCTGATTATGGGCTGCTTGACCCAGGCTATGGTTCCTCTCCTCTGGGAACAGGAGGAGGAGGAGCAGGGGGAAGGAAGGGACTAATTGCTGGCT
Organism: Pterois miles; assembly: GCA_947000775.1. Taxonomy (NCBI): domain Eukaryota; kingdom Metazoa; phylum Chordata; class Actinopteri; order Perciformes; family Scorpaenidae; genus Pterois; species Pterois miles. Next base: position 9,031,836 of record CAMQGK010000110.1, on the reverse strand, counting down.
GGAGTGTGGACGCTGCGTTGGTGGATGAATGAGGTGATTAATATGCAAGGAATGGAATGTCCTCCCCGCGCGAAGCTAGGAAGGAATAGCGGAGGCTCATTCGCTGGGGGTGAGAATGTGTGTGTTGAAGAGCGGCCAGAGAGAGAGCACAGCGAAGAGACCTGAGAGACACAAAGAATGCCTCTGTTGTAGCAAGAGAGGAGTATACACTGACTCACAACAACAACAACACAGAACTGAAAGGCTTTCTTCGGGGTTAGACTGTGTGATGCTAATTGGGATGGATAATGAGCATCGGAGGCTGAATTTGGGTTAGCATTCGATTGGCTTGGCAGTTCACAATATCTTCCAAAATGGGATCATCAATACTTCCATGGTGATATTAAGTCCTTACCATTCCACTCTCTTTTTTTTTTTTAGAGTGGTAGGAGTGAGGGACAGGGTTCAGGGGTAGATAAAACAGTCAACAGGATATGTCACATAGAAGCTGTGTACATCATTTGAAAGCAGGGAAGATTATTTTGACATGCAGCTCAGCACTGGGGATGTGACAGTGAGGAGATTGTCCATGGGTTAACAAACTTGTGACAACAATTACAGTGGACATTTTACAAGAAAATATGACGGTCAATATGTGTAGCACGCTTACTTTGACGTCAGGTGGTTGTGTGTCTGGCCTCTCCGGTTGAGCTTTCCCTGTGGGCCGCAGGTTTCCACCCGCTGCTGCTCCGCCGTGGACACCGGCTGCGACCACTCTGTCATCCTCACAGCGATTGCCTCATTAATATTATGGTTCCTTTATAGCATTGGCTTTAATTCTGAAATGTTGCCAAATAGACGCTTTTGCTTTTCACTTCAACAACAAATTCTCCAGCAGACACCTCCACCTTCAGATTGTAGCGTCTTACTATGTATTGATAACACAGCGCTGATACATGAAATTGAACCAAAGAGGTTTTAATTCTGTAAAAAAAAAAAAAGCAAACCCACGTAGTCGGTACCATGGCAAGCCTACTAAGAACTGTGTCAAGTTGTTCTAGTCATTAATAAGAAATAAAATGTATACATTTACAATTTGGGGGTTGATAACATTTGTTACAAAGATTTGGTGCTGAATTTAACCATTTTTATCACTCAAGAATTAATCAAAATGATCAATAATCCCTCCAAAATACCACATAAAACATATGACCTTGAGGAACACTATAGAAAAAGCCATGCCATGATTTAGTTTACATTCACAGATCGGGAGGTCAGAGGTCAAGGGACCCCTTTGGATATCGCAATGCCAGTTTTTCCTTTCCTGACTTATTATTATTGTTATTTGTTGTTGTTACTTGTTATTTAGCAATTTCTCCATGACATGGTTGGTACCAGTGGATCCTTGTATTTTGTAGTTCCACATGATACCAGTATCACTCTGCCTTGAAAACCCTCTATAACCTCTGAAAGACAGAATAGTGGCCGTCTTATCTCCCAGATAATAAGAGCAGACAGTTCCAAATATGTCCTCAGATCCTTGTTTATGTAGTTTGAGCTTTCTTCTTGATTGTGTTCGTAGTATAAATGTACACAGAAGGCTAACAAGACACCCAGCAGATACTGTCCATCACCCGCTGTGGTAGAAATCTCTTTAATTTCAGGTATTTGGCTGTCATCATCGTAAACCTTCCATCCCTCTTTCATAATAAATCTGTTACAAATGAGCTCCTCTTTTTTGTTTTCATCCTGATTCATCGTTGTGAAATAAAATTAAGCTGAATGAATGTGAAACCAGATGAAAGATAGACTAACAAGGTTGCACATGGACATGAATAACATGATGTAATTGAACAACATTAAGCTCTGCAGTTCTCTTTGTCTCTCTCTCTCTCTGTTTGACATCATTCCCCCGACACAGGCGATGAATTCGGATATCTGGCTGTAAATCACCTGAGCTGTAATTATGCAGAAGATTGTGTTTCCTGCGAGAGCGAGTGTGCTGAGTTGAACGGAAGTTTGTGGACAGGAATTAGTCAGCAGTTGTTTCAGAAGCTGTGCTGTTTCTTTCTCAACCCCTCTGGCTCCAACTTTCTATCTCACAGACAGAAACTCAGACTCATAATTATTTGCATGCACACTTGACATCCTCCTTATTATACACATACACAGCCGTGCACATATACACTGCACAAGTGTTTTGCTCCGTAGAGTTAAACAATTCGTTTGTCCCGGAGGACAGGAAGGGAGGACATTAATTTTATCACTGTCAATCTCTGCTCCGCTGAACCACATCAGCCAAGTTGTCTCTTTATCGAACAAATGCAGTCACTCGGCTCTGAAAGAGGCTATTCTTCTGCTTGTTGCTGTATATTTGAATGCCTTAGACACTGTATACGACTCCTTTAGCTTGCTGTCGAAACAGCACTACTTTTGTTTCGTTATGCAGGCGCTACTGAATCAGCAGGAGGGAATGTGCCACTACAGCCATCAGCTATCAGCACATCAAATGAAATCCAAGTCAGCCGCATACGTCAGTGTCAGCCCTACAAAATCTCTACTGCTTATGACAACATGCAAACAGTGTCAGACGGGCCCCTGCACTGTGTGATTGAGCATCTTTGTGCATCTGACTTCACTACGATATGGATGCTTACATCAATAAGACGCCTGAAGCTCCTTCATGAATCCATACAAAAAACATTACAAAGCCAGAGATCCACTCGGCAGAATGGCACGTAATCACCCAGCGCCGAAGGGAGAATAAGAAAAAGCCACATCAGAGTGTTATAACCTCATATATAAAATAGAAGGATTATTCTATTGCCTGTCAGCCATGCAAGCATCCCCTCCCCAAGGGATGTTTCCTGGCAGGAGAGTAACTATTAATTTAGTTTATGCTCATGTGCTCAAGCATCTTGCCACATTATTGCGCTGTGGGTGGTCGGCATCAACAGCTTTCTCACAGGCCAGCAGGCCTTTCTCTAAAGCATTTTTATTGGCTTCCATACAGTGGAGGTGGCCGCTCCTCAGTTTGTTAAAACTGCTGCAGTTCTAGTTGAAAATGGTAGATGGGCTTGAGACAGAGAATCACAATTTAAAACAACTTATACATGTGTGTATGCATCTTTCACCTGGTAGAGAGTGCTAAAGGAATGAATGGGAATGAGAAAACCTGGAGATGAGTTAGCATTTTAGCACTTCCAGTTCCTTTGTCTGGAAGTCAAAGGGTTTTTACTGAGATGCCTGAAATAATGTATGTGGTTTAACACAAGCTGTAGAGACTTTAGTGTTTTGTTCTACAAAAAATACATAAATAAATACCCCACTTGTGATTTTTGAAGTCATTATTTGTCTTACTAACAAGTGGCTAAATGAGACTACTATACATTATCACACCAACTCGCCCGCCTTTACAGCATCATTGTGTATACTTGTGCTCATGCGACCGTGATGTAGTTTGCTTATAGCCTTAACATGAGCGTTTTACTTTTGCCGATTGCACTTACACTTTGAAATAGTGAATTTGTGAAGATTATCCTGCTGAATAAAATGTGTAAGTATCATAAAACTTTGCCGCAGAGCTTATTTTCTGGAAACCAAATGGAAAAATCCCATTAACTTTTTAATGAGGGAACCCAGAACGATTCTAACGTCCTTTTTGAACAGAAATACTTCACTCTATTAACGCACACTCTGTATCTTGGTTACCTAAATAATGACATCAGATCATGCCTGGTATATAATGAGCATTGTGTAGGTGGAGCTGGCAGACTTGTCAGCAAAAATGGCCCATCCTATTCAAAGTAAATGATGCTGCGATGACAACCTTGAAGAGGCTGTGGATGGCACGTCGCCAGGCAGTCTTGAGATGGCAGGTAGTGGCAAATTTAGTCAACTTTGTTCACAAGAAGGTAGCCAAACTGTACAGATGGCATTTAAGCTTTTTTTTTTTAATACTTGCACTTGCAGACACCGTGGCGCAGGCCAAGCATGCAGAAAGGCGTTTATGCTCAGCGCATTGTTCATTACAATATGCTCCAAAATGCCAAGGGGTGTACAAACAAAATATTCTGTGGATAAGCAAGAAGTCGAGTGTTACTGGAAAGAAAAGTAGGCTGCCTGGCAACAGTAGTAAACACCAATGTACTGCCAAACATTACAGTTGTGTACTGTAATTATTTAGTCGCTTACCCTTCCACATCTCTTGGTCTTTCCCCTCGGGACACCACTCTTTCCATGAGACCTTATTTGTAGCTTTTACAAAACACTCTCTCATATTCTTTTACAGCCTGTGGTGAAAAGCCTCTTTTTTCCCCAGTGTGTTGCCTATTTCTGTCGAAGTATTTAATGACATGTGACTGTCCCTGTGGTCTCTCAATGAATGCCTGTTCAGGCCAACGTGCTTGAAGTCGTCCATGTTGAAATGAAAGGCACAGTGCATGCAGTCAGCACGTAGTTACAAAAATTCAGAGGTGCACAACCAAGCAGCAAACTTGCGGAGCCTTCACACACCATGCAAAAGCCGTAAATTTCTGGCACTTGCACCTCGTGCTGACTGCACTGCAGTGACCATAAACCGGGCTTTACACTTAGTTGAGATGCTACCACAATGGGAATCAATAACATAGTGTTGCAATGACATGTTTTTCCTTACTCAGATTCAGATTACATGATAATACCAAGCGTAAATGGGGTCTAGAAGTGTATAAAAGATGGCAGTGTAGGAGTTTAGCTCTTGCCCAGAAGCTCAGAAACTTAACAGTTGGGAAGCTGGTAGGGGATCAGGGCCTTGTTGCTACAGCAGTGATTGATACTCTCCTGCGAGGGGAAGTGGGATCTGGTTGGGACACTGTAAATCTCAGCACATGCTGTGTATGAGTGTGTATCAGCAGAAACACGTGGCTTCCCCTGATACACATCAGGTCAACAGCAGATGTAGCAGTGACAAGGACTGCAGTGCACAGGGAATTGGACTTTCCAAATTGCAGAGAAAAAGGGGCAAGAGAAACACGACATGACAGGAAAGTGGGGAAGCTTGAGTGCTGTACTGTTGGTTCATTTGCTGAGAACATGACATGGTGGATAAAATGTGTGTGAAGTAACTGTTGATTAGGTAATATTCCCATTTGATGCATGTTGAAAACACTGGCTACAGAGAGGCACTTTGTCGGGAGTGATTCTCATTACAGGTACCTCCAGCAGTCATTTTCATACTGTACCTTTGGGACTTCAGCCCAACACAGACAGGACATTATTGGTGATACTCAGCAATACCCCACATCCTCATCCAGTGCAATTCTGCAGTGGCCTTTGAGCAAGAAAACCTTTTATCCATCTGCTATCCGCCGTGAATGCCTAGCTCAGCATGGTCTGAGCATGTGCTACGCAGCAAGTGAACAAACAGAATGCCAAATGGTCATCAATATGGAAAAAAAAATCCTCTATTTCTAGTAAGATTCACCAAGTTTTACGATTTAAATTGAACTGATTAAAAGGAAGACTCCTCGCAGTAAAGTAAACCCATTAATTTTCTGCTGGAAGGCCTGCTGGAAGTTAGTAAATCTTGAAAAATTACTATGAAATAAAATGTGAGCTCAATATGTTTTGATGGCTCCAGCATATTAGTGCTAATGATCACCATAACCAATGGTAGTCTGTGAATCCCTTACCCTCTAGTTTCCCCTTGAAAGTCAGTTTTAGAAACTCTCAGACAGTCACCCCTCTAAATTGATACAAATGCAATGAATAGTTAATGACACCGTTAAGAGTTAGCACAGTTCCTTCTGTTCGATGCCTTCCATGTTGACTTGCTGCTCTGTATTTCAAGCATGTTGTTTAATAAGAAGGCAATTTTGTCCAGTTTGCTTCTTTGCGTGTGGCAAGTTCACTTCAAGGACATGTACGCTCATACGTTCCCAGACACACACTTGATATTGAGCCAACAGTGAAAAGATGGCACCCGCCATTCCTTGGATGGCCAAACTATAGAGCTCATCAATTTGTTTAAAGTGTGCTTGGCGTGGATTCTGTTCTCAAAGGAACGGTGTTCAGCATTTAGGGTGATCTATTGGCAGAAATGGTAAATGATATAAATAACGCTGTCAGCTGATGAAAATATTTATTTGCATGATTGTCCACAATTGACTGTGATAAAATCACAAATTAATCACGTTTGTTATCTGTTCAAAATGTAAGGGAGATTTGTCAAATATTTAATACTCTAATCAACATACAAGTGGGCAAATGTGCTGTTTCATGCAAATTTATGTATATATTTATTATTGGAAATCATTGAACACACATCCATCCATCAATCTGCAACCGCTTATCCCTTTTGGGATGGAGTTGATCCCAGCTGACATTGGGTGAAGGCGCCAGTCCATTGCAGGGCTGACACATAGAGACAGACAACCATTCACACTCACATTCACACATTCATGCCTACAGGCAGTTTAGAGTCATCAGTTAACCTAACCTGCATGTTTGGACTGTGGGAGGAAGCCGGAGAACGCTCCCCACGCTAACACAGTCGGGCCCCAAGCCGGATTCTTGCTGTGAGGTGACAGTGCTAACCACTGCACCACTGTGCAGCTCTATTAATAACACAAAACAATGAAACACACTGTCCAGAAACCCTCACAGGTACTGCATTTAGCATAAAAAATATGCTCAAATCATAACATGGCAAGTGCAGCCCAACAGGCAACAACAGCTGTCAGTGTGCTGACGTGACTATAACTTGCCTCAAACTGCATGTGATTATCATAAAGTGGGCATGTCTGTAAAGGGGAGACTCGTGGCTACCCATAGAACCCATTTACATTCACATATATTGAGGTCAGAGGTCAAGGGACCCCTTTTAAAATGACCTCTCCAAAATTTAGCCTTTGGAGCATTATTTATGCTGTTACTATGACGTGGTTGGTACCAATAGATTCTTTAGGTGTTCTAGTTTCATATGTTACCAGTATCTTCATTCTAGCTTGCATGTAAATATTGGCTTGCACATCAATCCAGTCTTTATGAAGATGCCTAAATTGGCACTCTGCACAGATGGGTACAGTAACCCAAAATTGAGAGTCTTTCCCTCTTGCTGGCATGTTCCTTTTGTTTTGCTCAACAATGTTTACAGCTCCAGATCCTCCTTGTCCGTCTGTACGCACTAAACTGATGTGAGATAAGGGCCCTTGCGGAGTGTCAGCGAACGCAGACAGTGATGCTTTCTGACACTAATTGTTCTTTCATTTTAAGCAGTGGCGGCGTCTACACCGATCTCCAAAGCCAAAGCTCCTTTATGAGGCCTGTGGTGGAGAGAGGAGGAGGAGGAGAGGGAGGCAGAGATGGGGAGCTTACTGATGAAAATCTGACGCTTTTCATCATGTTTCTTTTTTTTTGTAATTATCATTATACGCATATTATCAAAGGATCTCCCTTCCCTGACCAATCGCAGTTATTGTTTGTGAGGTTGTTTTGGCCTGTTTACCATAAGAACATCTGCAGAAAAGAATGAAATATGCATTCTTCCAGCTGGCTAGCTTCATACTTCATGACATGAATTTTGAGATAACAGCCATGAGATTAAAATCCAAATTGCTTGACCAAGCAGAAATAACTACATAATTGTCTGAGGTTGACCTTGCTCATGACTGTCCAAAGCTGCTTATAGATATGTATGGCTGACATGGCTGTTGCTATATGGAGGAAGTGATTGTTTTGGTAAATTTCAGATCAAAATCATTGTCTGAGTGATTGTAGTCTGTTTCTAAGCGTTTCTAAGCATCTCTATAGCAGCGTACAAATCAAACAACTAATTAAAAATGACACTAATCGCTCATTAAGGCAGTGCTGAGGCTATATAAACTGTCACGTAAGCATTATTATCTGATTGTCTTAATTGCAGTTGAGCCATATTGAGATTAAGCACAATCCAATAAACAGTTCTGTACATCTCAGCTCAGTGTTTCCATTTATTTGAACAACAGCTATCACAGCGAACGCGATAATTACACATTGATGCAAACTCATTTTAGCACCACTAATTTCTTTAACGCATTAATGCAACTTTAAATTTTTAGGTTGTAGAGGGCTCAGTTTTGAATGATATTAAACTAGAAAACCTAATGAGTCCATTAGTACCAACCGTTTCATACCAGCTTTTGGCTAGAGGCAACACTTACACTAAACTGTGACAAGAAAAAACTGTCATGGCCATTTTCAAAGGGGTCCCTTGACCTCTGACCTCAAGGTATGTGAATGAAAATGGGTTCTCTGGGTAGCCACGAGTCTCCTCTTTACAGACATGCCCACTTTATGATAATCACATGCAGTTTGGGGCAAGTCATAGTCAAGTCAGCACACTGACACACTAACAGCTGCTGTTTTGAGTTTGCCTTGTTATGATTTCATCGTATTTTTAATGCTAAAGTCAGTACCTGTGAGGGTTTCTGGACAATAGTTGTCATTGTTTTGTGTTGTTAATTGTTTTCCAGTAATAAATATATACACACATTTGCATAAAGCAGCACATTTGCTCCCACTGCCATGTTGATAAGAGTATTAAATACTTGACAAATCTAACCTTTAAGGTACATTTTGAACAGAAAGCAATGATAAAAAGGTTCACCTTATCTTATCTTAAATCAGGGTTAACTATGGACGATCATGCGATTAAAATATTTGAATTACTTCATAGCTCTAATTTGGACATGTGCATATAAAACAGGTTATAAGAAAATGCTGGGTGCTCCAAACTAATTCGTCCCAGTAACTGGCTTACTGGAATTATATGGAAATGTACTCATTACAGAGCTTGTACTCAAACTTCAATGCATTTCATCAAGATACCAGATGACAACATGGCAATTTAACTGCCTGTCATCTACTTGAGTGTTAATATATGGTCAAAGAGACGCAATTATACTTTAATCAGTTAATGAAAGGAAGTAAATTGCAGACAGTATTTGAACTATGGTGCAGAAATAGAAGCAAAACAGGGCTTTTTGCCTGCTTTTAAGCCAACCAATTAGCACGAAAAACAAGAGCCATAACTAAGCATAAGAAAAAGCAGATCGTACTCCAATTAGATGATTACATGTAAGCAGCTATCTACAGGGTCCACCTCATATGGTCTAATTGGGTTTCAGGGGATAATCCAATCGCAGTCTCCATCATTATACTCAGAGCAGACCGAACGGAGGCAGGTGGACACATTACAGTGATGCAGGGTTTTTGGAGGCCGGTATTACAGCTCCAGGGGCGCCTATCTCATTACGTCGCTCTTAGTGAAGGATTCAGTTGATAAGTAAGGGGAATCAGTGAATAGTTTAGAAGGAAACGACCTGAAGTTAGAGTGAGGAAAGGACACATAGTCTTTTTTTTTTTTTTTTTTGTTCTTCAAGCCATCCATTGTTGAAATCGATTGTTCCACTTTAGTGATTCCCCAAGGAGCTATTTAGACTGAGTTGGCTATGGGCTTCACCATGATGTCTCTCAATGTCTCTCTCTCTCTCTCTCTCTCTCTCTCTCTCTCTCTCTCTCTCTTCTGTATCTCAGTTTGTCTCTCTTTCTCTCTCACACACACACACCAGTGGCTAAAGGTGTTCTTAATGGCCCAGAGTTTGATCCACTGTCAAACAGCCAGAGATATACAGTTTCTAGAGACTTACAGAAGCAACCTGAGAGGTGGATTTATCTCCCCTTGCAAAATAAATCCACCCCTCAGTTAGTGTGTGCGTGCACAGGTGCCACTATTGTCATTATCTTTCACGAAAGTGTGTTTTGCATGATTTTAATGCACATTATTCATTTTTACTCATGCATTTTTATGTAGTTTATCCATCTCAGCTTACTGACATCCTGTTCCACACAAACACACGCTGGTTTGCATAATAGTTGCAGCCTTGTGATTAAAATGTTTAAACTGTCAGCTCACTGCTTCCCTGCCCCTTAAGTTTTTTATTATTATTATTATATGCTCTGGGATTAATTAATAGTTTAGCCAGGCCGACACATTCGCAAGCATCTATTCAGTATGGAGGGAGGGATGCAGAGCAGGTGGGAGAGGGGCAGATGGGGGGAGGCAGTAGTAGCGGCCAAGAGACTGAGAGAAAAACCAAGTAGACCGGAGAGGACAGAAAACAAAATCTGTTTTTTTTTTTTTTTTTTTTTATTTTAGGTGTAAACGTAAAAAACAAGATTGAGAGGAGATAGTCACAGCTGGAGAGAGAGAATGTGTAAACAGAGGATACAACACAGAAAAATATAATTAAAGGAACAGAGCAGGGTGCTTTGTGGATTTGTGGACAGATTCTATCTGGTATGTTGGTCATGCCACACTAGGGAGGGCTGGCAAGACAAGGCTGTGCATGCACTATGAGTCCCCACTCCTTATCGATTGGGTCAGCCAAGCTCTTCCTCGCTGGTTGACACAAAGTTCTGTGTGTGTGTGTCTCTCTGTTTAACTATGTGCCATGTCTAGCTCAATTTTCAGACTCTAAATCTACATGTATCATTCCCTAATGTGGGTTTGTGTGCCTGTGGGGCCTCTCTGGAGGACTATGAGTATGTGTGCAGACTGTGAACTTTCAATTACAAATAACTGTATTGCTCATAGCTCCTCGGAGGCCGTGATCAATCACTGTCATCACTAAAGACAGGCCAGTTTGTCAGGAAGCACCCACAAGCCTCTGGGTCTGGTGGTAGTGGCAGAGGAGGTTCCTAATCGAGGATGGTCTTTTACCACCGGAGCTGCACCTCAGAAGCTGTCTCAGCCTTTAATCCTGTTATGCAAGTACCACTTCCCATTGCTTGGAGGATCATGGCCCACTGAACAGCCGAGGTGGGAGAGGCAGAGAAGGAAATTTGAATTCTTCAGATGAAGAACCACAACATCCTGCGCTTTTATAAGTTAAGAAACTCCAATTTGTGTACTTTCATGCAGAGAAAGAAAAAAAAAAAACAGTCTTCATGTGATGCAAGTTAACTTTCCCAGCACAAACGTGTAGGCTGTTGAAATCATTTCAAAACAAACTTTGATTTGTTGACATGGCTTGAAGCCAGCGGAGCTCATATTCTAGTTTGGGGGAAGAATGTTTTTTTCAGGCTTGTTGTATGAGAAGGCATGGTGAAACGTGATTTGTCTTTGAATGATGACTCCCACTTTGTGCTACTCCAGAGTATAAATAAAATAGTGGCTGTTCAGAGGTCTGTGCAAAGGGCTTGGCATCTATGGAAAACTAGGCAATGCGCTGGGTCAACACAGCATTAAATTCCTATAAGTGTGAAACCGATTTCCAGCATAGTCACAGAATGTCTGTCGCTCCATGATGAAACTGGAGGACTATTGATTGGTCTATGTCTATTCATTCATTTTTCCAATACTTGTAATTCTCATAGTCAACCAGATGAACCACCGTGATCATCACTTCTGCTAAGGAGGTTATATCCTATTTGGTGGTGGCTAATATGGTCAAAATCTTCTATCACAATATGGGTCATTTCATAACTCTAATGATGTCTATGACTTTATGGCGTGGGCAATTATTTTTCCTGGGGGGCACATGAGAAAAAAGTTTGTTGCCAGTGCCAAATAAATACTGTCAGACATAACCTCTATTTTATCACTATAGAAAACATACTGGGCACTTATTTTTCAGCGTTTATTATACTGAAAATCACTCCAAACAGAATATTATTAAGAATATTACATTATATGCAGGAGTCTTTGAACCGTACAGGACTGACTGTTTTGGGTAGTAATGTTTCCATTAACAAAATGTAACCTTTAACTTAACATTAACACTTATATTTAACATTTAACTTAACATTAACTCTAACATTTCCTTCTTTTGTTGCATGCAGCTTTGTAAAAAGTCTTTGCTGCTTTAGTATCTGAGCTAGCAGCCCCTCAGCTGTCCTCTCCTTCTCATCTCTGGGTTTCTGTATTTTTCTGCATCTTTTGTCTCAAAATGGCAGCTTAAGTTGTATTCTTTGAATTCAGCCACATTTGTTGCAAACTAAGCACACAGCTTTACCGCCAACCTCCACAAAAAAATACTTGGCAGTCTATGACTTATTATAGACGTGCCGCCTCAGCAGGTGACGCTACCTCAAACATCACTCACATCAATTTACCGGTACATCAATGTCAAGTGTGACAGGAAGAAGCACACTAACAATACACAAGCATTTCAAAACAAAAGCTATTTTCTTTACTGTTTTTAGCTTCGTGAGTAAAATTGTGTGATTTGCCCGGGCCGGGCAGAACCATCGCAAGGGCCAGTTTTTGGCAATAGCCTATATTGCAGTAGAAATAATATAGAAAAATATATGCGATCAACATTTGTATCTCGTTTTGACAATGTATGTCATCATATTGCCCATCTATTATTAGCCTGTTTTTGTCTTTTATTTAACAGAATATCTTGTTCCCAGTCATAGTTAATAGACTTTATTGCTCTAAGGAGTTGATGGATACTAAACCAGGGTCAGACAAGACTCAACTCAACTGCTAATGTGGCTCCATGCCTGCTGGACATGACAAATGCTTGCTAATACATTTGCCACAACAACTTTATAAGGTGAGAAAATGTCAGTGTTCTGTTTGCAGCATGTTGCACTGCCTCCAAGTGGCTAAATAATCAATTATAGTTGCTATAAGAATCTTTTAACATTGCAAGTCAATAGGTTTTACACTTTGTGCTGTTTTCACTTAAACTATCTCACTTGGATAAAAATACTGTTGAAAATGTCACAAAACTGTGAATGTGTAAATCCAGAATGTGATAAATGTCTATCACCTAGGGCTGTGCAGAATAAGGCCATGTTGTACACTATGTATGTATGTATCACAGAACGTAATATCACAATTTCAGTATTTCTTACACCCCCTACTATCACCATGAGTATTTTGATCCAGATTAAACATGTCCATGTTTTTGATGAATATAATAATACACGCTACTGAGTTTCCAAAGTGCACAGATTGGTAATCAAAACAGAAGTGACACATTTGGTTGATGGGTGCCAGAGGGGCTTTCCGCCATTCACAACAGTAAACATGTTTATTATTACAGACCCCTGTTTTCTTTACAAATCAATATGTAGTTCGACTGGAAATTAATAGCTACATGGTACTAGAGTCTGTATTTACTACTACAGTGTACCTTGTGTAACATACTGTAAATATAGAAATAAAAATGCATTTTTTCCGCTTACATATTTGTTCTTACTTTCAAACATCAATTTAATCTGAGAGGGAACATTCATTCTTTACCTTGAAAACAGTAGTTTTAGCTTAAATTAACCTTGATGGAAGATATTTTTTTTGTCATAAATGAATCTGTATTTGTGTAAATGTGTGTTCTGATTCCAGGTATGAGAGAATCAGGTCGAGCCTGTAGCACACACTCGTATACACAGACAGTCTGTGATCGTTGCTAAATCAAAGAGTGCTTTCAGACCTGCCTGACGGCAACCTTTGTACTACACTGAAATAATTGTAGCCATTACCAGAAGTACCGTCATGCTTTAGCAAACAGACAGTTTAACCTTTAGACAGCAAGGTGAAAGCTGTGTTCTCCATGTTGGCTTCCTCTCCAGCATTCAAACTATTGTCTTTTTTTTTGGCTGATGGAGCCATTGGAAACTGTTACCTCTTCATAACACAGGAGACAGCAGTTTCCTGCATTAACACTAACTAAGGAAAAGTTAGTCAAATATCAGGATGTCCCCATGGAGCGCTTGTAGCTGCCGACGGCAAATATGGCATAAACAATGCAGCAGCAGATAACCTCCACTTCATGCACATGTTCATTGTTACAGTATATTACACAAGTATACAGAAATATGATCTGGACTAATATCTTTATCCCACACTTTTTTTTATTGTTATCATAATTTCTAAAGCCACGCTAGTGGCTCTGTAAGGCTGCATGTACTTTGAGCTAAATGCTAAAACGTCAACATGCTCCAACACGTTCTCATCCCAACTTATCACATACTCAACACTTTATCAGACCGTCTGGCGTCGCGTTTCAGTCACAGAACATGTATGCTTAATGTTGTGAGCAGTTATTTAGGATTAGGCAACAAAACGTTGTTAGGTTTAGGAAAAAACAGCATGGTTGCGCATAAAATGACGACATTTTCACAGTGAAAGTGTGACCTGACATGCGAACAAGGCACAAAGTAACAGCTAATGGTAAAGTGAAAGTGAAACATAATGCATGGGGCACAAAGAGCAACCTCCCTTCCCGGTGCCTCTTCTACCGTCGCAAAAGGATGCTTTACGCTGCAGTGTCGAACGCCAACAGTCGTGACAAAGTGTCGGTGTTACGAACCCTGGGAATGATAATGGGCTGCTCACAAGGACAATGCTAACATGCTGATGCTAACTTGATATAATGTTTACCAAGTTCACCATGTTTGTTTAGCATGCTAACATTTGCTAATGAGCACTAACCACAAAGTACACCTGAGGCTAAGGGGAATGTCATTATTTGTTCAGGTATTGGACAAAATTACACTTTTGACTTGATGGCACTAGAGGAAGAGTCAGGGGATCACCAGTTATTACAATTCATCTCGAGGGGGACACAAAAATCTGCCCCAAATTTTGCTGCAATTAATCCTATAATTGTGAAAACATTTCACCAAGTAGCACAAATGTCCACTTGGACTTCAGGTTGAACTGATATTTATAATATTATTATTATATTTAATATTTATATAATGATAATTTATATAATTGGGGCGGCAGTAGCTCAGTCCGTAGGGACTTGGTTTAGGAATCGGAGGGTCACCGGTTCAAGTCCCAACATGGACCAAGACCAACTGGTTGCTGGAGAGGTGCCAGTTTACCTCTTGGGCACTGCCGAGGTGCCCCTGAGCAAGGCACCAAACCCCCAACTGCTCGGGGCGCTTGTCAGGAGCTGCCCCCTCACTCTGACATCTCTCCATTAATGCATTTATATGTACTGTGTGAAATTAACAACAGAGTGTAAAAACTGAATTTCCCTACAGGGTTTAATAAAGGTTCATCTCAATCTAAATCTAATAAGATTTTGGTGGCCAAAGATCAAAGTCACTGTGACCTTAGAAAACGCATTTTTAGCCCTAAATCAAAAATTCATATGCTAATTTTGACAATTTCACACAAATGAGTAACAAGATAAAAATTATGTAGTGATACCATTTTGGACAGACAAGGATGTAAACTGCAACTGGACCGGTGGGCGGAGGCATACAACTGTGAAGCAGTAATTCTAGTCTTTGTCAGCACCCATCAGCCCTGTCCTTTAACACACAAACACCACACACACACACACATACACACACACACAAACACACAGTTGTGTTGAGTCGAGCCACTGGCCCACTGTACAGCTGGTTTAACCCTCTAGAAAAAAACACACATCCCAGATAATCCTTGGACTTTTGATATGTGCTTTGCTGTGTAACAGCTGAGCCTTGACAAATACTAAACCAAGGTCCAAAGGACACAGATCTACTCCCTGTATTTTGGAGTGCATGTCTCTCGGTCACAAAGTCGGCCCACATGTCACACCTCAATAACTTCAACAATCGATTTGTCTTTTGAATGTGAAGGGCATTTTAAGAGTGAGAAGTGGCTGGAGGTGAGGATATTTTTAATATTGGCCATGATGATATATTGACATAAAAGTCAAAGAGAGAGAGGGAAATAAATTTTGAACTTATGTCTCCAGACACACACACTCAGAGAAAAAAAAATGGAAGGAATGGGAGGGAAGGAGAGAGCAGAGGACAGAGGTTGTGTTTGAGTTCACGTCTCCGGTGCCATCATCAGCTATCCCCTGCATTCTGACCTTTGACCCCACTTTAATTCTAACGGACAACCCTTTGCTCTCTGTGGCTGCCTCTCTGTCCTTGTCTGTCTTTATCTTCTCATTCTTATCTTCCTGCTGACTCCCAGCTCTCAATTCCTGAGTACAGCACACATTATATTGTAGATGTGTGGGTGTGAGAGAGAGAGAGAGAGAGAGAGAGAGAGAGAGAGAGAGAGAGAGAGTCAGAAGCAGTAATTGGGGTTATCTCTTCAGAGGATTGTGTAAATGACTTGGGCTGTGAATCTATTCAAGTACAAGTTCAGTGTAGAGAACATTTAGACTTGACTAAGTATCCTAAATAATACAAATGGACTCTCAGGGCAAGCTAATTCAAGGCTGCTATAATACTTTTAATTATAGGCACTTAACAGTGTTGTGTGGTTACATGAATGCAGAGGATCACTGTGGAGGCTTTTTAGGGCCAAAATGAAATATTTAAATACATAAATAATTATATAATTAAGGGGTGCTAATTTTGAAAAAGCAGTTTAAGCGATAATCAACCCTCGTTAATCGATTATTAATTGTTGACCGACAAGATTAGTGCATCTCGTACAGCAGCGCGCCAGCTGCGGCATATAAGCACAGCAGACTGGGAGAGTTACTGTAGCAGCCACGCTGCTGAGTGTAGTGTCGCGGACATGCAGCCACTTTCCAAGTCAAAGTCCGCCACCATCACCACCCCATTTAGTTTAGTGTCAGTCACGTGTCTGCCCGGATTAACTTTAATGATTGTCCGACAAACGGTGTGTGTTTGTGCTCTGTAGCTCCGCTGGAGGCTTAGAGGTAAAGCTGGAGAGGTGCCAGTTTACCTCTTGGGCATTGCCGAGGTGCCCCTGAGCAAGGCACCAAACCCCCAACTGCTCGGGGCGCTTGTCAGGGGCAGGCACATCACTCTGACATCTCTCCAATTGTTGCATGTATATGGACCTGTTTGTGCATGTGTGTGTATTAGTTAACAGAGTGAAAAAAATTGAATTTCCCCTAGCGGAACTAATAAAGGACTATCTTCTTCTTCTTCTTCTTCTTCTTCATCCACACACACACACACACTCTGTCAGTGTGACTTTGGCGGTTTCCCACAGACTGCGTGTGTGGCGGCGGTGAGTGTGGGGTTATCAGTGGCGTTATAGCTGTGAACATAGATGTAGCAGTGAGTTTTTGGTTTATTTATAGGTGGATATATGCTGCGAGGCTACAAGCAAGCTGTAGACTGGGGCCAACTTCCTGTATCTCACCCAACGCTGGCTCAGACTCTCTTAAGGTGGACTGGCTTTTCTCCTTTAAATGACAAGCTACTCCTCTGAGTTTCTTTTTAAAGAATTATTAATATTTCTATTAACTGTTTAATTAATAGCATTAATCAGTTAAAATGTGTAATCTCAGTTAAACAGTTAACATCCCTATATACTATATATATATATATATATATATATATATATATATATATATATATATATATATATATATGATTTGATTTATCCACAGCCAGAACTGGACGGAGGTCATGGAGGACTCAGCTGACTTTTGCAGTTTACCTTCTTTTTGTAAGATGTTGCTGCAGTCTAAAATCTCATTATCTAACTTTGTGAGTACGGTGTTATTATTACAGATGGGAATGACGGCCGGAACTATGAAAATGATACAAAGTTGAACAAAACTGGAATTTTAAAGCAAGCCTATAATAATAAGGAGGAGAGGAAGAAATAATTCAAAAACACGATAACTTATTTAGTAGTTGTTCCACATGTATTCTGTAGCGCCCAAGACTTTCCGGTATGTGACATCTGAAGTTGTACTCGGTGTTCTGCCAGGAGACGACCGGGTCCAGGGTGGTAGAAGCCTCTGAGGATGCTATATACTTTGTTCCTGCTGCAGTTGGTGAACAGAGACTCTACATTGTGGAGACATGAGCCAGTGATCTCTTCCACGGTTCTTATGACTCTCTAGGGGGTGTTTCTTTCACCCTTAGTGGAGCTGCCAAACCAGACACTTATTCTTGGTGTGTCTATAGTTTGTAGGCATCTATTTGAATTAGGGGTGAATTATTTCCAAATATTTTCTTGTTATTTTTTGACCCTGTGTCTGATTCCATAGGGCTTCATGTTCCTATCAGATTTTTTGTAAAAGCCGGTGGAAACAAAAAAGTCATTCACAGCAGACAATTATTGCTAATCATCTATGTCCCATTTGGCATCACAGTTTTGGGGATGTTTATCATTCCAGTGGCAGTACTATTGTCAGGCTTCTAATTAAATGTGTGAAGTAATTGTATTACAGTCACCTCTTAACATGTGACTATTACGGGATTTAAAACTGAACTGGATTTCCATGCTGTACCTCGTTTGTTCTGTATTGCAGCTCTCTATTCTTCTTCTTCTGATGGGAAATTATCCCAAGTCTGTCGCTGGTCTTAAGTTGCTTAGCCAAAAAAAACAAACAGTAATGAAAGATAAAATCTGTTGTTCTAAGCTCCATCCATTGAGATAAATCCTGATTTCATAAGAGGCAAAGCTTTGCCTCCTTGAAATGTTTGCACAACTAAAATCCCAATCTGCTTTCCATCTGACCTCCATATGCGTGGGAGGATAGGTGCGATCGTACATGCTTCAAGACAAACTCCAGTTGGAGCTTGTAAATTGGTCTGTTTAACACTTTACGTGATCTGTGCAGCACATTTAAATTGATTATTTTTTTTTTTCATAGTGATAGACAAAGGGTTGGGAGGGAGGAGAGAAACACTGGAGCAGGGGATGAATGGATGAAAGGATGACATATTTTCTCGGATTCCTCCTCTGGCTTTCTGTCCAGTTATGGTGCAGAATGTAAAGCTATTTGTGTGCCTGCATACTAATACAGTATGTGTGCAGTGTGCAGGGTGATTTTTTATTAAACAGAGGTGAGGACGGAGATAGGCAGACTGATGTCCCTCCCTGTTGGTAAAGCCTCTCTCAGTTGCTCTTTTACTGCTTAGTTGTCATTGCAAAGTCATGATCTCCTCCTCCCCTGCCTCCTCCTCCCTGCCTATGTTCATCTTTTTAATCACTCCTCCTCACCCTCTTGTTTCTCGCTCGCTCTTTCACTCTCTGAATCCAGCTCCAGACTTTTCTGACACATTTCCTTTTGCCTTTCTCCGTCATTGTCACAAGTTCTATACCTCTTATCTGACTTTCCGAGTCATTATCTCACATGTGGCCCCCACGCTCTTCTCTTCCATTTACTCTCCAATTTTTTTTTCAGTCTCACCCCTCTTTTCATTTTCACTCTACTCATCCTTGTGACAATTTTCCACCTCCTTCCTGCTCCTTGACTCATCCTCCCTCTCTCTTTCTTCCAGTCTCTCCTTTTTCTTTTTCTTTCTCGTCTGCCCTCGTCCTCCTCCTTCCCCGCCTCTCCTGGGGAAACTCGCTGATAAGCTGGTTCGATGGACATGCCTTCATGCTCGCCTTCTCCCCTTTCATTTTGCCCAGTCTCTTAGGTCCTGCAGACCCCTGTGGACTCGATCTACGAATCCCAGGTGTCCCTCTATCCCCCTTTCCTCATCTTCCACCTCTCTACTTTTCTTTTCCCTAGCGCAGGAAGAGCGATAACACTCCATGCTTCTGTAAACGTCTTCATCCCCTCACTTGCTTCCTTCTCACTCACCCACCATCCTCTTCACTCCCAGGGGAAACACACACACATATAAGCCTTTCAGAGTCACTGTGTGGAGAACCAGCATGGGAAACCAGCCCGAGTCTTGTACAGGCTGTCTTGCTTGCTGTCACACAGATTAGCAACCAAGTAGAAAATTGTGTGCATGAGTGCGAGTGTCTCTGTGTGTGCAGTGTCCAACTCGAACTCCTCGTCGTTTTCTTTCTATCTCTCTCACATTCACAATGTGTTTCCTCTGTTCTTTCTATCTTCCATTTTGGGCCTGAGAAGGTCAGTGAGGGGCGGATCTGCAGGGCCTCTGTGACACATACTGAGGAGGAGATAAGGAGGACGAGGGGTGAAGAGGGGTGACATGTGGGAGAGCCAATCAACAGGTCCAGTCGTGACCTTTGAGATGCAGCCTCTTGTCTTGCTCATACAGGCTTGACACCTAAACCGTACTGTTTTCTCTCATCCCCTTCCACTTCATCACCTTTTCCTTTCTCCAGACCTGCATTGTAATAACTCTACAATACAAACAGCTTCAAGAACCAAAAGACTAGATTTTTATCAGTTTTACTAACTTTCATTTCATCTTTCACTTTGTAATCCTGTCACTATAAATATATATGTCACAAATACTATGCATTTGTATAAATTTTGCTACAGAATCTTAAAGGCCCCATATTGTAGAAAGAGAGATTTTTGTTTGTCTTTTTTCTATTGAGAAATGCACAAAGCCCATATTATGAAACTGTGCCTTTAAACTAGCCGTCAGGACTTCTGTGAGGTTGGGATGTCACCGGTAGAAGTGTTGCTAGACTCTGTGTAGTTGACATGATGTGAGTAATGATGGTGTGAAAACAGCAACAGCACAGATTCAAAACACTGGAAAACACCAACCAATCAGAGCAGAAGGGTCTTTCTCAGGAGGGAGGCTTAAAGAGACACATGTCAAAATGGAGCATTTCAGACAGAAGGTAAATACAGGTATATTAAATAGTATGAGGGGGAAAAAATGTGTTTTTTTTAAACAAAGAAAAAACAAAATACAAAATACAAGTATGAATCTGAAAATGAGCATCATATATCTTCTTTAACACCCGACACACTCTGTCATGTTAACCATCGCTTATTTGCCATTACCAGTCTTTATTTAACCTATAGTATTACCCTTGTTGGCATGCATAGTAGAAAGTCTTATGTCTATTTGTTTCATACATATAAAAAGACAGCAGTTCACACAAAAGTTCAAATATGTGTGACATTATGGTAGAAACCTATGATGGCTTATGTAACAATTACACCCAAAGGACATACAATAGGTGAAATTGGTGTTAGTATTGGAAAATGTTGACATTGATAAAATCACTGGTTAAACATGTTGTCCGACCACGTCGAAAGGTAAAAATATTTATGCCTGTTCAAAAACAGTCACACTCAAATGCTCAGCGAAAAGTTGGTCGTTATATAGAAGTGACATGCAGTAATCATTTAAATATGGGTATAGTGGTGGACAGTCTCTCGTGAAGTGTTGCACTCGGTTGTGTGTGTTTGGAAGAGAAGTTCAAACCCAGTGTACTTGCTGACCTAAGCACAGCTGGCTAATCACGGCCTAAAGTCGGTGGTTCGGTGGGGATTTCCACAGTTGTTGGACCATCCGACAAGCAGCTCTAATGAAGTACACTGGTGCCGTTGCTCTCTGCATTTACCTTGTTTCTTTCACATGGGATGGATACCTGAGAACAGTCAGCCAGAACTGACTCACATCATGTTCCAGTGAGACTTCAACCAAATAGAATAGAGATTTGTCATCAGTATCCTGCTGTGAGAAGGCCAGTCCCCAATCAAATCTTTTAGACCTTTTACTAACAACTTCTTTCTGAACTAGCATGTGTATCTACCTCTTTATGTTGTGCTGCCCCGTGTCTTAAACACATCACTGTGGAAATTCCACTCAGCAAATGGGACATGGCTTCAAACAAGACGTCTTCAAGTGGGCGTTTTGGCCTTAAGGGGACCACATGCTGTAATTGCTCACTTCACACCTCCCATTCACTTCCATTTAGCACTGCTGCACGGAGGAAGGCTCATTGCTATTTTTGAAACATATTGTATTTCAGCAATTCCACAGACATGATGAATTAGCGTAATTTCAGTAAATGACCCACGGCTTCATCACATAAGACATTCTCTTGTTACTTCCTGAGTGAGTACTTGTGGCCTTTTTCCTATCTTTCCACAATATCTTTGTACTTCCTATCGTTTCTTTCCACCTTCTCTCCAAGATAGCGCGTGTGGAAACGACGTGCAGCAGCAGCTATTTCAGGGTGGCCACTGGCTTATTGATTTTCCCATCCTTTTTTTCTCTCCAATAATGCCCAGCAGAGGTTGTCCGACAGATTGATCAGGATAGTGTGTGTGTATTTGTACGCTTTTGTGTGCTTTTGTGGCGGTGTTGGCAGCAGATCACTCTGCATCATCGCTGTATGTTGAATGAAATGTGCAATTTAAACACTTGTCGTCCCCTTCGGACCGTTGAACAAAACGCCACAAACAATCAATGGCTGAATCAAACACACACTCTGTAGACGGAATACAAACACCCATTGTCAGCCAGCTCCCACCCAGAGGGGACGTTCTCTGATAGAAATCAAACATGGTGTTCAAAGGCACAAACAGAGAGATAGGACAGACCTTGACTTAAATGCAATACTGTAGGTCACACTGCGGCTGAATGGTGTGAGTCAAGTGACATAGTAAAATGGTAAATGGGATTCCTAGTCTTACAACCACTCAAAGTGCTTTTCACTATGCCACCATATACCCATTCACACACATTCATTCTCATTCTTCAGGATGTAAACTAATGCTCTTTCTCACACATTCACACTGATAACACAGCCCTCAGGAGCAATTTGGGAATTTGAAATCAAAACGCCTATCTTCTGGTTAGTGGACAACCTGCTCTACCTCCTCAGCCACAGCTGCCCCTACATTGTAGCCAGGAATGTAAATTAAATCAATCGCAAAAGAAAACTTATTTTAAATTTTTTGCCATTAAAAAAGTCCCATCTCATTGAAATGTGTAATTTTTGTAATCAACCAGTTTATTTCTGAAATCCCAGCAGGGTGCAACAGCTTAATGGCCCGCGGACCTCAAACCACAGCAGGTTCTCTCCAACATTGTCTCATTCTGGACTCATTTCTTTCCAGACCTTGATTCACTTTGCAAACAGAAAGGTGGTGTCTCTGTGAGACAACCATCTAAGACTGCCTGCAGATGAAAAAAAAAAAAGAAAAAATTTCAATCCCCGGGACCAAATTGAAACGCTATGATACTGAGATGAAGGTTAGCCAGGTGGTTCACAAGAAGACATAACCAGTTAAAGCAGATCTTATAAAGTGATTTTAAATGAAATGACATTTGTTCCCTCCTGGGACTAACATGCTTGTAGATGTCAAAGCCAATGCTGAAAGAAATCAAGAACTTCTGTTCAAGTCATTTTAAAACTGAGAAGTACAGCGAGAGAAAAAGCTAGAGATTAGTTTTATATTTTTCAAAGATGAGAAGAAACTGAGTTCACGGCTCTGCTTTTTTCTAACCAAAAGGTGGATTCTGTTATTTCAGTAGTAGAAACAAATGTGTGCATCCTACAGTACATTGCTGGGAGCAAAGCAGTACATATAGTTGCTTAAAGGGCCAATGTGTAGCATTTCGAGGAATCTATTAGCAGAGATTTAATATAATATTCAGAATTATGTTTTCATTAGTGTATAATCACCTGAAACTAAGAGTAGTTGTGTTTTTCTTAGCTTAGGTATAAAGGTAAGGATTGCTTTTCAGCGAGTTACAATATTGGTTCACATAACCGCAGTCTTGGAAATGGAGGCGTGAGCGAAGCCGTACTCACTTGGCTACAATCTACAACCACACCGCTAGATGCAAATCCTACACACTGTCCCTTTAAAAGCAATCTTGCCATGCAATCCATTTTCCTATCTGGTGTACAACCTTGAAACACTGAACTGATCTTAAACTCGTTTGTGTTTCCAGAAGCATAAATCCCTGAACAAACAGTAGCAGAACAGTGCTTTTATTTTCAAAATCCAGAATAAAACCTTGTGTCTCATTGAGATCTGATTAGTCGTGTCCTCCCCGCTTGCATCACAAACACATCAAAGCGTTGTCAGCAGTTAATAGGCAATTAAAAAGTGTTGCCGTTACAGCTCACAATCAAACCAGCCTGTATATACCACAGCGGGGGACCTTTTGGTTGTAAGGAAAGCACTAGTCGCCACAACCTCTCAATATAAATGCACAGTTAATTAAATGCCAGCTATGTGGCACAGCTTCTCTCTGGCCTGCTCATTAACCTTCCTCATTCAATATGTCAGAGGAAATAACCTTTTCACAACTCACTCACAGCCTTGAGACCATGTTTACTGAAGTGAATAAGGTAAGGCCCTTTCCCCAACACATGTACTATTCTTTTGTTGTTATATAGTATGTAATTGTATTATGCCCTGATTTTAAAGTAGTTCATTATTTGCGAGGAGCCCTGTGGCAAGACTTGCCTTATTATAACACGTTGGCCTGTTAGCTTCTGTTAGCGGATGTCAGCTTATTGAATTACTCATGTACATGCATGCAAGTCATGCATTTGAATAATGTATTCCTAACCTAATTTGCCCAACCAATGTTTCATTAAGACGTGATACTTTTAATTATAGTTGCCCTTTGTTTGTACCTGTTCGCTCGCTGCATTCTTGTCAATACTATTAGTAACAGAATTAATATCTCAAAGGCAACTGCAGGCACTTTATGATCAAATCAACAATCAATTTTACTTGTGAACTCAAAGCCATTTTCCCATTACGTTTATAACTCAGGGGAACAGAAGAGATTACTTGTCGTCATGCAGAATCTCATCTTTCCATTTTATGTGGTTATTATTAAAAGAGATTGTTATTATTGGAAAAAGCCTTGGGTGGTTGCTCGCCAGTGATTCTTCATAATGCAGCTGTTGTTTGTGTGCAGTCCATGTATGCTTGCACTTGTCAACATGTGTACATGTGAAGTGAGATGGCATCTTGTTTTGCAGTGGGTGTTGGTCACAATGGTTGAACGAGTGACTTTGCCCAAGGACACGGCTGCTCAAGCTTTTAAGTCTTCTATCTTCCCAATCAATACTCTGCCATTTTACCTCCGTAGCGCCGAGGCAGGGCCCGCTCCACAACTCAACATCTGTCCCTGGAACGGCAGAGATCTGTCACAGACCTTTCCGCTCTGAAACATGAAATCACCAGCAGCACTGGAGCAGTGATGCTGCCATTTATAACAGTCGTCCATCCCTCCGTAAAATCCCCCACAGGGAGCTGCGATGAGAAGCGGGGGGAGGTGAAAGGTTGCGCCCAATGAGAGAACCGACTAGACAGGGATTTGGGCTCCAAACCTGAACAGGAAATGGAGCCGTCGCCATCTGGCAGGCTGTTCATTACGAGGTAGCATGTCAGATATAGTTCAGGCAGTGGGAATTGCTTAAACTTCTGTAGCAGCTTAAAAACAGCTTTACTGCAAAAGGTGTGAAATAACTTCTCTATCAACTCTTGAAGTCCCCGTAAGAAATGGAATGTAACCTAATATAAGACCGTTTATTCTAGTATGCTGCTGTAGTGGTGTGTGTCCTTGCAGAAATACAGTACAGTCCACGCAAGCCGTTTCTTGCATGCATAACCTTTCTGACTCTTCTTTAAAAGGTAAATGCACCTTGAAATTCTTGGACACAACTTTAAAGCACATGAAGTATTTTCACAACTTAATCTAAAATGAGTTTTCAACACTTGGCCGATAAAAGCAGTCCTCTTTGTTCTCTTTCTTTCTCCTCCTAGGGATGTTAGGAATTTGAGATGAATGATGATTACAGTTCTGGGGAAACTGGTATTGATTATGGCAGCGGTGATGACGGTGGTGGAGGTTGCTTCTGCTGTGATGACAATGAGGATGATGATGATAATGAACAGGGCTTCCTGAGCTAAACGCTTTTTTTTCCTATTCTATATAATACTTGTTATTATTCAAGCATGTGCTGCTGTAGAGGAATACAATACAAATTTCCTCCAATTACTCATATCTTTTGAGGGTTTCTGGGTAAATTTCAGAGAAGAATAGCAGCTTGTGAATGGGAAGCCAAACTGAATAAATTCACAGCAGGGATAAGCGTTATTACAGTCCAGTAATGTGTTATCAATGTGATACCATCCATTCATCCAAGACAGATACAGATTTTTATGCATTTTGCAGAATGGCCGCACATGCTTCCATCCGACTGTAGCTAACGAAGTTTTTATGTCTTTTTTTTTCTTCTATGGTCTCTTGGGGATGTGCGTGCATCTGTCCTCCACCTGAATGATCCGCATCACACATACACACTACTTACTACAGGTAAGACAGTTACTTCGTCCCTAGCAATGCACCTTTTGTTTATTTGCTGTATTCACAATGAAAGCAAACATTTCAGGAGCATTTGTTAGTTGCAATCCCTAATATAAATCAAAATCTGCATTACTGAAGTGAACATATAGCTAAAGACCGACTGTGTACTCTCAGTGCACGCTCCTTGATCTCATTGAATATTCAAATGCTGCTGAAAACAAGTCACGGAGTTTGAAATAGAGATTGCTGTCACAGCCTGTGGATCACAGAGCAATTTTTAGCATTTGAAGACACTGTAATCAGTGTTGCCAGCTGCCATTCCTTATGCACATACACACACGCACATGCATGGGCACATACATCCACTTCATATTGCTGATGTCTCCTTTAGACCAGGGGACAGTTTTAAGATAAGCCCAGTGAAGCATTTGCAGCTTGATGTGTCACACACTATGATTTAAGATGCACTCCACCCTCAAATCTCCCTTCACTAAGGGGTAGACCTAATAAACCCAGTGGACAGCTACAAGCTTGAAGTGTCATGCAGCATCCATCCGAGCAGCGCGCTCAACTCACCCTCAGATGTGACTGGGGGATTCTTAAAAGGCGGTGGAAGTTTTTATCTACCAAAACCAATACTCAGAGTACAAAACTTAGGGAAAGTGGGAAAGATTAGAAGCTGTCTCTCACCGCCGTGCTGTTGTAATGTCGAATTGAGTTAGAGGTAGTGTCACTTCTAGTTAATGGAAGGAAATGCTCGTGACCTTTTTTCAGGCACAGCGAAGGTATGTTTCTCCCAGCTGCACTGTTCTCCTTTGTTCTGTGACAAAAGCACAAAAGGCCAGAAAAAGTCGGTAGTCCAGATGAAACTGGTTAGAATTAAAGGAGGAATGAGAGAGGGCTGTTGTTTGACACAAAGTCAGCCATTGATTTTACTTTACAGTCTACTGGATTTACTTTTTGTTACCTTTTTTAAAGCCACAAATGGCATGTTGTGAGAGTTAGATGATGAGGAAACTTTCTCACAATGAAGCTGGCAGGTGATTAGCTTCCATTGTGTCGACAGGAGGTGTTTCAGTCCTGTTTTTCAGTCATCTGTCTCAGAAGAAGTATATATAAGTCCATCTGTCTACACAGGCCACATAACGAATACACGTCATTAGATAACAAACTTTTGGGTACTGCCAAAACACAGGTGACCATATTGTTCCTGAATGCATCCTGGGTAGATACTGTGCAGGCTGTTTTCATACATTGTTCACATCTATACCTATGAAAAGTAGGCACTGTGATCTGTGTGTATCCCACAAAATCAATTTGTGTGTAAGTCAGGTATTGTGAACCAGGAAAAATAAAAAGAGAGTAGTGAACGCTGCATAGAGAGGAGGTTGGGGTGGATGGGTGAGCCAAAAAATACCAGAATCTCACCCTAGAGTGGCATTTGTGTCCCATAGGAAACCAGGACTTGACGTGAACGTATTTGTCATGTAACTGATGTACTTAGGTAGCGCCACTTATGGAAGTATTTTGAGCCAAACCCTGATCTTTGTCTAAGCCTAAGTTTTCTTGCCTAAACCTAACCAAGTTGACCTTTTCCTAAACTGAACTAAGCAGTTTCCTTGCCTAAACCTAAGGAAGTTCTTTCACGTGGAGACGAAAGTTTATTTTGAAAAGACTGAATGCGTGCGACTAGTGGAAATTGACACGTGTTGTTCCACATTCGTAGGAAAACAAACGAAAAAAAGAGGAATAAGTTTTCTGCAAGATGTCATACGACCTGCTGAATGAGATTATGTTGTAATGGGTTACATAGAGCCAGACTGGCAGTTTCCCCCTGTTTCCTGTCTTTATGCTAAGCTAACAATCTCCTTGTTGTGAGAGGGGTATTGCTCTTCTCGTCTACCTCTTAGTAAGAAATCAAATGTATATTGCCAAAAATGTCTAACAATTCCTTACAGCAACAAATGTGTGTGTGTGGAACTGGCTGGCAGGTTGTAACTACCACTTGCTGGAATTTAAGAGGACTGCCAGCAAATTGTATCAGTCTGCTCCACATGAAGCTGCGCCTGGAGAGTTTTACTTAAACTGTCATAAACCCATAAAAATGAAATATTACATCATAAAAAAAAGGCCTGAGAAACCAACAGTAAGTAATTCTGATGACTGTGGATTTTTAACCATGCTGATTGCAATTGTTGGTCTGTCTGGCAGTTGAGCTACGGGTCTTTCATGGAAATGAAAATGCTATGAAATGTGGTAGAGACACTGAGCCCTTCAATTATCGTCTAGCAGCATTTACTGGTTACATTTTTTATTTTACCCAGTACTTTGGTTTATAACAAGCGCCAAATATTAAGGGCTAATTAGCCACTTTTAGGGACCTAGTATAACATAGAGTCCTTACTGCAGCAGCCCGGGTTTGAATCCTACCTGTGGCCCTTTGCTGCATGTCATCCCCTCTCTTTCCCTTTCATATCTGTCACTGTCACTATCATTAAAGGCATAAAAGTCCCCAAAAAAGATGGCGAACATGGTGCCTGCCCAGCATCAGCACTTCAGCATTGTCATTGTGTTGCCATGCTAACATTAGCATTTGCACTGCAACATTAGAAACATATGCAGCATTACCACTGCAGAGCCACGAGTTATGATTGGAGCCCATCAGTTTTCTGGTGGACTGTTTAATAGTTGTTTTAGTGGAGCATATATTTCCATTTTGATATTATTCAAGACTGAATCGGGGCAGACAGTGTCAGAGTCAAGAGAGCTGTATCTAACCTTTCTCTTATCGCCTGCATTTATGGCTACTTATGTGACTAATCATAACAATTACTGTGATGGAGTGGTTGTTTAGATAAGTGCCATTCCTTTTGTGTTATTATCATCAACAATTTGTGTCATTGTATAGAAAAACCATCATCATTCTGTCACATTCATTTAATGCTGTAGACCCCACCACAGTGCCGCACTTAATACAAATCCCCCAGCTCGCTTCTCCTGGGAACTTCCCTGGTTTCATATATATATATATATATATATATATATATATATATATATATATATATATATATATATATATATATATATATATATATATATATATATATATATAAAAACCCTCCTGCTCATAAATTGCAAATGTGCGACTTCACAGGGTTTAGATACTGTATATATACATATATAACCTGTTTAGCCAGATAAGTAAATCATCGTTGGTTTTCCTCCACTTGCTGTCTCTCTATATCCCACATTAAGCCACGTCATATGATGTTATAATATCAAGTTGAGGTATGGTTGTGGCTGTCTGGGGTATGTGCCCATTGCTGAATTATAGATGTCATGTTTCACCTGCAGTGTGTATATGTGAGGGTTAATGCATTTCTGTGTATGTGCAGAAGGGATTAGCGTTTTCTCACTGCCGGACGTTCACTGGTATGTGCGCTCCCTGGTCATGCATGTATTTAGCCTGGCTTTTCTGTCCACATGGCGGCATGCTGAAGAGCGTGCGAATGCGAAATAGAGGTGCTTCACATCCAGAGCAGAGCTGTTCATTTAGATAAGAGCAGCAGTGTATTCAGGACATGAAACAGAGGGTTAGGGCCATGGCCCGTAGATCAGCCAGCAACCTCGGATTTACCGGTATTTCAGAGGGAATTTAGTGGGAAAACTGGGACTAATCCTGTTTGTAAAGAGTCACAGGTAGAGGGATTAAGGCCTGTTGTGCTGTCAGCCTCAACATAGACACAGTCTTGGCAATAAAGAAGAAGAGATGTGTGCTGGTCTTTGAGTGTCTGTGTGTAGTGGTGTTTTGGTGAGAAGTGCCACTGGGATTTGTGAGGATGGGGGAGCATAACTGACCTTCAGTAACCACATGCACACACAGGCGCCTGCAGTGTGTGGCTATTGCATTACATGCTTATTCATTCATTCAGAGAATACCATGTGAGATCAGACAGAGTCTGTGGCATAAAATACAAAGTCACTCGCTGTTGCTTCTATGAGTCTGCAGCAAACTGTCTCACTCACCGTCACGCATGCTCCGTCCTGTCTTTTTAATCTGGCAACAAAAGCAGATTAGCGTTAAAGAAAACACTCAACATTTGCTTTCTAACTCAGAACTTCAAGAAATTTCAAGGTTGTTTACTTACTTTCAACCTGGGTCGTATTTTTATAGATTTTTATGTATTTTTTATATAGATTTTTATAGACTGTGGGGCGGCAGTAGCTCAGTCTGTAGGGAGTTGGCTTGGGAACCGGAGGGTCACCGGTTCAAGTCCCGACATGGACCAAGAACTGAGTGTGAACTGGTAGCTGGAGAGGGGCTAGTTTACCTTTTGGGCACTGCCGAGGTGCCCCTGAGCAAGGCACCAAACCCCCAACTGCTCGGGGCGCTTGTCAGGAGCAGCCCCCTCACTCTGACATCTCTCCATTGATGCATGTGCATGTGTGTGTTTCGGGTCTGCACGTACCGTGTATAAGTTAACAACAGAGTGTAAAAATTGAATTTCCCCTCGTGGGACTAATAAAGGTTGTTCTTCTTCTTCTTCTTCTTCATTTCTGTTGCTTGTTATGGCATGTCAGTCACCATCCTGATCATTACCGTGAGGCTAAAAGACACTAACCTGGATGGCCGTGAGCGACGCATCACTGCACGACGCTGCACTGAGCTTTTGTCGGACGCCCTGTTTCTATTTATTCCCGTCTCTCTCTTTGAAAGTGACAACTGATTCGTGACGTTGAAATGAGATTTGATTTCACTACAGACACCTTAATAAGGTGACAGCTGGTGAAAGGGCCTGCTATCCACTAGTGGGTGACATGTTGCTTCAGACCAAAGAGGTACACCGTCGAATGGAAACACTAACTGATTCACTGATATTCCCATGTTGAGGCCTTACCACTGAAGATATTGTTATTGGATTTGCATATTAATAAGTTGGGTTCACTAATTAGATTAGTGGCATATACGTACGTTCCCTGTTTAACATTGAGCTGTGTGCAGCTGCTCAGAACAAGCCTGGACCTGGACATTATAGTCCAATCTGCAGGCTTTGACTAAAATTTAAAGGCTGTTTTGTGACCAAATGTCACACCTTGAAATAGTCAAGCTGCAGGAAATATATCCTTTATAATTTGTTAATTGTAAGGGGAGGATTTATGTATTTTCAGTTCTACAGAAATATAAAAAAAAGGAATTAAAAATAAAATTATTAAAGGAATTTTAAAAATAAGTAACACCCGAAATTGCAAACAGCGACTGTTGTTGGACCTGCTCAGCAAAAACACAGACCACATCATTTTACATTTTCAAGGAGATACCCAAGATGGTGGAAAGGTATATTAATTTCTACCTTTAGCTACTCTCAGAAAGACACACTGAGGAGCAATGGCTCTCTTTAACAAGTGTGCTGAGTTTACAAATGCAATATAGTATAAAATATAAGTAGCATAATAAAGCAAGTATAATAAAGTATACCTTAAGCATTTTTAATAAAAACATTTACAATTAAGATTAATGTTTTTTAAATGAGTTATTTGAAACTACCCCAAGACACCAGTATATAAAACTTGGTGGTCTATGGTGCTTGACTTGCATATCTGAAAGCAGACTTCCCAGGCTCAGTAGTCACTGTTGTCTGTTTAGAACAGCTTTATAACTAAGTGAAAGCAAAGTGAAAGTACCTAGAAATTTATGATTTAACTTTTCCCCCCATGATCTAGTGTTTAAAGAGTTTACAAAATGCACAATAAATCATAATATCAAATCGCAATTCATGTAGAATCGCAATACTTAAAAAGCACAATACATATCAAATCAGCACCCAAGTATCGTGATGGTATCAAATCAGGATTTAGTCGTATCGTCCCGGCCCTACTTGTTATATAGATGGTGATTTGCTTGGAGCAATTTAGTTTTAGGGCTGAATTGAGCATTAGAATATAGGACTGTGCCATCAGCATAGAAATGCTACATAAAGTGCAACACAATGTACAGGACATACGGTGGCGAAAGTGAGTCTTCTTTTTGTAGAGAAAGGTGATAAACCAGAGGAAATGCCTTTGACAGAGTACTTTGTGGTACAACTCGGACATTAACATGAATGAGTTTGCACACATGCAGAGACACGCTTGCATACTGCATATGTGCACACTGTTACCTAAGATGTGCCACCAAATGTCCCCAGCTTCTGCCTCATTTAACCTGGCAGAGTCATAATCCTGCAGATGGCCACCTTGCCTCTCTCTCTCTTTCTCTCCCTCTTTGACACACACATTTCCTCACACTTCCACTGGCATTTTTCTCTTCCTCCTACATCCAAATCTGCCAATCTGGCTTCAGTTGAGAGCTTCTCTGTCTCTGGCTCACATTACCTTCAGCTATGGTCTTCCTTGGCTCTGTGACCTTCACCGACAATAGCTTTATTCATTTTATTTCACAACATCTCAAGGCCACAGGAACCCTGTTCTTATTTTACTCCCACAGAGGTACAAAGACACAGCTGGAATATTTCATGAGCCCTGCAGACAAACTTGGAGCAAAACTAGCCAGCCATGGCTGGAGTCTAAAACTTACCCAAACCAATTGCTGTCTTATATGAGCAGCTGCAGCATTCCCTGTCTCCACTTCACTTCATCTCATTCCTCTGTCCAATTCAATTTAATTCCAGGACACAAGGGATAGGCAGAGCTTTCAGATTATTACAGTCAAACCATCGCTTGCCTTAATGATAATAGTCTGACTTATTCCTAAGAGACTTCTCATCTCTCTCTCTCTCTCTACCTCCATCTCTATCTCACACATACACTGCCCGTCTGTATGAAAACTCAAGAGGCAGCTCAGAATATTATTGCCATATCAACGATGCTGCTATTAGCTTCTCTCCAGGACAGAGACAAGACAGGACTTCAGGTACACATATAATTATACTCCCATAATGCAGTATCCAATACGAGAGAAAGCAATGAATTCTCTCTCCTTGCCTTTCACGCACACAATGTCGTTGTGTCTCTCTGTCATCCACACAATGTATTTCTCCCCATTCCTTGTCCGGATTTCTCCACCACCCAGAGGTGCAGATAAAATAATTGAGAAAGGAGAAACAGGAAGAGATAGGACTCCCAACATCGTATGATGCCAGGCCAGCACTATATTCCTCACTTATTAATTTGACTTCATGAATGAGCCGGCATTGTGCTGCGAAAATGACTGCAGATTAGCACTGATTAAAGAGGGAAATCAGTTAACATAAGCACCACCCCCACATCCTCTCCAGCATCCCTCCTAATTAAATGCAGCCATGTGGAGCTGGGGCTTGTCGAGCCTGACTCTCTCCTGGGCCCCAGCTCTACTCCTGAAGCCCGCATATCAAATATGTAAACCACTTTCGATAGCGGACAGATGGAATTAATTATTTCCCGCAAGTTGACTGATGAGGCTACATGAAAGTTAGCGTGAGCAATTATTTCTGACATTAATGGCACTGTGTTTTAATGTTTCTTCATCTTTACACGAAGCAGGATGAAGAGAAGACTGAAAACTGCAGAGAGAATCTATTATCCTCAGTGTTTTTGTCATGTTCCTTTAATCGTCAACACACGGCACGTTTTAAAGTAGATTTAACGTCGTAGCTCTCGTATATTGCATTCTTACGAAGTGTGCCGAGTTGACTGATGTCCAAGATAATGGAAGGCGATTTCTAAGTATAGAGCAGATGGCTAATTAGATCAGTTGAGGCTGAATCCTGGAATATAACTGTTTTTTTTTTTTTTTTTAGTATACATAAGTGAGCAAAAATGTATTTTATTTCTGTGGTTATTCACATCCCACCAAAAGAAAGAGTTGAAGATTCCAGTGGTGATGCTGGAGTTATACTCTGACAGTCTGCCAGGAAGGTAAGGCCCCCTGTAGCCAGAGGGTCGCTGTCAGTGTCCACCCAATCTGACGTGGCCTTGGGTGAGACACTTAAACTATTTACTGCTCCAGTGGCTCCTGTCCAGAGCTCGGTTGTCTGCTCCTCTGCTCCGACCCCATTGGTATCATGTCCACATGGACGTTTGTTGAATATACCAGATAATAAATCTATCCATACTCATTGTGTATGATGGGAAATTATGTCAACATTAAAATTTAATAAAAAGTGCTTCTCAGAGGCTTGAATGCCCCACACCAAGGTCACATTACATGCTCTGGGACTCCATTGTGGCCTTCCAAAATTTATAATGCCTCTGGCCTTCTGTGCACCTGCATGTTGCATAAACATGAAATGGTTCATTCTGCCTGACTTACTGGCAAATTAAGTCCCAAAGCATAAAAAAATGCATTTTTGTCCCACACACACGTGCAAAATCATGCCAAGCTCTGCCAAGAGCACCATAAGCTGCTATACACTTGCTTTACAGCACGCTTATTCAGTCTCGTGCCTGCATGCATACATTGCAACTCAGGGCACCCTGTGACAGGAAATGATATTCACATCATGAGAAGAGACACGAAGGGACAGCCATGCACCTATTCCCTTTGAGTCGCCACCTGTGAATTTTACATCTGCATCCCTTCGGATGTGAATCGATGAACAACGGCTCGCTCCATGTATTATGGATGAGGTTGAAAGGATGGAAGCGTATAGGAGAAGATGGTGAAGGAGTTATCACACAGAGATGGACTTGTAGACAAGAGGAGCTTAGCGGGGCCTCTCTGTTGTGCATTCAGCGAGACACCTTGGCATGGGCTATTAGTACTGTACATGCGCACTTAGTCTGGTAAACATATAAACACCCCTCGGCTCACACACAGACACACTTACTAGCGTCCACAGAAAAGAGGGTTTTTGACCCTACAGGCACTTGAGGGCTTGGTTAGATGTTTTTTTTTTTTATCGCAGTCTCTTGGGAGCAGCAGAGTAAATAGGAATGAGCTAATGCACCTCAGAAAGAGGGGGAGCCAGAATGCTTTAAGAGTGCACCTGACCGTGGCTGAAGGCATATCTAAAATAGTTGTAATATGCAGAGCTGCACGCCATTTGATAGCGCGGTTTTGATAGTGTGGTTATGCCTTCTGCAGCCGGTGGCTGTACAGAGAGCAGGGCAAGACTCAATGCATATTTCACACAGTGGTTGTAGAGACTTGAGATTGGCTTGATTTGACAGAAGCTCGCCAGGAACATGACATCTCCCCTCGCTGTATTAAGACGACAGCATGAACCTGCACTGAACTGGCTGAATTTCTCATACAGCCGAAGTCCATCTTGAAGCTGCAGCACACGTTTGAGGGAGATGTGCGAGTCGTGGAATGTGTGGGATGCTCTTTTTAAAATATTGTCTTCAACACTGTCAGAACTAAATGTAATGAAGTACTGAAGTAATGTGTGAACATTAGCATCTGTTGTCTGTTCAGAAGTTGTTGAACTGCAAAAAAATATATTTAATCTTTAAACTGGTATCAGACTCACTGAAGCCATTTTTTTATTCCAGCATAGAAGATTTTTGCAATAAAAGGACATTGATTTATGCATTATCACTGCATATCCAATGAGTGATTGTATGCCCACTTCTTGTATTTGTGGCACCGGGATATGAATAAGGTGAGGTTGATTTGTCTACTGATTTTACCATGTTTCTGTTAAGAGGTCAGTCGTACAGCTGACCTGAATCTGCTACATATTTAATACTAATGTGCAAAGTCATATTCGTGAGGTGTTTTTGATCTTAAATTAATGCCTGTGCAGCCACTGTTTTATTTCCCTTAGTCCTATGTGAGAGTATGAATCACGGCAGAGAAGACACTGGGCTCTGGCATGCTATACTTCACTATGTATTGAAGGCATCAAGGGCTTTCTGGCTGATGTACCTGATGTGGCCTGATGAATGTGTATCTCTGTCTCCTCACAAGTGACAATTACGCCGACAAAGTGTAGTCACATATGAAGGAATGTCCTTTATATATCATGAAAGTTAACAGAGTCAACAGAGAAAACCTGGGCCACCATCTTTTAGAGACTGCATGGTGGTTGGGTTACTGTGTGTGCGTGCACGTGTGCATGCATGTGTGCGTGCGTGCATGTTCTGCATGCATGTTATGTTTATTTACATGGTATATTATGTAGTGATTTGTATTTTGAACTGTGTCTGCAAACTGAGTTTCCGGCATGGGGCTATAACCATTTAAATTGGATTGTTTTGTGCTTGCATATGCTGTTGTATTGCGCGTGCGTGTGTGCATGTGTGCGTGCGTGTGAACGAGCAAGGGTATGCTTGCAATCGCACATGTGCAGAAAGCAATTTGCAAACCAATGAATTCCCTCGCTCGGCTCCTGATTTCATTTAAAGCAAATTTCCTATTTTACCAAAGAAGGGAGGCAGCATTGCACTTTCATACTTCATTTCTCTCCCGTGTGCCTGATGTGGAATGTTTCACTTCTCAGACTGAGGGAATGATGCTGACTGGCAGGCCCTGCAGGGGACCTACTGGCCCAGTAGTCTGTACAGTACTTAATCAATATAGCAAGGATTCAACCATGACTTCAGTGCCGGCAGAGGAGTCGGTGCTGACAGGATGTTCATTCACGTTGGAGCCATGACATGACGCAGTTTTCACTTCAAAATCTGATATTTCTCATTCAGAAATCTGACATTCACTGTAATAGAGTAGAAGAATACAACTTTATTGTCCATCAGTATCGATGCCCTGATCATGTGTTTTTGCCTCCTATACGTTTGGCGATCGTCAATGAGCCACATCAACCAGCACCGATCTTTTTGTTGTTTTGTTTTGTTTTTTTTATAACAGCTGGTAGGCTATACAAGGCTCCAGACTAACTTTTTTCACCACCATAATTTCAACCATTTCGAAGTAAACTGTCAAAAAATTCTAAATATTATCATTTTACTGTGGTATTGTCAACTATAGTGGATATTTGCATTGAAACCCAAAATCCAAATGATGAGGAAATAAATTATTGTATTTTTATTCAAATTTTTGCTCTGATTAAAAACGAAATCTTGACATCATTAGTTTTGATTATATATTTTGTAAGCTGCTCAGAGCTAGTGTTGGGAAGTTAAACAGGTCATTAATTCCCTGTCTATTATCTACTTTATATTGATGTGAAAACATCTTCAAACAACTGTTTCTCACCAAAAACTACATTTTACAAGATTAGTACTTATTTTACAAGATCTGAATGCATCATGATAACGTTGGAATTGAGCTTCATTCTAACTAAACAGAGCTTTGCGCATATAGAGAGCACTGTAATGTCACTCAATACAACCTCTCTGTTATATAGCCTGGCCGGACTGTGCTGTCCGCCGGCTGCTAACATTAACTCGCTCTCCTCCTGCTGATAAGCCAGTCAGCAGACACAGCTTATGTAAAAGTTCCACTCCGCCATCATGTTTTATTTTGTTTTAGTAGCATGGCGTGCGCCTACGCAACCACATGTACAGCTGCTGGCCAGTTAACAAGGAAGGAGGCAGGACAACACTACACACGCAGACTGTCACTCTCAGAAGTCACCTTTGACTTTATTCTGTTGGGAAGAAGAAAAAAAAAAATTTTAAGTTAAAATAAAAGCTGAACAAAATTTCACAAGTGATACTCTGGCGCATCCCATCAACTGTTTAATCAACATATTAAACATAACAATGCATCATCTGTACCTCTGCGATGTTTGCAAGTAAATTGAAGTGAGTCTAAACTCCAAATTTGTTTCAGGCTTCATGGTTGACTTAGAATGGGATTTTGAAGATTACATGTATTTGGTATTAAGATAATCACATTTTGACTTCATTCACAGTCATTTTTCATTGTTGGTTGTGCAAAATGTATGTTTCCTTTGTATTTATTCAGTGTCAGAGTGAGTCTTGAACGTATTCACCAACACTTCAAGTATTCACCGATGACAACACGGTTCAGCGCATATGTTGTAAGATAAAGCACAGTGCTGTGCTATGCTGATAACAAACCTCTAGTACGAGTGCTGGTTGCTTCAGCGGCATATTTTACCTGTGAGACAAGATTTTGCTTGTGAAAAGTATTACAGAGTCAGCAGAATAAAACCAACCATGTGTGATAGGCCACATGCAGTACAGCATGCACACACACCTGCTTGCGCATGCAGTTGCACACAGATTGTTGTTGCGCACAATTATCAACCACAGCAGTAACCTCTCACACAAAAACACACACAGAAGACGAATTCTGTCGTCGACAAACACCACAGCCACCCCACCCTCCCCTGATAGATGCACCCGATCCACAGTTTGCTGATATTGAGCGTGCGTTCATCACTCTGTGCTCCATTGCAAAGTGAAGTGTTTAATTGAGAGTTAGTAAAGCGCAGGTCTGTGCCGCCATGGCCCCACTCCACCCAGCGGCCTGTGAAATAGACTGTATTTCACGCCATTTCCACCAGCAGACGTGGAGGAAATTACACCCTTCGCCTCATGTCTCGGTGCCATCTCCTTTGCTCGCTGAAACATAAACACCTGAAAAATTTTCATAGGTTTACTTATTTCACGCATTCCTCATCTCCCCATTTCACTTTAACGCTCACATGGCTGAGTGGCTGGGATCATTTGGGGCGAGGCAGCGACACGGTGATAGAGAGAGAGAGAGAGAGAGAGAGAGAGAGAGATGGAGAGAGGTGTCGTGACGAAGTTGCTGAGGTGATGAACTGATTGATTTTTAAACAAACTTGAATGTGTGGGTTTATTTCCTTTTCTGACTGGCTTGGGTTTTGATTTGGGGTCAAGAACAGCAATGGCAGTTACTATGAATAGTGGGATGATTGGAGAGCATGGGAAGGTGAGGGGAAATGGCCTTGGCAAAGAGTAAGGATAGCAAATGAACCGTTTTTTCTGACATTACATTACTTCAATATTTGTGAACATAATAGCCAAGAATAGCCAAGCATCCTTCACCGTTATAGACCTTTTAAACAGTATTGTGATTCATTCTCCACCTCAGATATGCACTTCTAAAACTATGAAGGCCTTTAAAACTGCACTATTCAATATGTTGTATTGACAATTAATCAGATTGTTGACAGGTGTTTATCGTGGTGACAAACTCACAGTTAACTGTACAGTTTTCCTCAGTTATACATAGCAATTTAAATATGTTTTGGCTCATTGTTTTAGTTTTATGGCCCACAGCTATACTGTTGGACAAAAAAATACTGACCTTACAGAATATGGGAGTTGCTGGTCTACCGCTGCCTCGATTAGTTAGTTTGTTTGCATCATTGTGTAACTTTTGTGTATTCAAACTCAGACTGTGGATAGATGTAGATAACAGCTACAGTGGCCCATCAGAAAGGGCTGTCTGACAACAAAGATGGGCCTTTTCTTAGGTTGCTAACATTTGTGTTGCTGCTGTCCCCATCTACATCAGTACATTGCTTAGCTTCTATGCTGGTACTCATTTCTGTTTCTCCAAATTGGGGATGTGCCGACAACTATTTCTCGTATGTACACTGACTATGGAGAAGTACCTCATACAACTCTGTGGAGGTTCTCATTCATCCAGGTCATATTCATTCTGGCAAAAATTGAATCGAAGGCAACTGGACTTAGATTTGTCTCTGAAGACGTTTCGCCCCTTATCCAAGTGGCTTCATCAGTTCGAATGCTACAGTCTGACTAGTCCCCACTAGTCTGACTAGTGGGGACCAGTTGCCTTCGATTCAATTTTTGTCAGAATACCTCATACAACCCAAAGCCCAATGAAGTTTATCAAGCTTTGAAGCATGTGATGGTCCAAAAAGACTTTTTTTTTTCCCATAGGCTTACATTGGGAAAGAGTCAGGCTTTTTTAGGTAAACAAACTTCCCAGTACAAACACTTGAAAGCACTTATTTAATACATCAGGTCCTAAAACTTGTATGTAATGGACCAATAGCTGAATCTACACGAGCTAGTGTGCTTGCTCTATGGGCCCAATGGATGTGGAAGATTGCCGGATGCAGGTGATTTTATACTCAGAAATCAGGCTTTTTTTGCTTCATGCTCCTCTGAGCAACTTTTATAGGAATGAATGGGGCCCTACCTAGAACGCTGTATCCAGTCCATCCATGATACAGCCGGACTTCAAAAAATCTGAACTGTTCCTTTAAGACATAACTTTAAATAACCTTCTTTCTATCACTTGAAGAGCACCCAAACAAGGTCCTGGGTGTAGGACTTTTCTTAAACAGTGCCATGACAGTTCAACACACACACTACATTGTAAATCAATACACATATAATTTACCCTTTATAAATAAGGATTAGGTCAGAATCTGTCTACGGGCTGAATTGCAAGGCCGTCATTCGGTACGTGTGGTGGGATGAAATTACATTGAAAGATTCATTGAGAGTCACAAAATACTCCACATGCTTTTCATGTTTTTTTGATGCACTGCAGCAAAGAAATGTGCAGTTTTCAGCCCATGGTACTCTTCAGTATCACCGCAAACATTCTTTAATTTAGTGGCTCACCTCTTCAAGTGGGTGGCCTAAATGCTGTGCATATTTGATTTATTATCTAAAGGACTGAGATAAAGCTAGGAGCCATGCCTTGGAATCATTTCTAAAACACAGCGATGTCAAAATAGGAGTAACGTGATCCCTGTTAGTCCTAGTCGTCCTCGTGAACAACTCCAGTTTACACACAGTGGCAGGAACAGAGGATAAATGACTATCCTTGACCAAAGACGCCAAATCTTTGTTCTCAAACACGCTTGTGAATACAGTGATGTGCCATATGTTGATACTAAAATGCCATGTTGAACACAACAACATGTCTATGCTGAAGCTGACGCCCTTTCTACATCAGAGTATGTACTGTAAATAAATTGGCCTCCTGCAGGAGGATGTCGCTCTCAATGTATAATATAGCCATATCTTACAATTTGGTGAAGCACACAAGTAAAAGCTCATTAAACTAGTCGACTGGGAGACAGATGGAAGTCTGCTTGTCTGTTCCTCTCTTCTAATGAGGTTGTCCCTGGGAAGCTTAGTGACTGATTTCTATTAGGAAAAGGGGGTTTAGAGCAAAAGAGAGGGAAAAGGGGGCTATGTTTGTGGTTTTAGGGTCTACTTCCACAGTTAGACTTCTTCTCTTCCTGCAGGGAGAGACACAGTGAATGCACCAACGGCTTATGAATCCTATAAAACTTATTATTTCTTGCCTTGGTTA
The DNA here is from genome assembly GCA_947000775.1 of Pterois miles. Taxonomy (NCBI): domain Eukaryota; kingdom Metazoa; phylum Chordata; class Actinopteri; order Perciformes; family Scorpaenidae; genus Pterois; species Pterois miles. Next base: position 8,990,741 of record CAMQGK010000110.1, on the reverse strand, counting down.
TGTAAAGAAACTTCCCTTGTCACACTTCAGATGAGTTAAAGCTGAATCTAATATTTCTTTTTACAGGGGATGGAATAGAGTGTCCTTAAAAAATCTATTGTTGTAGACAGAGGGCAAACAGTAATGTTTTTTTTTTTTCAAATGATGAGCAATATGAGTTGCCATGGCATGCCACATTTCCATGGCAACAAACCATGTTATCGCCATTCATGTGCAGGAATAATGGAGTGCCATTAGTGTTCTCATGATAGTGTTATGAATAGTCATTCATACAAGCTTGATAAATCCATGTAGTGATAGTTACATTTTTGTTATTGTGAGTATGACAAGTGCAGATTTAAGAAAAAAATCATGGATTTATTTCCCACTGGCAAAATGTTGCACATTAAGTTGAGATTTTGCTGCTAAGTGTATGCATTTTCATCAATTTCTCCTTCACTAGTGTCCTTTAGGCTGACACTGAGTGTGGCAATGAACATGTCTCTCTGCCACTAGCATGGTTTTTTTAATGTAAATATGAGGGCATCATTTCTGAAAACATGCCCTCATGAATAATTTGCTCATCCAAGGTTTCTCATCCCTCAGAGGTAACATGTTCAGTATATGTAGCTGCCTGCCAGGCAGGCCTGCTTTGACCTCTCTGTTATTCTGGACAGAGATCAGACTTTAAGTCTGAAAGGCTCATTCAAGCATGAATTACTGTGTAGGACTGCTATGATTAAAACACTGATGTCACACAGTGTAATTGATTAATCAATAGTCTAAATAAGTCAGGTCAAGCTTTGGAACACTGGATGTTGGATGAGTTTCTATTGTCTAATAAAATTGCATAAGACTATTCAAAATGGATTAAATTCAATCATTGTATTTTCTCTTTTAATTTGGATTCAAAGGCAGCATACACATTGCGTGACAGGAAGAAATGGCTCACACCAGGGTTCTCACTTACAGTGTATATTTCCGCCCTGATTCCCCAGTCCAATGCTACATTCCCCATTGACAAAGTGATATTTAAATGAAGAAAAGAAGCTTCCTCTACTATTTTACCACTCCCACCATCTGGCAAGATTATCATCAGCACAGCTTCGCTCCCGGAGAGCCATTACAGGAAGATGAAGTAAGATGTGTGAAGTATGAATTGTGAAAGTCACTCCAGTACCATATGGAGGAAGCCTGAAGCAAGTGAAGAGAAAACTCCATTGCCTCAATGACATTAACTTTATAAACACCCATGAGGTTTTACTTAACTGTCTTCCCCAAACTCCTCACATTTAAAATAACAATTCTCTCATCGCATCTTTTTCATGCCTGCATGTTGAACATTATAACTTATTTTTTTATAGCAGGGAATCTCTGAAATTAGCTGCCAGGGGGATCTATTGTCTGCAACAGCGATCAGGCAAACGCTTCCAAGGAGATGGATGGTTTTCATTAAGTTTTCACAATGAAACAGATTGGCAACAAATTGCAGCCAATACTGCTAGTTGAAGTTAAATGGATATATAACAAATGTAAACTTTTTCTTTCTTCTGCATCTTCTGTGCTGTTACAATGAATCTCAGCTCTATTTAATTCCTCTTTGCTGTTGCTTATTGGCTATTTGGGAGAAAGGAATGGGCTATAGGGGCTGGATTCCCCTTCAGCAGACAGCATTTACACTGTTATCACATAATAATGGATACTTACTATCCATATACTTATAATACTTTATAATGGCAGCTTCTTTAGGTTTAGGCAATAAGACTACAACTTCATTTGGTTCAATCAACAAAACAACTTTTGTAGGGGTAGGCAACAAACTATAAATTCTTTAGTTTTATTGCTTATAGTGACTGATAATGCCCGTTTAATAGCCTGACAACAGTCTAATTAGCTGACAAATTAAAACAGTTACATTGCATTCACTACAAAATTCATCCATCCTGTAGTTTTACATTCGACCCTTCAAGGAAGACTGGCCATCGACCTTGTGGGCGTCTTTTAGAGTTAGCTTAACCGGTCAGTGTTTACTGCAAGCTAACAAATTTGCTGTCAACACTCTCTGAGAATTGTGCCTAGAAGATCCATCCAAAGCCTTAATCAGACAGGATTTATTTAGGGGAGGTGACATGATTTTTAACATTACCTGCGCTGGTCAGTGAATTTAATCTCATCCAGAGCACAAATGTGGATAATTTATCACCCCCACCTAGTAATAATTACAGCTGCAATCTATTTTTCAACAAACTTGCTGGTCCTCCTAGTATTTAAAAATAAATGTTTGTTTTTTTCTGTGGGGATAACTGATTGTCCTTCTACTGGGTTTTTGTAAGGTCAGCTGCAAGTGGTTTCTGACATTCTTTTGACGCTTTTTTCAGCCTCTGTCTGTATACATTTTGCCAAATTTGCACTATTAGAAGTATGCTGAATTAGTATTATTAGTAGTATTAGGATTAGTAGTATTACTATTAGTAGTTCCCTTTACAGTGTGCCCATGGATGCACAGCAATGTGTTTCCAATTCAAAAACATAAAAACGCTCCCTTGCACTTCCTCATGAAAACAAATGAATGCTTTGCATTTACTACTGGCAGGTCTACGCTGGCGTCTGCTGAACTATATTGCTAAACCACTCTTCACTTTGTTTGTGTTGTGATTTGATTTTAATCTGGCATTTTCATGTCACAATGAAAAAAATCCAATCAGTTGTTAAAGACAAAAATCTAAGAATCCTTTACGCTTATGCTTTCATTTAATTACAATACATAAAGTACATAACAATGTGCATTGCATGTCACTTTGTTTGATTTGTTTTGATTTCGGCATTTTAAATTCTCCATATGATACAACCAGCTGTCATATTCACAAAGGTTGTACTGCAAGGAATTACTTTCAAATAAATCTACTTCTTCTAAGTTATGTTAATGGTGCTGACATTTGCAAGTCAGCTGCATCTCTTCTTTTCATGACTGCAGATCATTCTCACTGCCAATCAACCAGGAACTGTTTGAACCTGCGGCGATTTTCTGGTTGTAAATATGCCATCCTGAACCAAATCTCTGTGAATGTCACCATGCATGCCAACATTGGGTTAAAATAGTTTGACATGTACTCTTTCTCCAATTTTCTTGAGATGAGCTTCGTTGACACCTCTGCCCACCGCTGCCAGTAAAACTGAACATAATTTCAATTCCCAGTACACCTGAGGTAAGCTTGCAGAGATTTAGCTGGCTGGCCACGGGCTGCCACAGGTGTCACAGAAAGAGAAAAGATGCTATTTTCACACATGCCAAGCTGGGGCAATTTTATGCAGTTTGGAAGGTCTGGCCGTCAAAATGCCAGTTAGGGCCAGCGGAGCACAGTTTGCTTGTGACACAAATACCCCAGTATCTGGCTCACAATGCAGCCGGGGCTATTGTGAACTGTGAAGCTGTGGCTGTTCAGGTGGAACTGCTCAGGGAGGTGTTCACTATTAAAGAGCTACAAACAGGGTTCACAGAAACACACTCCAACATGAACGCATGCATACAAGTTAAGGAGTATGCACGCATACACACACAGTCCACTTGTGCCTGCTGGCCTTCTTTTATGACTCACAGTGTCACGCTGGCAGCCAGAGGTTATTAAAGCTGTCTGCCTGCCCAGGATGCCTGGACCCAAGACAATCACACACGCACATCCAGGAGGTGTTCTTGCATCACAGGAAAACATGGTGCTCTCTCTTTCTCTGAGTCCAGCCCTCTCCACCTCCTCCTCCTCTTCCTCCTTCTTCTTCCTTGCTGCCTTCAGCAGCATGAGCCATCCACCCACACATCAGCATCCAACTCCTGACCTCCCTCTGTGGACCACCCATTGCCTGAAGTGACATCTGCCAATCAGCCGCGTGTCAGCAGCTGGTTAGTTGGTCAGTCGAGTCAGCATATCAGTCAATTAATCTGTCGGTCAGAAGCGAATCTGCACGCTATTCCAGTTGGACGGTCTGCCTGTCAGTCAGTCAAACAGACAGCTTGTCATCGGGGCGGCCCTGTCAGATAGACACACAAACAGTCAGCTGCATGACGTTCAACAGCGCAGCACTGTGGCTCATGTAAGGAGTCTCTTTTAAAAGACATTGACTCGAATAGTTAACAGTCAGATATTGTGACTGATTGAGCAGTAGAACCAAAATCCTGTCATCACAGTAACGATTGCAACTCCACCTCTTGCGCCTCTTGTGCCCTTGCATGGGATTATCAGAAGGTAACTGTACAGTAATATTATTAAATACAAATTATTAGAGTGTTTGGCTTAATTCAGGTTGCGTTATGACACTTAAAGGATCAGTGTGTAACATTTAGGGGGATCTATTGGCAGAAATGAAATACAATGCTACAGTATGTTTTCTGTAATATATAATCACCTGAAAATGAGGATCATTGTGTTTTTATTAACTTAGAATTAGTCATTTACGTACAGTCAATAACATCACTGTCGCCACCGCTCTCGCTCTCATGCTTCACCACTCACTTTCCACTTATGCACACACTCTTGGCTCTGCTCCAAACGGCCAAAGGGCCATTCGTGTTTTTGGCACACGGGAGAGGCTTCAATTGGATAGATATCCAGATACAGCCAGATCCCAAACACTGGACCTTTATACCTTTGCTATTATTGCAAGTGAAAAGCATTTGTTTCCTGAGTGAAACATTGGTTGTTGATGTTTTGTTATATATGTAAATAAACACAAACACTCAAGCACTCAAAAATAATGAGAAAAAGAAGGGATGAGCGTTCATTTACTAGTGAAGAAAGTCTGTTTTTGCTGTTCTTGTTGATTGGAATGATTTGGATGGATGCTTCGATGCTGTTTGTGTGTGTGTGTGTGTGAGAGAGAGAGAGAGTGGGTTTCTCATTATAGCATATTAAAAAGTGCTGGAAAATTGTACATTCTATTGAACAAATAATCTCACAGCCTGATGCATTAGTCCTCGTCAAACGCCCACACCTGCCTGTTGCATTCACGTGTTTTGAAATTAGCCAGAGGGAAAATGGCTGACCCTGTCTTTCACCATGGTAAACAGATGGAGGATCAGCACAAGTGAGGTTCTTCTTTACAATTATGGTAAAGCTGCATTCATTCTCCCCTCACTGAAAACAAATCACAGGAGACAGACGGACAGAAGAGAGACACTGAACACTGAAATACTGCCACCTTCAAAGCTAGTATGCATGATTCATTGGTGAAATTCACAGGCACACAGAGTCTTTGCCTCTAAGCCACCCACCCACCCACACGCACAAACATACGCCCAAACACGCCTCCCGTCTGGCCCTAATAGCTTGGCTCTGACCTGAAAAAATGTGAAAGATTAGCAGAAAATTATGGTACCCTGCACAGTAATTACAATGTTTTGTCCAGTGAAATTACATCATACTGTGTATTACGGAAAAATTGCATAACACAGCGGCATTATTACTGGTGTAAAAATGTGTACATGCGTAACTGGAAGAAACAACATAGAGCTGTTGAAGTGATAATTCACTCTGACTGCTGCATGACTGAAAGCTGCATGACCTATAACTAGAAGAAACTGAGGGATTTACCTTGTGTGTGTGTGTGTGTGTGTGTGTGTGTGTGTGTGTGTGGGAGAGAGAGAGAGAGAGAGAGAGAGAGAGAGAGAGAGAGAGAGAGAGAGAGATTATATGTGCCTGTAAATTCCCCAAATTAATTATGGATGATGGTAATATCTGAACGCCACCCTCCCACTTCCCCACCTCTCTGTCTCTGCCATGATGCCTGACTCCCGACTCACTAATATTAAAACTGCAGCCATTGTCTGGAGAAAATCATGTTGATTCTCTTATTTATCCTGTCTGCTGAGCACACGAAGTAAACAAATGCTAGAAAATAGTGTATTATTAAAAGCTAACATGCAGACTTGAAAAACAATTCATGACATTGTTATCTCATTACTGTTTTATATTATCTACTAAAGTTTGGGGTTTGTGTGGTAGGTGAACGATTATTTTAGCTTTCTACTTTTATCCACCCTGCCTTACTGTGATTTACTTTCTGATTTCTTTCTTTATTGCATTTCTATTGTTTTTCCTATGGTGTGTTTTATACTACCAAGAGTATAGGCACTTTTACAGGAGGTCATCTTTCATTGCATTGCTTTTGCATTTGATCCTCTTTTAATGTCTATTGGTATCAGTGATGATATTTACTTGGTCATACCACAATGTTAGTGTTACTCATTGGGCCTGTTGCCATTACGCTGGTTATTGGCAGCTCTATTCTGAGAAATGTAAAGTTGGTGACACCAGCAAACATAGTCAGTTGCATTCCTGGGGCCAGAGCAGGCGACACTGCATGGTCATGGAGGATCTCTTCTTGGATCTCTAAATTATAGAGTATGGTCGGAGTTGAATTTAATTAAATTACCTGCTCCCTTAATTTTCATGTGAAGGATCTGGTGGTTTCTAGCAGTGAGGTTGCAGACTGCAACCAACTGAAGCCTCATGGTCTCATTTATTTGGTCGTAAAGGTAAAAAGCTAAGGATATAAACAGATTGTAAGTTTGTAAAACACTGATTAACAATTTGTGCATCATGCAACTTGTGATAAATTTGAATATTGAGGACAGTGTTCACAGATCACTACTGAAGGTGTAGCTGGCCCAGATTGCACACTGAGACATGTGTCACCCACCCACCGCTACAGGAAGTCAGGGTGCTGCAGCAACTGCCAGCCCCAGGCGGCTGAGGTATGCTGTATTAAGGGCAGTGTTTGTTTTTTCTTTACACCCCACCTCATTCAGTCCCTGTCATCTGCAATATCTGTTGTATTCTGAGCAGCACGCCTGTTGTTTGTTGGTTTATTGATCTGCTGTGGCAGGAAACTGCTACAGCTTCTGTGGCATAAACAAAACAAAATTCAAATGCAACTTTCAACTGAGTGACAGCTCTCTTTCTGCACTTTAGTCATTTCAGTCATGTCGAGTCAATGTTATTTATACAACAGAATATCACAAATCACAAGTTTGCCTCAAGGGACTGTACAGCATATGACTCCCTCTATCCTTAGACCCTTGATTGATATAAGTAAAAACTCCCCCACAGAAAAAAAAAACAAAAAAAAAAAAAACATAAAATGTAAAAACCAATTCTACCAAAACAGCCCCACTCCTACCGACTGTGTCCCCAGCTGATCAAAAGAATGCTTCTTGCACAGTGCCACAGTTCAGTGGACCGGTCTCTGTAAAGACAGCCATGCATTGTGTTGACAATTTTTTAGATATCTTCAAATGGCTGCCAAGCTTTTTATGATATTCAGTACAATGCCAAACCATCAGTATGCTGGCAGTCCTGCTTTCATATTTAAATATATTAGTATTATACTGCACTGCTGTTCCTGTCTTTTTAAATGGATTGTCAGCTGCTGGCAATGCAGCTTTCAAATAACAGCATTGTCAAATAAAAGGTGTTTGTTACTTCATGAAGAAAGCACTGAAGGCGTCTTACAGCGGGCTGCTGTTATGTCACTTTTATTAGGCTTATTGTATTGTGCAGGTACTGTACTGCATATTAGATAAAATGAATAGCTGAATAGCATCCAGGTCATTTTAGTTGGGTGTTATTCAAAAATTTGCAAGGCCATTGCCAGAATCAAATCAAAATTGACTGGTCAAAAGGTGCTCAGGTTGTTTATGCTGCCAGTAGCCTTCGAGTGACAGCATGCTATGAAATATGAAGTAATGCATAATGCTCTCTGTGAGTACCGGGAAGCTATTTAGTTTGTCTAAAATGTCAGCTGACTGGTGCGGTGCTTCCCTGGAAGCAGAAGGGAAAACAAAAAATTTTATCTCAGCCAAACTCCCCCTGTAGTCCTTCAACCCTCCAGTAATGTGTTTTGACGTCAGTGGATGACACAAATAAAGTAGTATAAAGAGAGCATCAGCACACGTTGTGGATGTTATAGATGTGACACCCACATGACTAATTCATGGAAAAGGTTGACAACTGGCGCAGTGCTCCTCTACGGATCTGGACCCAGCTGGTTGCTTGTTACTTGTGTCTCCTTCACCTTATCAGAACAGTCTGTTTGAGAAACCAGTAAACGCTCCTGTTGTTTGTGCCGCTGCAGTCTTGTTATACTGACCAAGAAACATCAAATGATGATTTGTGCGCACAAGAGAAATAGAATTCCAATTATGTGGTTAAAAAAAAATAAAAATAATATAGGCAGAATGATTGTGGCTTTGAGAAAAGATAAACCAGCAGTTGTTCTTTTGTCTGCTTTTAAGCATTTTCCATCCAAGAAAAAGGCAATGGAATAAATATAGCTATACCAAAAGATTTGCTTGTTTAATTTATTTTTGCAACATATTATTTTTCACCCATTTGCTAGTCTTAATTTGGTTCAGATTGGTTTACTGACTTTTAATTAAAGTTAGATAAATTGTATGAAATTGGTATCTTAGAAAATGCAATTAGAATGGTAAAGTTGATGCTGATGGTGATACTGATTGTATTATTAGATACACTGAACATGAGGTTGATGCCATTGTGATCGTTTCCTTCCTCAGTGTCATGCGGTTCCCTTTATGCAGCGATGGGAGGTGCGGCGTGTATCTAAAACATCACAGAAGAGCCTCATGGCTGACTTTAATTAGGACTCCAATAGAAAAGACCCTCAGTGATCACAGTTAAAACTCATGTGTGGGTGGAAATGCAGCGGAGGCTCCAATACCTGGCTCTGCTAATAGTTTTTATCCGAACGTACCAGAACAGTGGTGGAAGAAGTATTCAGATATTTCCCATAAGTAGCAATAATAAAGGCTAAAAATGCTCTTACTAGTGAAAGTCCTGCATTCAAATTTTTCTTAATTAAAAGTACTACCATAGTATGATCAAAATATATTTGAAGTACCACAAGTAAAAGTACTCCTTCTGCAGAATCATGTATGTTTACTGGATAATAATGAGTGATGCAGTCATGTGCATAAGATGGTAAAAATTGGGCTAATTTAAATATTTGATATACTGGTGGGTAGCTTAATCCATGATAATATATCACAAACTATTAATTGATTGGAGTATATTTTGTGTTATAGTCTATAATTGCAAAGTGACTAAAGCTATTAAATATACTGTATATCACATATAGATCCGTCAAGTAAGCAAGAAAGCCTCTGATTCGTAGACAGACTTAACCCAATGCATCATGGGACACATCTTGTCCTTGGCAGGCTTGGCTAACAGCCATGCATACGTTGAATGGCGATGTTTCTGAACCAAAATTATGTTTCATAAATATGTTGGCTATTAGCTTTGTTTCACGCTTACAGAAATGCACAATGTTACGTAGTTAATGCTGTGAACTGGTTTGACTTAGGCAACGAAACTACTTGGTTATGGTTAGGTCGTTATTTGTCTTCAGATAATAATGTAACATCATAACAGCGTAGGGCTGCACGGTGGTGTAGTGGTTAGCGCTGTCGCCTCACAGCAAGAGGGTCGCAGGTTCGATTCCAGCTTGCGGCTCTTCTGTGTGGAGTTTGCATGTTCTCCCCGTGTAAGCGTGGGTTCTCTCCGGGTACTCTGGCTTCCTCCCACTTTCCAAAGACGTGCTGTTTAGGTTAATTGATCACTCTAAATTGCCCGTAGGTGTGGATGTGAGTGTGAATGGTGAATGTCTATATGTTGTCTGTCTCTATGTGCCCTGTGATGGACTGGCGACCTGTCCAGGGTGAACCCCGCCTTCGCCCTATGCCAGCTGGGATCGGCTCCAGCCCCCCGCGACCCCTAACGGGATAAGCGGTTGACGATGGATGGATGGATGGATAACAGCGTATGAATGCAACAATACCACTGTAGTTATAGGGCTTAAAGCTGCCATGCCAGGACCCGAACAGCAGTCTTGTTTTTTTGGACCCACCTCCCCTCCTGCCCTCTCTTTTTGCTAATTAATGTCACATGCTCTGACCGAATGCAAAAACGTCATCATTCAAAAGATCCCTGGTTTGCAGAAACGTCCAATAGCAACATTTTTTCTGGTGATTGGCTGCTAGAATCATGCCTCTCTCTGTGTATGTGTGTGCACAGTCATACATAACAGCTAACATGTTTCACACTCCTGGCAGTATTATATGTGTTATTCTGCTTATTTGCACCTCTGCCTCTGCATTTCTGTCCACTCTGTGATCTGTCTGTCAGACTGTGGACATTATAGATTGCTCACCCCGGGGTCGGAAAGATCCTCCCCTTCATCCACTCGGCCTTTTAATGATGGTGGCTTACCAGCAGGGGGGTTGGATGCTGCCAGAGGACAGCTGTGAAGCCTCACTGCTGGCCGAGCCCTCCCAGCCCCCGGCCCTTATGTCCATATGGTCTCTATTAAGAAGCCTGCAGCGTGATTTTGAGGCAGTTCAACTCGGAAACAACTGACTTGTTTTCTGTCAATTTGGAGGCTGAGAAGTAGAGTGTGACAGGGAGACTGAATTAATGTGTAAGTGCATGTGAGGCTGTGTGTATTTGCATGCACGAGTGAGCGAGGGAGTTGGTGGAAGCTGCTTTGGCTAGCCTAAATAATTGAAACTCTTGTCCATTATTGTACTTTGAGCCAACAAGTGTGAAGGTATGTGTCTGCCAGTCTGACACGCATTACTGCATAGCTCGTGGCATTACTTGATCTCCGTGCCAGCAGAGTGACGTGCCTGCAGGGCCAGGGTGATAATGACCCAATGTACAATGGGCCTCATTCAAATCCAGGACATGACATGCTTAGTTTAATTTAGTCTGCTGAGTACAATTGCAGTCACAGCGGCAAACTCTGGATTCTTGCTGCTGCAGACCAGGGGGAGCTGAGCTGTGTGAATCCCACGGTGTATTACATGCCACCCATACATTTCTAAACACATTTTGGAGACATTCACATGTGCAGTGTTATGTCATGCTGCAAAATCAACAAAATTACACTCATCATACTGTATACCTTTAGGGAAGAAAGAGGCAGCAGACAAAAGATATTTTCTTTTTCGCTCAGAGCGGGAATCGAAGGATAGGTTTTTTAAAACAAAAGTGTAATTTTGTATACATTGCTAGCAATATGCAGCCAAAGACATGCATGATTTTTGCACAAATGAACTCCACACCACTTGCCAAATTCTGATGCTTCAGAGCTCATTGCGTACGGAGGGTGATAGAGAATATACTGGCAGCCCATGCGGTGAAATTGATAGTCTCACAAGAGAAGATTGGTGTCCATCACCATGAGACATAAAAAATTGTTTTATTCTTTGAGGCATATGAGAGTTATGCTTTTTGCACTGGCCCATTTTTGTACTTCAGCCACAGTTTCTGAAACCTCTGGCAATATTATGCTATCTTTGTTTTTCAGTAGATGCAATATGCCTGCAGGAATAGAGTCCCTGTCTTTGATGTTTCTCTGTTTGATGTTACCATGTCCTTTGTGTGGCAGAATTTACATTTGTGGTTTTCTTCACAGTAAATTATTTAAGTCGCTCTCTTTTTCAGTCTAGTCTCCTTTTTAGAAGATCTTAAACTTCCAGAACCTCCTTATAGTACAATTATATACAAGTGGAAACCAGTTTAACATGAGTTACCAGCCTGTTCTCATTCCTATGGCATCAAATAAGGCTTTGTCATGGCCATTGGTGTTCAAATGTCCTGTGTTCACAATGTTCAGAGTCATTTTCACTGTACAACATAATAGTTTTAAGCCCAAATATGTGTTTTCCTAAACCTAACTATAGTGGTTTTGATGTGGGAAATAGGGCGTGACAAAGCAGCAGTATTTGCATGTAGAGTTTGAATGAGAACATTTTCACATGTAGACGTAAGCTGTCAGAAAGACATAGTTTCTATTAGCTTTACAATGTCCAACAAACCTAACCTCATTTTACATGTGAAAATCATGTAGGACGAAATGATTAAAGCTTAAAAACAGACATCCAAGCTGTAATATGTTTTTAAAAAAGGATTGACAAATATGCTTAACTGTGCATAATGTCAGGTTTTCTGCTGGCAGCCTGAACTGTATACACCCGGGACCAGTGAAGACATGTCAGCTTTCTGGGTATAAGTGATTCAAGCTGGTGTTTTCTGCCGGTCAAATCTGTTTCAGAGTATTTGATTTCTTAATTAAAGAAGTGTAATCTAATTATGCAATGACAAGCTTCCATTCATATTTTATCTAAATGTGTGGGGATATGAAACAGTTAGCCAAATGGTATTAAAGGATAAGCTCCCCAATGGTCCAGTTCAGTTCAGTAAGCTGGGAGGACATTTGTAGACATGGGGATTCTTTTAACAAAATCAGCATTGTCATTTTGCAATGTGGATATGTAGCATTATTTTAAACAGTACTGTTGAATGTCCTCATCACAAACATAATGGGTCTGCTAATTTACATTTCATTTTTAATGGCTCTTTTATTGTATGCAAATAATAATTAAATTTAAATCAGTTTTGATCTTCCACAGTTCATTCAGTCCCACTCAATTTCAAATGGCATGGAAAACAACTCTAGAAACATTTGATTCAGTAAAGGAAAATTATTGCTCTGAATGACAAACTGGCATTTTGCATTTTTAAAAGTTGCATCAGAAAATGAATATCAGGCTATAAAACATTTTGAAAGCAGTTCCAGCCCTGAATCACAGGAACGTGCACATTTCGAAACAGGTAGAGTTTCCAATTATGCTTCTATTTCTCGCTCCAGTGAATTTGCTTGAAAATGATCCTTACAATCTGTTAATGTTCATCTAAAATGTTTTGTTCTTCCTTTGCTCCATCAGAAGTTGTAGGAGACCTCAAACCATGACATTCTCACAGTCAGTTTGTCAAATATGGCGGCTCGGTCAGTGGCCCTACACATCAAACTATGACGCTCCACGGACCCTGTAGCAGGGCTGCCTCTAGTGGCCGCGGTGATTATGACGGGAGTCAGGTGAGGTAGGATAAATAGGATATGATAAGTCTGTGTACAAAGGAAGTCAGACTGGATGGATGGGTCAAACAAACAGGACTTTTTTCCAGGAGATTGCTCTATGTGTCTTGTGTGAAACCAATTTATCGTGTGTGAAGCTGTACTGTAACGTACTTAACTTGCATAACATACTGTATGTAACGTACAAATATAACTTAAGTAACAAAGGTACTTACTTTTTACCAAAATCATAATCGTTTCCTAAACCTAACCATGTAATTTTGTTGCCAAAACCTTCCAAAGTAGTAACACAGACCTGATTAAACACAGTGTGATCCTAGGATGACCAAACATGAAGTTCCCCCCTCCTCCAAATTTACATGTAAAAAAGTCAAATGTACTTTGGGCATAAAGACCATAGATTTACATGAACTTATAGTATGGGCCGGGTCCAGCACCTCAAGGGGCCTTAAGGGCGTTTAGCCACCTCAGTTGTATTTTTGCTGTCTTTGTTTAAGCTTTAGAAAAATAGCAAAAACAACAAAATAAACAATGATGATGATGCTGTTGTTTCAGTGCCACGGACAGCGGTCAGTAGTACCATACTGTATGTAAGTATAAGTAATTTGGTGAAAAATTATGCTAAAGGTTACCAAAAATTAACTAGTGACACCAAGGAATCCTGACCAAGTGTCCGTGTATGACGAGGTGGATATCAGAAAGTGTTGACGAAACTGGCAATGCACGGCAAGCAGAGTTGTGGTGTAGCAGTAGATGTTCGCTAAGAGTGTCACACTTAGCAGAGAGGACATTTCTAACTTTTTTCCACTGAACACCAAAGAAATCTTTGAAATTACAGTATATTCTTGGATTAGGGTTCCTTTTGTTTCTTCTGAAAAGACATAGTTGCTTTTGTATCTGCAGTACATTCAGTGCGATATATTTCTGCGGCTTTCTCGAAAAAGATAAAAGTGAATAAATCAAGTCAAAAAGAGCAGCCAGACTCTCTACGAGACACATAACAAAGAGATCCTCAGCTGATGTAAGACTGCTGTCATGGGTGGCATATTTTTAACGTCTCTCTTGGGAGAGTTGTGTTGAATTGTGGGTGTGACATGGCATCTTGGAGTCTATCTTAAGTATGACTTGAGGTGTGACCACACTGTCTGGGAGGCACCTGACTGGCATAACGGCCACAAATAATGGAACTGTCTCAAAACAACGTGTGCACAACATGTAGAGGGAGAACAAGACAACCAATACAAGTCTTCATTTGCATTTCATCCTCACTACTCTTCGATGGAAAGAACTACTGTATGTCATACCTACTGCATGTAAATAACTGGTGCATGATACAAAGTCTGAGTCATGTGATGCACTTAAGACTTTAGTGGGATTAGGGGGAAATCATCATCAGTTAGGGGCTGCTGATGATCAAATAGAGATGCGGCGATAACGAAGCTGGGTCAGATATCGGGCTGGTGGTGACTGAAATAGCTGGATTGGATATCAGTGACAATTCAGTTCAATTTTATGTAATAATAATAATTACTAATATGTACATTTTGTTGCTAATGCACGATTTATTATTTTTTGATAAATAATTCAGTAAATATATGTTTTATTTTAGTGCTGTCAGTCGATTAAAAAATAACTATAACTCACAAATGAATCACATCATTAATTTTTTTATCTGCCCAAAATGTACCTTAAAGGGAAATTTGTCAACATGGGAGTGTGCAAATATGCTGCTTTATGCAAATGCATGTATGCGTATATTATTTTAAATGAAGTAACAACACAAATAATGACAAATATTGTCCAGAAACCCTCACAGGTACTGCATTTAGCATAACAACAACAACAGCTGTCAGTGTGCTGACTTGACTCTGACTTGACCCAAAATGTCTGTAAAGGGAGACTCGTGGGTCCCCATAGAAACCATTTTTATTCACATATCGAGAGGTCAGAGGCCGAAGGAAACCTTTGACAATGGCCATGACAGTTTTTCTTCACGAAAATTTAGCTTGTTTGGAGATGCTAGTACAACATGATTAGTGGACTGATGGATTTCTGAGGCGTTCTAGTTTCATATGATGTCAGTATCTTCACTCTACTGTTAAAACTGAGCCTGCTGCAACTTCTGAAAAATTGATTGCATTATTGCATTAAAGAAATTAGTAGCGTTAAAACAAATTTGCGTTAAGTCATTATTATCGCACTAACTTTGCAGCTCAAATTTATTTGTTACATTTTGTTTTACAAAGTTAAGAAAGCACATTCACTTTTCCACACAGCTTATTAATTTACACCGGTGTCAGATCAGTACTTGTTTTTGGTCGATACCCAAAGCCAAGGTATAAAAGTCACATCTGTGCATCGCTACAATCAAATCCACTCCCCTTATTTCTTTCAAAAGCATTTCACTCCCTTATGCTGCCTCTTGACAGTTTTATAACAGAGAAGAGAGTTCAGTTCGGTTCACATCTCCTAAGAGAAAACCCAAATGTGTCC
Source organism: Pterois miles (assembly GCA_947000775.1). Taxonomy (NCBI): domain Eukaryota; kingdom Metazoa; phylum Chordata; class Actinopteri; order Perciformes; family Scorpaenidae; genus Pterois; species Pterois miles. Next base: position 8,975,318 of record CAMQGK010000110.1, on the reverse strand, counting down.
AGGAGGAGCAGAGTCACCAAGGACAGATGGGGTGGGTGGAATTAACCGTCCTGGAGATACTGAAAGCATGGTTGCCAACTGTTTTATGTTGGGAGGCAATCACAAATGCACTTTATGTGATAACATAATTTATTTTAGGAAAAAAGTGAAACCCTCTCAGCCATGTATTAGCCACTGACTTTTTTATTAATAAAAACTCAGTGAAAACATCAATAGCGCTGACTCACTTCCCGCTTTTATGACCACAGACTGTAAATCGCTATTATGATTCTGATACTGTCAGACCTTATCATCGGTGTGAGGCACATTTGAAAACCTTGGATGTGTTTCTTTGAGACTGCCTAATGGACAACACTGGTGCCTCTGTAATAGTCCAATCAATAACATCAAACTCTACATGATGTGTAACGCATAATGAGATTTTTGAGCCAAGACTGAATGGAGCCTCATTCAGCAGGTTTGTTGAGAGAGCCGTGTGTCTGATCACTTTCCTGCGCTCTTCGTTTCTCTCAAGGCAAGCTGGAAATTGGACACGGAATCTGAGCTCATGTTATCTTGGAAACAGGCTTTCCTCACAACTGAAATGAATACACGATGATGCTGGAGATGAGCAATGCATGTCATTTACTATGTCTGTATATATCTGTCTCACTTTCTCTTTCTATCCCTCGCATCACCTGTTCTCTGAGCAGGTTAAAAACTGGCTGCCGCTGCCTCAGGGGCAAAAGCCCGTTTTAATACATTTAGATTGAGACAGTTTAGCTGAGGCCTGAGTGTCAATGTTCCTGCGTCTGTGTCTGTATAAGCACATACTATATGTGTTGTTGCTTATCTGTTACATCAACAGAGCAGCAATCATAGGCGGGTTAAGGTGAGGTAATGAGGTCATCTTCAGGTAGCTGCCACTATGTGAGTTGCTTTTCTCTGTTTTCCCCCATCTTCAGATAAGATAATACTATGAACTGGGAGCAGGGAACAACACCAGTGTATGTGTGTTTGACAGTAAGAAAGGGAAGCAATATTGTCCTCACGCATAAACATGGTCATAAGTCCCTATTACGTTTCCCTTTGAGGGTTACATGAGTGTTCCAGGTCTGATTCAACAAACCCTCTTAAGTGCACAAATCACTCATTTCAGCCTGATGAATATCCCCCTGTTCATTATTTGACGTGCCAGTCAGATCGCTAAAAATGTCTTTTTAAAGCAAAGCGATGCCTGATAAATTTGGGATGCGACAGTCACAGAGGTATCAGAATATCATAGCCTACAGTAGGTGATGCAGACTGGACAGTGGTCTCTACATAAGGACCCTCATGCCTTGTTCACACTGCATCACTTAAGCCATGATTTTCCGCTTCCCAACAGTTTTCAGAGCCTCCCTGAGAAAAGTCTCAGATCGGAGGTAAATTGCCGTTGGTTCACCACGCACGCACATTGGAGCCTTATGTGTGAACTGTTCAAAGATGCGAGCAGAGATGCGAGTCGATGCCTCACAGATGTCTAGCATGCTAAATATCTGGACCAGCCGGGGACTCCGGCCACTAGTTACAGCCAAAGAGAGCACTAACTACGACACATTGACAGGAACACCTGTAAGAATAGGAACTTACTGTATGCGTTGCATTGGCAACGCGGAGCAAAGTTGTTGTTGCACCTAGAGGAATATATAGTAAAAAAGAGTGTGGAGTGGAAACCAGTAGGAACAGGCCAACGACAACATCAGCAATGGGTCTCGTGTATGGAATCACGTCATTTACCGTTTATTTCTCTGTCGTCAGTAGATATGTAGATATGCAGTGTGTGACCTCCTGTCTCTGGTCAGTCGTGTAGTATGAAAACTACAACAGCTTAAAGACTCCCGTTTACAAGACAGCAAGTTGTGTAGTGTGAACCACAGATTTGAGGGCTTTGAAAGTTGTGTAGTGTGAACTTGGCTTTGGGCAGTAACAGAATTTTCCAACAGATACACTGACCTGTACAAGTTGCTCTGCAGAAATATGCCAATAAAAATGGTAAAATCTAAAAATCCTCTCAGTGAATTGGCAAGCCATGAAGATAATGTTATGGTGAACAGAACGTCACTTTTGGAGTAATCCTGCTAACAGACAGACAAACAGACCAATGCCAGTGAAAACATAACCTTCTTGGCCCAAGGCCCTTGACCTTGACAGAGGTAACAAGTGTTTTTGTTTTTTTTTCCTCCCCTGTGGCAAATTATCTGTACAGAAGTCCTACCACAGGCCTGAACCACTTGAGAGCAGATTCAAAGTTTGAGAAAGAATCTGTTTGTATGAGGCTTGAAGTTGTTCTAAGGCTTTTATTTACACATTTTCAATAAGAAAAACACATCACATACGCTTTGTAGGTGGATCGATTTGTCGAAGCAGTAATTTACTTTTGTGTTAGTGTGTTGCTGCAGTAAGTGGCTGTTATGTGTTATGTGAAAATGTATAAAAAATACCACTGTAGAATATGTGTCCCTCACCTGAACTTGATTCAGTGAAAGTGCTGCTTATGTCTGAGGAATAGGAGAGCTTAGGACAAAGCTCTTCATGCCGTCTGTGTGATAGTGGAAAAAAGAGAGAGTAAGTCCGAGGAACAAGGAGAAGGAGGGCCTTATGGTATTGGATGCGCAATTTGTCGTATTAGTGGAAAAAACGCTGAGCCGAGTAACAAGAACTCATCATTGTTGTTATTGTGGCGACAACACGCTCAATCCCTCTGCTGGATGGCCTCCGTGTGCTGTAGGAGAGTTGTGATAAATAATTGAAATGTTGACTCAGCCCAGTGGTCTGGGTCAGAACAAGCTGTATTTGTACGTGTGTGTGTGTGTGTGTGTGTGTGTGTGTGTGGCGTCTGTGTGTTTGTGTGTCGCCCTCGTGGGTTTGAAAGACCTAAGAGGCCGCTGTCTGAAAGGCATCATTGTATATTCAGCGGGGAGAGAGGGCATAAGGTCTGGACAGATATGGAGGTGGAGGGAGAGGGGAGGTTGAGAGAGCGAGAGGAAGTGTGAAATTGAACAGCTGTTTTCCATCGCCCATGCAGCTGACGTGCCTTCCATCCCACCATCACTTAATAATGTTTGAGCTAGCTGCGAGTGCTATGCAGGCAGGCACACACCAACGCACACACACACACCAAAAGACGCCGCTGGCTTGTGCGGTAGAGCAACCACACAGAGGAAGTTCGCTTCAGCTGGAACCTGCACTGTGTTTTTCACAACTTAATTTATGTCGGCAATTAACTCGGCGAGGCGCAGAGGCTGGATGCTCTCCGCTGGATGCACATTTGACCAGTTACCGCAGGGCACGCTGATCCTCACGCTTGGATTCAAACACAGAAGAGCAGGATACACAGACACAAGTCCCTAAAATGCTAATGGAGACCTCAGTTTTGTTTGACGAAATGGACAGGAGACATCTCTGTTCAAACCTGCAGTAGGCAGAACATTTAGGCATCATTGAGCAAAAACTATAATTAACTAACTAACTATAATAATCTTTCATCATGTCATAATTCAAGTGCTTTGAGAGAAAACTACACTTCTGCGCCTCCTCGTGACTCTGATTTCAGGCTTTAAAAAATCAAACCTGTGATGGGAGACTTTGGCCAATCAGATCATTTCAGACAGAGAGTGCTCCTATTGAGCGTTCCTGTTGGCTGTACCTCAGCTGGTGGGCGGTGCTTGGTATTTCCTCAGCTGATCTCAACATGACTGCCAGGTCACAAATTTTCTCAACAGTACACTACAAGATCTTTCTGAAAACACTGAAGCAGAGGAATAGGCATTACAGTAACAGAATATTGAGTCATATTTGATCAGTGCTTCCTGGTTTGATCGGGTGATCGGAGTTCACAAGTGATTGATTTGTGGCTCTCATAGACAGAAGCTGGACAGCAGACTCCAGATCAGCTTTGGCTGGTTGAGGAACATGATTTGTTTTTTCAGATTACCTGTCTCATGTACTACTGTCAGGATACAGCAGCCGTTTTATGAAAATAAATTTAGCATTTATCATTAAGAAATTTTGATCATATTTTCTCCAATCTTGTCTATGTCAGCTTGAAAAATTGAGACCCCACATATATTGGCATATTGTGTTAAATTTAACGGTTTTGTTCCTATAGTGTGTGGTAAGCAAGGACTTAGCCAAAACACTGAAGAATCCCGACTAAAAAAAGTAAATCTTGCAAAATCTTTCATGATCAAAACATGATTTTACTGTAAACAAGCATGGCGGATGACTGTGATGTTTTCACAGAGAAAACAGAAATATTCCAGATATGTATGTATGGATGAAATCATGGAGACATATTAAATAGACATGGGAAACATCACATTTGTTGCCACAAATCAACAAGTTGGTCCTCCATTTCTGAGGTCTGTCTACTACTTTTATGTAGTATGTTTATGATTCAGCTGCCATGACGGCGGTTGTGGTACTTCCTTCTTTGGTCAACTTGGTTCCTAATTGGCTGTCGTTCTTTCCCACGTGACCGCGTCATTGGCTGCCCTTTGGGTTTCCCCACACAAAACAGGACAACCGATCATAAATACTGAACATGTTTTGCGGCCAGGATGGACTAATGTAAAAAACACTTTTAACATACCGCACACAACAAGAATACATAGAAAGGTAATCTTGAGAATCATCAAAAAATCAGGGCTTTGCTGACAGTTGTTGGGAGGAGAATCAAGCCCAAAATCGGCTGATTCTTGTGTAGTATGTACCTCACATTTTGACAATTTCATCAATCTGATTTAATCACAAACTTTTGTCTTTATTCCCTCAAAACCTTCTCTTTTTCTCCTCCAGTCACCTTGCCATTTCAGTTTAACATTGGCGCCAATAAAAACACTTGAAAGTTAAACAGAACCTTTGTGTTGCCATTCAGTGTCAATGCTGGGTGTGTAGAAGAAGCCACGTTGTCTGTGGCATTTAGTGGTGGTGTAATATGTCAGAGAGATTTCCTTTTTCAAGATGTCACCTTAGAAAAGTGCCTTGAGCCTGTGCTGGGGTGTGAATATAGAGCAGAAGGTGCTGCAGCTAAAAATATGGTTTCAGGATGGAGGTAAAGAAAAACAACATCCGTGGGTATTTTGGGAGCTGAGCGCTACCAAGGACCATAGCTTACCCTTGAGGCAAGTCAGCTTTGTTGCAATTCGTTTTTGTGCAGTGAAGGAATGGCATGGTGGATCAAAACATACAAACAAATAAATTCCAGACTCTGATGAAATCTGTCAAAACAGAGGAGATTGTTTCTGCAAGATTTTGTTATTATTTAGTGCAGCTGTTCATTTTCCGAGAGCTGAATCTAGGTTTGATTTCTTAAAACTGATTGACATGTACAGTAAGCGATAATCCACTAAAGACAGAGGGAAGGAACCTCCCAACATGAAGCTGAGTGCTCCGCAATCCTTTTACACACATTTTAAAATGGATTATCCCGCTTTTTATCATGGTCATCGGCAAGGGAATTTAAAAAACAGCGTTCATTTATTTATTTTTTCCCATTTTGGACTCCAAATTAAAGGAGTGAAGCAAACATTTGCTTACTGTGCTTTTTTATTGCTTACAGAGATTTGTTGGTAACTGTTTTGAACATTCATGCTGTGAAGCAATTTTAGCCACTTTACTAATGCATCAAGCACTTTAATCCACAGCGTCAGGCCAATCCCGAAAATGTGTATATGTATTCCATCACCATGGTAAGGTTTATTTCTTTTTTTAAAGCCCTGACATCTTAGTTTCAAATCCAAAGTATTTCTTTATTAATTGTAAAAAGTACGACTAAATAAGCAACAATGACAGTGAAGTTAGGAATCTCAACAGCTCACTCTCTCTAATCTGCTTCATCAGGACCGTGTGGGTGCGGTTACACTTTTCTTTTCAGTGCAACTTTTTTGACTGAATGCACCAGATCTGAACTCAGCTCTGTCTGCGTATGTGTCCACACTTGGCACCTCAGTGCGACCTGCCTGTTCAGATATATTTCTTCGCTGAAGGAGCGGCAGTGAAACGGTAGATAAACACATTTCATTTCCTATCATTTCTTCACAATAAAAGTCCCCCTTTATTTTTGTTGCTTACTCTTCCTCCCTGCAGTATTGGTAGACTTATTTTTATTGAGTAGTCGCTCATAGAGCTCTGCTAATTCAGTGATAAACTAATTTTCTTGTAAATTCTTCACAATAAATGTCCCTCATCATTTTGTTATTTAAAGCAAAATCAGGAAATGATGATTTTCATCGGCAGTACCGTTTTCCTCCTCTCTTCTGAAGATTCGAGAACTCCATTTGAAAAGTTGTCCATATTGTGCCCATATGCTGTCCACACTTCACTCTAATCCAAACTCGGTGCGAGCCAGGCCACTTTGGCATGAGTCTGGGTCGGATCAATTCGAGCAAGATCTGAGCCGAGTGTAAACACTTGACAGTGAATGCGTCCTGGCATGATCACATGACAAAAGTTGCATTGAAAAGACAAGTGTACCCACTGCTTAAGATGTCGTCTTTTTCCGACTGAGCCTTGGTCTTTAAGTTTTTAAATGGTCTCTTCTGTACAGCTGTTTTCTGACAGGTACTGAAGATTACATGTCTTCTGGTTCACTGAAACACATCAGGTCTCATACCGGCACCTAAGTCCTCATCCGACACACTAATCCTTGATTCAGTGTGAGCAGCAGAACTTCAGGTCTGTGAAGCAAAGGGTACTAAAGTGGAGGTTAGTGTTATAACACATCATAGCATATGCTCTGAGTGTATTAAATACTGAGTGTAATTGTGAGTGTTAAGTAATGCACAGAATTTACATCAGACACATTGGGGCTTTAAATATGTATTATTCTCTATGGTTTGTAGGTAAAATCTATGTAGGCTTAAAAGCAAATTAATCCACTGCATAAATACAGAAAATGACCAGCGCCAGAGTAAAATAAAACTCAATTTTTCATAAAATTATTGAATAAAAAGAGCATGCCAGGTAGTCCAATCAAAGTGACTCAATTTTTCAAGTTTTAATTACATTAACACTAAAATGTGTTTCTGAGAAAAAAATAGTCCAGGAATATTTACATGCCTACGATGCAATATGTACAGTATATTTGTATATGTATGAAAAAATATGCTGAAATATGTTTTTTTAATCCGATTTATCAAATGCCAAATCAAAAGTCAAATGCAGTAAAGGCCACAGCAGCAGTGAGGACGCAGCACATCACACCAACAGGAGATGAAAAACAAGTGTGTCGCTAAGGTGGAGGAATTTGTTTCACCACTTGGCCCCGAGCCCTTCTACATCTAGTGCCCTTCACTGCTATTTAACTTAAAACCAAGTGTCACTTCAAAACAAAGGCTGGGTTTTAGAAAACACTGTGGAATTCAGGGGAAGGGATTTGGTTTATATTCATGTTTGTGTTTGGAATAGATTAAGGAAGATTGACAGAAAAAAAAGTCTTCACCTTTGAAATCACATTATTCCAAAGATATGTGGATAGATTGGAAAGCACTATCTTAGCTTGTTGTCTCCCGCGTTAAACAGACGTGTTTTCTCCAATATGGCATGTCTGTTTTGTGGTTTGTGAGTTGCGGTAATTTTGTGACAGCAGATGGAAAAGGATCTGATCTTTGTTCAACTGTTGGCACGATGGATCTCCGCAATGATGGGAGCGGAGCGATGAGGTCAGGAGATTCAGCCCTCCTCTGTCTCCCCGTCGTTAGAGATGTCCGTGAACATTCGGCCCTAATTGCCTCACGTCTTTGCATTTTTCTGCCTAACTAGATCTGCCGTTCCTGCACACAAAGGGAGCTATGTATATCCATTGTGGCCATGCCTTTTTCCCCCAAACACAGATTCCATCTGTTTGCTGAAAATAAACCATAATGTGCTAAATGGCGAGCAACGTATTTATTCAGGAAATGGTCTTGGTAAACAGTGTTTGGAAAAAAACAGTTTGTATTGTGCATGTAATCATGCTGTTACACCGTTAGTTCACTAATGCCTGCAAAGGGAGATAGAGATTTGGCCCTTTTATGAATTCAAAATGTGTGCTTGGAAGTTGCACACACAAACGCACACACATACAGCGTTTAGCCCACCACTGTATCTGGGTGGGGTTCAATCGGTCAATAACAACAGCGGTTCTGTCCTCTGCTTTGTTCTATCTGGGCTCTCTTGTTTCACATGCGCACAATAGGTCACATGCAAACCCCTACGCACTCAGTCCCTCAATCAAAGCCTCCGATTGTTAGCCCACATCACTTATTTCTCTTCCTCTGTCTTTCTTCATCTTCATCTCCATCCTGTGCTGTTTCTTCAGCCATCAGTGCCTCACATGTTGCTTTCTACTTTTCTTAACTCTGCCACCTTCCCATCTCCCTTTCCCCCGCCGTCATTTACCTCGCCCGAACGCTGAGTGATAGATTGACACTGAAACAGTAACCACCCCATCCTCCACCTCCCCCTTTCCGTCACTTCCTCCTCTCGTCACCACAGGTCCCAGACAGATAACACTTTGCAGTCATCCTTACGGAGATTCCTTTTTTTAGGCTGCACATTAAGTTGTGCTTTACCTGAAGCAAAGGTGTACACCTCTGGCTTGAGTGAGGAGGAAGGACTGATGCAGCCCGCAAGCAAGGCCACTGAATGAAAGATATCTCTCATCTCACTGCCCTGTCATGATGGCCTGCAACAAAGCTATCTAAATGCATCAGGAATAATATGGGCTGATGGACTGAGGGTGGAGAGACACGGGGGAGGGGGCACATCTTTAGAGGGCAGAGAAGAGCCTGTGTGTTTGTGTGTGGTATTCTGCACGACATAATTTATATCCAATGCCAGCATTCAGTGTCAATGGAAGAAATAGTGTGCCTTTTATGTTGCAAGGTGGGAAGTGAGTGTGAAGGTCAGGATGGTGGATGTAGCAACAGATAATCTTGCAGTAGGCCCTGGTTTCAGTTGCCTAACCCTAACCATACTGTGAGCATTGTTAAATTGCCATAACCTTGACCTTTACATCATCATAAAATGGTCCAGTATTGATGTTCTTGTCTGACATTAAGGTTGGTGCGTTAATGGGTGGTGTGGGTTGAAAAGGAGTGGAAGAGCATGAGAGGAGGCAAACCAGGGTGGTTCTTCTATTCCTATTCATCTAACTTTTTTTTTTATTTTTGGCATATTTTAAGAACAAACAGGGTCGTCATGTTCTAATCCCGCTCCCGATACTGAAAACCCTAATGCTTTAATCTCTTGTCTGTTTGTGTGAGTGAGAGAGAGAAACAGGGAGGGAGAGAGAGATTTCCCCCCAAAAGAGCAAAAGAAAGTCCTGCTGTCTTCCCACACTGTTTGCTTGTATAAAAGCTTGAAGAGTAAAGTCTGATTGATGTCAAATGCAGAGCCAAGGGGAGTAAAAACAAAGAATGTTAGTTGTTTGATTTTGTGGGCCAGTATACTGTGTATATACATATACAGTATATTTAATTCAGTAAATGTATCTCAAGATATCTATTTTAAGGCTGTCAATTGATAACAAATATTTAATTGCGATTTATCCATGACTAACTATGATTAATCGCAAATTAGTTTCACATTTTTTATCTGTTCAAAATGTACCTTAAAGGGAGATTCATCAAGTATTTAATACTCTTATCAACATGGGAGTAGGCAAATGTGCTTGCTTTATGCAAATAAATGTACAGTATATATTTATTATTGGAAATCAATTAACAGCACAAAACTATGACATATATTGTCCAGAAACCCTCACAGGTGCTGCATTTTGCATAAAAATCTGCTCAAATCATAACATGCCAACTGCAGCCCAGTGTGTCAGTGTGCTGACTTGACTATGACTTGCTTGTGATTATCATAAAGTGGGCGTATCTGTAAAGGGGAGACTCGTGGGTGCCCATAGAACCCATTTTCATTCACATATCTTGAGGTCCGAGGTCAAAGGACCCCTTTGAAAATGGCGATTCCAGGTTTTCTGTGCCAAAATTTTGAAGTTTGGGAGACTTATTTAGCTTCCTTCATGGCAGCTAGTATAAGATAAGATGAACCTTTATTAATCCCCGGAGGGAAATTCGGGTGTCATAGCAGCATCAACAACAACAGTACAGATAAATACAGTACAGTAAAAAGTAAAAGAGAAGGTGCAGTGAATGAAATAAGGTGCAATGAAGATAGTTGACAATAAAAATAAATCAGTAACAGTAATAAGTAAAGTGCAGCAGGTGGTGAGGTGATGGTGAGGTATGACAACATGGTTTGTACCAATGGATTCCTTATGCTGTCTAGTTTCATATGATACCAGTATCTTATATGCATACAGTATATATGCCAGTATACAAGCTTGTATTGTAAGGAATAACTGTAACAAGTTACCAGGGAGTTTAAAGGGAATAGAAACATAAGAAACAGTCATCAATAATAACATGAACTGCTGGCTCCATGAAGGCGTGCTCAGCAGAGCAGAACTTGAGTGAAACTGTGGTGATAATATTTTCATAACGATACAAACACACATTAAAGTGTCCACTCATTGGGTTTAACTACGGCTCATTGCACCCTCAAATTGAATCCAAAAAGATAACTAATACTGCTGGCTCATTAGAGACCACAGCACAATGCAGAAGCTGTATTGGGCAAACAAACAAAATTATCAAAATTAGGGCGCCACGAGATAATCAGTTGAAATCATGTTTATAAAATGAGTTTGTGTTAATGCAAAATATTTAAAACAAGATTTTGCTTGTCCTTAGGCAGGGAGTTAAAAAGTTAGTATTCACTTGTGTGTTTTTAAACGTTCATCTCTGTGTGTGTGTGTGTGTGTGCATGCACGTGTGTCCATGCAAATGTATTTTGGTGTCCGTAGGCGGGCGGAACATTTGTTTGTTGGCGGCTTCGTTCCCCTAAGTCCTGTCTAATGGGGATAAGGGAATGGCCTGTGGTAAGATAGATAGAAGGATGTTGTGTTTATTCCGACGGGTCCATGGGCTACAGCCCCAACATCACAACCGAGCAGGAGGAGGGAGCTGCTAGGAGCAGAGAGGAGTGAGGAATTCACCAGAGTGGAGTGATGATTAAGACAACAAAGGGGAGTGATAGGAAGAGAAAGAGAAAGTGGGGATTACTGGGGGTAGAGGGAAAGCTATTATGGAGATGGCAATGGGGAGCGACTGAGAGACTTACACTCTGTCAAGAGAGTTTCAGCATTGTTAAAAGATCCTCATATGCATACTTGAAGCCCAGCTATCCACAGCTGGCACATTCCAGAGGCCCTTGGAAGGCAAAAACTCCCCAGTGTGGCTGTATCAGTCAACCCAAATCACTCACTCAGTTTTATTTTTGATGAATGCAAAGCTGTAACTGCACACACATACTCACACACACACACACACTCACAGGCATATGGTTATACAGCACACCCGCATTATGAATATTTTATATGATGAACATTTGTCACATTGGATGTGAAAGACAAAATGCGCTGGCACGACTCAGGCAAAATGTAAATGTTGCGGATATCTAAGTGGAGACAAAGACAGCAGCAAGACAGCTGACAAGATGACAAGTGATGGTCAGAATTATAAGAGGGAATCTTGAAGCAAAATGACAGAATCTACTCCACTGTTTCATTGCAAATAGCTTTAACCAGTATACTCTACATGTGGAATAAAAATTGCCTCAAACGTGTTTGAGCATTTCAGCTGTCAATAGAGGCCTCTGTCAAAGAGTGGTAAATCTTCTGGGAACAGCTAGTCTGCAAGGTATGGAAGTAATGGTATGGTCAATACTAATAGATTTAGGAATTCAGGAAAAAATGCTGCTTCACCTCAGAGGTTTGATTCCGCAAGTTACAGTTCAGGAGTTAAAATGTAAAATGTAAAGTGCATTAAACTGAATATCCCCATATTTCTGTGGTCCGCCCATAAGGGGGTACAAGGCAGAAAGATCTCTGGGGTCCAGCAGATAGGAGGCAACATGGAGAGGAAAATTTCAAGGTTAGAAAAAAAAAGAGATCTGGCAATAGTTGATGTCAGATAGGAAAAAAAAAAGTTAATGCACCTCTGGGTCAGTTTGGCATCTTGGAAATGGCGCACACAGCAGTGGGAGAGGTTAGTGTTATGGAGGAATTTAAGTTTTATTTTGAGATTGCCTTGACGACATTAAGACATCTGTGGCAGGGTTTTCACTGTAGTGAGAGTCATCTGAAGCACCATCTGGCTTCGTAGCAACTCACATTCAGCCAGTGCAATCCCCAGCACCAAGAGTCTGATCCCTTTTAGCTGTCATATTTCGCAAAATGCATGCAAAAGCCTGCATTGCACCCTCAGGTTAATATTTTGCACCCAGCTGAAATTTGAATAATGATGTCAAGTGCAAGGTGGTAGTAGTGTGTGGGCTTCTCTCCAATATGTACCTTCTATTTTGGCTCATGTAGGTGCAGCAGCGCTGCAGTGCTGGCGATTATTATAGTCTTTCAGTCAGTCACATCACTGGTCTTACAGATCTGAAACAACTCTACCTAATATTGATGATTCAGTGTCACGATATGAACACACATCATCACAAATCTGCGCCCATAGACAGATGGAAGACGACTTTCCATCAGTCATTTGGCCTATAAAAACGATAAAAATAACGAAATGACGAAATTTATGTAATTAGGCTATATCAGACTATTTTAACAATAATTCTAATTTATCTTACACTGGCACATAGTTTAGTATTCAATGTTTTCAAACGCTTTCAGGCCATTTAATTACGGAAAGTACAGTGGACGGCCGTGCGTAATGGCACTACGCTCTGTCGCGACACTTCTCACAAGGATTTATCAACATTCAGTATGTGTGCTGCTGCCTTCTGATGCCGTAGGGCTTTCAAGAACCGAAGGAACGTTTCATACAGCCTATGACGCCGCAGTGGAAAGCAGCTTGCAAGAAACAGCCACATTCATTCATCACGCAGACTCATTCAAGCCCACTCACTACCTGCTTTAACCACAGTGTTTAACCGATACAAATAATTTATATTGTAAGCGTTAATCCGATGTTGCAGCACGCTGGCAGCAAGTAGTTAGTAGCTGTGATTTAATGTTTTTATTCTATGATATGAACGTATCCAATGTGTGTGTGCGTGTTGTTTCCATGGACCCAGAAGTCCGCTCCATTAACCCTTTTTTTTAACCTGACATTTTTAACCTTCGTGTTTTACCTCCATGTCCTTTCCCGGACATGGACCCCCCCACCACCACCACCACCACCTGGAAATGAGTCCGCTCACTGCGCAAATTGTAGGTTCCTGCAAACTACGCAAGGGCTGCTTTAAAAAGGAGCTCCGGTTTTTCTTTCACTCTTTAAAAATTGTGAAAACTATAAGTGCCTTAAGACGCTCTGATTAACTGAATTATATATGGATTACCCCTCTTAATGTGAATTTAAGATAAGAATAGATATTTATTTTTATTTTTACTTATTTATTATTTTGTTGATTGATTGATTTGTTGATTGTTTTGTTTTGTTTTTTCACTCAAATGATCTGCTTGGTTTTGTTTGATATACGGTTTATTAATTATGTACCTACCGGATTTTTTTTTTTTAATTGTTAATAAAGATTAATGGGGGAAAAAAACGCATGGGCCCCGCCTCCCCCCATGTCACGGTCAGAGGCATGGAGACACACTGGTGAATCCGTTAAAGTTTACCACTTCCGTGAGAGGATGTAACTATCCCTGTGGTCATGAAAAGAGTTAAAAACAACAACAACAACAACAACAACAACAACAGCAGCAGCAGCAGTCAGGTAAGCGTGATTTCTCTCCTCTCCGAGTCCACGCCAGCAGTTACCAGTAGCGTTAAGTTGATGTTAGCTCTTGTTAACCTGACTAGCTGCTAGCTTGCTCGCTCGTTGTTCCGTGGCTGGCGTGGACTACAGCTGTTTTTATCACGTTTGCTAAACGCCACCGTGTTTATAAACTTCAGCTCGGACAAACGAACCGCGTCGCGCGTAAACATGCGGTAATACGCGCATGTAGGAAACGAAGCTGGCGCATCATTTTAAAACAAGATAAGGATTTACAGTATCTACTGTAGTCAAGGTTTAGTTATTGAATTTAAATGTTTAACTGGGCCTACGCATGGCACTATCGATCTGTTATAATAATCAAGCCAGAGTGTAAATATTTCAAATTTGAAAGTGTATAAAAGGAGGGAGCCAGTTTGAATGAGCCTGGTGATAAAATTAATAATAGTATTCTTATCAGGGATGTTAATAATTACCTGTTTAACCAATAACTAACATTAAGCATTTTAACCATTAATGCTATAGGTTAAAGTGGTTAAAAGAAATATTACTAATGAATTAACCTGAGAAATGCGCAGAGAAGCAGCTCGTCTCTTTAAGGAGAAAATCTGGTCCACCTTAAGAGAGCGCCAGCGCAGATACAGGAAGTTGGCTCAGGACTCGTTTATTCACCAATAAATAAACCTGACTTTTACTGGAGACATGGAATGCAGCGCTGTGGCTGCTGCAGTGACTCTCCTGATAGTGAAGTGGCGACAGTGAACGCAGCACCGTGGCTGCTACAGTAACTCTCCTGATGGTTAACTGGAGACAGTGAACGCAGCACCGTGGCTGCTACAGTGACTCTCCTGATGGTGAACTGGAGACAGTGAACACAGCACCTTGGCTGCTGCAGTAGCTCTGCTGACTGTGAACTGGAGTCTGTGAACGCAGCACTGTGGCTGCTACAGTAACTCTCCTGACGGTGAACTGGAGTCAGTGAACGCAGCACCGTGGCTGCTACAGTAACTCTCCTGATGGTGACTGGCGTTCTGAGCTATTCTCTTTGGAGACCGCTATATTCTCTTATGGTGAATGAGTAGTGAACGCAGCACCGTGGTTGCTAGAGTAACCTTCCTATGGTGAACTGTCGACTCATCGTCTGTTGTGCTCATATACTTCAGCTGATGCAACGTTGCATGCGAGGCACACATCTTGCCGGTTAGCGGTTAATTATCGCTTAACGAGGGTCGGTTATCGGTTAAGAACATTGTTAAAAATCAGTATCCCTAATTCTTATCTATAATTGACAGATGCTATACAGCCATGACATATAGGGTTATGTTTACATTCTATATCCAAAGCTAATTGTACATTTTGGGGACTGGACTAAATACCAGGCAGCAGAGCCCAAGCTCAGTGTTATAATGACTATAAGCTAATGTTTGCGTGGATTTTGTGTACCTTCGTCACTGAGTAAGTCTCTCTCAGTTTACTTGTGTGTTTAGTGGGATGTTTAAAAAGCATGTCTGTGAGTAAAGTCTAGACCTTACAGGGACCCAGACATTTCTGTGGGTGGCCCTGATACTCAGAAAATCTAGTATGTATTTCTCTCAACCATATCCCACTGAAAACCGAGAAGTTTCTTAGATATTCTGCCAACTAACAGGCACAGAAACAAGCAGGAGGTCATGTTTATGTGTACGGTTTTATGCAAAGAAATGCCAGAAACCAGAGAAGCTGTTTTTTTGTGATTTTGTGACATTTTACACAGTGGGTAATTCAAGGTACAGCCCATCAGTAATGAAAAGCTGCTCACAGTGCTGTACTGCTGTACAGTGGTTGTTTGTGCCTTTTGAGATCTGGTTTAGAGGTCTTAAAAACACAGTGGTTTGTCTTGGCTTTACTCCTCTAAAGAGAATATATTTATGTTTATATTGTTGTTCTTCTTTTAATCTCCAAGCTTACGATGGAAAGAAAATGGTCTTAGATTTGATTTGAACTGGCATTAAAAGAGATTTAACAAGCTTTATAAATATCTTGCTCAACCCTGTATGCACCCTATTCTAGTTTATGATTTGCTCTTCTGCTTTGTTTTTTCTTCCTCTTAGAAATAAACAGGATTTCTCTCCATTTTAATTACCTTAATTAAAATTTTATTCCACAGTAAGGTAATGGTTTTATGATCTTTATTTGCTACACATTTATACAGTCTACATGCAGTCTATTATGTGACTAGGACTCCAGGGGAACTCCATTTTACACATCAAAGTCTGATTACAGGTTTTGGCCCTTTTGTGGCTCCACAGAGAGCTGGACGAAATCTGATATATGTCACTTCAGTCAGCATCTGTTGAGGTCGTAGACTAACGTTGCATGTGCACCAGAACCGGCGAGGATGTTAGGGGACACGCTGCTCCACTCAGCTGGCACTGAAGTGGTGACGGACCCTATTGTGGAAGGCACCTGATTGGTCCCTGGTTTGCTGCCTGTGTTTTCAAACAGGAAGCAACATTGGCAGCCGGTTCATAAACTTAGTGTTACTCCGTCTAAACTACTTCTTCTACAACATTTTAGACGAGAAATAGGCTATACTAGTGCTGAATCATGTTTCATTTTAGAAGTAGATCGCCTAGTTTGGGGCTGGTGGTGCAGTGGCTAGTAAGAGGGTCACAGGTTCGAATCCAGCTTGGGGCTCTTCTGTAGGGAGATTGCATGTTCTCCCCGTGTTAGCGTGGGTTTTCTCCAGGTTCTCCGGCTTCCTCCCACAGTCCAAAGACATGCAGAGTCATAACCCTAAATAGTCCGTAGGTGTGAATGTGAATGGTTGTCTTTCAGCCCTGCGATAGACTGGCGATCTATCCAGGGTGTATCCCGCCTTCGCCTGTTGTCCACTGGGATCGGCTCCAGCCCTCCCCGACCCCAAACAGGATAAGTGGTTGCAGATGGTTTGATGGCTTGTTCCAAGTTTCGTGAGCCATCACACTTGGACTCATTTGCATAAAATTTTGATTTTTCAACTTCAATGCAAATACAGACCCTCTCCAGCTCGCTGCAAAACCCCCACCATGCGCTGGGTGACTGCTCATCAGTGTTGAGACGCCCTTCGTCGCCGGATCTGGTGGAAATGGGCCTTAAGCCTGAAACTGCACAAAATCTTGGGGTGTGGCTTTAGAAAGAAGTGAGCTTACCAGCTCTCTGTAGCTCCTCATCTATAGTAGTTCGACCCCCAATCTCCCTTGTCCCACGCCATTGGGCAAAACACCAATGTTGCCAGCACCTTGCATGGCACTTTGTAGTGCAGTCCATTTACTATCCAGGTTTTGATAAGAATGTGTGAAATAAAAAAAAAAAAATATCTCTGCTTACTGCATTGATTTTGATCCATTTAAAAAAAAGTCCATTATGAGTCGAACAATATAACAGGAGTACAGAGCAAAGACAGTGGAGCACTCTTTTGAATTTGCATAGCATGACTGGCACATTCCTCTTTAAATGCAACATTATGATCTAAAAATTCACATTGCTGAGAGACAGAAATATGCACTTTGCAGATGCCTTTGCTTTGCACTTAGTGCTAATATCTTTCCTCCTGTACTGTTTCTAGATTTAAAGAAGTACTTGTATTTACATAAATTAATTGTCTTTTCTCATATTTATGATCAGCACTGCTGTCTCTATTTATACCCAAATCTATGTCATTCACAGTCAGTTTGGCAGCGGGAGGCAGAGGCAGAGCTGTAATAATGCACTCACTGAAATACCAGACAAACAGACACGTATAGGCCTCATTTACTTCCCAGTACCTGTTGCATCTGTGTTGTCGGCAACATAATCCGACATTATTGATTAGAGCGGAGCAGGAGCGTTGAGCTAAACTGGCTTGGGACTTGATTAAGTTCATAATAATGTGGGGTTAGCTGTGGCTCATATATCTTGTGTCAGATGCAAATGATGGGTGAATGAACAGCTGTCGGCGCAGCACGTATGCCAGGTGTAGGGAGGCAATGCTGCAGCGCAATCTGTCAGTACACTTACAGTACAGATATAACACAACAAAAATACCCATCCATCATCAGCCCAGCATTCATCTCAGTATGTATCTGTCTGTCATCTGTATCTGAACCCATCCATCTGTTCATGAATGGATACAAACATAGAAACATCCATCCAGTGTTTGAAGCCTCTGATCACTTCCCTCGTCAACATCCAGCAGCTAGATCTTCATTAAAGTTGTTGCATCAAATTAGACCAGGCACCCTGGCTGCTATTTGCTCACATCACTCGTCTTACTTGTACAAACAAGCCCCCCTGCAGCCCCATAAGGCACATGGTATACTTGTCAACATTTCCCCTTTAATGATTTTTCAACATGGAGTCTGTCGCGAGCATATATTTGGTGCACTTTTGGGAAATGTCCTGACATTTTCCACTTCCTGTTTACGCTGAAAGAATAACAAGCCCTGAAGCGCTGAAACGCATCACAGTCGGCGTGCAGACACACACCGGCGTGCGCAAGTATACAGCGTTGTCGTGACAAGGCCAGCGAGCTCAGGATCACCGCTATCCAGGAGCAGGCCTTGGGCGACTCATTCATTTTGGAGACCACCGCAGCTTAACTCGCCTCCCGCGTGCCAGAGCAGACAGGAGAATGTAAACATCAGCGCTACGTTCTGTGCAGGGAGGGCTCATTGCCCCTGGAAGTCTTCTTCTCAGGCATTTAGAGATGTAATTTCTGTCTGGAAAGATGTTTTGAAAAAAAAAAAAAAAAAGTGAGTGCCAGGAGCTGCTCTGTCATCGCTGTAGGATAGACAGGTTTTTACCTCACCACTGGTAACTGTGAATATGTTGTCTCGTGTGGGTTTGACGAGAGAATAAATATGCTATAATACAAATTCGGTGATGTAACTATGCTGCAATCACAAGACAGCATGGAAATT
This sequence comes from Pterois miles, assembly GCA_947000775.1. Classification (NCBI taxonomy): domain Eukaryota; kingdom Metazoa; phylum Chordata; class Actinopteri; order Perciformes; family Scorpaenidae; genus Pterois; species Pterois miles. The sequence goes on along the minus strand of CAMQGK010000110.1, from coordinate 8,956,596 downwards.
AAGCTGTCACCTATTCTGGGAGGCTGCTTCAATAATTGAGTGTCCCCTTGAAATGTTGTGGGTGTTACGTAGGGTAATATGGCATTTCCAATCGCAGTCATTCATCAACGTCTTTGTTACTGTTGGAACAGACACCTGTAATAGAACATTAGTGTAATCAAGTTGTTTGGGGAAACACGGTGATATTATTTCCCTGAGAGCGAAGTGACAATTGGATTGGCTGATGTTGTTTAAAATGTGGCTGAAAAGAAGCATTTTATGATGCAGCCCCTTTAGGGTTGTGACTGTCCTTATGCGCCTCTGTGCAGGCTCATGTGTCTGTATACACTTTCCAATCCAATGGTTTGTGAAAGCACTATAAAATGTGGTACCTCAGTGGGACACTACACAACTCCACGCGCACACATGCGTACACACGCTCTGACAAGGCACTTCATTAGCTGAGAACCTCAATGCCAGATATATCTAGCTGCTGTGCACTCTGGGTAATAAGCTGTGGACAAAAGCTCTCCTTTTCCTGACACCAAAGATGCCGCTCACACAGTCGCGCACACACACACACACACACACACACACACACACACACACACACACACACACACACCTGCACCGATATTAGCAGCCGTGCTTGTGAACGGAAAGTGGAACCCCAGCATGGAAAGCTGACAGCGGCATCACAACTCAAGCTAGTTCAAATGCCAGGGAATGGTCCTCGCGCATTGGGAAATGGCATCTGTGTCGCTTACCTCACAGAGGCACCCGAGGGATAATTGCCAGGCTGCTTCCTCCTCTCTGCCTCTCCATCTCTATCTCTCTATGGGAGAACATTGTTCTTTGTAATTACCTCGGAGGGCTGCAAGTAAAGAGATGTGCTGTCTCTCTCTGTCCCTCCACTCCCCATATTTCCCCACTAACCATTGTTTTAAAGTTAGAATATAAATGTGAATGGGCTTAGTGGTTCCCATCCTATTTTCCTTGAAGCCCTCCATTTTTTCTGACATCATCACCCTTTAAAAAATTATGTAATAACCTTTTTAATTAAATCAACTTTTGTTAATGAATAGAACTTGGCAGTTTCATCAACAAAAGCGATGACGGATTCGTCAAGTGCAGATACATAGTACAATCTTTTCTTTGGCACATCTTAATTAATTTACTGTAATAGAAATTAAGGCTGACCCAAATGCTTTGAAGCTTACACTGTTGCCATGGGAATCAACCTCCAAATCAGTACTTGAATGCTTTGTTTTTGTTTATACTGTATACTGTGTATATATGTGTATATACACACATAAAAATAACTTAAAAATAGCCAGTGGAATAAGGAATAATCCCATGACATTATTCATATTCAACATTAAATATTGTTTATTATTCTCAGATGAATATCATTGTCTATGTGTAGAGGTGCATGTGGGTACAGTGATGTGGCAGCGGTGCCAAAGCTTCAAAAATCATTCAACATTTCTCACCGAAGCTTTGAAGCCCAAAAAATGTAAAAAAAAAAAAAATGTCAGTTGCATTGATTCTCAATATCACTGTATCAATTTTTAATTGATAGTTTACATGCAAAGATGTACTCCGTCAATATTTTATTTCATTTGCAAATGAAATGATGTTGGAAGTTACAGGAACTGTGATAAATGCAAATGCAGATCCTGATGTTCTGATTGCATTTAAAATAAGTAACATTTTTACTCATTTTAAGGTGGTTTGTTCTTATCACTACGACCATTTTCGTGAAACTAGATTTAAAAAATCTCAATACAGTTTATCTCCTTGCTTACAGTTTTGCAGTATATCACAATATATTGAACTGTATCATAAGCTAAGTAGCAAAAAATACATATATATTTTTAAATAGTTTTATATACAGACTTTTGTATGAATTATCTATTAAGTGTGTTATTCTATGTGCAAATCTAATTGTGACAACCTAAGAGCAGACAAGTCCTGGGGCCCCAGGGGGACCCCAAGAGTCCAAGAGACAACTCACTTGTTTTCCATTGGGTCAATTTCTACTCTATTATATCATGTCCTGATTTAGGACATGGGTCTATGGTGCCCCAATTCATTGTATGGTGGATTTGTAACAGTACATTAATGTTAGTATTTCATTAAAGTCTATGAAGTGTGTATTTTGATGAGGTGCTGACCTCTCCTTTATTGCTCATTTATTAACTACGTTTTAGCTGAGCTGAGAATTTGGACCCTTTTTTTCAAGGCAAAGCTCCAACTGTGTGTGTGTGTGTGTGTGTGTGTGTGTGTGTGTGTGTGTGTGTGTGTGTGTGTGTGTGTGTGTGTGTGTGTGTTGTATTTATGGGCTACACTGTCAGAAATTCAAGCATTAAGCAAACAGCAGACGAAGTGTTTATGATCACACAGCACCTGAATGCACCTCAGCACAACAAGTGTCGGCTAATCACAAAGAAGCCTGCAGGCAAGAGCAAACTTTTCATATCCAAGGTAGTAAATAAGATAAAGCAGTACAACCCTTGAACACTGCTTTAAAAGATCCAAGAGTGAAGAAGAGGCAGCAGTAAATCACTCATTGCCAAGTCCTTAGCAGCTCTGCATGGAGTATGTTTCAAAGCAGATGGACAGTAAATATTTAAGAGCTGCTTATGCTTCTGCTCGAGAGTTAGTGAATTGTGCCATGTGTTTCTCAGTATGCAGATATATTTTTAAAGATTTCAGAATTTAAACAATAGCTGGTACGGTACCATTGATATTTAGAGGAAAAAACAACCATGGTGTTTTGTTTTTATGCGTTTCAGCGCTTTATTTTTCAAATGTGTGGCTATCATTTCCAGCAGAGGTGCATCTTAGCGAGCAGTTCTCGTACTAATTAATGCCATTTCTTTGTATGAACCAAAATGCATGTGGAGTGACTCCTAAAGCTGCTCTTTTTATTAGTTTTATTTAGTTTATATTGGCAACAGTTTTTGGCAGAATATTCCTGAAGTATCAGCTGGTGGCCCCCAGATTTTGATCAAGGTTTGGTTATACCTGCATTCAGTGAACAGTTTTTATGACTTGTTATCACCTGATAAAAATCTACCTAGGGGACATGTAGCAACATTAGCATTAATTTGTGTCTGTGGCCACGTTCAGTGTTCGCTCTCCTTGTAGTTACATTTTTGGTCTCCATCAGCTCTTCAGGGGTTTATCTGGCCCTTTAGATGCTAAATGCTCCATTATTCACCAGCTGTTATTTTGTTCCTGGCAAGTAATGTACAGGCTTTTTCCACTGAAAGCTGCTGGAAACAAAGTGGATGAGAGCTGTGAGGGCCTGTGTCCACATAACATTTTTTTTTTCCATATCATTTCCTTTTTTTGCCGATCTTTTTTCAATTGTTCCCAATGAGGAGAGAGCATATGGGGCCGCCTAGACAAAAAGCGCTGTACCCAGCATCTTTTTTTCTGAGTGCTCCACCTTTTTTTTTGGCCACTCTGAGCTCTTGTAGTTGAAAACCTGTGAAATTTTCAGAAAAGTCCTGGTGACGTTACTGTAGTCTCGGTGAAATGGCTTCTATGGGGATGAACATCATCACATGAATACTGTTGAGCTCTGTGGATTCACAATGGATACCAAATTTATGTTATCACAAGACTGTTTAGTGACCCCAGTATGCAGAAATATTCAAGCACGCCTTTTTAGTATAGCTGAAAATAACATTTATACAGCATTCAAAAACTGTGTTGTATTGGATGTAATTATCATAATCCATTTTTATTCACATCTGAGGTCAGAGGTCAAGGGACCCCTTTGAAAACTGCCATGCCATTTTTTCCTGCCTAAATTTAGCGCAATTTTGTAGCATTGATTCCCTAGGTATTTTGGGTTTCATATGATAACAGTATATTCACTGTAGCTTGAAAACTCAGCCCACAACAATCTCTAAAATACAGAATAGCGATTGGGCTGTCAGAGTTTTAAGGGGTTAATGTGGTGCTAAGTCAAAAGCAAAGGGGTGATGCTAGTCCATGTAAAGGTGGTTAGAGTGGTGATACGTTGATAGATATACAGTATATTGATATTGTTATAGAAACACCTTTATGATGAAATGCAGGGAAACATTACCCGGCACCCTGCTGACGAACTAAAGGAAGCTGAACTAAAACACTCTGTATAGCTGATGAAAATGTCCCAGTTTGGTGATAATTGTGGGTTTGTTCCTCTTTTACATTTCATAGTCATTTGATCCATTATTTATACAAATATATTGATCAGAGAAGCTTTAAGGTTACAAACTACTTAAGTTAGAGGAGCAATACGGTTAAATAATAAAAAAAATGGCACTGGCTGAATGTGTCCATTGAATGGAAACTGAATAGTGTCTAACTTGTGAAGACTTGGTACAGTTTTTTAGATTTCATATTGTCATTTTAATTGGTATGTCACTGTGACAGCTACAGCATTGCTCTCAGGTGTTGGACTGAATCTCCATCCTATGTTGAATAGATGAATAATTGAGTGGATAAATGGACTGATTGTAGCAAAAAAATTCAATTTCCTCCCAAGTCCATTCTTGACAACAAGTATCAACCAGTCACATCACACGTCTCAATAAAGCATTCGGCTCCCATTCCCTGTCAAATTGGACATCATTATCACCATTGGTGTCGCACTAAAATAGTTTTCTTTGGTCACGAGGAGATTTTTTTTTTCCCTAACTTTTTCCACCTTCAAAGAAATAAAACCTGTCTAGTCTGACTGTAGATGCATTTCGTTTTAATGAATAGACCAAGTGACAGTGTGCCTGGGAGGAGATTACGACCATCAGTCAGTGTCTCAGAGTGGCAGATCTGTGCTTTTGACTCCCAGTGACTTCCTGGCAGGGTGCCACACATCCAAAGACAACAGCTGGCAGACAACATTAAAGCTGAACCTGCACACCCAGAGTCACATCAGAAGACGCCCCGAGCTTACAGTATATTGATTGAGGATCAGCACTTGAGATGAGAATCTTTGGGCTGTTCATAATCAGTGCTTGGCTTGCCTTGATGTTGCTGTGATCAAGGCGAAGTTGAATACTGCGTGATTTTTATTTGAACAGCCATGAGTCGTATTGTTTGAGGTTTCTCTTTACACTCCAGTCCATAAAGGAAAAGAAAAATGTCACTTTCAGACTTGCTGGTGCAATTAGATGGACATTTGATGTTCGCTGTCTAAAACAGAAGTAACGTTGGGTTATTTTATTTCAGAATCAGAGACTAAGCACTCACCATTACGCATAATCACGCAGACAGAGACCATTTGTAAAAATGCAGATTTTCCAATTAGGTGACAGTGCTGCCGCAATATATGCTGTGGTTTTCTCTAATTAATACTACTAATAATAATAATCTACTTATATCGGCAAAGTATTTTCAATTAAGTAAGTTAACAAATTAAAATTCAAAATACGTTTAAGACAATAAAAGAATAAACTTTGATGAATAAATAAATGAATGAATTTTATTTTCTAGTTTCACTGATTGGCTTACAGGTTGCTGAGTGCTAATGAATCCAACGGCTAATATAAAGCATGTTTAGTGTAAGAGCTTCGAACTTTATTCCCTAAAGTTGTTTGAAGGCATTCTGGGAAAAGCAGAAAGCAAAGATGATAAAAGGTAACTCTGAAAATGTATATGAGGGTTTCCTTTATGTTAAGCAGTTATTACAGGTCATGAGCTTGGTTTTCACTCTGTGTAGCTTCTGCATCTTGAGCTGGCAAAGTGAATAAATTGCAGTTTTATCTTTAATCCTCGTAAGGTCAAGAGAATTATGTGTGTCTTGAAAGAGTGTTAGAAAACCACTAATTACAAATGTCAGTCATTATCACTGCAAAATTGCAAGTGCTTAATTAGTAATCAACTGAAGTAGATAAATACATCTTTTCCATGGTAATAAGAGGAAATTTGTCCAGGAAATGCATCACATCTTCTCAGTGATGTGTTGGCTCGACTAAAGAAAGTTCTGGAGTTATAATGGATGGATAATTTCAGATAATGATAACCTTGAATGTGTATGCCACACTGAACCTGTAAATACGTGTAGGATGTCTGTGTGTTTAGATCTGACTGAGTTATGATTCAGAGAAGGCAAGTTATTTGTTCCCACAGATTGCGGGACTTGGATGATAAAGGTTTCAAAGTACCTTAATTGCCTCTGGCTGTTCTCATACATTGCTCGTAGCAATACGAACAAAAAAGTAATGCACTGTAATTTGTATATATCTCACAAGATCAGTTTCTATGTAATCCACGTAATTGTGAGACAAGAAGTTGTTTCCTGGGATGGAAAGGACTGGAGCAGAAAACGACTGTTGCTGGACATTCATAGGCGAACACACAAAATATGAGGAGTAACTTTTCAGAGATAAGAGATCATGAAAACCTTTGAATGAGGATACGTTGATTGCCTCCATAAGCTGTGTGTCACAGTCACTGCTACTGTAACTATTGACCGCTGACTGTGTGGTAATGCTTTACAATACAGTACATAAAACTGGAACATCCTGATTATTGATGAATGTTGTGAATAACTCAGAATGGAGGAGTATATAGTAGGAGACAATGACGAATCACTAGAGAACAGCCTTGATAGTACTCTATTCACAAATCATGGCAAAATCAACCTTCGTAGTTGTGATTAAAAAATAGAAACCAGACACTGAGCTTTTAGATGTGTAATTGCCTCAAGGGCAATGTGAATGCAGTTGTTTAGAAAAAGGCTTCCTTTTCACTCCCACCATTCACACTTTCTCTGTCTTAAAATCGTGATCTCTAACAAAAAGGCACGACAGGAAGAAGTCCATTCTGAACAATTGTTCTGTTAACATTAAGGTCCGATAGAAATTGAATGAATAATGCATTTCTATCAGACGACTCAGGTATGCTGAAAAATTGAAGGGCGAGTATATGCCTTTAGTTTGCTGCCCAGACCCAGCAAAGCGTAATTTAAAGGCAGCCAAAAGTGAGAGCAAGCAAAAAGATTAATTGCCTCTATAATGTAGTGGCAGCAGAGCATGAGCAGCAAGGATAACATCTTAACTAGCCCACTCTCAGTGACGGCAAAACACAACTTAGCTGATGCTTCATTTGATTTTAAACCAACTCTGCCTCATTTGATGCAACTTGCTGTGATTTTTTTTTTTTTTATGGAGAAATATAATAAGGTTTTAGTTTGGTGTCAGTGATGTTTTATTATTGCTCCCTAAGAGGCATAATTCAATATAAGCTGAAAGATAGTGGGGGCGGCAGTAGCTCAGTCCGTAGGGACTTGGTTTAGGAATCGGAGTCACCGGTTCAAGTCCCAACATGGACCAAGACCGACTGGTTGCTGGAGAGGTGCCAGTTTACCTCTTGGGCACTGCCGAGGTGCCCCTGAGCAAGGCACCAAACCCCCAACTGCTCGGGGCGCTTGTCGGGAGCAGCCCCCTCACTCTGACATCTCTCCATTAACGCATGTATGTGTACTGTGTGAAATTAACAACAGAGTGTAAAAACTGAATTTCCCTACGGGAATTAATAAAGGTTCATCTTATCTTATCTTATCTTAAGAGCAGAGAACAAAATCACAGTCGGACGCCAACTTTCCAAGACTGCACTAACGTGAGCCAGCAAACACAAAACTGTGGTATTGCCATTCACCTTGCTCAGAGGCCATTCTTGTCACAATACCACTACTTTAGGAGCGGTGGATTGTAATTTTCAGGTGATTATCCACTAATGGACACATAGTCATGAATTATATGCTACATTTTTGTAATGTGTTTCAGTTTATGCTTCAATGCCATCAGTTACTAAAATGTCTCCTACCTTTTAAGATGCAGTTTGGTCCCAGTTATGATACTGTAATAAATGATCAGAAATGCAGTAACATAAACCATGTAGGATAAACACACTAGCAGTACAAAGCAGCAGTACTGGAAAATGCAATAGGTGAAACATTTGACTAGTGCCTCGCCCGTTCAGGGCATGGCTATTTGGAGTGTCCACATTCGCAGCGTGTCCACATTAGGAGCCGGCCGGTTCGCATTCTGCAGAACCGCTCATCGCTTGTTGACTCCAGTGAAGTGAAGAAAAGTTTGGTTGTGATGTTCGTATATCCAGCATCCAGCAGCAACAGTGAACTGCAGTCAGTGAGCGGACGACATACTCGGCTCAGTCCGCAGAGCCCTGATGCTTCACCCACTCTGCTGCACTGAGCGATAATCCTTGTTTACTCAAAGTTTATTAATATATAACATCTTCTGTGTCCTAATTACAGCTGTCATGTGTAAGTAGATCAGATAAACGCTGCTCGAGATATACGAAGGAAGTACAGTACATACAGAGATTCCCTGTTTTACAGTTAGATAGACTTTGAGGTCTCATTAAATTTTGACTTCAATTTAAATGACAAAATTCATTGTTTGGCCTCTGACCTCTAGAATTACGCATTAAAGCATTTTCCAATCTGATGCTTACATCAGCAGGACAACATTATTTGTCTGTGCCTTACAAAACTGTTGAGGAGTAAATCTGGTTTATGATGTTATAACACTGTTGACTTTAGGTCCAACACTTTCCCTACATCCTGCGACAGATAGAAATCGGTTTTGCTTAGGCCCTGCAAATTTTCTCTTTATGGCCCAAAGGCTCATCATTTTCATTTATTACCCAACCATTAGCTAAAGTGATTACTTAAAGCAGGAAATACTGTGTGTCTTTGCAAGTTGGTGTTGATGAAGTTTGAGCAGAATAATTGGAAAACAAAAAAATCTTGAGATATTTGCAAATATAGGATACTTAATGAAAGCAATGCAATACTCTATGCAAAAAAAAAAATTTTATTTTTTAACATATTTATTCAAGTGATTACCACGGTTATATACCTTAAATTTCACAGTAATACATCAAATGTTGTAATAATTGTTGTCATTGACAGACTTGACCTGAGATTGACATGCCCCCTTGTGGAGAGTATTTAGTGGTGCTATCATTTACTATTTATTGTCATATAATAAAATATAGATAGGTCTTTAGAAAAGATAGTCTTCTGATGAACCTGGCTACATTTATTTATTTATTTGTTTTGTTTTTTTATTTGATATATTTTCAACAGTATATTTAACTCTACATTTGTGTGAGGTACTGTACATAGTTAAATAAGTCCTGTACTTTTAAAGGTGCAGTGTGGAGGATTTGGTGGTGTCTAGCGGTGAGGTTGCAAATTACAACCAAGTAAAACTTTATGTGTGCCAAGCATATAGGAAAACTTCGGTTTGTCCATTCTGGGCTACTGTAGAAACCTGGCAGCCAGCTTCAGATGTAGATATAAACAGCTTATTCCAAGGAAACAGAAACAAAACAGCTCCCGTTTTCAGCTGATTATACAGGAACGAAAACATCCTTATTGACATTATATTCCATGTCTGCCAGTAGATCCCCCTAAATGCCACACACTGTTCCTTTAGGTGATGCTCAACATCCACTCTAAGTTCTGTAAACTAACTGCACAACTGTTAATACGTCGCTGGCAGTGAAATCAAAAATTCTCAATTCTCAGGCTCAATTTAGTTTCTCTCTCTGAAAACCATGTTTTTTGGTAGCAGTGGAGAGAGGAACAGAGCAGAGGCCGACTGTAGCGCTCTTTCAAGTGTTGGGTGCTTCATGTACCGTAGGAAAGAAAAAATAGAACAAGCTTTGGCTTCGAGTATTGTCTTTGCTGCCAGAGTGGACAGAGAGAGGAGGCCAACAGCCAAAGGCGTTTCCAGATCCAGATGGAGTCCAGCTGATACTTTGATGACTGTGTTAATGTGCTCTGTCTAACTGACAGAGGGACATTTTAAAAGGCGTAGATAGGATATTAAAAAAAGCTAGAATTATAATAATTGGATAGCATTAAAGTTCAGAGTGCTACCTAAAAACATGGTTTATGCAGTGTGTACTCGCTGTGTTTTAGTTATTTGTTTGTCAGTAAGCTGCTGGACCAGGTCAGGGAATGCGACCTCTTTGCTGGCTCTGTTCAACTATTTCCTATGGCGCTGGATGCATTTCTGACTTCAGCCATCTGATTTGGCCATTAGCTCACTGCCAGCACCAACTGCAGAGAGTTCCCTTTGAAATTCCTTTCATAGAGTGCTCGAGTCGATCTGACACAGTGCAAACAGTTTATTGAGTCCGTAACTATAAGCCATGCCAAACAAAAGGATTGATGTTTGGCTCATATTGTGTATTCGCCGCTGTGTCTTTGAGCAACAAAAATACTCTAACAAGGCAGTCAGACGCAACAGCGGGCCAGCCAGTGTCAAAACCCTGGCAACTCATAATGAAGTTGTATTTGTCTGCGGTTGGTTCCTCAGTTTTGGGTCGATGTGAAGTTACCTCTCTGAACAGAAACACATAAAAACTCTCGTCCAGCGCTGAGCGTGTGGGAGGCCATTAGTGGTGTTGAACAAATGAACACTGGACGGCTTTGTTTACATTTTTGATACGGCACAGCAAAGAGGTGTGTATCATAAAATGAATGATGCTTTATGAATGAAGCCATTGTTCATGCTATTTGTAACATGTCAAAATGTCTGCTGCAAAAGAGCTTTCCAATGTTCATTTGTTCAAAACCACTATGACATGCAAGTGTAGCGCTTCACACACAGTGGAAGGAGCACTCCCACTCCCTTTTTTCATTATTTATAAGATAAGATAAGATAAGATATTCCTATATATATATATATATATATATATATATATATATATATATAGGATAGATAATGCCCTAATATGAGCTTCATTTCTGTATATGTATATATATATATATGTATATATATAAAACTATTGGGTGCATGTGAAATAGCGTAGATTGCACTAGAAATTCAGCATACACATACAAAATCAAATTTAAGTATTTACAATATCTGTTAATTAGATGTGATCGAGAGTGGGCATCGCATTCATGCTTCAGACCACTAAGAGGAGCAGAAATCTGTGATGTGAAATAACTAAAACTGTTCCTGTTGTGGTAGGAAACTGTTTTCATGCAGGACTTTATCACTCAAATTAAGAAGCTGATTGAGAAAAGAGCATTTCCAGGGCCTGTAACACCACAGAGGAGCACGGGGCATGGTCAGTACACACCAGTGGGCCGCCTCCGGTCTGAAAAGTGAAGCCAAAGCTGAAGTTCCTTAAACTTGGATTCTTTAAGATAGCCAGCAGGGAGTCTGTGAGAAAATGACCCTACTTCTCAGTTGACTTATTACCTCAGTAAACATTGTAAACATGAGTTTATGGCCTCAGTCACTAGTTTAAAGTCTTCTTCAATAAAGCGTGTTCATTTAGTAAATTACGGTCCCGTTTAGAGTCAGACAGACCATAAAGCAGGCCATGCTTCAGGGCTTGGCCATTGAGAGGTCGCTACCACAGGAGTGGGCCACGTTTTCATCGTAGAACTCTTTCAGTGTGTTTTCTGTGAATGAAAGTCAGTCGCTTAAAAATGTCTTTGCTCCACAGTCTTGTGTCACTTCTGGTTGCAAAAAGCCAAGATGGCGACAGCCAAACTGTGGAACTTGAGTCTTCAGAACGGCGGTCGACAAACCAGCACAGTGACATCATGGTAACTACGCCCACTTCTCATAGGGCTCTCCCCCAGTCCACTACTGCAGGTCAGAGCGTATGCTAATGAGGCAACATTGCTGGCAAATGAAATGTTAATAATGGCCATTTTCTTCAACAGAAAACAACAAAAAGGTATATTGAGTTTTAAGTTTGTTAGCTTAAACAACTACGACAGATAAGGAATTCTAGCAACAATTGAATCGAAGGCAACTGGACTTAGATTTGTCTCTGAAGAAGTTTCGCCCCTTATCCAAGTGGCTTCATCAGTTCCAACGCTCCAGTCTGACTAGTCCCCACTAGTCCTCAGACTAGTGGGGGTCTTCAGAGACAAATCTAAGTCCAGTTGCCTTCGATTCAATCGTTGCCAGAATGAATATGACCTGGATGAATGAGAACATTCACAGATCGATAGATAAGGAAGGGCTCTTTATCTGATATATATATTAAAATTGGCAGTAGGTCTATCCAAATTGAACATTTCTAAATTTATTCAGTTTCAGTTCAGTTTTGAGAAAGTTCACCAATATAAAGCAACACAACGCACTGGCCCAGCTACACAAGCAAACAAATTTGAGTCAAAGGTCCCAAAAAGTCTCAATCCGACCCTGAAGCATGGTATGAACCAAAACACCAGCCAGCTGGCTCAAGGAAAAGCCTCATAAATCAAAAGTGTTTCATGACGTGAAGTTCTATTCACATCTCAGGCAGAGCTACTTCATCACAGAGAAGTTTCTCCTTGAAAAAATACACCTCAAAAAGTTGATTGTGTTTAGCTAGCTCTCCTCTCGCCTCTCTCCAGTGCTCTCAGAAGAACTGCATGCAAATCTAAAAACTGACAGCTCCTAGTGTTCGTGGTAAAAATAACAGTATATTTTTCCGGTGTGAAGTGCTTGCTCCTCTCTGACAGTTTGAACTGAAGTTGAAGCAGAGCACCATCCAAGTGATTAACGATTTGCTTGCACACACACACACACACACACACACACACACACACACACACACACACACACACACACACACACACCCCCTGCGACACACATACACACACTGCGACACACACACATTGTGACACAGTCTGGTTGTGATAGAGAAAGAGCTTCATCCTCGATCAGATACATCACAGACCCTCTAAGTTATGTGAAGTTCACCTTAAATCGCTCAGTCCCCTCACTTCAATGCAGATTAGCATCCCGCGCTGCAAGGTTATCACAGTTTGCAGACATGCATACTAATAAACACATACATAAGAGCCACCGAAACATTTCCAAGGCACCTTTCACATGCAAATACGCTCTATAAACACTCATCATGTCCCGCTGTTACGCTGCCACTGCAATCTGTCTTCCTCCCCTGAACCATATTTCTCCGTCTCTCTTGTCCCTCTCTCTAACACACACATACGTTTCCGTCGCTGGCTGATACTTAACGATAAACTCGACAGTCATTTAAAAGAAACATCAATGCATACACAGCTTACACTTCAACATGGACTCTCCTCTCCACAATCGCTCAACAGCCTGCTGTATATTCAGCTCTTGTACTGATTTCGTGTCGCACTGTGATTACTTTTAGCACCATTAATGTAAAAAAGAAAAACAGCGTGAAGTTTTAACTTTTGTCTTCACAACAGATTGCATAAAACTGTGGCTGCATAATTGTTAAAAATAATATGCCATTAAATCGGTGGATTTTGTGGTTCTTTTGTGTGACTTTGTAGGCATAGCAACGGAGGATAATCGAAAACATGTTTCAAGTGGTTTGTAGTGTTAAAGATTTTACCTTGAAATATTAGGACTTTATTCTCAGTCACTTTACTCTTTGCAACTTTTTCCTCAAAATATCACTAACTGTGACTGTTTTCTTGACTTCTCAGATATGCAAAACGTTTTGAACACAAGCAGAAATCTTGTTGAAACACTTGTGAGCTGTTAAAGTCCAGGAATTGGTAAATTAATTAAAATGAATTGATGTAGGCTACTATTGACTGTGAATATGGAGCCACATACATAGTTAAAGAGGTTTCTTCCTCAAACAAAAGAAACAAAAGAGGTGGGAAGAGTAAATCATGCCTTCATGTGTGTTGACTCAGCAGAAATAACATTAAATGAGACAAGTTGATGTATAGGAGAATACATTTTTGAAAGCAATATAGAATACCTGAGAGCCTTGCTGAATTATAGTCCATTAAATTTTTAAAGTTACCGCTTTTATTGTTGTAGTGTGAGTAACATGATCTGTTCCGCATCCGTCAACCAAAACAAACAGCAGCCGGCCGCGACGAGGACGTAGAAAACAGCAGATGGTCCTCGTGATTACAACCTGCATCTTCACATATTAAATCCACAGTGGGAAACATGGACCCACTTTGGGTTTCACACATTGCAGGAAAAGCAAATCAGCCGACGCTACAACTGTAGAGCACCCATATACTCACAATTATGTTAAATGCATTCAGACAGCCCCAGTGGAGCTGACCATGGATGGATAAAGAGAACGCTACTGAGCAGAGAGCTAGCGACGGACTTGGCGACGATATAAGGCGTTCACAAAGGGAACTGCATATACAAAATACATACTGTATATGAATTAGATGATAGGATTATATTCACCAGAAGTATAAGACATTATATGTCCCGTTATAGATTAAAAAATGCCACTAATTTGTGAAGGAAATATCTTTATTCTTTGGTTTTTGGGTTGCTGGAAAAAAAAATAATAAGCAATACCTGAAAATGATTGATATATGACTTCAGGACATCTCTGACTATATACATGTTAAAAATCAAACATTTTAATCTATTAATATAGATATTTTCAAATGAAATTCCCTAGAAGTATATGATTCAACTTTTCCCCATCGTCTAGTCTTAATTAACAAAAATCACAATGCATCATACTGTCGAATCGCAGTACTTGTAGAATTGCAATACTTAAAAATCACAATACATATCAAAGTATTGTGATAGTACTAAAATCAGGAGATATGTTTATCATCCTAGCCCTAATAAATTGATCGCCAGAATGCAGGAAATTAAGTGGTTGACGCTGAAAATTCCCCCACACATTTTGTTTCATCCCCACAGCGCCCCTCACTTGAAACATGTTCCCACGGCTTATGTTCAGTGATTTGAATAAAGTAGCCCAGACCTCAACTCTATGCAAACGAGGAGTGGCCAACGTGACGCCCCTTCTCTTCAGTCGCTCTGCCACGCTACTAATGCCTTGCACGACTGACAATGGATGTGAAGCGTGGAAAGGACGGAGTCTGTTGACACGTAACATAATGGACATGACCACTAACTACAAATTCACAGAGTCCAACCATTTTTTTTTTTTTTTTTTTTTTACATAGTCTTGTAAAAGGTGCAACTGCCAATATAAGATCATTGTTGGTTATGCAAATACTTCCAGGGGTCACAGTCTGGTTTCTACTTTCTGCAGTCAGAAGAATGACAAGCTAAGAATCCAAGAAATCACCTCACCAGCTTCAGGTCGTGCATGAGTGTAGTGAGACTCCTAAAGTTCAGCGCTGGTTGTCTTAGATGAGTAAACAGGAATCCAAAACTCACCTGCTTACCCTGAGAGATCAATTTGTTAGATGCAGTTTGTAAATGTGCTTGTGTGTGGGTCTGATGATGGCCATGCAGCTGCTAGAGTCGGGGGTGTGAGTGTGCATCGCTGTTTGTGTGTGCATGTGACTTTTTTTTTTTTTTTTTTTTCAAGTTGCAGCCACACATTTGTGGTACATGCACGTATATATGTGTGTGTGTGGCTTTCACGTCTCGATTGTGTTCGTCAATTTAAAGTATATACGATCCTGAGACCCACTTGCTTCTAGCTTCTGTGTCCTGAGTGGGTCCAAGGAGACAGGACTTGGCACTGATTCGCTATCTTTTCCTCCTACAAACCGTTTAGCTTTAAGGACTTTTCTCTCTGACTGAACAAAGTTCTTATGGGAGGCGACAAGAGCATGTGGCTGGGACAAAGTGATTTCCCGTTTTACTGTCACTTTAAAGTGATATGCTACATGTCGCGCAGTCAATTCCCCGCTACCTGTGACAGATAGAAATTGGCCGGGCTGAGGCCCCGCAAAATGGGTTTTCCAGTTGATGTGAGCGAGAGCAGCAGAGCAAGTGACTCGGAGGGGAATCAAAATCGGTTGGAGTTTAGATTGCTTCAAACAGCAATGGTGGTCCGATGGCTTGCTGCTACATGCTGTCGGAGTGTGTAGCGATGCTGTCGGCGGATGCAGGTGATGTTACAGACCTGGTAAGATAAGTTCATTATCTCCTCACTCTCCATGATAAGCCCTTGCATCCTGCAGGCTGACAGACTGAGTCTGGAGTTTGACCCTGATAGAGAAGGCTGTAGGTGTTTCTGGTGTGGGTGGTGTATTTTTACTCCTCGTCTATGTTATGTGATCAGTGATGCGGTTTTGGAGTGGGAACCGCTCTGAAGAAAGGGACTGTTATGGAAAAACCTCTTAACAGATCTTCAGCATCCAAGACTTGACAGATGGTAGCAGAAATATGTTTTTGAAAGCTCAAACACAGAACAAAAGCAAATATCAGTGCTTTGAGTAGGATCATTTTAAGTTTTTGTTTTTTTTTACATTTTAACTTGTAATAAATTTTTTTGCGGAGGGTCAGTTGTGGGCCATGAAAACAAGTTGTGAACGTAGCACTGACTTAGTTTCTTTACATCTCCTGAGGGTAACTGTGCTCACCAGCTAGTTTCAGACTGTCTTTGTTTCCTGTTTGGTGCTGGACTTTATTATTGTTTTTTTTTTTCATGCAGCCAAAAAAGATGCTGTGAGATCGGCAAAAGCAAACCAAAACAGTAAAGTTGTGTTGTGCTGAACAAGGCCCAGATCAGACAGGCGGAAAACACGAGGTACACTGCATCGCCTCTTTATCGCAGATCAGACAAAACGTTTTAGCAGTTTGTCTTTTTTTATTGTTGCTGGGGCAACCGCCGAAGGAGTGCTAACGTTGCCTTAAAGGCACAGTCACACTGAATTTGACTGAATTTGAATGCAGGCGAGTGAACATCACCTGCCGATGTGATTTTGGAAATGAAAATTCACCAAATTTGAACCCGAACCAAATGCGACGATGCAAATTTGCTTCACAACTGGAAGCAGCAAATGTTTTTTTGCCCCTTTGCAATGGGAGGCGAATATTATTTTGTCATGTGTGACCTTTACACAAACCAACTGTAAGCGACCTAATAGTTAATAGTGGCCTACAGTTTAAATTAGTACAGCATGATTTACCTCCAGGCCTGTTGTTTGTGTTCAGATCATAACTACGGTTGGTTGGCTCCTGAAAAAACGTGAGGTGCATAGAGTGGAATAACACAAGATGCTCAGCAACGCAAAAGCAACACGTGAGACGCAACAGTCATTGAAAACGATTATAAAAGCCGCCCCAGGCTGCTAAAATGCGCCCTGTCTGTTCAGGGCCTAAAGCTCTGTAAAGCAAAGAGGGAGCTGCAGATTCAGGTGATATTTCTCTGTAGGTTCATCACTATTAGCGACACCCTTCATATAGTCACATTGTTCTCACATTGTCATTATCAAGATATCTATTATAAGCATTTTAAAGCCGCTGCAGCCATCTCACAACAGGCCTCAGTACGGTCCCTGCACACTGTACAGGGTAATCAATAAAATGTTCTATATGATGCGTTTGAAGTAATGCACTAAAATGAATGGAGCCCAATAACTGCTGGGAAAATAAGAAATTCATCTTTGTGAAGTGGTCAGCAGTAACGTGATTGTCAGTATGAAGACGCATGAAACAGTCGGTACATTCTGTTTAAGAGCCTATTCAGCCTTGTTTACAGGTTTGTTAAACCGCTTCTTTGGCAGTAACTGTGGACCTGCAGCAACTATTCATTGTGTTTATTACTGATTTCTAGATGCAGAGCTGTTGCATTAAGTAAATACTATGTGAAAAGACAATGTGCGACATTTTCTTTTAACATTCAAAAAAAAAAAAAAAAAACACCCTCCTAAGCCTTGTTTTGTGCCAGAGGCTAATTTTCCCCTCACAGAGTCAGAGTTTTACAACAGTGGCATATAGCGTCTTTTGTTATTAAACCGCCGCTGTGGTGAAATTACATTCCTCTGTTTGTTTATGTTCTAGTGTCAGTTGAGTATTTTAGCATTATTATTAGCTTCAAGCTTTCCCTCTCTTTATAGATATGGGTAGACGGGAAAAGAAGGGATGATTTCAAGCCATTCTTCTACACTTTGTTTCCTCCTGCTCACTCCCATCCCTCTCCCCTGTCAGGGTTGCTTGGCATTATCTGCAGGAACAGTTGCTCCGAGGAACAAGACCAACTCTTTCCCTCCCACATTTCCATCCCCTCTTTCTCATTGCCCTGCACAAAAGAGGACACAATTAAAAGGGAAAGTGCTAGATTGTCTCTGTTTATACCATCTCAGAGAAGGTTGCCTGGCTGTTATTATAATAACGCATTGCTGGATCATTACCCAGATTCTCCGTTTTACCCGTGCCCATCTCTCAGTGTGCAGATGAGGCTTTCTGAGCGGCGGCACACGTGCTGCCACACATGGCAGGGCTTGAGAGCACGAGGCCTTTTCTCTTCTCGACCGCAGTTATTGTGCAGTTAGAAATATTTGCTGGCTTTTCTTTTGTTTCTCTTTTTCTCTCACGTCCTTGTCTAAGAAGTGCCAGCGCCAAGTTTTGACAAAAGGCTTCAATTGCAGGCACTCAAGGGAATACTATTCTTCATTAATTATGTCTGTTGAGAAGCACTGTATTGACATACACATGCTTGTAGCAGGACTACATACGTACATACATCTGGAGCTCAGATGCTAATTTTTAAATGCAAATGAGGTATACACATTCCCTGCTGTTGCTGCATAAAATGGCAAGTATGACCGTTCAACCCCATATCACAGCAAAGCATGTAATAGACTCGCTGGCCCACCAGAGCAGTGGTTTTGTTGAAGCCTCTCGTACTTACATCTAAGAAAATCTGATTGTCTGAAAAAAAAAAGAGAAATCCTTGAACAAAATCCTCAATTTCAATATGTTGATTCAGTGCATTAAGTGAGTTGTCTTATTTTATTAAGCTGACATTTGTTAATAAAATAAAGGTGGTTAAATAAGTGTAATTATTTATTATGGTTCTGTTATAGATTGATGCTAGACAGCCCTGTTAATACAGGCGTGTGGCAAACACGACAGCAAATAGGTTTTTGACTGCAATGAAATTTTTTTTTTTTTCAGGCTAAACGCCAGAATATTTTAATATTTTATTTTAAGTTTGGAAATGATTACAAATAAATAAATATATTTTTAATAAAAGTTGACTTCTGGCCTTAACAACTCTGGAGTGTGGAAATGTTTGGCTCACACAAGCTGGAGACAATCCTATGCAGGCATCAGTGAAATCTAATTCTACAAATAGTACAATACTAATAATATCAGTGAAGTCCGATATTTATCTGCAACGATAATTAACTGTTAAACTGATAGCCAACATTAAGCATTTTGACCAGTTACTGTTATTGGATAAACAAAAGTTAAGAGTCTGAACTGGCGCAGATAGAGGAAGTTGGCTCAGGACTTCCAGCTGAGGAGTTGTAGCTTGTAGCCTCGTAGCATTTATTCACCGACAAATACACACTGTCTGCTGCAGCTACGTTCACAGCTATAACGCCACCAACAAACCCACACTCACCACCGCCACACGCACAGTGTGTCGGACACACAGCAACGCTAGGAGCTAACAGCTGCTAACGTAGCACAAACACACACACTGTCAGGCAATAAGGCGGGCGACAGATTGTCGTTACGGCGTGCAGACACGCAGCAGACAACTTGCTAAACTAAACCGTGGCTGCACACTTTTTCTTTGGGAATTATCGTGTTATTCACAGTATGTCCTAATAGATGAGTTAATTGTTTGTATCATATCATATTTATCATTATACTACACAAGTTGTCTCTTGGTGATTGAAGGTTTTTTGCATAAGTGTGTTTACAGTGAAGTGACAAGGTGCTAAAAAGACAAGCTTGTCATGCTTGTTTATCTCTTCGGCATCTGCTATGCAATTAAACTGTAATTTAGGAAAAAGATAAGATGATAGTTTATTTGCATTCATTCATGAGCCCCCTACTGAGTCTAAGTTATGGTTTTAAAATATCATTATTTTGCGGCAATGAGTTTTCCAGCAGAATAATAGCACTTCTACGGCTGTGCCTTCCCGCATGAATAAGTTAATGAATGAATCAATAGATTTGCACTTTGTTATCATGTATTGTGATTCGGATGAGGTGGCACTCTGAAAGCCTGAAATGTACTGTAACAGCCTTGTTGCTATGAAAGATTGTGTTTGGGCACTGGGGATACTGAGATCAACATCTACATGTCAAAGTCCATTAGGCTCATGGTTTCCCTTGTCCTTCGAACAGCAGAAAGATGCCAACTCGGCATAAAGTCAGTAATTAATGGCCGTTTTAAGAAAAAGAAACGCTCGGAGCTGACAGAGTCAAAACCTTTTGCACTTAAGCCTCATGCAGCATGCAGTGGTTGTAACATTAGTTAGCCTTGTACGGGCTCAGGGGAACACTTGAAGTGATGAGTTATCTTTGGTGCTAAGTGCTCTGAAAGACCTTGGCTACAGCAGTGGGATTCATGCTGAGTTCATCTGAAATAGCTCAGTTAAGGAGTAATTATTGTTAAACCCCATGGAAAGGACAAAAAAATGATAGAAGTGTATCGTGAAATTGTGACACATTCTGCTGTTGCTCGGCTACACCATCAATTGATGATATAGCCAAACAACGGGAGCTCGGTCCATTCGTGTTTCACGCAGGTAATTTTGTGTAAAGGATGCAAAACAAAGCGAATACGTAGCTGCGTTGTATTTGTGAATACTGAAGACATTAGAGCTACAGACAGAGCTCCACAGTTCCCTGTGACTCGGACAGTCTCTTCACTTGACAGCACTTAAATGGAAACAAGCTCCCATTCAGGTGTTCAGAAATTAGAACTGTATCTACATATATATATATATATATATATATATATATATATATATATATATATATATATATATATATATATATATATATATATATATATATCTAGGATACATGCATCAACTAAATCTATCATAGATATTCAAAATAATACCATTAAAGGCCCTGAAAATTTATTTTCTCCATCACTTAGTGACCCACAGTCACTTATCCTTTAGAGTTATGGGGTCTTACATTAATTCAGTATTTTCTGCCAAAGTTAGAACAGTTTTGTTATTTCACATTAGAGATTAGCGTGTTATTTCTCTGTGCTCTTCTCACTGGTTTTAAGTGGGCAGGGCTCAATTGGGAAAAGGTGATATAAGGTACTTAACCTCACTCTGCACCAGTCAGGATTTAGCCACGTTTGAATCTAATGATAGTTGGTGGGTTGTTTGGTCACTTTCAGTCAAATCGGATCAAACCACATCCTCACAGTACCGATGAAGCAGATTAGCAGAATTTTTGAGTGTTAAACTTTTGCCCTAGACATGAATTTATTCAATTTTAAAGGCAAATACTTAAAATTAGATTTTTTTTCATAAAAGTAACCCATTATTTACCTGTAAAAACTTTTCTTGTTTCATTTCTTTTAATTGACGTGTCATTGCTTAACACAGTTTTGTGTGAAAAATCAAGCGCAGGATATGTAAATGTTCCTCCTTTTCAGTTTCAAATGTATTTTATGTTTCTACTGGGACTGTTAACTAGATGTAATGTTATAAAATATATATAATTCTCCTCATACTGTCTGAATATGCCTGTATTTACTCTGAAACGCTCCGTTTTAGCACATTTCAACGGGACTGCAATGGAATAGCGTTAAACATTTAAAACTGATGTGGTGCGTGTACATTATATTTGACATCCCAACTGCACAGAAATCCTGACAGCTCATTTAAAGGCAAGTTTCTGAATAGGGGTTGTGTGTATTTCACCAGATTGAGAGTTTTGAAACTTTTACATTATTTATATAGCACTTAAATCTGATTTATATTAATAAAAATCAAAATCTTACTTTTTACAGTATGGGACCTTTAATAATTAAACAGACTCAATGTCAGTGTTAATATCTGGCATTTGTGAGACAAGCTTAGTAAGTTGTTTTTTTCAAGTCCCCTGTGACACCAGTCAAGTACATTAGACTAAAAATATAACCTATGCTGTTAAATGATATAGGCAGCTTTAACAATTGCCTGTAAGATGTCTAATAGGTATAAAAAATAGATGTAAACTTTTCTGCATCTGCTTCAGCATGTGAATTTGCTATTCCACCCCTGGCAGCAAACCACAGAAGATCTTTCTGGCCGTCTTAGCTGACATGACACCTGTCAGTCATGTATTTGATATGCGCACCGCTGCCGGCTAACCTTTAAAGTCCACCCTCTAGCTGTACATTGTAGATGCAGCGTCACTCACAGCCCCACTTAATAACGCTGTGCTTTCAAAGAGTAGCCCACGAGAAATGCTGATTAGTGTGGCGGGAGGGTATAAAAGGCAATTTTCCGACAGGAGATGATGATGAAACGACCTACACCCCAAGCTCTGATTCTCACCATTATTATTTAAGACACATCTTCAGTTCAAAGTGTTACCTTTGAGATGGAAAAATAATATCAGAGTCAGAAAAGGTAGCAAAGCTCTTGGCTCATATATGTGTGATTTTCTGGCCTTTGCTAAAGCTCTGCCAGATGCCAGTGGAATCCGTGTTGTTGAGATGTAGTGCAGGTCTCAGTAGTTCTGCTTTGCACATTATCAGTAGTTTTCCCAAAACACATAAATAGTGTGCTGGACCAACACATTCAAATAAGCCTCTTTCATTTCAGACAGAATTTATGATGCTGCATTTCATTTCACAGTCCAAATAGAGGTCTGGAGTATTTTAGCACTCATAAGACTTCTTTTTTATCCCCTGTTGCCTTCAGTGGCACTGCATCACCAACTGATTCACCTCTTTCTGCCCATAATGCCCCAAAGCCGAACACAGTGATGGATCACGTAAGAGGTAAATGTGCAGTGTGGAGAAATGAGGTGGTAGTTCCACAGTGTCACACTTGGAGACAAGGCCTTGTGTGACATCCCGTAATAATAAGAGCGGGTTGTGCAGCGAGGAGGGAATGCAACACACAGTAAAGACGACAACGGACGGGAAAAGGTCGACAATCTGTAGCCGGTAACTGAGGAGTAATAAGTATAATTTGCAGCTGCAAGGGGCATGTGGCTAACATTAGCAATAATGTCTCTCTCTATACTTGCACACTTTTGTCAGCACAGATTCAAATGGATAAACACAGATGCAGCCATATATCCTCAAGTAATGCAATACAAGCTGTTGAAATAACACTACTCGAGTGCATTTTTCAACAAAAATGTAATATTATATGCTTTATAAAAGTACAGTAATATTTTATTTTAGTCTTGCGGTTATTTTGTCTACCCTCTACATGCAATGATTGACGATTGTGTCGTACAGTCAGACCACAGTGGTATGGGGGTGTAATAAGAGGCAGAGGAAAAGGAGAATGAGCAAAGAATGGGAAGGGGAGAGGTAAACAGTAAGAAGATGGATTGAACAAGAATGAATGGGGAAGACAGAGAGGGAAGGGCAAAGACAGGAAGACAAGGGAAGGTACAAAACAGCTGGAAGAGAGGGAAGGAGAATGAGTGACGAAAGGGGAAGATATGACAGAGGGAGGAAGCACCGTACATCTCCTGAGAGTTAATAGCAGCATCCTGCCCCAGCTATAGATCCTCCTGCCTGCGTCTCAATGAGGCACCATCTGTCAGACGCTCGTTACATCCAACCAAGACACAGCACAGAGGAGGGAAGAGGAAACTATTGAGGAGTTGACTTTCAAATGAGGATAGATGGCTCAAAGTGAAGCAAGACTGACAGGAGAAGTGTTGGCGATCCTGCGCTGCTGACCGGTACAGTATGAACTCTAATCAGCCGTTAGGTGTCTGTTTCCACCGTTGCATGTTTTGCCTTTCCCCTCTTCTACTGGCCCACACAGCAGTTGCTGTGGAGATTTAAAGTCTCCAAGCGCAACATCTACTTGGAGCGGCTTTAGAAACTTTGAAAAATGCGACACACTCAGAAATCTAACTGTCCTGGCATTTGCAAAGCCTCAGAGGTGAAATCACACCTGTGCCAAGCTAATTTGAATCAAGCAATCCTGCAAATTCCTGAGTTGTTTGCAGCCATTTTTGATGAATAATTTCCCCCTGCTAGGTCTGCTGGCCAAGTCTCAAAACAATCATTCCTACCCTGATTAATGGCTCGCTCTAAGCGCTGATGCATGCCAACCAAGATGGCGGGGCTTCATGATGGGAGAATTATATGAGGATTTGTGGCTGAATGGGGGCTTTGAAGCAGAGAGGATAAATCAATGGAGCATCAAAGGTTACTCCGAGTCTATTCTGATGCTGTTACGTCACTAGGGATTTCCCTACTGGGATTGGCTGCAGGGTTGTGATGAGATGATTGTAGTGACTGATGGCAGGTCTTGAAGTTAAAGGGTTGAAACAGCTCTGTTATTGTCTATGGTCTTTGTATGTGGATCTTGGGTGTAGATAGAGCGAGACCGACAAAGACACACTGGACCACAAGCCTCTGGGGTCTGAGTCAATTTATTTCTTCTCTACAACAAACAACTATGTGCAAAAGCTTCACATTGGTGGCCCAATGCCTCAGATGATAAACAAGACATAGAAAACCTCTGTTACACAGACAAACAAAACTATTTACATTTTTATTACAATCGAACCACCATTATTTTGTTGGTTTCCAGCCTTTTGCCAATCGTGTCACTTCTGTGAATAACTCTATGTAGCTCAGTAGAGTACTGCAAGAATAAGTCCTAAAACCTGAAAATGAGTGTTTTTGCACTTTCGGGTCCGTCCGTCTTAAAGTCAGTGAGTTTTTTTGAATGGGTTCTTTGTTAGATACTAAAGTAAATGTGCACTGTGGATTTTGAAGCTTTTACATGTTTGAAGTTTTTATGTGTTTTTAAAAAGGCGGTTGCTAACAAGTTAAATGAGACTACTAAATGTCATCATGCAACTGTGGTGTAGTCCGTCAAAAATCATAAATGTGCTGTTAATTTGTCAAGTTCATCTTGCGGAACAAAATTATCAGAAGTATCAGGTTATTTTCTGTAACAATACAAAACTCAGTGGAAAAATCTTTTTGTCAAGGGAACCAGGGTGATGCTAACTTTGTGGTCAGCCTACAAAAATACATCATCCCTGCAGCACCCTATCTACTTCAGATAACCATCTTGGCACATTATTTACTTTCTGAAGGTTGTTTTCGTGTTGTATTAGATTTCTAAATGCTCAGGAAACAGCATAGATCTCTCCAATCACAGTTCTAAATTGGCGATGTGACATTGTGCAATCGTCACTGGTGTTCGTGGTTCACCACCTAATAACACAGCTTGTGACTGGAGAGGAGAGAGTCAGCATGTCTGACAACAATCTAATTCTTCAAAACAGTAACGAGTCACTTCTCTAGTTGGCAGAAAACATTAAATTATAGCTTTTTTATTTTTTGAAAATGTACAAATATAACAGTATTTCCGTGATGGATTACCAAGCCCCTGATGGTTTATGTGAAACAAAATGCCGGCTCTTTGTAACAGCTGAATGGTGCGCTGCAGGCCAGTCTTTAAAGTAAGTCGTTACAGACATGATATTAATGTATGAAGTGAGTGCGATCGTAGATAACTGATAAGAGGTCTCCTTCCTGTACAATCTGGCCCTACTTCCTGTTGATAG
Source organism: Pterois miles (assembly GCA_947000775.1). Classification (NCBI taxonomy): domain Eukaryota; kingdom Metazoa; phylum Chordata; class Actinopteri; order Perciformes; family Scorpaenidae; genus Pterois; species Pterois miles. Next base: position 8,931,172 of record CAMQGK010000110.1, on the reverse strand, counting down.
CAGTTTTGTTTCAAATCACTTTTAACGAAAGGAGACAGTTTATCGCCCTCAATGTATCACAATCATCATCCCTCTCTTAAAATGCTCCATTAAACATCCAGAAAAGGAAATTTCGCAAAGCAAGCTCCAAACACTTTGCACCTGCCTTTTTATTATCGCAACGCTTAACATGAATTGTTTGCCGCAGGTGTCAACACCAATTAACAAAGGTTTAAAAAAGATTTTACCTATTGATTGTTAATTAACACATCACACACAGTGACGCGGCCGAACGCACATGCACATTGAAAGTCTCATGTTTGTGTTAACATGTTTCTGTGCTTCCACACAGTGTAACAGCTTACTTCCTTACTTCCTGTTAAAGTGTTAATGTGCAGGCGGAGGATTTAGTTTCCTTTTTTGGTCAAATATGAAAAAGTCGGAGGTGAATTTTACAGAGTTGCAGCAGGTATTGAGCGCATTGTTCTGCTAAGCCCGGTCCTAGGGGATAAACTTAGACCTTACCGGAAATACATTTAACCTGCTGCGCAGAGAATATCTGGGGCAAGAAACTGCTTTGAGGGCTATAAAGGAATGACCTGACTTTGATTTAGTATGCAGCTTTAGCTTTGCTTCTATCCCATAGCTTACATTTCCTCTCTCTCTTTTGTCGGTGTCTCTTTCTTTTGGGGCGCATCTTCTTTCTCTGGCTGTCAGATTGGTAATCTCCCTCCCTCTGTCTGTTGGGCCTCCTGCCACATACATACAGTGGCTGTTGCCCACCAGGTTGGAGTGAGGCAGATTTTGATCAAGCAGCCGGCGTGCTAGTCTCGCCTTTCCTCTTTATTGATTGCTGAAACAAGTTGTTTGACAAGTTCGGAGAAAATATTTCTGATTCTCTTTGTATGATAGGTAGGGTATATTTGCTGCAACACACACAGAAATCCAATGCACTTTGTTGCCAAGTAATTATGAGAATAAAAGGGAGGAAAGGTGAGGAGAAGGGAATGAGATGGAGGCAGAAGGTTGAGGAGGGTGGAGGGTAGAACATGACAAAAGCACTACATTGAGGAAATGGAGGGAAAAAAAGTGCTTTGTTTAGGGGTGAGAGGTGTCAGAGAGGCAAAAAAGGAGAGAAAAGACGAGGTGAGATGAGGAGAACTGTGTATTGATGGGCATTGCGGGTGGTGGGGCTGTTCTGTCAGTCTTGGCACATCGTTCCTCTCATTACAGTTTCACTCCCTGGCTTTAGTCTGCTCTTTGGTCCTCCCCCACGGCTAGCCCTGGAGCAGGGATTCATCCAGCCCAGCCCTCCTGTCAACACAAGCCCAGCTCAGCAGCTCTGGCCCAAGCATCTGTCAGCCCACACAGTCCCCTGTCAGCCGTAGCCTATTGGCCAGTCCATATTGGCACAGCACAGCGGGGTAGAAAAAGGCTATAATATAGCACAGCAGCGCATCCATCAACAAAGCTCATGGCAACACAGTGCAGGACAGCGACCGAGGCATCCATCACCAGCAGGACCCGCATAAACCCAGCCCCCGGTCTCTGAAGGGACTGCGAAACTAGAGTGCCACTTTGTAAAACTAAGTAAAGAGAAAACAAAGCACATTTAACAAGGCTTTTTATTTACAAGCATCATCAAATATTTGCTAGCATTTACAAGCTTTTTTTTATGTTAACAGAGACTATTTATTCTGCAGAGGATTATGGGCTTGGAGAGGGTTCTGCAGAGATGGAGATGCTGTTGTGATTAAAAAGATTTTTTTGCCAAATATTCAAATAAATAAAGTCACGCTGGCTAAATAACACAGCTGAGATACTACATCATTGTGAGGGCTGCAGGCAGTTAATGGGATGGATTTTTCATTACAAATCGTTCAACCGTGGCTTGCTATTGCGATCAAATCGAGTTCCCTGAAAGCGACTTGTTGAATGTGCCTCGGCTCAGGCCAGCTGAGCTCTTATTTCTCATTCTGGTCCGGCGCAGCCCGAGAACCTCGTCCCTGCCGAGACCCACCATGACAGCTACTCTGCGAGAAGAAAGCGAGAGCTACAGGCAGAACAACTGCTCTGACACGTGGAAGGGAAGTTCTCAGCTTCCCAGGCAGTGACTCATTATTGAGAACAGGAAGTAGCTAATACTGAGCATGCTCAGCTCTCTGCACCAAGGGTTGTCCGGACCCTCTGGAGGCTTCAGCAGTTCGAGGGATAACGTACAAAGCGGAGGGCTAGAGGTACCAGAGAAGACAGAGTAGTGCAGATCAATGAAAAGTTCCTTTGATTTCTATTTCATGCCGTCCACTTCTACCCAAGAGTGTTCATGGAGAGATGAGAGGGGAGAGGAAACTTGCAGATAGGAGCAGGGATAACCAGGAAGAGAGGCAGACTGGCTGAGGAAACGAGGATAGTGAGTGGAAGAGAAGTGATGAGGCAGAGGTGTGAAGCTGTGGAAGGAGATAAGGGAAGGGAAGATGAGTGTTTGGAGCAGAGGAATATGGCACTGATCGAAGCCTGAGTGTAGTGGTATGTACAGTGCCATATGATGTGTATTTGTTTATCTATTTCTTTGACCCATATGGAGCAGCATATGGTGACCGCTAACTGAAAGGAGGTAATACAATTAGGAACATTTGGATGATTAATAGTCCCAGTCACCTGTATTTATCCAAGAACTCACATGATGCTTTGGAGGAGCCTCAATTCACAATTAAAACTGCTGGTTGCACTTACACAGAGGGTGTAATTTGCTACAACCTGCTACACCATTTCCTCCTTCCTTCATGACCTGGAAACTATGTTTGCCCAGAGATCTTGACAGCTGCCATCGGACAGCTGGAAATCATAGAAGGCTATTATGATATTCGCTTAAAAGTACTTACGGCAGAGGATAAACTATAGGAGAGTCCTTTCAACAAAATAACATAAAAGTAGTGATGGGGATCAAGTTGTCAATGCTTATTTTATAGTTCTGGACATATTGAAATGGTGTGGCTCTGTTAGTTATTGGTCCTGACTGACACATCTCAACTACTCGATGGTTTGTCCTGAAATGTGGAACTGATATTCATGGTCCCCATATGGTGATCTCTTGACTTTTCATCTAGTGCCACCTTCAGGTCATAGTCTGGTGAAGTATGTATACACCTTTTACATGGATTGGTGCAATTTAGTACAGACATTCATGGTCCCCAGAGGAGGAATCCTTATGACTATAGTGATCCCTTGGCCATTTCTTCTTGTGCCAAGGTTGATATTTTTGTGAGTGAAATGCCTGAGCAACTGTTGGATGCAATGTCATGAAATTTGGTTCAGACATTCAGGATGCCAAAAGACAGTATGGAGACATCCCTTACAGTGTCTGTGATGTGATTAAATTTGCTTGAATTCATATCTGACCTCAGTGACACCCATATGAAAGCGGACTCCTTGCGTCCGTCAGTTATGCAAAACACATGAAAGGCACATTTCCATCCTGCTGCTTCATAATGATACTGTATGTATGCAAAAGGTCACATAAAACTGCTTCTCTGCGCACACTTGCATTTTATATTATGATAACAATTATGGTACCATTAAATATTGATACGGGAGAGGCAGGGTCCACTATCTTTTAATGACCAGCTGCGTGTCATATATAATCTTCACAGCTGTTTCTACTGACTTAATGGCCATAGTTATTTTAGAAAGTTTGGTTTATTTTCCATTTTCCTGCGCTGGATTATATTACAATGGCTGCTCTGTCACACAAGTTTCATCTTATCTCAAATCTACTCGAGGAGTTTAAAATCTGCAGCATTTACATATTAATAGCATGATCTCATTACAGCTCGCTGAGTTACTAATCGAAGCAATTTTTGCAGTTTTTGCAGATACGATGTTGGTTTCTGCAAGAAAATCACAAGCTCATTATGACAAATCTATAGATTCTAGGCTGCACTCTCTGAACTGTTAAATTATTAATCTTCAAGGATGTATTGTTTGTCAAACGTGTTGTAAATCTGTAGTTTGATGGTAAACTTTATGAAATGTCTCTGCTGCAGACAGTTGACTTACACAGTGCTTCCTGTACAAGATCACGTTTCAGGTTTAGTAACAGCACACCGATAGTGTAAGTTTTTGAAAGAGACACCACTGAATGGTGTCACCATTCTGTTCACGTCAACCAATTCTGTCTTTCACTTCCCTGCTTTTGTTTTTTCGCCTCCTCCCATTTACTTCACGGTGGGAGACAGGAGGTAATAAGGGGAGAGAGGAAAAGAGCTCAGGAAAAACAAACAAGACGCAACCCTTCAGTCAGCCAGGTCTGTTTATTGCTTCACTGCAAACACTTAAAATCTGTTCAACCTGTCACTGCGCATCTCTGTGTTTCACTAATTTAGGACATTGTCACTGGAGTTGTTCAGCGGTCAATCGCAGCATTAGAACCTTTACACACAGATAGAAAGCAACATAATCACAAGGAATCTGACCGTGTTGTCACATTTTTGCATTAAGATTGCTCTCACAATAAAGTAAATGTGCATTTGATCGAAAGGAAAGGGAAGGGAAAAGTATATCAGCAAGTCTATACAGTATATTTTATATGGCTACATGATAAATGAAATGTGTTGAACAAAGGCACATCATGTCTCAGCTGATTCTTTATTCTCAGTGCAACACTGGAGCTCCAGCACATATAGTATGTTACAGTTATTTTGTAGTTTGTAGCATATTTGTGTTTCCATTGAATTCAAAATTATGGTTTTTTGTATGTTTGACAGTTTTGACTTGCTTAGAAAGTAAAGTTTTGTGGGGTTGAACATGTAACTTGCATGAATCGAGCATCATTTATGGATGATTTGCAGAAGTTAAAGCTCGCAACGTGTCCTTGTTTGTATGTTGTCTTACGAAAAGTTATTCCTCATTTCCTTCAACGAATGTCCAGCGACATGCGTCCATTTTGGCTAGCTGCATACAGTCCTATCTGAATAAACTTCTCAGTTAGGTTTAGGCAACAAAACTACTTGGTTAGGTCTTGGAAAGATTGTGGTTTGGGTTGCACACAAAAGTGGTACTATTTCAGTAGGGAAGTTATGTGACAAACAAGTCAAGGTTGACTTTCGGTTTCACTCGAGTTACAAACTGGGGTTGTAGAAAATATCGAAAAAAATCAAAAATCACAATGTCTTTTGTGATACTGTATCGATTCTCAAAAATAGTTATTGATTTTCAATCAATTGTTTACATGGAAAGATTAGCTCATTCAATGCTTTATTTCATTTGCAAGGAGATGCGTCCTCGGTACACGTGCCCTCTCAAAGTAGCGCTATGCTACTGGATGTTACAGGAACTGTGATAAATGCAAATGCAGATCCCACTGTTCTGATTGCATAAGAGCATAAATCAGGTTTTACTCATATGGTGGTGTGTTCTTTATACTATGACAGGTTTCCTAAAATTAGATTTAAAAATTTTGGTGGTGCCAGATGTTTCCTCTGGATTCACAGACTCCATGCTTTTATGGTTTTTCAGTCGTTCATATACTGTAGCTCTCCATGATTATAGGAAAATTTGCCTTAATTATCCTAGTTGAGTGTGCTTTTGACTATTAATTAGGGCCCTGAGGATGTTTGAAACAAAACGGGATAAACCTGTTCATGTCAGAGTGAGGAAAGTAGAGGAGACATGTCAAAGCGAGTCAGTAAATACAGTGAGTTATCTGGGCTCCACACAAAGGGAAGGAACATCAACAGGGATTCAAGCTGCGAGCACAAGCCTCCAACAAATCTGACATCCAGCCCCCACTGGGTAACAGGCTGAGGTGACTGCTCCACCACTTTTGTGCATCACCCGGGGTCACCTGCCAAAGACAACCTCACTCCACTGCCTCGCTAATCTACTCTCGTGTAGCCCAGCACACTCCAAAGCGGTGCGCACAGCCAAGGATCGGGGAGTCGCCGAGATTTGCATGTGAGGCGCATCCACTGTCGGCTCGCATTACGGCTGATATCCATTCTCATTGATTCCGACGTCTTCTCACATTTACATTTATTCATTAGGCAGACGCTCTGCTGGGCTCCCATCCCTCCCGTGCGAAACATCTTAGCTCGAGCTTACTTGGCATAATGTTCTGACAGTGTGCAGCAAGGAGTAAACAAGAGGATACTGGTGTCCTTTCTCATCCGCAGGAATAGCCTGACTGTTAAAGGAGATGTGTTCATTGGAGAGAGGAAGAGAGGCAGATTCAAAGGAGTAGAGAGGGGGTACATGGTGTCAGTGAATGGGAGGAAGAGATCATCTGGGGGATGAATTTAGGATAGAAGAGAGAAAGAGATGATCCTCAACTTAAGCTTTTATTTCAAGACTTGAGTGCTGAGTTGTGCAATTAGCGTAACAAACTGTGGAATACTCTGGCTGCTCAGCACTATCAAACACAACACCACTAAACTGTGTCGCAATATACCCGGCTTGGCCCATTGTTTCTGGAAATGATTGTGCCTTTAAACCCTTACTTAAAACGCCTGTTGAGTTTCATACTCTGTAGGATTGCGTAATTGCTGTTTTTTGTTTGTTTCCTGTCTACAAAACTCCACATTTTCTTTCTCCTAATGAGATTACATATTAGTAAATGAAAGAGGTTACATGCCCTTTCTTTTCACACCGTCTCGCACTGCGTCCCTTGATGATGAGAAACCCAGACTTCCTTCTGTTTTCCCTCTCTTTCCCTCTCTTCACTACACTCGCTCTACTTGTGCCCGCAGGTGTTATGTGGATGACAAAGTATCCAAGGTGGCCTGGCTCAATCGATCCAACATCATCTTTGCCGGCCAGGACAAGTGGTCACTGGACCCCAGAGTAGATCTGGTCACTAAAGGGCAGCTGGAGTACAGCCTGCGCATACAGAAGGTAATACTGACCTAGAAAGTGGACTGTTTTTAAAAAATTGATTCATCATGAGCTGAATTTGGATGACCGTTTCATTTAGAGATGGGAGAGTGAACAAATTGTTTTTGTTTCAAGGATGCTGTTCATAAATCATCAAACATGACCTTAATAAACTGCATACTTTGGCTTTTTAAAAGCCGGAGCTCCTGTGTTGTTTCACCATTTATTCATGCAGCTTTTCTGTTAGGTTTTGATATTTGCCTTCCTTTGTGCTTTCCCAACACTGAAGATTTGAGAAAACACAACACATATAAATAAAAACTAAAAAACTCTGACCTAGCATAACTTCATACTTAAAAGATTAATTTGACATATTGGGAAATACACTGAGTGCACCCTAAATAGGAAGCTGGTTAGTGTAGCTTAGCTTAAAAAGCTAGAAAGTATTCAGATTTAAACAGGCAATAATGAGAGTGGTATCAATCTTCTTATACAACTATCAGACCAAAAATACTAAATAATACTAAAAAATACAAAAAACTACCTGATAGAACCTGGGGTACATGCCTAGAGTAAACCATACATTATATACAACATTTAACATTTGCATAATGGCTAGTTTGGCACGCCCTCAAACAAAGCTAGTTAGAGCGGAGCTGGAGCAGAGTCCGTAGAGTTTGATTCAGTTGACCAATCACAATAGTGGGCCAGCTGACCTATCAGAGCAGACTGGGCTTTTCGGGGAGGGGGCAGCTGGTATGAGAAACGTAAAGCGCTTTTTTAAACATTTAAGCATGATGAAATATTCTAGTAGAAACTCAAAATATATACCTGAAAATGAACATAATAGGTCCTCTTCAAATGAAAATGACAAAGCATAATATATATAAAAGTCACATGAAGGAAGACATACTGCTCTGCCAGTAATATTGTGATGAGATGTATTCATTTTCAGTTGTTTTTTCATTTGTATAGCCCAAAAATGGAAACAAACTAATGAAATGAGGACATTTTGCTTTATTGTGTGTAGGTGGATGTGTATGACGAGGGGTCGTACACCTGCTCCATACAGACGAAGCAGCAGCCCAAGACCTCGCAGGTCTACCTCATCGTACAAGGTAAGCAGCACCTATACAAACACACCAGCAGCAAATGCAACACCACCTAGCCATGCCAGCTGGGAAGATATAAACTTGCAAATTAGCACATTATGCTAAACAGAGGCTACAACACATTTTAAATTATATTTCAAATGTCTCAAGAGTCAGAGTCATCATTGTCCAACAGCACACAGGCAGCATATATCAGCGTCACCACAGCTCTATTATTAAATGTTGAAATGTGTCCCTCTAAGGTGTCTGCAAGGAAAATATATGAATATGTATTGTCAGGGAAAAACACTGTATGTCACAACGGCCGCCTACAGCAACAGAATTTCTTGTTCCAGTTCAAATGAATATTAAGTGCTCTTGAAGAGCCTTAAGCGGTAGTTTTCCATTTCAAAGAACAGGAAGTTATTTCTCCTGAATGGAGACACCAGGAAAGTCGAGCGCGAGTGAGAGAAGGTGCTGTAGGATTTGATCCAAGGCCTGGAGGTGGATTGGTTTTATTTTTTTATTTATGTTTTTGCTGCCAAAATGCCTCCCAAAACTTATCTTTTGGGTTTTAAGGTTGTAGCTCCAGAGATGGAGGAAAAAGCAACGCACATTTACAGATCTGATTATACACACTGAATACACATGTGCAGATTCCTGTACACATTCACAAACCATTTAGAGATTCGTTTACACATTTACAAATCTTAATTACGCACACACGGATTGAGATACGTTTACACATTTCTCCACACACATTTGCAAGTAGTTTTGCTGCAATAATGGCCCCATAGTTTTTGTCTTTTCATATTGCATTGTGTCTTTCTTGTCTTTTTTGTAAAGCGCTTTAAATTCCCTTGTTTTTGAAGGGTACTATATTCATAGATATGCCTTACTTTACTTGCGTGCTACTAATGTACAATAATTTTAGTTTGACATTTTAGGAAATTTGCTTGAGGTGAAAAGATACCACTCTCATGCCTTTAAGGTTAAAATGTATCACAGCAGATGGTTAGCTTTGCTAAGCTTAGCACAACTTGACGTTTTTTTTCATGTAAGGATTAGTTGCGTATTGTTAATTAATTAGCTTTAGATTTGCTGGTAGGTGGATTTGCTTGATTTGCTCAACTGAAATGGGCTGTTTGCTCCAGTTTCCAGTGTTTATGCTAGGATGAGCATATCTATGAGTGCGCTATAGCCTTTATGTATATAATATTTTACGGGAACATCCTGGCTCAGAACTTCCTTTAATCTGTCACTTGTCATTTCACTGTCGTGTCCATACTCCTTCCTGCTATGCTTTGGAGATGCAGGCTTTTTGTCCTCCGAAACATTTTTGAATTGCTAGTAAGCTCCTGGGACCATGAAAGAATAAGAGCAATAAAAACACTGAGCTGTGCATCAAGGCAGAAAAAAAACAGAGTTCATCATCCATCTAAATGCCACCGCCAAGTCTCGGTCGTCTCATTCTCCACAGTCACAGCTAGCTGACAGAAATTGCTCTTAACTTGTCAGAAACAGGTTGTCTGTCAGGTAAGAGTGTAATACCTGGGTGCTCAAAATGGTCTCCTATATATAGTTTGTTTGTTTGCATGTGTTGGGGTCAGTGTGCAGCAGTAGCTAGTAGGCAACTCCAGGGTGGGAAAAATGAAACCAATGAGGAAGACTTAAACATTACGTTGTTTCTAATAGCCAGCAGTATATGAGCACAATGGATAACTGAGTCAACAGTTCACCGTCAGAAGAGCTGCTGTAGCAGCCACGGTGCTGCGTTCACTGTCTCCAGTTCACCGTCAGAAGAGCTGCTGTAGCAGTCACGGTGCTGCGTTCACTGTCTCCAGTTCACCGTCAGAAGAGCTGCTGTAGCAGCCACGGGGCTACGTTCACTGTCTCCAGTTCACCGTCAGAAGAGCTGCTGTAGCAGCCACGGTGCTGCGTTCACTGTCTCCAGTTCACCGTCAGAAGAGCTGCTGTAGCAGCCACGGTGCTGCGTTCACTGTCTCCAGTTCACCGTCAGAAGAGCTGCTGTAGCAGCCACGGTGCTGCGTTCACTGTCTCCAGTTCACCGTCAGAAGAGCTGCTGTAGCAGCCACGGTGCTGCGTTCACTGTCTCCAGTTCACCGTCAGAAGAGCTGCTGTAGCAGCCACGGTGCTGCGTTCACTGTCTCCAGAGCTGCTGTAGCAGCCACGGTGCTGCGTTCACTGTGTCCAGTTCACCATCAGAGAGTTGCTGTATCCTGCAACGCCCTGAGACTCTCTTAGGGTGGACCAGCTTTTCTCCTTAAAATGACAAGCCACTCCTCTTAGTTTTGCTCAGCTTTTTAATTAATTTCTAATATTTCTTTGACCATTTTAACCAGTAGCGTTAATCGGTGAAAATGCTTAATGTCAGTCAGTGGTTAAAAGGTTAATTATTACCCGTTGCTGCTTCTTCAATACAATATGATGTTCATTTAGTAAATTATGGTCCCATTTAGAGTCAAATGGACCATAAAACAGCTTTAGGGCGTGGCTACCTGTTGATTGACAGATCACTACCACAATGGTGGGAGTGGTTCGTCTTTTTGTCTCGTAAAAAACTAAGATGACTTCACAGTGACTACATCTACTTCTTATATACGGCATATGGCAATAGTTACAGTAACAGGCAGTATAACGGACTGAAATTTCCGAAACATTAATTATATTGCAATTATTAATCCAAGTAACGCTGCAATAGTAATATATAGGGCTGAGATTAAAATATTCAATCAGGATTAATTGTTCAAAATGTACCTTAAAGGGAGATTTGTCAAGTATTTAATACTCTTATCAACATGGGAGTGGGCAAATATGCTGCTTTATGCAAACACATGTTCAAATCATAACATGGCAAACTGCAGCCCAACAGGCAACAACAGCTGTCAGTGTGTCAGTGTGCTGACGTGACTATGACTTGATCCAGACTGCATGTGATTATCATAAAGTGGACATGTTTGTAAAGGGGAGACTTGTGGGTACCCATAGAACCTATTTTCATTCACATATCTAGAGGTCAGAGGTCAAGGGACCTCTTTGAATATGGTCATGCCAGTTTTTCCTCGACAACATTTAGGAGGTAGGTTAAATTTTAGGTTAAAATTTAAAGTTAGACATGTCAATACGATATGGTTGGTACCAATGGATTCCACTTCAGTCTCCGAAAGATCAATTGCTTTAATGCAGTAATGAAATTAGTGGCGTTAAAATTAATTTGCAAATTGTGTTTCCTTAGACCTAGTAATATAACTCTCATATGATACCAAGTAATAAGTAATGTAATATTATTATTTTTTTGAAGGTGTAATAAGCAAACGTAACTTATTACACTGAGTAAACACTGGTGACGGTGTGTTTGTATTTATATGTTTGACTTTCAGCTATGAGTGCTTCAACTGTCTTCCCAAGAAGAAATACTGAAGCAGGACATGGAGTGCTGTAGCCTATATGTATAGTGACAAACCGAATGTAGCAGCTCAGCATATCCCACCATAGTTCATTGTTTCATCAATCATAGTTTGTTTTTGTTTTAACTGCCCTTTCCATTTTCAAACTACTCTCGGATATGAAACCCAACCCCAGATAAATACTACACAGGCTGTCGGTGGAGGAAATACACCACAATGTAATTTAACTGCACACAATTGCCTAGCAGAGGACTTCCCATCCAGCTATGAACTGGAGATATCATCCATTAATAGCATTTTTAAAGGTCAATATGTGAATTGATGCTCCTCTTTTCGGATCCATGGCAGCAAATTGCCTCTCCTTCCCAGAATCCATTGTGTCCGATTATTCAGCGCTTGATCATTGGAATGTCCTGCGTCGACTCCCAGAGTTTCTGTCGGCGGCCTCGTTTATCACAGCTAATGCGACAGCTATAGCCAAACATTGATTCTTTTGCTTTCTCTCCCTGCTACTTTGTCCTCTGCTCAGCCTCTCAAAGTCCCATTCAATTTTGCTGCCATTGTTATGCTCATCTATTGTTATTTACCTTCTCCGTGGATGTAATCTTCTCCTTGAGGTTCAGTTCAGCATTTTTCATCTAAATCGCGGTGCAGTGCCGATGCCATAGGTTTCTGGCAATTACCGTGAATGTGTTACTTTGCACAAATGCTGTGAAGTTTTTATTTACGTTTTAAATGGTGGTCAAACACTGAACACAGATGTGAGGAAACTACTGAATGCAGAACAAGACTAGGAAGTAAAATCCTGCTTCATGCTTTTTTACTAAACTGTATGTAGGTTTAAGTCTTTTTCTAAGGGAAGATCAGAGTTTGTCTTTGTGTGTGGCTCCGCTATGCCATCACATCCCAGCAAACAACCAACACCAGCGCCTCCAAACCCAATCAGCTCGGCAGGATAATAATTCACCCAGCCTTCATCTTGTAATGGGTATGAAAATGTTCCAAGCATCAAACATTGCCCCTGGTTACAGACCCAAGAGCGGGTTCATATAACCAAAGCTGACAATTTTCTGCTAGCAGCGACGGGGACGTAATTGGAAAACAAATGATCAGACAAAGTAAATTTGCGATGGATGAAAAAGTGGCGAACTCGCGGGACTCAGACGAGTGGTACCGAGCAGCGGGGTCACTGCACATGACAAGTATCCCACTATAATGGCAGGCTTTCCACCCCAATCCAATTTGATTTTCAGGAAACACAGACATAGAAGTTTCGCCGATGGGCAAGCTGAGGCCAGTGTGATGATATGGAGCTTCGACTTCGATGTTTGCCAAGTCTGTTAGTTAGTCACAACATGTTTATGCGTGTGCATGAACACATACCTGCATAAGTCTGTTAGTGAGCGTAGCTTTTTCCAGTGTTTTAATAGTAGTTCTAGTAAGTTGTTAGATTTTTTTGTCACAGTTGGAAATCATGAAAACTACTCTTTTCTCTCTAAGGTCTTCTTTTAATCAGTAAACCTATCCATTTCACTTCCCCCATATAGAGATGTACTTTTGAATAATATGCACTTTACACACTTTGAACTCGAACCAACTATCACCCCATTAAAACTGTAACTGTGCCGTATTGATGAGATTTTTTTAAATAATCAAACATTCCACCATTTGATCGAGTTGGATAAAGTATACTCTGTAGACGCCGCGTCTGACATCAATCCCAGCGAGGGGGAACAGTCTGTGCTTTCATGCTGATCTCCACGGTGTTAAATCCTGTCTGGAGCCCATATAAACTGCTTCGCTGTCATTAATGATGTTCCACTCCTAAAGCACAGATGGCAGGAGTGTATTTCTCCGACTGTAAAAGAAAAATATTTGACATAATAAAAAGTTTGATAGATTATTGCTTTATGACTGTTGTTGCACTGAACCAGCTAAAGCTTCCTTGAATCAGTTTAATGTAACTTGGTGGTATCGAGTCATCTGCAATAACTGTGTACATCATTTTACTTTTTCCCCCATTTCTGTGTTTTTTGGCATTTCATCAGGCTAGTCGCTTAAAAAACAAGTGCTTACTCATTACAATGAACACCAGGCAGTGAAACAGAGGAGAGTGACACGGTGGCGAGCAGGAAACGACACACTATGAAACGGTAATCAAACAGCACAACTCATGTAAGAATAGACAGGATGATTTGTGCTGAGAGGAGACTGTTGTGCAAGTATGAATGTCCTTTAAATGGTCCTTTAACCCCCCCAAGGTTATCGAATATTATAGCTCATATCCTAGCAATCAGTAGGCATAATATAGATGCATCAGAGAATGTGACAATATAAAATCAGATTTGTCATGTCTATGACTGGTGAATAATATACTGTATTGTGGTAAAGACAAAGATCCTCTCATAGAATGATCCCTGGCAAATCAAACTCTGCATGCAATTTATTTCTCTTGTTCCCGAGGACAATTTCTGTCCTTCTTTTGTCATAAAAAACGGGCAGAACTGAAAAAGATGAATACAGTGCAATTTGGTTCATGGACCAATATGGCTACTGCTTTTAAGCCTTCATCATGAGGTAAAAAGTGCATTGTACTTTGCCATTTATGGCATATCAAATCCACTTTGGTCCAGATTGAAACATCATGGACATGGAATGTCTCAACCACTGTTGGATGGATTACCATGGAAATTGACTGACATTCATGTTCCCCACAGGATGTATTGACCCCCTCCTAAGTCCAGCCCATTTTCATTCTGTGCACCAATAGCAATTGATCAATCTTAGAGCATGGAAGAAACTTTCCCCCTTCCTTTTGGGTTATACATGTACTTAGACATGCTATGTCCCTTCAAAGGTAACACTACTGTGTAAGTCACATGACATTGGTGTCACAGTCCTCACGTTGGGGCTGCACAATTAAAGGATTATTAGTGGCGATTGTGATTTTGGCATCCCACATTTAAATGAACAAGATCGATGTTTAAAATGCGTGCGCCGCTCAAAGAAAGCTCTGCTGCATAAATCAAGTGCTTCCTAACTAACTGCTAGATATGCACAGTCAATCAGCAAATAACCACTATAGATGACAATAACAAAGCATTGTGATAACATTTAGAGCTTTTGAGTGTTGGAGTGTGTCACAAAATGGAAATGAAAGCAGTGCTCTTGTTACTTAAATGTGAAATATTAATACAAATATTTTGTCCCTAAAATAAATAGAATAATTGTGATTATCATTCTGGCCATAATCGTGTAGCCTAACTTCACGGACACAGTTACTACAAGGAACCTTCATTTTGTGTTGATTCTGGCAGTACCTCATTTTACAGTGCAGCAGCAGTGTCTGACACTCTGCTCTGTGCCATTCTGGTTCTGGTTCTCCTGTTCCTCCCTTCCCTCCAGTGGGCCCAGTAATACAGTCTGGGCCTACAGCAGCATGGCATCGGTGTCGGTTCCCAGTGGGGAAGTGGAGCAGTAAGGCGAAGCTCTGGCCGGAGGAGGTGTTGCTGCTGCTGCTCCCGGACGTGGAGCTCTCCACCCCCCACCGGAGCTCTGACTGCAGGTCGCTGCTGGAGGCCGCTGGAGTTCTGAGCTGAAGGATTTTCTGGTGAACTGGCATCATTTTGTCCTATTATTTCTGCTTTGTGCCGCCAATAACAACTAAGGGCGGCGGGACTGAGGATCAGTCAATTGTGATGCCTTTTGTGACTTTTCATCTAGCACCATCATCAAGCCAAGATTTAAATTTTTCCAATATTTTGCTTAATGACCAGACACCTGCAAAATGATATTCCCATCAGCCTCAACTGTCTTTTATTTTTACTGCTAATTAGCAGTTGTTAGCATGCTAATACATCACACTAAGAATGCTGATGTTAGCATTTATCTTAAAGCACTGCTGTGCCTAATTACAGCCTCACAGAGGTGCTATCGTGATCGTAGACTTTCTTGTTAAAATCTCACTACTACAATATTTGAGAAATTCCAGTGGGGGAGCTTTTTATCAAATTTAATGAGGAGGTACAGTAAAATGTTAGTAATGTTTGGGAGGGTTTCGCTTTAAAAAACATGACACATCATCCCAAATGTAGCCCCAATCCACACCCCAATCATTTTCACACAGTCCTTTGTACAAACATAGTAGCAGTGTTTTAAGCAAATTCAGCAAATCTCAACATGCTATGGAAATGTGTTTTCTAAAATGCAGAGGCAAGGGAGTGATTCTTTCATCTCATGAGGTCCTCTCATAACACTCAACCCCCAGGAGCAGAACTTATAGTTCATTTAACTGTATCTGCCTGCAGAGTTGTTGACCCCAATCAGAAATATTGCAGCTTGTTGAACTTGATTTCCACTAGTGTGTCCAACAGTCAGTGTTCATTTGACGCAGCTGTTTCACCTGTTCGGAAGATATTAGCGATCACAGCCAGCGAGTGAATCAGCTTTCAGCATGCATGGTCTCGAATCCCTGGCCTAATCACTAGCTAATAAATCCAAAGTCATTCTGTTGAATCATTCACTTCAGGCTGAAAGAGCCACAACAGCTGGGTGGATTTTGACATGCACTGCCCTGCTGTTAGTGATGATACTTAGAATGCATATGTATGCCTGCATGTTTCTGTGTGTGTGTGTGTGTGTGTGTGTGTGTGTGTGTGTGTGTACTAAACTATACTGCCAATTATACAAGTGTGTTTTGATTGTTTGCTAGATGCCACAAGTGAAGCCTGTCAATAGTATTGATCTCTTGTTGGTTTGCAGTTGCAGTAGGCTCCTTTCTCTGATCTTCGTCTTTCTATTTTTTTTTCCTCTACTTCCTTTTCACCCCAGTGATGCTTGATCAGCTGACTGAAATCAGTATTGATCTGAGACTATTGAACTAAAGTCAGCATTTTCATATGTATTGACCTTTATGAAATGATTTAAGTAGCCTTATTAATATGAAAAATGTGATTCTAGCAGTGGAGGCTGGTCCAGAGAGGCAGAGGAATTCAAATAAAACATGACCAAATCTCAGTATAATTTATAAAAAAAATTTTCTCTCATCCATTATTAAATAAAGTGTAATTAAAATGCCTCAACAGCAGTAACTGCAGTCCGGGAGAGCGGCGTGTCGGACCGCTGCACACCACCGTAGTCCCACTGTAGGTCAGCGCAGTCAGCTGAGCAAGGGTCGGGCTGCCTGGGGCACATGGCAGCGGCAGGAGTCGGACCCCGCTGGTAAGTGGATGGACGCTGCTCGCCGTCAGCTGTCCGGGCTTTACCCACAGCGGAGCTACAGAGATGTGCAGCAGCCCGGCGTGCTCCTCTGGATCCTGGTGTGGCCAATGGACTGCTGAACGGGCAGCAGTTACAGACAGACTTCTAGTGATACATTACACACACAAGGTTTATTCCCACTCTGAGGCTGCAGTGATTGTGAAGCCTTGTTTTTACTACTTAGTTTTTCGTTTTACAGAAGAAAGTAGATATGTAACCAAGACAACTAGTGTGGTAATAATTTATATAACTTTAAAGCAGAAAGTTAGTTCCAGATTTTAAAAAATTACAGACTAAAAATAAAGTTAATTTATCTTCTAAACCTTTCTTGCAAGCAGCTTTCCCTCCAAGACAGCTGGCATTATCGATTCATAAATGTCACAGAAACAGAGTGACTATAAAGTAGCAGTCAAAGTGAATATTCCCGTAAGCAGCTGTGACCCCATTTCAATAAGTTGTGTCCATTGAGAAGTGACAAATGTTAATGTACTGCAGACACTGGCTCTGGAGAATTGACAGAATTAATTGCAACCTCATGACGTGTGTGTGTTGTTTTGGCGAGGGAACGAAATCAGAAAAATACAATTATTGCCTGCTGCAGTATTATAGTTGTATTTAATCCTTGGCTCATAGAGAAAATCTTATTTTTTTTCAGTTCTAACTTGGGCTGTTGTGATAATAATGTTTGGTTAAATAACATGATATACATTATTATTGTAATTTATCCTGATATTAATGCTGTATAAATAAGCTTTATTGTTAGGCTATTGTTTGCCATGATGTTGTTTTTAAAATGACAAAAATGACAGTTTTAAAATTAATTAAATTTAGCAGATTTGGTTGCGTGTGGTTGCTATGATATGGAGCATCCGCAGAAGTAAAAATGTCGACAGTAGAAATGTACTTTCTCTGGATAACAGGAAGGCTGAAGCACAAAGGGAGAAAGCACAGACCGGTCGGCCTACAGTGTGTGTATTAATTTCTCCTGCGTCGCTGTTGTTCAGCACCTGTAGCCTACAGGACATGACAGTGGTATTTGTCCCGCCCCTTTTCTGTTGTGATTGGATGGCTGCATAAAAAATGACAGTCACATGTACGGCGTTTTACCCGGAGGTGAATCTGCGACCAGAAAAAGAAGCAAACATGCAGCGCTGAGTGTAGAATAGATGCTTAGCGCCTCGTCATGCTGCTGGCATTTGTAGCATAGTGTCCATATGTGGTGCTCCCTTTACAGCGAATAGAAGAGAAGAAAAGGAAACGCCCGCAGGTGGCTTATCAATAGTATTGCAATATTGCGTTTATTGTGACAGCCCCAATCCTAACCCTATTCCATTACATTATTTTGTATCTAGCATGTGCTCTTATGGTATACTTGTTTTTAACACGATGAACCTCATTATTGACTCTAACTCAGCCACAGGAAACAATCTTTATCCCTACTAGGCATCGGTGATTTCAGACTAAAAGATAGGAATCCATTCAGTACTTCTTCTTCCACACTTATCCATCTTTTTCTTCCCTTCATTTCTTCCCTTCATGTATCACAATGCTGTGGTATTTAAGGAGCTAATCCGCAGAACTCTCTAAAGGCAGCCGTGTCACTCTAAAGAGCACCCTAGCAAGAGGGGGTCAGGTGTGTGTGCTCCCACATGTACGGCTGTGTGTTTTTGCACATCCTCCACTCTACAGCCTGGGTATGGACGAGGACTGACCTTTTCACAATTATCATGGGACAATCAGAGCCTTTCAGCTGTGCCTGTCAAGCCTTCTATCCAGTGTGCTGCTCTCCACCTCTTCCCATCTCGACGACCCCCTTCCTCCGTTCTTCTGCCCTGCTGTTGCTGGGGTGTTTTGTCACTTCCTCTCACTCTAAACATGGGGTCATATGGGCAGAAGAGGAGATGGAAAGCTCGGGAAAGGCAGAGGAGTTTTAAAGAGATGCGGAGGGAAGTGCAGATTGGGTGTGGCTATCATTAATTCAAGATATCGGCAGTCTGTCTGGCTCTACTGCTACAGCTCTGTGATCACACCCACATACACATTACTGCTTGTATTGCCGCCAGCAGTGGAGTTCAGACTACGTTCGTTTTGCTGGATGATCCCTTCTTACCCATCTGAAAAAAGCATGTTAAGCGAGATCAATGAAGCTTCCATTTACCAAAGGGAAAAAAAAGCAAACATCAACAAAATTTCTTCCTCGCCATGCAGCAACCATTTACAGCCTCTCACTGAAGTCAAAGCTATTGCTGCTTGTCAAGGGCTTTCCAGCATCCAAGGAGCACATGGAGCATGGCACTTGAAGCCTTGAATACAATTTAGTTTCTGTACTGTGTCCAAGTGTTATGGCATACACCACCCTTGATGCCACCTGTACTGCAGTTTGCAATATATCAACACCAAGACTGAGATGTGGTTTTAAGGGTGTTTGTCTGTGTAGATAGATACGTGGTCCAAAACAATACAGATAAATATGTTACAATTTGATTTAGCTGGGTGAGTCTTAACTAGTCGCACATCTCAGGAACACTTGAAAATATTGATTTTGAATGTTTTCTGACAAATTTCAAACAATTTTGTTCAGATATTGTTGTTTTATGGCCACTAGCCATATTCAGTATCTGATTCCTTTATTGGTGTTTATCATCCCAGCCTCAGCTTTGATGGTTTAGCTGCATTCATATTTTTTGTGACCACTCGTGACCGCAGAACCGGCTGTAAAAACAATATTGTAATATCTATTATTACTTCATGAAGTGTGTTAGTAAACTTTTAAATACACATCCAGCAGTCACAGAGCAACATTAGCATTCATTTGGAGTTGTGTGTTTGGCCATATGATGGAGTCCAGTATTCACTCTCCTTAAAGGGATAGTTCAGGTGTTTTGAAGTGGGCTTGTCTGAAGTACTTATCCATAGTTGGTGTATCACCTACAGTAGACAGTTTGGAGGAACAGACAGGAGTTACTGCACAGAACACAAGCAATGTACTCCTGTGGACAGATATATATATATATAAAATATATTTAGATTCAGCTATTTAGAGTATTTTCACCGGTTGACCTTGCTGACAGACAGCTATACAGTCTATGTTTCCGATGGGGAACTGAAGCAACTGTAATTTTGCCCTGTAGAACACAGGAGTTGTTGGTCTACCACAGCCTCGATCAGTTAGTTTGTTTGTGCTGTTGTGTGACTTTGACCACAAAGAAAGCAGCAGTAGCTCAGCAGCCCCCTGTTCTGCGAGGTAAAATTGCAGGTTTTGTCTGGTGGTTTTGGCGAGAGCACAGACGGATGCAACTGCTTCTGTTCCCCATCAGAAAGCAATATCTGATGGCAACGTAAAGCGATGAAAGTATTCGTATTATAGTTCACTTTCTTTTCAGGTGGGCCTTTCTTTTAGGTGTCTAAAATACGTTTTGCTGCCAGCTCCATCCACAGCAGTACATTGCTTTGCTTCTGTGCAGTAATTCATGTCTGCTTCTCAAAGCCAGGGCTTGTCCACCATCATCTACTGTAGATAAGTACCTCGTACAACCCCACTTCAAAACACCCGAACAATCCCTGTAATTCAGTTTTTGGCCACTACCAACTCCTGAGGGAAATATCTGCCTCTTTAGCTTTTAAATGCTCCACTATGTCCATCAGCCAGTGACTTACTTGATCTACTACGTGGTGCTGGGCAGGTAGGGTATTAGGTTTATAGATCACCTTTTTAGAGCCATTTTCCTGAAACCAGCCACCTGCTGTGACCTGAAATGACTCTATGGGAGTGGTGAGGCTGAACCAAAGCACTGAAGTTGTACACAGGGGAACTGCAGAGTCGTATGATAAAAGAATTATCATCCCCCTCAGATTACACAGTCATTTGATCCATTGTTAATATAAAATATTGATCAGTGTGGCTTTTAAAGCTTTACTACACAGCTGATTTACCTACCTCTGAAAACACTCACCCTGCCTTATTTGTAGCCTATAAACTCAGGATATTTCGAGGTTCGAGCATTTAAAAAAAGCACAACAATAAACTCTGCAGAGACACTGGCTCGTGTGAAAGCCAGCAGTAGACCCACCGTGCCTCATTATGCCTTCTGTAACGACAGCAGGTAGGTGACCACGTATATCCATATGCGACTCCCTACGGGATAAGATTACATGTCGTCACATCACCTATTATTCCACGTGGCTGTTGGATGAAGAAGAGGATAGACAGGCAGAGAGAGTGAGTGGGAGAAAGCAGCCACACACATTTTGCATTGCCTTTGAGCCTTCATAATGAAACTGACTCCTTGAAGTTTTAATGAAAGCAACAATTTACCATTCCCTTTTTCTTCCTGGGCCGCTGAGCTTATGTTGCTTAGACTGAGTCTCTTAAAAAAAAAAAAAAAAAAAAAAAGAAGGCTCCTTTAATCTTCTTTATGCTGGCTGTGAGAGGTGCTCTCATGCATTTAAATGGGGCCATCCCATGGACACACATGACAGCAGGGGTATTGACAGGGGCTGCAGGTGAGCCATCGGGGCCATATTTCATAGACTAACCAGCCGAGCCAGAGGCCATCACTCCTGGACAGTGTCTCCACCCGTCCAGTCTCTGATATACAGGAACACTATTTCTTTCCCCATTGCCACCGCTCCTCACACACATACCCATTACTTGTATCGAAGTGCCAGTATCCTTTCTCTCCGTCTTTTTCCATCCTCTGTGTGACCTGAGCCTGTCAGATAGATGGACAGCCCTTTGGCACAGTGCTCCTTGTGCTCGTGAATGCCCGTGGAAGTGAGATTGAGCGGCACGGTTAAACCTGACCTTACCTGCTTTCTCGGAGGGGAAAAGATGCGGCTGGATGTGTGTAGAAGTTGTGTGCCTGGTGTGTCACAACATGTGGCGCTGGTCCTGTATAGGTAAACATATGGCGCTGGCCTTCTATGTTGCAACTGTGGTCTTTTTAACATTTCAACCTGCTGTGGTTTAATAGGATGCTGTCACCTTGTCTTCAGTGTTGGTGCCCTACATTACTACAGGGTCAGCTGCTGTCTGTGTGTGTTAAGTGTGTGAACTTTCTGCCACTCAGCCCCATTGGTGTTCAGGTCAATCCCACTGCTAGGCCTTGATCCCACTTTTATCGCCATGGACTGGGTAAGAGCAGGGAGGCAAACGTGTGGGGGTGCCACTCAGCGACAAGACAACAATACTGAACAGAGTGTGAGACCAGTGGGGGACTGCTGTGGACTCTGAATGACTTCCACTTATTAGATCCGTTTAGGTACGTGAAGGGGAGAGAACAACTTGACGAGGAATTGTCTTTGTTTCGTGTGCATTTGCCTGCACTTGAGACTCACACTGAGCGATATCTGATTTCAGAGGCTTCCTGATGCCTCAGTTGTACCAAGCTCAGCACTGCTCAGGCCCATGTGGATTCAAACTACTTCGTACCTTTCCTCTACTTCTCTCTACTGTCAGCATTCAGGAAAGTGAAATACAGAATCTCTTTCAATGGGAGTACGAACCAGGCATTCACTTTTTAGCAACCCTATAGTAGCGTAGCTTGAGGGAAGGCAACGTCGGTTTCTTCGTCTCACAGACGGTCAGTCAATCCCTTCGGTCCAGACTAAAATATCTCCACGACGAGCAGATGGATTATGTTAAAATTTTGTGCAGACATTCATGTTTCCAAACGGACAGTCTGCCGGCTTTGGTGAGCCTCTGTCTTCCCTTCGACTGCTACTATAATGTTGGCATGTCTCCACGACTGTCGGATGGATTGCCATGAAATTTTCTGAACATTTGTGCCCCGCTCATGATGCATTGTGATAACTTTTGTAATCTAGTACCAACACCAGGTCATTTTTTATTTGTCCACTAGTTTGTTTTATGACCAAATCCCTGCAATTAAGGTTGTCTCTAGAAGGTAACCCCGCAGTCGGGAAACGCTCATGAGATGATTAGGTTAGGCATTGACCTCAAGATTTTGCAATTTGTGGCATTGCCATCAGCATCAGAAATGTTTGCAAAAAAGCAGCATGTCGGCCTTTAGCTCAAAGTTTGCTGTGCCTAAGTACAGGCTCACAGAGCCGTTAGCATGTTCAATGTTCAGTTTGTACTGATAGAAATGTACAGGAGAGTATTTCATAGCCATTGTTTTTGTCAGGAGTGTTTCATGAAGTCCACTGGCTGACATCTGTCATGTGCCTTGCATGGATTGTGTACTCATCCTCAGTGTTTTCTACTGAGTGTACTTGGCTGCTGCTCCTCCCAGTGCCCACTGCCCCAGCAGATGTCTGGCATGTTAGTTGGGCCATATGGTAGCCAGCGCTGGTGCAGTGCTTTACATACCAAGTCGTTTGTGCGGCAGGAGAGCGCTAAACACCTCTCGTGATAGAGCATATGTCTCGTTGGATGTCTTTTTGATGGAGGGCTGCTTTTCAAAATGCTGGTGTTGGGACAAGTTGATGCTGACTGCTTTCAATTTGTGGTTACTTACTGGGTGCCATTTAAGTAGCTGTCAGAAATGTTCTCATCTGACTGCATTTCATGATAAATAAGTAAAAATGTGACCCCAGACTAGATTCACTTTCTATAAAATGTCTTAATGCACTTATTGACTTACTGCAACTTATTGATTTTGCTTTGTACACTCAGTTTAAACTTTTCAAAGCACACACATGCGCTGTAATCAAAATGGAGGCCCTCGGAGAAACTAAAAATACATCACACTAATGAGAAAAAAATTGCTTATCACTTATGGAGCGGAAATATTTATGACTCTTCATTATAATATGCTGCTCTCTGTTGCATATAGGCATCTCACAGCTACTGTAGCTGAGTGCTGTCGAGCATGTGCCTCTTCCCAGCGCTTTGATGGCGCAGCTACAGATTTAATGGGAAATATTTTTCCCTGGGAGGGTCTTTGAGAGTTGGCACTGGCCGGCTGCTGCAGTGGCCACTGTGGTAAGTAACATATGGGCTTGTTATCTCTCCTCAGAGCTAGAAATCTCTCTCCCAACATCAGCCACTTGCTCATTAGACTGCAGCTCAAGGCAAAGCACCGAAACAGAGAGAAGGGAGGACAGAAGGAGGAAAGGAGACGGGAGAGAGTGACAGTGATGAGGCAAAAGTCGAGGTGACAGTATGGCAGCAGACAAAGAGGTCTGAAGAAATAAATGCAAGGTGGGATGGCAGGGAGGCAGAGTCACGGGGAGGCGGCGACGGTGTGTATGTAACATATGTGCACGACATGAACATTTGCATCCACGTTCGCATGTTTGCATGACAGACAAAAGGAGATGATAGAAGAGGAAGTTGAAAGGCAGCGAGTGACACCCACAGAGACACAGGAGAGAGAGTGCGATGGCAAACACACACTCACATTAGCCGATGCAGCGGCGGCGGCAGCAGCAGCAGCTGTGAGCCCAATCAGAGGCTGTGTGTGAGAAGCACTATGGGGTGGTCTCCAGCTGAGTGTGTCAGGTGCTCTGCACTCCACCAGCTGTTCACAGGTCTTCACACAGCGAGAACCAACGAGCTGGTGGAGAGACTCCAGATCTGGAACCCAATCAACACTAACACAATGGCAGCCGTTCGTTTCCACTTCTCTGAGCCAATGACAGACTCTGAAAGTTGTGCAAACTGTCCGCTATAGATCAAGAATTAATATTAATCACTATTACCTTTTCTGTACTTTTAAGTCGCTCATAGGTTTTCATACACTAACGTAGAGCTGCAATTTAAGATTATTTCATTACCTATTAATTGTATGGTAATTTTTTTCTGTCAATTAAATATTTAAGCTATAAAACAATAGAAAATAGTGATAAAAATGCCCATCAGAAATTCCCAGATCCCAAGACAGCGTCTTTAATTTGTTCCATTTGTCCAGAGAACTTAAAATATTTCATTTATAATTCTATAAAATAGAGAAAATTGGTAAATCCTAACATTTGAGAAGCTGAAAATGGAATATGTGAACGTTATCGCAGTTAACTGAAATAGTTTAATGAAGTAATCATACATGGACTAATTGTCTAACTTTAACTTTTATGAGTTATGAGATATTTATGTACAGCCATAGAATAAGCACATTCTCCCTCCCAACTTGTCAAATATGGCCGCCACACTTCAAACTATGGTGCCTGGAACCCCTCTAGCATCAGTTTGGGACGTGGCAGGGACAGCGTGTCAGTTTGGTCAGTTTCCGCTCATTACATGCATACAGTTTCTTCTCAAAAATAAACTCCCAGTGTAGGTTTACTATTTTATTTTTTTTTTAGGTTTAAGCAAAAAAAGTACTTATTTAGTTGGGATGGGAATCAACAGACAATACGACACAAAACTTAAGTCAGTATACAATCTTATTGTGATTTTAAACATTTTACGATGTGCTGAGTATTGCAATAAGATGTGTTGCGATATATTGCGGCAGTTTGTCAACATCTGTTTTATGTTATTCGATACAGAGTTTTTTTGCTTTATTTCTTGAGGGTAGATTAATTTGATAAGAATATAGATTTGGCATATATCAGCATTTTGCTTCTGCCTATTCAGTCACTACTTAATACAAAGACTGTTGACTTTGTTAATACTGTTTGTACTGTTCATAGTTATTGTATTATGTGTGATGACTGAATAAAAATACTACTACTATGACTAGTTTTCACTCATCTCAAAGATTTCATTCACACATCTTGAGGTCAGAGGTCAAGGGATCCCATCATGCCAGTTTTAACTTTGGAGTGTTATTTAGACAGAGTAGCAGCCGGGCCCGCAGGCTGTTGCATGGTAAATAGGTTAATAGATTATATAAGAAAAGACTGATACTTGGAGTCTGTGTATTGAGACAAAATTCACACTCAAAATATTACGATACTCTGCTGTATGGATTTTTTACCCACCCCGAGGCAAGAGATTGTGGTTTGGGTTAAAATAATGTTAGTAAATTAGCAAAGTGTGGAGGTTATGTAACAAAACTATGTAAAATAAGTCAACATTATTTCCCACGGGACACAGCGGTGTGTCCTGTGTTTGTTTGACCTATCCAACCTCCCCTCCCACCCACCCTGTGCTGACTTTTTCACTCTTTATAGTATAATAATAGCTCTGACTGGGTAATACTGGCATCTATGGGTTGACATTAGCTGAAAGCCCAGTGCCGAGAGTCAATGACCAAGTCAGGGAGTGACACCGAGTTGAAAGAATTCAATGAATCAGTTTAAATTTTCTGACATATCAGGAGCTTGAGAAACCAAGCTTGTCAAGCTTCATAAATACAGTTGGTGTGCAAACCTGATCTGATCAATATCTAAACTGTGTTTTGGACTGAGTTATATCCATTTAGCTCATTGGGGTGGTAAGCATTTTGGAGGAGGGAAAATAAGCAGCTCATGAAAAACTCTGGGACAGCTTCGGTATACGCTGTGTGCTGTATTGTGAATGTGCTGTAGTATAGTGCTCACTCAGCTACTAAACTGTGTTGCGTGTTCAGGAGTAAGGAGAGCTGTAAGATGGTTATTGCAGTATCACATCACAGAGAGCCGCAGGTACATTCATAAAATGGACTGTTGGATTCTCATCCTTTTACGTCCTGTTTACATCACTGGGAGAATACCAGAGGCTGACTGGTGACTGTCACATGGATTACAGGCTCTGGTGGAAGAGTAATGCCACATGTTTGGAAGCTAAAACTAAAGTCACAGTCAGATAGGCGTGTTACTTCCACCATTCTGTGTTTGAAACAGAATAATAAAGCAGGAAGAGGATATCAGCCAGGGAGAGAGGGGCGATTTTATATCATGATGAAAGGGTGAGATAGATTTTGTCCTCTAGCACAGTATGAAAGTGGAATTTAAACTTTGCTGCTCACCAAGAAATATCCATGTTGGGATTTTGATCATTAGGAGGAAATAACTCTGTTGTCATAAAGGTCTCAATTTGGACTGTCAGGCTGTTTTACACCGGCAGCGTTTTTTTATGCGATTAGTTCGCACATCAGTGTATTTTTTCAAACTGCTGTACTTTCACACAGAATGTGAACATTATGTGGAGAAAAGGTGATGTATTTTTTTTTCTCAGAACAAGGTTGATTGTCTGAGTTTCCGCTCTGCAAATAAAGGCATTAGCTTACCACCTTGTGTGGGTTCACAGCTGTATTTATGAAACAACACAGAGGATCCGTGGTCCGAACCAGGAGTGCAGACCAGAGCCACTCCTTCCATTCTTACCTTCCACAGTAAAAGGCCACAACAAATAGTATTCGCAGGGGAGTATTTTGTTCTCCCAGTGTTAGCGTGTGGTACTCCGGCTTCCTCCCACAGTCCAAAGACATGCAGGTTAATTGATGACTTTAAATTGTCCATAGGTGTGATTGTGATCGTGAATGGTTGTCTGTCTGTATGTGCCCTGCGATGGACTGGCGACCTGTCCACGGTGAACCCCGCCTTCGCCCAGTATCGGCTGGGATCGGCTCCAGCCCCCCTGCGACCCCCTATGACATAAGCGGCTGCAGATGGCTTGATAGATGCTTCTGTTTTGACCTACGTTTTTTTAATCTTTATCTCTTTTGATTCCCGTAACTTTATGTAAGAGAGATGTTAAAGTGCTTTAAATACATGCATGACTTTTGACATGGAAATTAGCTTTCAAGTTTTTTGTTCCCTGCAATTTCCCAAGAATTTCCTTGACAGGAATTAATCCATTAATTTGGTTCTAATTACCCGGAAAACAGAGAGAGAGAATTGTCTGAGTTAGGCTTGCTGCATTAAGTTTACTAGCAGTTGTTGATTTTCAGAAGAAACTTCCTTAGAAGAGCTGTTAAAACACAAAGTGAAAAACTGATAGATCTGTTTAAAACCAAGTAAATATCATGTAGATACTTAGTGGAGGCATACAAACTGAATATTGTCTTAATTTTACCCATAATTAGTGCCAAAGTACACTGTGGGGAAACTATGTAATCTGCTGTCCCTCATTTCATGTGTCTCAGAGGTCATCAAACTGCACGTAGGCTACTGTTTTGTCCCTATATGTACAGATTATATGGTTATGTGTCAGGTGGCTGGTGTACATCGATCCCATTGCTTGGTTGTCATTAGCATTAGATTGAGGAGAGTCCATCAATGAAGCTGCAGACTGAAATAAAGAACGTTTGGACGCGATCTCGGGTTAAAAGTTAATGGCTGCTAATCAAGGAGTCTGGAGACCTCTAGTCTGGGGAGGGGTCTGAATTGTTAATGGTCACACACACACTTAAGAGATATATACACACTTACACTCTCCCCATTATGGGGTGCACTTTAATCTATCTGGTGTTGTGCCTAATGGGGGCACATCAGGTTGTATTGATTAGTGCTGATTGCTGGTATGACTTCCACAGAACATCCTTGAGGGTCTTCAAAGATCAGGGGAATTACGCTAAAAGGCCATCTAAATGCTACAATATGTCAAGATGTAATTTGATAGACCCTGTTTAATGTCTGAGTGAGCAAGGAGATGGTATGTTGTTGCTTTGAACTTCCAGTTTCACTCTGAATCTGCATAAATCAATAAAATACTGTCTGGGTTTCCTATGCTCTAATCCAGACAATCTGTACTGCTGCTGGACAACTATGAACAACTCCACTAATTGTTTTTATGGAAAATATACACAGTGATCAGCTGTACACTATTAATTTGTTCATATAGTTTTAAAATGCTTCACCTTTTAACACAATTGTACAGTTTTAAGCTTTATTATTAAATTTTAATCAGCTCAAATCCTAAAGTGATATTTTTATTGGCATCATAGTAGACTAGGTAAATAATCATAGTAAATTGAAACAACAAACTGGAACAACAAACATGAGAATAAAGTATTTGTTCATTGTTGCCTCCCTATCATGAACCCAGGTGCCGCTGAACCAGACTGGAAATGGCTTTAGTATAAGAAAGAGAAGGTGAAGGTGGTTTCATATTGGGCAGAAAAAGGGAAGTGGGGGGGCTGCATTGGTTGTGGGGGGGCTTGTGATCGCTAATAACCCTTGTCTGGCCAAAGTGACATAAAGAGGAATGGTATTTGGAAGTGGAAGAGCTAAGGGCAAGAAGTGGCATTAAAAAGTTGAAGAAACGCTACCTGTTGAGAGAAATGCAGCCATTGTAGCCACAAGTCTATAACCTTGGATTTCACTTGTCTAGCTATCTTTGTTTTTCTCATTATCATGAGCGGTATGATATTGTAAGCCTCTAAATCATCTGGTGGCTTGAATGCAAAATCTGCTTTTGCCTTTTTTGGCAAGCCCTCCTCACTGAGTGGATGCCGAGCTTAAAGTACAAAGCTATTGCTCTTGATGAGGCAAAGTATTTATACCTCTGTTGGGCCAAGACAAGAATTACAGCTTATACGGAAACACACAATTTTTTCATAACAGCTGCCATTAGTTGGTATTATGACAAAACAATACAATCATAGCATTTTCTCCTCTTTGACCCTCCCTGGCTGCCTGTGCTTGTTAGCAAAAACTGCTGCTACACCTTTCTACCTTACACCTCTGTTGTTTTTCCTCTTTCGGCTCAAACACCAATTAAATGCTTTTGTTATTTACAACTTGCTGCCCTTGGGGGACCCTCATTGGAGGAACAGCTCTCAAGACAGACTCAAAAACCATCTCCTTAATTAATCACCTTGGCAGAGTGAGGTCTGCATATCAGGAATAGGTCTCAAATGTAGAAAATCTTCCTTCGGAAAACCACAGAGAAAGCTCCTTTTTTTTTCCTCCCTCGCTTCCATCTGTGCCTGCAGCAGGCCATTGCATCTGTCTCATATCCAGTGCTTCCTTTGAAAGTTTCGCAGACATCTCAGGTTTTTAAGGCCCTGCCACTGCTGACGGCTACGATTGGGACGGTGGAGGAGATGGCGTCTTCTTCTTTGTCATCGTCTCTCTCATCTACCTTCCTTTCCCCTGTTTTTGTAACAGCTGAGAGTGCGTAGGGGGGATAGGGCCCACTGGCATTGCCAGGCCACTTGAGCTTCTTCTCCCACGGCTGTTACAGCAGCGTCAGCCTACTCCTCAGACCTGTGCATCCTCTCTCCTTTCATTTCTGCAGTACCAGGCAGAGAGGAATTAATGTGTATGTGTGTGTCGCTGCAGAAAACACACCCCGCTGTCTCAGATCAATCGGGATCGGTGCTCCTCCACATTTTACATGCGGTCACGTGATCGCACAGCCAAAGTGTGTCTTCAAGTGTTTGTTTTCCAGCTCATGCAATGCAGATGTTCCTCGTCATCACGTCAAGCAACAATGTCGACATGAATAACTGAAGGGATTAACGGTGGATATTAACAATGAGTCACAGTGTATGGGGACATGCTGTCTCAGCCACAGGAAACAAAATGTGTTTTTAACTGTATCTACATATGCATACAGGTGCGTGTATAGGATTCAGTAGTAAGACTACAACTGACAGCTTAGCCACAAGGCTTAGTGTTAATCTAAAGAGATATTCTTTATCAACACAAGCACATTGCAGACATTTGGAGATGTAGCGCGGCGATTACATTTTGCTCCCCCCTGAGCTCCTCTTTTCTGTTTTTCATAATATGTGTAAGGGTTTAGATTTATCAAAGACTTCCATGTACGAGTGGGTGTGCATGCCTCTTTTCTTCCTTTGACTGTAGATGGACAAATCCAGAGAAGAAGATGGATGGTCAAGATTCCCAGAGTCCATTTTAATCAAACTCTGGTACGATTTGTTTGGGCAGTTGGGAAGGCAGTAATCATACTCTGGTGCAGACCAAATGAGCGAACCAAAACATGCGCTGTCTGTGCAGGAATTTGTTGAGATGGACACAGGTAAACGGCAGGTTAACATAAGTTAGAGAGGACTGACCTGGACTTCTGCAGAAGGCTGATGTTTGCTTGACATCTGGGCCACAAAGAGCATATGGAATATGCTAAAGTCCACAAAGACAGTGACTTTTATAAAGTCATTTAAGATAAACTGGAGAAGGGGTTCATGCGCACAGTAGATAAGTGCCGAGTCAAAGGGAAAAAAACTTCAACAGCAATATTTCCAAGTCTGCAATTCCCTGCATAAAAGTGGCAGCTCTTGAGAAAAAAAATAGATGGATTTGGTCCTTCATACACACCCGTCAGCAACTTAAATTGTGCACTGTGAAACCGAACCAGACTGAATAGAAAACAAACTAAAACTATCTGATTCTGACAAGCCAAACAAACTATAGCTTGTGAAAGCATCCTTATTTTCTGTAAGGTCACGGTGTCAAAATGGAGATGAAGGAAAAGGCAAAAATCTTGCAAACGCAAGCAGCATTAATGCACAGCAGACGCTTGTTTAAGGCGCCGTTGTTTTGCTTAATCTCCTGAGTTGTGACAGGAGCCACCTTGGTGGCCAAGAGGCTGGTCATATTGGTCTTTTTCGGGGAGGTTTTGGGCTGACCTTGCTTCGTTGAAAGCAGGTAATTGGCAGCAAGGCTTCCAAGCACTAAAAGCTAAAGAGCCGCTGCGAGTGCTTTTTCCTGATTATCTTGTAATGGTTTCAAATTAGCTGAGCATAATCGCACGCCTCTTCCACACTCTCTGCCACATCACTCCTCCAAGTGTCACGTTGAGAACCAGCGGGAGGTAAATGTATAGGCGGCAGCAAAATGAGCCTGAGGGGAAATAAACTACAAAACATGTAAAATGGTGAACAGAACCAATAACAGTACAGATGATTTATTGCTGTCTTAATGTCTTTGATATAAAAGAGCAGTAACTGTGCCTTTGCTACTTCTCTTTAACCGTAAAATCTACTTTTTATTTTGACACAGCTTCTTATTGTGTGTCTGTAAATTCACATGTATATTGTTGTTTCAACCAATCGCCTGTGATGGGGCCAGTACGAGAATGAATTTCGCAGTCAAAGCCCGAAGCTGTCGAGTTGTTTACTGTTTCCTGTTTGTGTTTTAAAGAGTGGAATAGAGATAGGCACAGTAATCCCTGAATTGTAATGAACAGTTTAACTTGAATATAAAGCAATCTGGCAGAGTCCAGGTGGGCGAGGTTGCATCCTGTGTTACCCTAATTCTGTTCAAATGCTAATTTCATGCTCAGTGTGCCTACATCTGAAATGGACCAAGCAAATAGATTGGCATATTTTTGATACATTAGAGAATAGACAGCCTGTGATTATAAGAAATGGAGAACAGGGAATGGAGGGGGGCTGCCGAGGGTGCAGTCAGAAAATGTGTTATCATATCCTGAATAGAGACATCGGGCTCTGGTTTAGTGACAAATTGGTTATTTCCTGTTCTTATGTAGTTTATCTGTCTGTATTTTTGCCCTTCATTTTTTTGTTTGTTTGTTTTTTTTTTGTTGTTTTTTTTTTTTTGTTTTTTTGGGTAAGTTTTGGTCCAATGGCCTCTGTGGTTGACAGAGTTTCACTCTCTGTATCTCCACTCAGGGATGACATTATTTTTCTTCTCTGTAACTTTCAGGTCAAACCATGTTTTCTGTCATTCCTATCATGAGTACATTGTGTTCCTGGCATTAATTATCCTCCCTGTGCCGTGTCTTTTGCTAAACTGGACAAGACAGTTGTGAAAGTGCCAAATGAAGCATCTCGGTTGTGAGGAATCACATTTAGCAGATCTCGACCTCTTTGTCCTTGAAATTTGTCTTTTTTCCTAACTGCACCATTTTCCAACATGTCCTACATTTAGGCTACTATTTCCTTGTATAAGCACATTGTTTGCCACATATGGTAAAATGGGGACATCTCTTGTTGTAAATGAGCATGTTTATTCAGGAGCAGATGTGGAGCAGGTGGGATTTACCATTGTTCATGGCAGACAGTCTCCTATATGCACGTATGATTAATGCAACAACTGTCTTGTTCATCCTGGCAGCACAGACTTTATAAATTGATCTATGCATGCTTTAATTTTTCCAGACATGAACATCAGTTTTGGATGTTTCAGAATCCTGGATTACGTCCAATTACATTGTTTTTTTGTTTTCTATGCCCTCGTGCCCGCGACATGTTTTCAGGTTGTCGGGACCGTTCTTTTGAACACGGTAGCTCGGGACACTTCGAGAGAATGTCTTCAAATTTGGCACAAATGTCCACTTTGACTCAAGGATGGACTTATTGGTTTTATGATGGACAGAGGTCAGTGGTCAAGGTCACTGTGACCTCACATCCATCTCATTCTCCTGAACACAATATCTCAGGAACACCTGGAGAGAATTTCGTCAAATTTGGCACACAGGTCCACTTGGACTCAAGGATGAAGTGATTAGATTTTGGTGGTCAAAGGTCAATGTGATCTCACCTCTGTCCCATTCTCGAGAAAGCAATATCTCAGGAACGCCTGAAGGAAATTGTATTGTATCTGGCACAAACCTCTACTTGTGACCTGTGACCTCACAAAACACATTTTTGGACATAACTCAAAAATGTTTGTGCTAATTATGACATTTTCACACAAAGGATTAAATGATGAAGTGATGTAATCTGCAACTTGATTGGCGGAGGCGTAAAACCACAAGCCGGTAGTTTTAGTTTTTTATATTTAATGCCCAATAAAATGTTTGCTTTCTGCAATATCTGCATATGGCAGCTACAGTATTGTTAAGGTGAGAGATTTTAGTTATGATAAATGCAGTATGGGAAAGGCGTAGTTAGGATCAGGCAACTACAACGCTTGGTTAAGGATAGGGAAAGATTACAGTTATGGTAAATAAAAATGTAAATAATTATAAGTCTGTGATTCACCATCCATACCTCTACACTGTTTCTTGCTGCATCATTCCGTATAGGGCATTACTTCCTGCGTCGGCATTAACATTTATTGGTAAATCATAAGGTAGTAGTAGTTTCTTTGGATACTGGGCTGGATTTCTGCAGCACTTTGGTGAACAAAGTGAAGACATGGATAGAAAATACCCACAATTGCAGATCAATGTTTATTGGCATAAAATAAAAATCATTTCAGTGTAACTATAGCGAGAGACAGAAACCATTTTGCTAAAGAAAATGACTTTAGCCATTATCTGTCATCCACAGCTGATTTAAAACTCCACAGCAACCTGAAGGTTACAGGACGCATCCTCCAATTTAAAACTATAATGGTGCAGAGTCATTACGCACAATACCATGAGGGGTTGAATGGTTAATAATTGCTTAAATCACATATGTGGAGCACTTGCATAGCTAATAGTCCATTCTGATGTGTAGCCCTTAATTGCAGCTTCATTAATTGGGAGGTCTCATGCTGTAGAACCATTTTGAAGACTTAATCACAGTTGTCCGGATTAGAGTATGTGGTGGCAATAATAGGTAAATATAACCAGTAATGAATGGAGAGTGAGTGATTAATCATGCAAAGGTGCCTTCAATGTCATCCCACGGTGAATAACTTATCACATGGTATAAGGAAATGCCTGCGGCTCTCTCTCTCTCTTTTCTCTATTCGGGCGCACGGTTAATGCACAAACCAACAAACAGTCCTCCCTAATTACTCTTCCTCTCTGCTCTTTCTCACTCTGCCTTTCTTGCTTTCTTTGAAGTTTGAAATTAGAGTTGAAAGCAAGGTCAGTGTATTTATAACGTTTTCATCAGAGATTTATTATTTTTGAGGAATTGGAAAAACTAAACCAAAACAGGAGCTCATTAGCCAGAGAGGACATGAGTTTTTGGGGTTGCTAGGGATGAAACCCGCCGAACCTGAAGAGTGAAAATGCTCCTGTTTACCGTAGCTGGTTATATTTGGCTATGAATGGAAATGAACTGGGGAGTGTAAGAGAAAAACGAAATCAAAACAGCATAGAAATAACTTCTCCAAAATGTAGAGGTCTGAGAGTGCATATGAATAGTGAGTTTTCAGCTTCTGTTTCGTCCAGAACGTGATGTTGAATGTGGGTGTTTTTAGTCCGTGCCTGTGTCTATGCAGTATTTCACACAGAGCCAGCTATAGTGAAAACATTAGTGGGAAGTGCAGTGTTTCTCTGTGGAATTCATCCATCCTGTAGTTGCAGGGGTGAAGTGCTTTTCAAAGAGATGCCCTTTCCAACATTGTTCCTTGAAGGTTGACCTATGACTAAGATTACAATTCGTTCCTATCTTCTCCCTCCTCCCCTTTCATGGCTGACAGCTGGACACCAGCTCTGTGGCCACAAGAGCTGAAATGTCATTCACACTTCCTTCCTTTACGATTGTCCTCCTTTCTTTATCTCCTCTCCTCTTCCCGCCCATTTATAGAGGTGACAGGGTTATCAGAGTATGAGCAGTTGTTTCTAAGCAGATCCATTTTTATCTTTGCTTTGCGAGGATTAATTCTCCAGTTGCACATCCCGCTCACCCAATCAACTTTCCCACCCCTCCCCACCCCACTTTGGTTGTTTTTGAGGGTTGGAAAAAAAAAGCCAATTGGATTCTTTGTCACCTCAATTGAGTGCCGCCGCCTTGGCCCACCCCGTCGTTCCGTCTCCTCATATCTGGAAAACACATCTTCATTTCGGCGTGGTCATTTGACTACAGCAATAACTCTGTAAGACTCCATTTAAAATGCTGTTTGGCACGATTGTGAAAATCTTGTCAGTTGGTATTAGAGAGATGTGTTACCTAGGAGTGTGTGTGTGTGTTTTGAGAGAGAGAGATGTTAGTTGCAGGGAGGCTGTAAGTGATGCTGTACAGAGACAAAGCTTCAATAATAACCTTGCAGCAGAAACAATCCAGAAGAGACAAACACAGAAATATCGTTCCGAAAAAAAAAATATTGTTTAGAAAACATGGTCGATATGGAGGAACAGAACAGCTTTATTTCAATTCAGCACCACAGCTCCTATCAGATTTAGATAGCGTATGAAATCCCACATGATGGCACGTTCACGAATGTGTTTACAACCTGGGAACACTTAAATGCTTTCAGTATCAATTTTCCATATGTGTTTGTGTTAGTTTCACCGTCAGCCAGGCAAACACAGTAACCTTAATGTTTTTTTTGGAGTAAGGCAAGATAAGTCTTTAACCCTAGAACACTAACGTTAAAATAAGTCACACCATCACTAACGTTGGGTATATTTTACCCAATACAATATCCTTGATAAAATGCAGTTTTCATCAATTTATGTAAAAGTACAACACTGTATGCCAAATTGTAGTACTCTTCTTTAATTTCAAAATATGCAATATCACATAAATTAAAAAAAAAAGGTACCATGGCGGACCCTTTAAAAAGGCAGCAAAATTATTGAAAAAACAGGTAATCCTGAACGATACATTTTAGAACAAAAAAACAAATGGAGCTGGGAACTTGTTCTTCGGTCCACTTATTCCTAGGACATGTGGGCCTTGTCTGGTGAAGGCACAGTCTTAAAGTCGTAAAATATGTTACTCTCTATCACTAAAGTCGGGTGAAAATCACCCGAACGCATGCCTCTTGAAAAAACCATAGATGGGAGGAGGGAAACAAACATACAATTAATAACATCAGTAAGCAGCCTGAAGCTACCCAAGGACCCATGAAACTCAGACAATGGCAACACAATGAAAATCACATAACAAGAATTGTGTGGGTGAAAATCACCCGACGTTAGTGTTCTAGGGTTAAAAAGGCTTCATATGAGCACCAAAATTAATCCTCCATGACCCACAGTAGAGCCGTTTTAGTCCTTTTTAGGGGGTACACGGGGTCTTAATGGGGAGATAACAGGTCATCAGTAGGCATCACATACAAGTGGTGAACATCATGTGAAAGCTGGGAACCTGAAGATTAATTTGAGATGCTGCTCAGTACAATTTTTTCTAGTCATAAATCAGAAATAAACACAAATTAATTATTTAAAAATGAATTGCAAAAGTGTATAAGGGTTTAGAACATTATGAACAAAGTATATGATGACCATCCCCATACTAGTATGTCTCATAAGTTGTTGCAACAAATTTTGGGTTGACACCATTTGTTACACAGATTTGGTGTTAAATTTAACCATTTTTTTTACCACTTGAGAATTGATGAAAATGACCAATAATCCCTCCAAAATACCACATTAAGACACCAAGACCTTGAGGAACACCATAGAAAGGCCATGCTGTGATTTTATATCAAAAACTTTTGACATTTTGAGATTTCTGCAGGCATTTTATTTTTCAGCGATTGGATGGCAAGCACTTAAGTGGTGTAAACTGCTCAGAAAGCCCCTTATTTTCAGTCTACCTAGGAAAGCCATCCATCATCTGAATGCTCCAGGTCTCTAGTTTGTGGCTGTAAAGTTTCATGAGGCTGTGATTATCCTAGAGGTCACCACAGGTCATTTTATACAGTGAGGTCAAGTCTCACTACAATGAAATGGCTCCTGTGGGGACTAACATCATCACACATGAACACAGTTGGGCTCATTAGATCCACAACAGTCTCAGCTTTACTGTGATACCCAGTTAATTCCATGACTCTTTAGGGACCCCAGTGTGCAGAAAAATGCATAATTTTTACAATAGGAAAATCCAACACATTTATACTGCATGGAAAAACTACATGGTTTTTGCCCCAAACTGCATGTGATTATCAAAAGTGGGCAGGTCTGTAAAGGGGAGACTCATGGGTACCATAGGACCCATTTTCACCACACATCTTGAGGTCAGATGTCAAGGGACTCCTTAGAAAATGGCTATGCCATTTTTGTTTCTTGCTAAAATTTATCCCAGTTTTGGAGCATTATTTACCCTCCTTCCTGGCATGCCAGTATAACTTGATACCAATGGATTCCTCAGGTTATCTAGTTTCATATATATATGTAGCTTCACTCTAGCCCTTAAACTGAGCCTGCTAGAGCTCTGAAAGACAATAAAGTCAGTCGGGATCAGCCCCCGCCCTGCGGGTCAGGTGCAAAACTGGAAACGTGCCTCAAATCCCTGCCGGCACGGTTAACACCCACAACTACAGTGCATTCTTTATTGTAGGGCCACTGAGTAACTTTATAGGAGCAGTTGGAGTTTAAGTGCCCTGTTTATGGACAAATTGACAACAGTTGTTGAGAGCTGGCAGTCTGTTACATTCCACACCAGCTTTTTTGCAACTGATTGTGCTGCTGTTGACACTTTTAAGCAGGTAACCATTAAGCTTTAATGGTTTACTTTCCAACCTTGCAAATGATTTGAATGGCTAAATGAATGTGACATGCAGAGAGAATAGACTGTTGTGTCAGTCACTGCAATTACGGTTTAATGCACTGCCGTGCACGTGCAGGTCAAAACCACACAATGTAATCGTTTTATTAAAGAATTAACATTATTTCCTAAATTCACACTTCAACTGAATGACATTCAATATAAAATTTACATGCTCACTGATGGTAAAGAGGACCCGTATTTCACTTTAATACACACTGGAAGCAGCCTCAGGCACCACCTTGATGAAGGCAAGAAAGCCCCAAACAATTGTTGAATAAAGCATGGCGTGCTGGAGACGAGCTGTTTGATGTGTTTTAATTTTTAAGACAGAGCTCTAAATTATCTATTACATCCCATTCAGGCTTAAAAACATGAAACCTAGATACAATATTTAAATAGTGGTGAAAATTCACCCCCAAAATTACAAATGTCCTCTGAATATTGTATTAATAACATTGTATTATATAGAGAACTGCAAAACATTACAAGGTGCAGAAACACTAGCATGCACGAACATAAAGCAGTGAATAAAAAGTGAATTGCTAAAAACTGTGTTCATTGTTTGCAGCTCCTCCTGTGGCTTGAAAAATGTTATTACTCTGGGTTAGTTCAGTAGCAGGGTCACACTGCAGGAACAGAACAAGGTAAGAGATTTACAGTAGCGAGCTTTTCCTCGACTCGTCATGTCCAAGGATTTCTGCGGGTCATTTATAGATTGACATTGAATGCCAAGCTGATTCTGTGAATGTTATCAATACACAGCAGGCCATGAATCCAGGTCAGGAGTGAATCATAGGTTCGGCTGCATTGGGTGAGCCGGAGTTGCCCTTGAAACAAATAAGGCTGTGAAGTAGAGATCAAAAGTGGAAAAATGTTTGGCTTTGCTCGAATGTATCACAAGGTGTTTTTTCAGGATAACCAGGGCTATTACAAAATGAAGACACATGATGTGAACAGTTGCATCCAAGACATAAGATGGATAATATGTTTGTAGACTTTGGGTTAGGGATGTGACAGTGAGGAAATTTTCCCTCCGGTTAATACAGTTGTGACAACAACACCGATAACCGACATTAAACATTTTATTCAATTAACTCTATCGATGTTACAGTCATATTCATACAGCAGGGGCTCGTGCATTGCTACTTGTGCTGCTGCGGTACGCCATCTCCATTTTTCTTACAGAGCGCCACATTTTTTGGGTCTCTGAAGTTTTCCCATACTTTTGATGAAAGTTGGCAAGGTTTTTTGATGCTTCTTGCTCTCTGGGGGAATCAGAATCCAGGCTTGGACCAGGGGCAGCCATTTTTATTTCGTCACCTGATGCGTCGACGAACGCATTTACGTAATCGATTACATCGGCTACATCAACATTTTGCCCCAGCCCTATTTTTGACCAGCATATCAGAACAGGGTGAAACAAAACATATGATTGGTTGACGCTTCACTGCATCATAAGAGCGCAGAAGAAAGTTGAGACCAGGTCAGCAGTTTATGTCACCAGCTTCCATTGATAATGATGATAGCTTGTAGTGTGAACGCAGCATAAGGCGTGTCCACCCTGCAGATCTGACACACACATACGCATAGCCGATATTAGCATAGTAAGTCTGTTTATCACAAGTTTAGAGGGAAAAAAATGACTCTTCTTCATTTGCCCGCATTATGCGTATACTCCCAACATTCATCACATCCCAAAGTCATTGATCGTTATTTGTAATTCTGGCCTCATATCTGTATGTACGAAACTTTATCCCAACCACTTCGCCCCCAGTTTGTGGGAGCAGTGATGTATGCCCTCCGCATCCTTCATGATTGATTGCATCTTTGCTGCTGACTCGCTTTAAAACAGTCTGTACCTTCCTTCTTAATTCATCCGAGTTGATTTTGCCAGAGTTCAGGCTTCTCCCTCCCTCTCTCTAGCTTTCCGTTTGTTTGCGTGGGAGCGAGAGCAGCAGGAGATGGTGATCACGAGGCAGGCTGGTCATTAAACGCTGCTTCCAGATGAAACAGCTCTGTGTTACTTTGAACATCAGTGTCACAGAATGTACACACTTAAAAAGATTCATTATTTCAATCCAAAATTTTGATTTGTATATTAAATCCTACTTCTCAGACGGTGTGAGTCGAGCGTCTGGTGGGTCCCCGTATGACTAGGAAAGCAATCTGTTTTCATGAGCTCAGGTCCCGGGGCGGGAGATTAAATTGCTTATTTGGATCCTGGGTTGAAAAAGTTTACTGTAAGTACCTCTGAGGGCTACTGCAGTAGGAAAAAAAAAACAGTTCTCCAAAGCTTTTCTAAACTCTTCCTTAAACTGAGAGGATCAAGGTCAGCTTGTGTTTGCGTTTAATCTCTGTTCATAGCCAATAGTCTGTGTGAAGAGATGGTAATAGACATCATGGTAGACTCGGTTGTCTCGTCGAGTGGAAATGTGTTTTAAAGAAAGACGACTAAAACGCTGTTGCTTTTCAAATTATGTTTATATATATATATAAAAAAAGAGCCAAAGTGTCATCTGTGAACTTTCTTGAAGCTCAGACCTCTCAGAGAGGTCTGGATCTTGCTGTCTGAGATAACACACACTTTGTTCTTTGTACTCTGTTTCAACCTTGACATCATTTCTCTTGTGTCCCCAGTTCCAGCCAACATCTACAAGGTGTCAGAAGACATCACAGTGAACGAGGGCAGCAACGTGACACTCAGTTGTTTGGCTAGTGGCAGGCCGGACCCTGCAATCACCTGGCGGCTGCTCAACCCCTCAGGTAAGACTCATCCAATCGTTGCTCATTAGCATTTGTGTCAGTCTAGATGCCTGGCCAACAGTGTGCCAGATTTTTTTTTTTTTTCAAGTGAATTAAAATCCCTCTGGCTGTGGTGCATGCTATTAGTTTTATTTCTCTATTTAGACATATAGAAATTTAAAAAAGATGCAATACAGTATGTAATTTGTGAAGGAGAATTGCATAAAGGAGCCTCCAGGGGCTTGAAAAGTGGCATAATCAAGTAATATAATGTACAAAATTTGTATGTATTAGGGCTGTCAAACGCAAATTCATTTTAACACCACTTATTTCTTTAACACATTAATACAACATGCGGTTTTTAGGTTGTAGGGCTCAGTTTTAAAGCTAGAGTGAAGCTGTATGAAGGTAGAAAACCTCAAGAATCCACCACGTCATACTAGCTTGTCACAAATAACACTCCAAACTTTAGCTAAAGGAAAAACTGGTATGGCCATTTTCAAAGGGGTCCCCTGACCTCTGATCTCCAGATATGTGAATGTAAATGGGTTCTCTGGGTCCTCACCAGTCTCCCCTTTACAGACATGCCCACTTTATGATGATCACATGCAGTCTGGATCAAGTCATAGTCAAGTCAGCACACTGACACACTGACAGCTGTTGTTGTTGCCTGATGGGCTGCAGATTGCCATGTTTTGATTTCAGCATATACAGTATTTTATGTAAAACGCAGTACCTGTGAGGGTTTCTGGACAATATGTGTCATTGTTTTGTGTTAATTGATTTCCGATAATAAATACTGTACATACATACATTTGCATAAAGCAAGCATATCTGCCAGCTCCCGTGTTGATAAGAGTATTAAATATTTAACAAATAAAGTACATTTCAAACCGCTAAAAAAATGGGACTAATTTGTGATTAATCGGGATCAAATATGGACAGTCATATAATTGATTGCAATTAAATATTTGAATCAGTTGGCAGCCCTAGTATGTATCTATCAGTAATGTTAGGCAGTAAAAAACAGACATCATTTATTAAAGTAGTTGACAATAACGTATCCCAGGAACATCCACCTGTTACGCAAATATATTGTATCAGTCGTGGTCATAAGACACGCACACACATCAAGAAGATTCATTCGTAAATGACACTATCAGTGTCACTAACAAACTGAGAGCATATGCTCATGCGATATGGAACAGAGTTTCCATAAGACAAGAACGATAAGAAATATTTTCGTAATTTGCTACACAGCCAGTGTTTCTACGGTGGTAGAACCAGTCCAGCACTCGTTTTCTTCGTTCTTCTTCAAGACTGTACAGTGAAAACAGTGGTCTGATATTGAAACCTGGCACTGTGTGCAACTTGACAGTAGATGAGAAACTGACAAGTGACGTTAAGGGGTCATCTCATGAGTGCATACAAATGGCCGGTCTTCGGATTGTCCGTCTGCCGTCCATCCGTTCTGCCGTTCATCCCATTTTCACCTGTCCCAAGTCCACCTGGACCTTTTATGAACTGAGTAGATTATGGTGGTCAAAGGTCAAGGTCACTGGGACCTCACAAAACACTTTTTTGGCCATAACTCAAGAATATATACGCTAATTATGACAATGTCACACAATTGTCTAACTGGGTATGGTGATGACATTTTGGAAAGACACAGATTTGTCTTGTTGGCAGAGGCACACAACTATTGTTACAGTATTGCTGTTTATTTTGTGAGCAGTTTGGAGTGTAAGTGTAATACATCCAATAGCTTTGCTTTAGCTTGGACATGTTTATCTCACCTTGAGGTGCATCTCTTATATAATAGCTTCTTATGTATGAAAGCTATGTTGCTGTTTGTACATGCTATCAAAGAGTGTACAGGTGGTGTGTCGGTATATCTCTCTATACACTGTAAGATGGCGCTGATACCGCTGCTTTGGGATTTAATCCAATTTCAGAGAAAAGAGGTAATGTCTTCCGCTGCTGATAAGCTTGTAGTATGATGGATGGAGATGCTCGAGTTGACAACATCTCGGTTTGATAATGGCTCTGTGCCAATTGAAAGCTATTCTGTATGAATGCCTTTATCAATTACTGCATCGGTTTGTCAGCGTTCCAGACATGTTTCATGGATTACACCTGTCTCCTGCACCTGGAAGCTGAACAACGTGGATGAGTGCATTTGCTTCTTTTGTCTGTTTGCGTTCAAGGAGAGTGATCTGTTCAGCTCAATCCTGAGAGCCATATGGATCTGACTGGCTGCTGTACAGCAGAGTTGAAAACCACATCTCGCCTTTATTCTCTTCCTGTGAAACTGAAGTTGAACCCTCTGTGTTCACTGTACTGTAGGTAAAGCTCCTTAGCAGGTTTAAACAGCTTTTGCTCCAAGAATGTCGGTGGAGATTTTTCATTCTGCAGTGGAGGCCTGACTAACTCCACCTCTGCACGTTCATTTCTCCCATAAGGTAGTTTTTCTTTTCACTACTCAAGTCTTTGTTCTTTACTGGGACGGAGTGAATGGTGAAAAAGTGTGACACAAGGAAAATCATGTCAGTGTTCTGGCAGGATTGGATTCTCTAAGTCGACACAGGCACATGTGTTTCCAGAGATGGGGTCCCACGCCATTTACAAACACTGGCACTGTTGTTATTTTTGTTGTTGTTTTTGCGGGCGTCTTTCACCTCCAGAATCCACAAGTCTAACCCAGTTTGAGAGCGTTCGGGGGACTGCCGAGAGAGATAATGATGTCTGGCAACCCGCTGGTCTCACCGTCTCACGCCTTCCACTGCCTGAGCGGTGACGCCGAAGCGCTCGACTATTTGGTGGGACAACAGTTGTTCAGGAGTCCAAGTCAAGACTTGAATAGTGTCACATCTCAATGCAACAGTCTGGGGATCAAAATCAAATCAACAATATTGCTGTTTCCACAAATTGCAGATGAATTGGGATTTTTATAGTTATAGAGGTATAAAGGACGTATTATTGTGATTAGATTAAAGCACATAATCATGAGCAAGCAGTACATTAAAAGTCAAAGAGGGCATATATACGATTAGCCATAGCTGAAGAATGAACTCAGTAAATAGTAGCATTGCATCTTTTGACTAAAAATGAGTCATTTGCCCCATAAATGGAAAGATGGGATCATCTTCTATGTGTAAGGCAACATCTGGCTTGATGTAAACATTGCTTCCAAAACTTTGTAAAAGCAAAATGTACGGTACAACACGTGCACTAGATACACATTTACCATATTGGTATTTATTAAATGAATAAATTGTACAGCAGCAACTTGGTTTAAAAGCTTAGGAATTAACATAAATTACAGTTGTAAACCTTTTTAATGCAGCGACATATTGGTCAAGACTTAAACAGGAATTGAAATTCCAGTGTATAATGTATATACTGTAGTATTTAAACACAGACCTAACAGTGACGATACCAGATCCAGCTATTTGAGTCAGTGTACCTGTGCATTCCTACCACATGCGCATTCATATTCAGATTTATGACTTTGTACACATGCTGCTGTACACAAATGTGTGAAACGTCAATAGCACTGGCACCCTCAAGTGACTACATTATGCACAAGATCGCAGTGCAAAAGCACTTGCACGCAGACACAAACACATTCATACAAAATATCTTTATAATGAGGCCACTCTATAGTTTCTAGACAACAGGTCACCAGATTAATGACAGCCATCCGGTGTGTCAGACAGGTGATAAACGCTTTGTCTTTTCAACTGGAAATCCTCTTTACAGCTGTGTTCTTTAATGAGAAGAACTAAATAAAGAGAAACTATTTGCATGGCCTTCGCATAAGAACAAACTCTGCCTCACCGTTTGTACTATAAAGACATGTTGACACTTTTTCACATTTAGAAAAACCCATGGGAGATGTGTACTATTCAACACGCAGCTACAGCTATAAACAAACACACCCTGCTGTATATACTGTATTGTAGCTTGCGAAAGTGTTTGAAAAACCGTCGTCTCATCTCGGTGCTCTTATTGTTGCTATGCTCTCTCTAAAAATAAGCACTTCTGCTCGTCTCGCATCTGCCTTTTTGGCTATTAACTTTTAAGTAGAGCACACCTAGGAGTTGTGCATAGACAAAATAGAGTGAAAATGACTTAATAATAATAATATGTAGGCACAGTGGAAACTGCTTATAGTTATCATGGTTACAGTGAACAACTGCATATAAGGGTGAAAATGCTTGGGACTGAATCAGTCCTATGCAAACACTAATATAAAGTAATCAAGTAGTCCACTTTCAGTGTTCATTTTTGGTCTTTTCATACATGACAGCATATGGAAAAACATTTTTACATTAGACTCCCTTGATATTTTGCCTTGTGGGTCATCTACTTTCTGGT
The DNA here is from genome assembly GCA_947000775.1 of Pterois miles. NCBI lineage: Eukaryota > Metazoa > Chordata > Actinopteri > Perciformes > Scorpaenidae > Pterois > Pterois miles. The sequence goes on along the minus strand of CAMQGK010000110.1, from coordinate 8,886,289 downwards.
AGGCTACCTGAGGCTGATTCTGCGTGATTGAAATCAAGGTGGCCAAAGGAAAGTCTTTATTATTCGATAGTAATCTGCATGAGAAATGAAGCACAACAGCAAAAATCGGTTATAATAATCATCTGATTATAGTGATGAATTCGACCCGGACAAACATGATCACTGTAAGTAGTTTCCACAGTAATTTGATCATTTTTACTTTGTCAATATTCGGTTGCTCAAATTTTTTGCTGCAATGATTAGCTGGTTAAAGGGCCAGTGTGTAGTATTTAAATGGATATACTGGCAGAAGTGAAATGTAATATTTATTAGAGTTTTCTTTCGTGTTTAATCACCTGAAAATAATAAATCGTTGTGTTTTCATGGCCTTAGATTGAGCCGTTTATATCTGCATACAGAGTGGGTTCCCTTCATGGAGCCGGCCGCCAACTTTCTACAGCAGCCCAGAGACCGAACACTGGCTCTAGATAGAGCTGCCGTAGTTCTCCTCCATGCTTGGCACACGGAAGAAGCTTCACTTGGTTGTAACCTGCAACCTCACTGCTAGATGGTGCCAAATCCTACACACTGGCCCTTTAATTGATTCCTCCATCCATTCGTCCATCTTTTTTTGCCGAAATTCTCTGCCTCCAGCTTCTCTGATGTGAATATTTTCTGGTTTCCTTTGGGTGCTTTTACAGGCCGTAGTCCATTTGGCTAGTCTGAATCAGTGAAATTGGCTAGTTTTCTGTTTGGTCTGGTTCGGTTTCACAATGCACAAATTAAAGCAGACCAAATTAAATGACTTGTGCAGAAGTCCAGGTCCGTCCTCTCCCACTCAAGTCCTGTGTTTTGGTTCACTTTGAAACTGTTTTAGTCGAACTCTGGTGTATGTTTGATCAGTTGTGAACACAGTTTGATTAAATGGACCATGTGTTGGCATATGAAAGTGCCCTTAGTCTTTTATGATAACACTGAATATTTTGGGAGGTTTTGGACTGTTTGGTCAGACAAAACAGAACATTTAAAGAGGGCTCTGGTAAATTCTGATGTAAGTTTCCACAATTTTCTGTCATTTTACAAGCCAGACAATTTCTCAATAATGAAAGTAATCATTAGTTGCAGCCCCTAGTCATATTTAAGCATACCTGCGAGTTTATGTAACGGCAGTATTAGCAGGCCCACAGAGAAACATCACTGCAAGTCTGACTCCAGCGGCTACCAAGTATATTAAACCCAATAGGTAGTGCCACAGTTTAATTATATTTCCAAATATTGCCATTCTCCAAAAGCAATTTCTCCAAAAGGGAGGCAAAGGGAGCGAGCAAAATAACTTTAAACTTTTTAAAGTTTAATAAGCCTTAAATCAGACTGAGAAAAAAAGCTGTTAAAACTCTAGAAATAACTACAGTAACCAAACTGACAAACTCACAATAACAACCCGGAAAATCATCAGTCTGCAGACTGTAACAAGAAAGTCTGTTGAAAAGTTTTGTCTGTAAAGCTTCTCCTCTCCGGGGCTCAGAAGAAAAAAAAAAACTGACGCATTCCCATACGATTCATATAACCTGACTGACAAATGATGCCTCCAATGCTGGAGTTAAATGTTTTCAGCCAACTGTCTAAATTGGTATTCATTCTAGGATTTGTTTATGAGATGGTTAATAGCAGGGTTTCTCAATGTGTCCACATTGATTACTGCTGTCATCTGTTTCTACAGAGCCATCCAAGCTGAAACTGCTCTTTCTCAGCTCTGCACAATCTTCATTCTCTGCTGCCGTTGCCTCCGTTGCTCAGTTATCACGAAGCTAATTAGATTATAACTGACGTGTTATGTTTCTTAATGACAAAATGGCATGCTGGATGGATTGAAAGATAAACAGAAAGTGCATTTTCAGTACTAGGGATGATGCATAATTAGACTCCATCAAAGATAATGTGTGTGTCATTGAGATGAGAGGTTAGATAGGTTATTGCTTGCACATCACCAAGCTACATTTGTAATTAAGGGATTGTGGGACTGAATTGAATGAATTTTCCCAAGGTCTCATAACAAAGCAGGTCTGATGCAGAGATTTTTGGACCTGCTGTGTCGAGACTACAGAGAGCCATCAGATGAAATGCAGAATACTGTGGCTGTGTAAATATTACAACCCTCTGAGCGTGATAAAAGATGACAAAGAGACAGGAGAGTCTTCATAATGAGTAAGGACGTGGACTTCTGCGGGCAGGGCAAACAAGGTGCTCATTAAAGTGGTACATGCACCACTTCACCCAAATGGTTTTATTTATTGTTTGGATGACATTGCCAAAGCAGAAAACGAGCGAAGTGCAGCAATTACCACCATCACAAATAATACTAAATGAAACGAAGAGTGATTATTAACTCTGTCTTTCATACACTCTGGGGCAAATTCACAAAGAATGGATTGCGGTTTCTTATAGCACCATGAATTGCGCAATTGCAGCAGCTATCTGCCCAGTAGCTCGTAAATGTCCGATTCGCAGTAGATATTACGCTCATGATATGAAAGCGCAAACATGCCCATGAGGTTTGGCAGCGGACTGCAATTTTCCCTTTTTTGCATCTGATTGCAATTATCCATGTGGCAGAATATAAGAGGGCAGCAGGCAGAACTGAGAGAAAAATGAAATGTTCAGACCGGGAGCTACAGGTTGAGGTTCAGAGGCATCCCTCAGCACTTCGGTCTAGGAATTTAAATGTGCCTGACAGAAACTGTATTTGGGATTTATTATGCTGGTCTGTCAGTATAAATGTGCTTCAGTTACTTCCAACTTTCTGAAGATGCATAAAAGCGTAGCATAGAACGGGGACAATTTTGCGCCAATCGTACTTGTATTACTTAAATTAAATATGTGCAAGTAGCGCAGGAGCACTGAGACACTATTTGCTTGGCAGCGTAGTTAAGGTGCATTTCACCTGTGCAGCTGCTTTGACAATTCATATTGATGAACGTCCCCTAACCTTAAAGGGATAGTTTGGGTGTTTTGAAGAGGGGTTGGATGGGGTACTTATCCATAGTCAGTGTATTACCTATAGTAGATGACAGTCAGCACGCCCTCCGGTTTAGAGAAGCTGAGTTACCGGACGTAAGTAAAGCAGTGTACTGCTGTGGACGGGGACGACAGCCAAAAGTATTTTAGAAACCTAAAAGAAAGCCTCACCTAAAAAGTTCCCTATTAGAAAGGGCTGTCTGACAAAGATAAAGAAAGACTTAAACAGTTATTGGTTTGTAGCCGGCATCAAAGCATATTTTAGCCACCTAAAAGAAAGGCTCACCTGAAAAAAACAACATTAGTTTAAGTGTACGCTGTATTTAGAGTATTTTCACCTCTTTATCTTGCCGTCAGACAGCCCTTTCCAATGGGGAACTGAACTGAAAGTCAAACTAACTTTGTGCTCTTCAAGCTCGTCAGTTGACAACATACAGAAAAGTTTCACTCTCAGTTCAGTTCCCTGTTGAAAAATATTCTAAATATAGTGAAAACTGAAACTGATTCAGATTTTTTTTTCTTTTCTTAGGTGGGCCTTTCTTTTAAGTATCTAAAATATGTTTTGCTTTTGGCTCCGTCCACAGCAGTATATTGCTTTTCTTCTGTTCGGAAACTCTTGTGTGTTTCTCCAAACTGGCGGTGTGCCGGCCGTCATCTACTGCAGGTAATACACTGACTATGGATAAGTAGCTCTTACAACTCCACTTCAAAACACCCAAACTATCCCTTTGACAAAGTAGTCATTTTACCCCTGATCAACATGTTTGTGATGGGTACAGACAGATGATGTAATCCTGCCAATATGGGCATCAGATAAAAAACACAGTGTCTAGTATTAAAGGGCAGTTCCAAATGATTTATATATATTTTTTAATTTAATTTGGAGGACTTTTTCTTGTTTTATCTGAACCTTAAAGTCCTCTAACTCATCTCCTTGTTTCGGATGCGAAGATATTCCTCCATAAATCAATAAGCATTAAAGGATTAATACCTGAATTCCCCAGTCTAATTCATCAAGAAAATATCATTTTTTATGTTCACTGCGTGCATAGTATTTGTAAAAATATTGACTGATATCAGCTCCTGTCAGTTAGTCATGAAAACTAGGACAAACAAAACCAACACATCCATCATGTGTCACATTTCATGGCCATCTCATTAAATAGCTTCCTTGGACCAAAGGCAGCATGGGAGATTTCGAAGATCTGAGGCGGACAGTGTATGATGTTGTCCGCACAGGCAGTGTGACATCTGTTTACCTGTGTGAGACTGTGGGCAGTGCTGTAGGTTGGACGCTATCTTGTAGGTCTTGTACTTTTCATCAAAACACTTTTTGTTCAGCCTCTGCGTGGGCACTGCAGTGAATATTGACTGTGGAGCTCATTGCTCGGACTTGTGAGGCGACTGATCGGCAGAGCATAGAGGGATGGGGAGGAGAGCAGGGGAGAGGGGATATCCAGTGGGATGAGAGGAAGGGAAGGAGATGAAAGAGAAGAGTGAGGAAAAGTGCAGTATGTGAGCGTGAATGTACGTGTGTGGTACGCTACGAGCTGCAGTGCCTCCAGTGTCTGCGCGACATGCATGCGCTGAGACCTGCAAGCATTTCGGTGTTGATCTCGTTAGCTGGTTGGTTCCCAGCTTGAATACACCGCTCTCCCCTCCAGAATAGTTGCTAAAGGTGGAAGACTGCAGCACCTGGGTGGTGGGAGGCCAGGAGAATGGCAGCACCCTGTTGTGCACGATGAGGGAGGAAATGGAGCCGCTGGTCAAGCAAAGAATCCTTCGCTGCATGCCTCCCAGACTACCAAAACAGTGGTCAGACAAGTATGAAAAATACATGGCCTCTGGCTGCCTCTTGTCTCCCATGACACACACGGAGCTGGAAAGAGGAGGAACTGGTGGAAGTTATGCTATCCTTGGGGAAGGAGAGAGGAAAAGAAAGAAGTTAAAAGGCAAGAGAGATGAGCAGGAGACCGAGAAAGACCAGAACACTGTATTAGTATGCAAATGGCCAGTTCCACTGGATGTTCAATCATTCTTATCATTAGTTATAGTAACTCCAGTAGTTAATTAATGTTCAATTATGCATTCGAGATCCTCTCACCTCTCTGGTGTAATAGAGTTTGTCAGTCATTTAGCATTGCAGGGAGGACAACCACGGTGAACCTCGAATCCACTCAAGCACAGACACACACACATCCGGACGTCTGACGAGCTTGCAGTGACGCCGATGATTTAAATTCAAGTCATAAAGATGCCTCGATGTGTTTACGATGCTGCACCCTGGCGGCTGAATGGACGAACGGCTGCAAATAGTGTCCTGTAACCAAAATAGCAATGTTTTAACTTCCCCAAAACCTATTACCTGTCCATCAGCAGCCATGTTTACTGTGTCCTTGAGCAACATACTGAATCCTGAAGGTGCTCCGGATAATAGTGTCAGCTAACTGTAAATGGTAAGCTATGAATCTACCACAACAGTTTCATTGCAACAAAGACATCTGTCCAAATGAATTGATTTGGACCGCAGCCCACGCCTCTACGCCATATGATCCAACTGAATATTGAAGTCGTAACCCTTTTATAACAATGCTTGGCAGGGCAGCCTTTAAGAGGCTTGATGCTGAGTGCCCTTGACATCCCTCCTATGCCGGCCTCAGCTATGTCGGCCGTGCTCCAAGACCGGGTTCAGGGAAGTCTCCCCTTGGACTGTCACCTTGTCTGGGAAGCTCTGCCCCTGTTCCTCTCTGCGACTCTTTGTCTATCCATCTTCAGCTGTCGCTCCCTGTCTTCCTCTCCCTCATTTTCACTTTCATTGTCTCCTCCTCTTTCCATCATCCTCCCATCTCCACCTTCGGCAGAGGATGACAGTCACTTCAATTGTCCTTTCTGCACCTCATCTCGCTGTCTAGGGAGAGGCATGGAGCTAGAGAGTACAACACAACACACACTTGCACACACACATATCTCTGACTCTCAAGGAGGAGTGCAGATACATAGGTGCATCAGTAATGTAACTCCTGTGCAGTTGAAGTGGGTGAAAAGATTAGGCAGGACACACACACTCACACACACACACACACACACATCATTGTGTGCCAAGCTGTCAGCGACAGAGTAGCTGACAAGCCTGCTGATTGTGGGAGTGAAGTGGAAGGTGGTGACAGGTCGTTGTCAGAGTATCCCAGGTCAGTCCTCCCGCTCCACGTCTCCAGCTGTGCGTGTGTGTGTGGTGTGTGCGTGCGTGCGTGCGTGCGTGTGTGTGTGCGTTTGCGCGCACAATCACTTCAATACCAGCCTCTCCTCAGGTCTCAGATCTGCTGACTGTCGCTGTTCCCTTGTTTGTTTACAATCAGCATCATCAGCAGCTGGTCTGAAATCAGTCTGCTGTCACACGGTGCGCAGAACATCATGAGCACAGCTTGCCCTGTGTCTGCCCAGCCTCATTAGGTGTAGTCACTGCTGGGCTGGCTGAACGCTGGAGCTCACACAGAAACTCAGCACTTTTTCTCCCCAGCACATAAGCACTTTTTTGAGAGCCCCGAGTCACACAGCCCTTCAGGGAGACAGTAGCCTGAAGGAGAAGTGAACTTGGGATTTGAAGGTTTCTGGTTTGAATCCCAGCACAAGGCAAGGACGTGGAAGGAGGGGAGGAGAATGAAGACACAAGGTCTTCTCTTTGTTTTACCTTTTCTTCACATGCCCTTGAGCAAGCCCTTCTAATTATGCGGTGGTCCCATGTACAGTTCAGACATGTGAAAGGAAAAACCTTACTAACTAACTGAGTAGAGCGATGTAACAAAGGCTTCCAAACAGAGTGCATAAATGCTATAGATTATAGATAGAGTGATGTCTTAGGACCCTGACACACCAAGCCACACACTGATGGCTCTTTACATTATTCATCTTCAGCCCATCTGATCAGTCCAATACTTGGATATTTTCACAACGACGTGGCCATCTAGAATGAAGCTAAGTGGTGAGTGAGAGTGGCGTAGAAACGTTCGGCAAACATCGCTTTGTTTCATGTTGGTATCACAACAACACCCGCTTGTATATGTTGTATATATTTTTAAATGAAGACTGCAGACTACTGTTGCCTGCTTTTATGGAGAGTTACAATATTTCCTCTCACACAGGCGCTGAACGTATGTGGTAATTGGCCGTTGGCTGTCGTCTTTGTGGTGTGTTCAAGTGCAGCTTTTTGGCCAAGACACAGGCGACCTAAGGCAACAAAACAGCCAGCCTCCATCGCTGTAAATTCTTTGATATCGGTTTGTTGTGTCTGGGCCTTTAGACAGAAAATAGTGGCCTTCGTGTTCGTGTTAAATCTATACCACTGAGGACTGAAGCTTCTCTTGAAGCCCCTGATGTAACAACATTTTACTAATGCTGTTTTCACAATATCACAGAAGAGCTTTTGTATGTGCTTCCTCCATTTTTATGTAGCCTATGTGGTCTGTTATAACAGTCTAGCACCGCAGAGAATGTAGCTACACAATAAGAAACCGTCAGAAATATTAGCCTTCAGATTCAGACACAAGGTTGTTCCAAAAAACGCTATTTGAGTCTGAATAGTGATGACTATTGTTAACAGCATTCACTGTGGCCTGTAGGAAAAAGACTGCCTGGTAGCCTAAACAGAGCAGATCTATAGAGTAAGACTATAAAACTTACAAATAGAAAGAAACTAACATAATTGCTAATTGCTTATTGCCAATAAAGATAGCTTAAGACTCTGTTGCTGTTTCCTTTAATTGTAACCGTGTGTGGGCACTGGAACACAAATTAGGACATTGTGTTAATAGGTGTTTTTCCTGCTTGTGTGGTACAAAGGAGTATCTCAACTACTGTTGGAGGGAAATAAAGGAGTAGAAGTATTTCAAGAAAGGAGTCGCAATCTTCTGAGATTGAAGTCAAGATAATTGTCCTGGGAATAAATAACAGCTATAATTTTAACAATAATAATATTTTTTTATTTAAATTACAACTTACTGGTGGGTTCAAAAGATAATAGAAAAGATTTACGGTTTCCACACACTTAGATCTATGCATTATTTCACTGGAGTCTTTCATACTAAGCTTTCAGTCTGTCAGATCTTCATCAGAGCAGCTGGAGTGGCCGACACTTGTTAATTGGTGGCAACAGCACAATTTTTTTGTCTCCATGACTTCATCCAGGGTCTGTAATGTAGTATTTTTCCTTACCTTCCACTGTGACAGGTCACTGAACATTTCTACCGTCCACTACAAAGATATAGAGATTATGTTATTGTATCGTGAAATCCAGCGATATTGTAATAAATACATATACATACCGGCAAATACAAATGGTATATTGTGATCACTGATCAAGTGCACATTAATTGTTTTTCCTTAACTGACATCTGAATTTGTATCTTAATTGTTTTCAGGGAATTTAATTCTACAAACTATATGATGGAGAGACAAAGAAATGAGATACTTTAAAAGTTCACCAGCATATTCAGCACAGTTTCACAGCAGAAATAGTCACAAAATTTAATGTGTACATTAAAAAGGCACAGACATGGATTTTCACCACGTCTTTCAGCGACATACTTTTGGCGCTCTGTAACAGGATGTTGTAAAACAGTTCAATGTCATCTGTCAGTTCGGCTACAGAAAAATAGAGATATCTCTTTGCAGGAGACACGTGATTTACAGCCTATTATGCAGTTCAGTAACTAAATACAACGGATAGAGTCGTGGTTGTGTGGAGTGATGAGTGCACACAATGAGGATAGAGCCTTGGCCCACTGGCAACACATCTCTTTTATCACATGCACACACATGCCTGTATTTCTATCTTTTGTCACAGTCTGACAGCATTTATCCCAGAAGCTGAACCTCAAGCCTTACATGCAGAGATGCATTGTACTCATGAGTTTATCTCATTGTCAGTGTCAGCTTCTGACATGAACAACTGTATGGACGTGTATGAATGATGCTATCGTGTTTGTAAGAGTCTTTGCATGCACGCATTTTTTTGGTTTGTGCATGACAGAGAAAGTGAAGGAGAGAACAAGTGATGGCTTTGACCTTGCTATCCTTGTTCAACACAAAGCCTCTTCTTGCGTGGCAAACACAAGCCCATTGAATCCATCCAGATAGTAATGAGAAGGCTCCCCACAACAATAAGCTGGATCCATTTATCAGCCAAGTGGAGGAGAAAATGGACAACCCGACTACCCTTCATGGGGGTTCGATCATTAAACTCTATTCTCTTTTATCAACAATGAATTTCCTTTTAGTGCCTCACACTTGAACGGGACAAACAACGATAGCTATAGAGCGCCATAAAATGTGCCGTCGCACCGAGAGAAACCACACCGACGCCTCCTCAACAAAGGCATGTGAGGAGTCGAAGAAGAAGGAGAAGGAGCGAGTGTGAAAATGAGATAGAGAGAGAGGAATGACAGCGTTGAGAAAAACAGACGGCTGCAGCGCTCGGCTGTGCGCATCATTTCTTCGGCTCAAGAAGCGGCAAATAAACAGCCGTCTTGTTTTTGGCTCCAACACCTGTGTTATTTCTGCATCGCCAGCAGCAGTGGCAGCAAATGGCTTGTGAATAGAAGTGGAAGTTCTCCTTTTGTCCTCAGACTGCAGGAAAGATATTGTTCATGTAGGATTTCTTCTCAGATATACAGAATTGCTGCCAAGTGTAATAAGACATTAGAATCCAGGCGATATAACACAGCACGTTAAGTCTCACACGTGTATTTTTGGTACTTACATAGCATTTAAGGTTGCAAGTGATTTGATTTTTACGTTATTATAATTATATTTGTCATGGAAAACCAAAGACTGATCGTGAAATCCAGCCCTAAAAATTACATTGCATTCTCAATTACTTTTGAAAGAAACATATTTTGTCGCATATTATTTTTATCTTTGATGTATCACAAATAGGTGGCGTAATATATTGATCAGAACAACCATGAATAAAAATAAATTAGATAAAAATGTTGAGTAACGGGTATAACTAGCGAGAAAATCCACTACTGGCAGGTGGGAGGTGACGTTTGTTTTACATGGTTTGTGTCCCATATGAATCATAGTCATTTATGCTGTTTTTATTTTGGTTTTATGTCATTTTAAGCCAAACCATGTTTTTTTTGTTTTTTTTTACTAAACCTAACCTAGTACTTTTGTTGCCTAAACCTACCTATGTGGTCATGTTGCATTTCCATCCGTCATTTTAAGTGATTAATTGCATGATGGTTCATAGTTAATTGGGATTAATTGCAAATTGATCACAGTGGGAAAATATGCAAATTATTTCTATATTTATTATTGGAAATCAATTAACAATACAAAACAATGACAAATATTGTCCAGAAACCCTCACATGTACTGCATTTTGCTCGCAAGTTGCGTTAGTTGCATTAAAACAAATTTCCATTAACTCGTTATTATTGCGTCAACTTTGACAGCCTTATTTTTAACTAAACCTTATGAAGTAGTTTTGCTGCCTCAAACTAACTAAGCAGTTTCATAGCTTTTTTGTTGCCGTTAAGTTTTGTAGGAACAGAATTTTGTGGGACACAGGATTAATGAAATCACATGCATTTGAGCGCTGAGTGCAGTATCCCTTTAAGATATAAGTACTGAGCCATGTTGATAGATATTTGCATTGCACGGCATGTTTGGTTTTGGCAACTCTGTCAATAGAGTCATAAGTGGTCTAAAGATTCATTTAGTCTGTGAGCTCAGTCATCTTTCATTATCTCCACTGAGAGGAATGTGTTGATGAGGGCAGTTACTCTGCAATTACTCTACGTGTTGACCCATCATTTAAATCACACCGACTCCTGACAGGAAGATAGCTGCCATGTGGCCGAGCTAGATAAAGCCTGGAGCAACTGTCCAAACACAAATGTACACATGCTGAAACACACACACACACACACACAGAGTTTACGGTCCAGAGTGGTGTGGCAGTGATATATGTATATGTGTACATATATACATATATATGTATACATATACATGTATATACATATGTATGTACCGTATTTTTCGTACTGTAAGGCGCACTTAAAATCGCCCAACTGTTTAACTCAGACACTGATGATGAAGGATTTGTTGGATTTGTGGAAGATGAATGAACTGAAAAGTGAGTGTATTGTTTTGTATTTCACGTGTTACAACTGAAAAATGTTGAGAATTATTGAAGATATTGAGTTATTAAATGAACTGAATAAAGTTTGGCTTATCTGACCGTTTTGTTTCGCTTAATGTGCCTTATAATCCAGTGCGCCTTATAGTGCGACAAATACGGTATGTATGTATGTATATATATATATATATATATATATATATATATATATAGGAAAACGATATGTGTGTGTGTGTATATATATATATATATATATATATATATATACATACACACACATGTATATACACACATATACAGTATATATCCTATATATATATATATATATATATATATATATATATATATATATATACCACACACACATATAGTATATATATATATATATATATTTATATATATATATATACACACTGTCACACTCATGCAGACAAAAGAAAATAAATGTCGCAGGGTCTTTTATGCTGCTCGACTCTGAAGTTTCTCAAATCAGCTGCTTAACATAAATTAGCATTTGCAAAATAAATGTAATGTTTCTCACTGTGGTAAAGTGATGCTGATGAATGATGCATGAGGATATGCAAATCAACGCCATCCAGTTGCCAGCTGAAGTTGCTGGTTTGTGATTCACATTCATCACCCTCTCTCTCTTTTTCCCTCCCATCTCTGGGAGGTGTGGGGCAATGTATGCATGCATGGACCTACAGAATGCACGCCACTGCTGTCCCTCACTCCTACAGAGTAGTTTTAATTGACATGGAAAACTTGTAGTTATTCACACAAACTTAAAATCGCCAGTGCAATGCAAATCAGTATCCAGCAGGCATTTGTAGAAGTGTTCTTCTTCCAGGCCCCTCAACGCTTCCCAACTCGCTTACAGAAGCCTGCTGTTGCATATCCCAAAGGCTGCAGGGCTTTCAACAGTATAATGTGGGGAAAAATGCTGCAATTATAGGCACTGTCTTTCAGCATGGCTAGCACCAGGCTGCTTGGCAAATTAGTGAATGGCAATTTGAGCACGGTGTCCAAGAAGGTGTGAAAGTTTTAAAGTGCAGTTTAACCCTAAGAATCCTGCAGGGCCAGGGGGCGATCCTGACCGACTATACTGTCCTTCAGAGGCTCTACCAGGTTCAGTTTAAAGCAAGAGTGAAGCTACATACAGGATATCCTCTGACACTAGAAAACCTGAGGAATCCACTGGTACCATGTCATGTTAGCATGTCAGGAAAGAGGCTAAATAATGCTTCAAAGTTGGGATAAACTTTAATGAGGAATGAATGAAAATGGGCTCTATGGGTACCCACGAGTCTCCCCTTTACAGACATGCCCACTTTATGATAATCACATGCAGTTTGGGGCAAAAACCAAGCAGCGTTTTCATGCCGTATAAAGGTGTTATTTTCACCTGTTCTAAAATGGTGTATTTGAATATTTCTGCATACTGGGGTCCCTAAACAGTCTTAAAATTACATAAATTTGGTATCACTGTGAAGCTGAGAGTCTTGTGGATCAAAAGAGCTCAACTGTATTCCTATATGATGGTAGCTATTTCATTGTACTGAGACCTTTTTTTTTTTTTTTTTTTTTTAACTTGACCTCACTGTATGAAATGACCTGTGGTGACTTCAATGATAATCACAGCCTCATGAAACTTTACAACCACAATCTAGAGACCTGGAGCATTCAGAGGATGGGTGGCTTTGCTAAGTAGACTAAAAATGAGGGGGTTCCTGAGCACTTTACACACGCCACCGCCGTCCAATCGCTGAAAAATGCAATTCTTGTAGAAATCTCCAAATGTCAACAGTTTTTGATCCTAAATCACACCATGGCTTTTTCAGTGGTGTTCCTCAAGGTGTTGATGTGTTAGTGTGGTATGTTAGAGAGATTATTGATCATTTTTATCAATTCTCGAGAGGTAAAAAATTGTTTAATTTAGCACCAAATCTGTGTAACAAATGGTATCAACCCAAAAGTTGCTGCAACACATTCTGAGACATAATAGAGCATGGGGATGGTCATCATATAGATCATAATGTTCTAAACCTTTATACACCTTTTGCAATTCGTTTTTAAATAATTAATTTGTTGTTAATTAATTTGTTTGGGGGCGGCAGTAGCTCAGTCTGCAGTGAGTTGGCTTGGGAACCAGAGGGTCACCGGTTCAAGTCCCGACATGGACCAAGAACTGAGTGTGAACTGGTAGCTGGAGAGGTGCCAGTTTACCTCTTGGGCACTGCCGAGGTGCCCCTGAGCAAGGCACCAAACCCCCAACTGCTCGGGGCGCTTGTCGGGAGCAGCCCCCTCACTCTGACACATCTCCATTGATGCATGTGTGTGTTTCGGGTCTGCACGTACCGTGTATAAGTTAACAAACAGAGTGTAAAATTTGAATTTCCCCTCGTGGGACTAATAAAGGTTGATCTTCTTCTTCTTCTTAATCTGATTTATAACTAGAACAACTTTACACACACAGCTGCATCTCAAATTAATCTCCAGGTTCCCAGCTTTCAGATGATGTTCACCACTTCTATGTGACATCTACTGTCGACCTGCTATCTCCACCATAGACCTTTTTTTTTTTTTGGGGGGCCCCCCCCCCAAAAAAGAAAAAACAGGTCTATGGTGGGTCTCAGAGGGTTATAAAAAAAAAATAATAATCGATGCGCTGTCGCTGCTTAGCTTTGAACATGTGGTATACACTACATGATTTGCAGTTTGGACAGTCAAAAACCATTTACTTTTTTGCAGTTTTGCCACAAATTTCATAAGCTTTCAAATAATAAAGGTGAAGTGCTTCATTTAGCTGTAGGCAGCTGCAGTGCAGCTTACTGTACAACGTTATTGTTCGCAGATGTTTCCTGTAATTCTCAGTTATTACATGGTTTCCATTTACATTATCCTTTTGGGGCAGAGTGATTTTATCTCTATCTCTGACTCTAAGGGGTTAAACTCACAGTATTCCAAACTCCCACATGGGAGGTATTACTTTTCAACAGCTCCTAAAACAATCATTTCTAAACAATCAGAGAACAATCACCAGGCATCTCAGCAAAGGTAATTTAATTTCCTTTTTTGCGGGTTGTGTATAGATTTCTCTGTGGTCGTGGAATAATTTCTTTCTAACATTAGTTATGCAGCCCGTAAAATGAATAAGAAATATATCACAAGCACAAAATTGGAACAGATTCTGACACTAAGCAGTTTCATTGCATACTAGTAGCCCCGTGGGGATACAGTAGAGCGGATACCTTTTATAGAGATGAGCTTAAGTTTATATGGATGCTTTATCTGGCGAAACTCCACAGTTCAGTGGGCCGAAACACCTTCTGCAACCACAAGTTTCTGTTCCAGTTTTCTCTCCGAGTAGAAAATAGACGCTGCATTTTGCCACCTATTCCCTCTGTGTTCCTCATTGTGGATTCTGTTGTTAGAGTAGCTGAAGGCAACTGGCACTTGTGTGCCCCCCAGCTCCAAGTATACCAGGAGAAACGTCTGAGAACAAACGCTCGTAAAATGGAAATATAATCAAAAGACTTGCTGCAGACGAACTGTGGTTTGGCAGGGTTTCAGACTCTGACCTGATACACAGATTTACAGGTGGAGGAGGCAGCGCTCACATCTGTGTATTTATGGGATTATATGAGTGAGAAAAAGAGAGAAAGAATAGGTGTTGGTACTGCCAAAAAAAGTTTCAAACTCAGAAATATCTATCTATCTATCTGTCTATCTCTGTCTGTCTATCTCTGTCTGTCTGTCCCTGTCTATCTATCAACTGACCTTTCCTCCAGCGCCACCATGAGGTTGATATTTTTTACCACAAAACGCATCGCCATGAAATTTGAAGAAAACATATTTTATCATGGATTATGTTTGCGTTTGACGCGTCACAGAAAAAGTAAAATAGTAAAATGAGCGACTTTCCTCAGGACGCTGTTGTTCGTATCCCGCATGAAACTAGAAGTCAGTGTTCACTTGTGTAGTAATTTTTTTTAACTGAAACCTAACTAGTCAGTTTTAGGTCAGTTTTGTATGAGACAGGGTTGGATATTCACGGAGCTCAGAGGATGAATACTCATGACTCCTGATCCCCTGATTTTTATCTAGTGCCATTATCAGGTCAAATTTTTGATTTGTCCAAGATTGGTTTATTAGGAAACCTTCCAGGTAACATCAGCCGTGCTTTTTGTTTAGTGCTAAAGAGGAAACGTGAGCATGCCAGCACAGATGGTAAACATTATACCTGCTAAATATGCCAAAGTTTATCTGGAAAAAAATCTAAGTCAGTTTTATTTGTATAACCTGAAATCACAAATCACAGTTTTGCCTCAGGGGGCTTTACAGTCTGTTCAGGATATGACACCCTCTGTCCTTTACAGTGTGACCCCTTTAAACAGACTCGTTCCCCCTCTGCCACCAACTCTCCCTCTTCTCTCCAGATTAGCATAGAAATGTGGTTATATAGCAAAGTGTAACGCCAGGATTCATGGGGCTTTTCTAATGTGCACATTTTCAATCAGTCACCGCTTTCGGTGCTTCCTGAAAACCTTCAAGGAAATGTGTCTTCATTTCAGTTCATGCATGCACGCGTCATACTCACCATAGAGACATTACGCCTCCGTACACACAGGCGTAGGCACGTGTGCACACACATGCACACATATACTGTACACACACACGCTAATCAATTCCCCCTAGACAAGATTAACCAATCTGTCTTCATTACGCTTCATTAAACAGATAACGTGAAGCACACACTTGTCATGCACGAGGCTGTATTCTCCTGTGGGCACAGACAAAAGACACATGAAATGCAATTGTTTCTTTAGACAATGCATCACGTTTCATTCATCCCTCATGATTGAGTTGCTCTCTAAACGAACCAGGTGAGATCCCTGACTAAAAATGGTCGAGATGCTTCCTCTCGTCTCTCATTCGAATTCTCCTCTTCTCTCTTCTGTATTCTTTGATCTTTGCAGTCACCTGGTTTTCAGCACCAATCCAAAGCACTGAAGAAGAGATAGAGCTTCAGTCGAATTTCCATGGCAACAGATTTTCAATCATACCTCTCCAATCATGTACACTGGCAGTTGGTCCAGGCAGAGCCGAATATGGTCTGGCTTTGATCATGCACCCACTGATCTTTCAATCAATATGAAATAATCCTGTAGCTCTCCATCTCCATCATGCACTTGATATGGATCATTTAGTTATACTTCTCTTTGTGTCTCAAACATTGAGGCCAGACTGTTTTATAGGTATTTGGTGTTTGAGCTTCAGGCATATATAAAAGTCAGACTGATGTTTTGTTGTTGCCTGGTGATTTTGTGTGCATGAAATGGCACAGCATTTACGTGTGTTCACCAAAGCAGAACAGCTGTTTTTCGAACAAGAGTCCCCCAAAGTTGCAGGTTCACTTCTCAGGTCGCGCCGCTTCAGGGCTCACGGAGCCTGCAGCCCCTCACTTGTAACATGAGCATGAACTTGCCCACAATAGAGACTGCAGACATTTACTGTTGGTACAAACAATGTATTTTCCCCATTCACCCCAGAGATCTCCTCTGTGCAATATATTTTCATCGCTAGGACTCAATCATTCCTTGTTTTCTTAGATTAAGAGAAGAATCAGTTGATGTTACTGTAGTTATTACATTTGCTTAGTCCTCGGAGAATCCCCATATTCAGGGCTGATTGCATTTTTTGGAGAAATATCCTGAGATCTGCTCTGTTGCCATACTGGCTACAAGCAGATGATTCCTTATTAAGTTTCCAATTTGCAATTTCCAATCATTCCCTTTCCCATCTTGTTGAAATTGATGTAGAATAGATGCTCAAGTCAAATGAATAATCTTTAAATCATTGTATTGTGTGCAAACACAGGGTATTATCATATGCAGCATAAATTATCACTCCTCTTTTTGAATTAATTGCTACATCACACATTCACCAAATGAACTGTCACGTTATAAATAATGATATCTCAGGTTCTTCACACCAATGATATCTTCGGATGTGATAAAAGAAAAGATGAAGTGCAATTAATCTGACAGGACATTAAAGCTGAAGTAGGAAACATTTTTGTGGCCTCACTGAGCAAAAGTTCAATAATAACCTTCAGCATATTGCAATTGAAGTGTTCTGAGAGAAAACTAGATTTCTGCATGGCTCATGGCTCTGTTTTCAAGCTTTAAAACGTCTAGCCGGTGATGGGAAACCTTGACCAATCACAGATCATTCCAGTACCAGAATATTGATTCATATTCAATCAGTGCTGCAAGCTTGACTGTTTGGTCAGAGTTCGCAAGTGATTGACAGCCGGCTCTCATAGACAGCAGCTGGACGGCTGACTCCAGGTCAGCTCTGACTGGTTCTTTTCCTCTGGCCTGTGAAATCCTGCAGATGCCATTAGGAGCACCAGAGGACACGGAGTAACATGAACCTGTTTCATGTACTACTGTCAGAATATAGTGACCATTTTACAAAATTAACTTTTTTAATCATATTTCCTTCGATCTCGCCTACTTGAGCTTTAAAGAGTTTGCCGTTTCCCCCTCCTGACCCGCTCATAGATCTTTAATAAGATGTAGCAGTTCTTTCCTAATGAGACACAGAGACACTGTGTTCTTTACATGGCTAATTAGCTGGATTGCTCATTAAACAATTAGTCGGATATCTGTCTGATAGTCTTTGTGGGTTTCTTCCAGTTCGGCTGTGTTGTCTGACATTTGCAGATACTGTTCCTCTGTTAATTGTAGCTGTCAGAAAAACAACTAATAAAAGTCAACTTAACAAGTTGTTGTATATTAAATGCTCCTCTAGTTTAAGAGTCAATCACAGTCATTTAGTCAGAGTCTGCCAGCATGACCTTACTGTGGTTTTGAATTAACTTAACTGAGAGTGTGGAAGTATGCTGTAGTTCAAATTGCTGCCTTATTTATTAGCAATTAACAAAAGCAAGTCTCAGTGGACTTACAGTTATCTCCCATACTCCGATGACCACAAGCACTCCTGCTTCACACAGACCAGGTGCACTTCTATAACCAGATATCACGTCAAAGCGTATAATATACCCACCTGTCCACCAGAGGATAGTGTGTCAGTGTCATGTTTAGCTCCCCCGAGGCATGAGGGTTAGGGTTAGGGTTATTCTGTCACTAGCTCTGAGCATAGCATATTCACGTGTATGCATTTACATTGCAGTCAGTGCAGACTACATGGTGTACAACTGACATGCCAAAAGCAGGAACGGCATTCTTATTGCACGTTTATGCCTCTTGTATTATCATAGTACCAGTATGAAATGTAAAACATTTCAGCAATGCTGAAAATTGGATTCCTTTTTGTATCTAAACATACCTTATTTTGGATAAAGCATGTCCCTGAAAGCTCTGAGTGAATCTTAAATCCTGAAAAGATTGGCCCTTTTGTTTGCTCTGTCATAGAGTCTCAGTATCCTCCGCACTAATGGTGGCGATGCCAATCTGACATGAGTGGCAAAATAATAGCAGTAGTCTCATCGGAGACCACAATAGATTATTTTTGTCATTTCAACTGTAAAAGAAATACAGTTAAAATGGATTATCTGTTTCCATGGTAGCAGCAGTATAACCGACCACCGTTAACCAATTATTTCCTGTTAACCACTGCCAGTAGCCTCACATGCAGCAATGCACCAGCTGCAGTATATGAGCACAACAGACAACTGAGTCTCCAGTTCACCATCAGGAGAGTTACTGTAGCAGCCGCGGTGCTGCGTTCACTGTCTCCAGTTCACCATCAGGAGAGTTACTGTAGCAGCCACGGTGCTGCGTTCACTGTCTCCAGTTCACCATCGGCAGAGTTACTGTGCAGCGATAGTGCTGCGTTCACTGTCTCCAGTTCACCATCAGCAGAGTCACTGTAGCAGCCACGGTGCTGCGTTCACTGTCTCCAGTTCACCATCAGGAGAGTTACTGTGCAGCCATAGTGCTGCGTTCACTGTCTCCAGTTCACCGTCTGGGAGTGTTAACAGCCACAGGGCTGCATTAGTGTCGTGGACATGCAGCCAGTAAAAGTCTACACCGCGCATTTAGTTTAGTTTAGCAGGTTGTCTGCCTGGATTAATGATACTGATTGTCTGACAAACTGTGTTTGTGTGTTTGTGCTACTGTCAGCTGTTAGCAGCTGCTAGCATTGCCGGTGGCTTCATGCCGGCTGTAGCATAACTTCAGCAAGTTTCCGACAGACCGTATGTGTGTGGCGGCGGTGAGTGTGGGTTTGTTGTTGGTGTTATAGCTGTGAACATAGCTGTAGCAGACAGTGTGTACACTTTATTTGTCAGTGTATAAATGCTACGAGGCTTTTCTCCATAAAGTGATGAGCCACTCCCCTTTTTTTCCTCAGCTTTTTAATTAATTTTCAATATTTCTTTTAACCCTTTAACCAAAAATACTTAATGTCGGTTATCGGTGAAACGGTTAATTATTAACATCCCTAGAAGTTAGTTGTTGTTTTTTTGGACAGAGACAGGCTAGCTGTTTCCCCTTGTTCCCACTCTTAATGTTATGCTAAACTAAGCTAACTGGCTGCTGACTGTAGCTTCATAACTAATGGATAGATATGAGAGTGTTATCAGTCCTCTCCTCTAACACCCAACAAGAAAGCAAAGTGTATTTCTCAAAATGTTGAACTATCCCTTTAAAAGCTCAGCAGTTCTTCACCTGCTTTCGGTCACTGTTCATCTAGAACATGATCATCCAGTGGAAATATCCATTAGTCAGTATCTCTTCCATTTGAGCTGCTAGCCAGTAGATTATCCCAACCTGTTCTCATCCGAAGTCATCACAAACTGACACTTTGTCACGACCCCTTGGCATCACCTTTTAACGCACCGGGTAACCCTGCGAGTCAAACGATGATGCTCCCCTTTGGTCGCAGTAAACATATGCGTAACGTTGTGAAGTCAGACATAAATAACTGCTTTGGTTTAGGCAACAAAATCAAAGGTTGAAAATTACTATGTGATAATGAAACTTCATGTTGTGAACACGAAGACAAACAGCAGCTGTCTCCTGGATGAAAGCCCTGTGTTTATTGGACCCATCCACCTCCCCTCCCGCCCGCCGTTCTGCGTATTTAAACTTTAAACTACATCACCTCAATCTCTGACCACATTCTGTGAGCATGTAATATTGCTACAGATGAATTTACATTATAGTTACAATGTAATGTAGTTTACAAGATAATATCCCTCCAGGGATTAATAAAGGTTCATGTTATCTTATCTTAGTTAATTTAAAGGCCAATGCATCTCAGGGGCTAAATGGTGCCCCATGCGTTGGTATCACATGATGTGACAAAGTCTGTATTTCACATCCTGGGAATGAGAATGGGCTGATAATGCGGGTTTAAAATCAGAAAGGAAATGAAAAGAAATTGTGTTGCTGTGGAGCAGACATTGACTTTGTCTTCATCCCACCTCCTTCTTCTCTCTACTGTCTCTTTTGTCTCTCTCTTTCCCTCCTCCATCCCTCTGTCTATCTGTCTGCAGCAGAGCCACTGGATGGAGAAGAATACCTGGACATTATAGGTATCATGCGAAACCAGGCAGGCCGCTACGAATGCAAGGCCAGCAACGACGTCGCCACGCCTGACGTCAAATACGTCAATGTGGTTGTCAGCTGTAAGTAACAGTGACCAACATGTTGCACCCAGTGGATAAAAGCATATAAATGTCCAGACTGAAATGAAGTGTAGAAAAGTGGTGAATGTATGCGAGAGAGAGATGGCTGTATCTCAAAAGTGCTGGAGCACCCTTCAGTCTTCTCAAGATGAATCCAGGTAGAAAGATCTCTAGCTTTGATTGCAGCTGTCATTTCCATGGTAATTCTCACGTACCATCATCATTTAAGAGACACTTAGCATTTCAAAACAAGATCACCTAATTGCATCTTGTCAGGGGTCCATGTTAGATCTGACGAGTGTAATACATATGTTGGATTGATGAGCAGCTCATTAGACATCACAAACCAACCCCCCTCCTCCTCCCAGAAGAGTTATATAATTCTCTTTGATCCGAACAAATCATGTATGGCTGGATGCCCAATTTGTACTTTAGCCAAGTCTAAGTGCCTGTACAAAATGATAAAGATTTCTATATTAAACCATTTCTTAGTGTTTAATCCCAAATGGAAAATGGGCATTAATCCACAAATTTCTGGCCGTTGTGGTGTTTGCAGAAATTGTGACGTGTGTATGATGAATGTTAATAGACTTGATGAATTTGAAGTTGTAGCGCTGATTAGTTTTCTAAGTCAAGCTTTAAATAATGTGTTTTATATTGGTTGTCAGGGCTTGAAGGCCTAAAATTTCAGGTTGTCAAAGTTACATGAATTCGTTTTAATGCTACTAATTTCTTAAACACAATACAATGCAATTTTTAATCAATCTCTTGAAAATCCGACGGGTCTCTCAGAGGTTGTACCAGACACGTCATGCTTGAGAAGAAGAAAGAAAGTGACATACTTGTCACAAAGGAGGTTAAATAATACTTACATTCAATTTTGGTGAGGAAAAACTGTCATGGCCAATTTCAAAGGGACCCTTGACCTCTGACCTCTAGATATGTGAATGTAAAAGGGTTCTCTGGGTACCCATGAATCTCCCCTTTACAGACATGCCCACTTTGTAATAATCACATACATTTTGGATCAAGCCATAGTCAAGTCAGCACACTGACAGCTGTTGTTACCTGTTGGGCTGCAGATTGACATGTTCAGATTTGATATTATTTATGTATTTTATATATTTTTATGCTAAATGCAGTGAGGGTTTCTGGATATTTGTTAGTTGTTTGTGTTGTCAATTGATTTCCAATAAAAAATATATACATACATTTGCATAAAGCGGCATATTTGCCCACTCCCATGTTGATAAGAGTATTAAATACTAGGCAAATCTCCATTTAAGGTACAGGAAAAAATATGCGATTGATTAGCAATTAGTCTTGACTATGGACAATTGTGATTAATCACAGTTAAATATTTTAACCAACTGACAGCCCCTAGTGTATTGACTATAAAAATAGAATTAAATTTGACAGAAGACACTTTCAGATCCAAGATATTTGTTTGTTTGTTTTTATCAGTGGGATTCAGTACAGAGCATTTGTCCTTATATGAAAGGTCTTGCTTTCTGCCATACTCGGACATACTAGATGAAATGAAATTTATTCACTTTTTAAGAAAAGGAAATCTGAGCTTCTCAAAGAAAATGGAAAGAGTTTGGTGTGTAGAGTTTGGTTACTGGTTTTCAGATGTACTGTAACTTGTTTCAACATTGTGTGACTCTGCAGATCCTCCGACAATAAAGAAAACCCAGAGCTCGGAGACTCCAGTGGGCCGCATGGGGACACTGCAGTGTGACGCCACCGCTGTGCCCACACCAGAGTTTGAATGGTACAGAGACGAAAAAAGGTAAAATACAATTACACTATCACTCCCCACATCAGTGTCACAAGTAGACACACGTACATGATAGCGAGATGGCAAAAAGTTTGGACAATTTCTGAATACTGTATTAAGATAAGATAAGATAAGATAAGACATTCCTTTATTGGTCCCACGGTGGAGAAATTCACACGTTACAGCAGCAAAGTGGATAGTGCAATAAACAGAAGGATAGATTTTAAAAAACAGTATTAATACAAATAAAATAAAATAAAATAATATATACATAATAGAAAGTAAAGCCAAAAATATGTCCAGCATATATCAATAAATAAATAATTGTCCAGTTCCTATAATTTGAGCAGATGATATAATTGTACATAAATCCTTATTGCACTTATGTCTGGTGAGTTTGTTGTGAATGTGACTGATTGTGGTTTACTGGGAGCAGTGCTGGTTGTGGAGTCTAACAGCTGCAGGCAGGAAGGACCTTCTGTAACGCTCCTTCGTACACTTAGGGTGTAGCAGCCTGTCACTGAAGGAGCTCTCCAGAGCTCTGATGGTGTCCTTCATGGGGTGGGAGTCCTTCTCCATCATGGATGACAGCTTAGCCATCATCCTCCTCTCTCCCACCACCTGCACTGTGTCCAGAGAGCATCCCAGGACAGAGCTGGCCCTTTTGATAATCTTATCCAGCCTCTTCCTGTCTGCAGCTGTGATGCTGCTGCCCCAGCAAACCACTCCATAAAATATGGCTGATGCCACAACGGTGTCATAAAATGTTTTCAGAGGTATTGTTTGCTACTGTAGGACACTTGAAGATGAAATAACCATAGAAAACAGAAACACTTGCTAGATCAAACATAACTAAACTCGCTGACTTAAGATGCCATTGCCAGCTCTGTCTGTGTAGCTTTTATGCTTTATCCCGATCAAAGAATAAGAGAGGGAGCTACATGAGGTGTATACCAGTCAAACAAGCCATTAAATAGATCACAAGCCATTAGTCTCCTTTATCACAAACAACCATATCAACTGTAAGACCGATCCTCCAAAGCTACTGTGCTCTGAAGCTTCTTTACAGTACTACCGTAATTACCTCCTGTAATGTTTCCGAGGTAGAAAACCTTCAAAGTATTTTAGGAAAGCCTTCACAACAAAAGCGTTTACTGTATATGCATCGCAGCAGTTTAGGAAAGTTTGTATCGTGAGTTAGTAGTATCAGACCTTATTATGTGCTGTCTTTGGTTCTGTATTGAAAGTACGGCTATGTTCTGAATACTACACATACTTTTTCTTTTTACTTTTTGCACATACTGCAGCTGCCCTTACAAAGTACATGCTGATGCATGCATACATACTACTTCGTCATAACATAACATTGTGGGTCAAAATAGTCAGAAAAGCATGCTGGCTTGCATACTTCTAAATGCAAACAGATGTAGTAGGATATCCTGGTATTTTTTGGCATTCTGCATTTGACATACTATCCACTGGGACATACTAAATCTTTTTCTGGCATACTAAATAGTATGGTAGCATGGGTATTGAAATGCACAGATTTTCATTTGTGATGAGTGCTAATTAGATATAGATGTGGGACCTGCTGGTGACATGTACTGAATGTGTTGATAGGTTGCAGAAATATCCTCGACTTGACTTGCTCGGATACAAGGAGCAAACTTGGTTAATTTAACCACTATTACTTGTAACATAATGAGGCAAAATGATGAGATTTACATTGCATTAACTTAGGCATGACCATGGCAGCTGTAAGAGGCTGTTTACTGTTTTGAGCACAATTAATGAACAATTAATGAACAGCATTGCTTTCTAAATTAAAAATCATATTGAGCACTGTTCCCTATGCAAGTATTTGGCAAATACTGAGCATTAATCTCTGCAGCCTAGTCAGCCAGCAGTTCGTGAAATAGTCTCAAAATTTAATGTTTTGATATGTGACACAAATTTCCCATTTTTTTTTTTTGATGATGTCAGCATGAAATCAGTTTTTATGTAATCCTCATAATAGTGAACCGGGAAGTGTAAAGAGTGACAAACGGCACGTAGGAAGGAGGTCGGGGTGGCAGACTTTCATTCATATATATATATATATATATATATATATACATTCAGTTTCCCCATCTGTCATCAACTAAATTACAAATTTACATTTACATTATTATTTTATATTTACTTAGGTTTTTATTTTTGTTTTAGCTGCACTGTTGCTTTAAATTATTTTCTTTTACTTTTTTACTTGTCTGATTTCCGCTTGTTCACGAGTGACAATAGAGCGTGAGATTGGCTGGAGAATCGGAGCAGCTGGGACGGTATTTAATTCGTTTTACCGTACCGTTGTGACGAAGAGAGAGCTGAGCTGGAAGGCGACAGATCGAAAGAACTAGATCACAGGTACAAGCGGCCATAATGGGTTTTCTCAGGAGGGTGGCTGGCGTCTCCTTTAGAGATATGGTGAGAAGCTCAGCCATCCGTGAGGGACTCGGAGTAGAGCCACTGCATTGAAAGGTGCCAGTTGAGGTGGTTTTGGGCATCTGGTAAGGATGCCCCCTGGACACCTCCCTAGGGAGGTGTTCCAGGCACGACCAGCTGGGAGGAGACCCCGGGGAACAGCCAGGACTAGGTGGAGAGATTATATCTCCACACTGGCCCGGGAATGCCTCAGGATCCCCCAGTCAGAGCTGGTTAATGTGGCCCGGGAAGGGGAAGTTTGGGGCTCCCCTGCTGGAGCTGTTGCCCCTCGTGACCTGACCCTGGATAAGCAGTTGACAGTGTGTATTGAAGGAACCTGAGACCAAAGATTTTCAACCTTGAACCAGCAGACCGGTACTGGTACTTCATATGAAACCAGAAGGCAACATTGATTTATGTGTCACGTAATGTCCATACTAAAGTTACTCCACTTCCAGAGTTATTTTAACCCAAACCACGATCTTTCCCTAAACCTAACTAAGTAAGACTAGAGTGGAAATTGATATGTGCGTGAAATCAGGGAAATTTGTGTCTCTTTACATGAATCAAATAGATTAAATTTCGTGACTATTTCTCTGACTGCCTTGAGACTGTGTTGATCTTCAAACAACAGGGCTACTCGGAGCTCCAGCCTGTGATCTTTTAATGAGCAGGCTTGAGTCACAAACTTTTCAGAGTAGTTTTCTCCTCATCTCCTAAATGTGGCTGCAGCTTCATCACTTTGTTCTCTGTGCCAGGCCATCTCCTTATCATTTTACTCAATGGCTATAATTGATCTCTCTGATCCCTTTGTCACATCTGCCCTCACCGTGGTCCCATTGTCACAGTCCAATGTTAATTTGATGACATCATATGTGCAGTTTGATAATGACTAATCATCCACTTAATCACTCTCTAGGCTGTTATTCCCTCCTTAATAGAAACAACTGTGATATTCTTCTGAGAAGAGAAAAAGGAGAGCAGATCGGGTGTCCTCCTGCATGTAATTTAAACACCGTAGTCACTGAATATCTCAATAACCCTTTTTCTCATAACACAAGTAATTCCACTGAAATGGAAATCAGCTTCGCCATGCTGCACAGTCTCCTGTGAAATCGCAAATTGTGTGACCAGACACAGGTGTCCAACAGAAAGCAAGTGTCATGCGTGTGTCTGGAAAACACTTGAAGAAGGATCGTAAGTGTAATGACATCCAAAGGCAACGACAACCCAGTCCTTCCTTTTCATCATCTTATCATTTAATAAGCCGCCCTCTGCAGCAAACTCACCACCAGAGTCACTTTGGGAACGCAGGGGCTTGAATGGGGAAAAAAAAAAAAATAATGATAAGAAAATTGCACATGTGGAGCATCATGATCTGCAATTTCACTCCCACCCAAACCACAGCGGTAAAAGTTCACCAAAGATTGGGAGGAAAATGCTGAAGGAGTGTCATGAGTGTTATCACAGATAGGGTCTCTAAAGTAATAGGCCTATCACAGCGGTGCTTGAAAAGAAAGATTTATGGTTGTTGGAATATTTTTGCATTACTTGTTGTTTCCAATTGCCATCTATCTCAGTTGTTTTGTCCCCTGGAGGATTTTGGCGATGCGCCTGACCCCCCCTTCTGCCTCTGCACCAGTGGAAATTGTTATTGCTCAAATCTCCTTGGCTGATGATGTTAATGCACCATAATAATATCATTTATCTTTGCTTGGCTAGTTAATTTCATAGTCCCCTCCCAAAGAATCAAAGCTAATGCCCTGTAGCCTGTTGTGTCTTATTTACCTGATTGCACTTGTTTCCCTTCTAATCAGTTTAACCTCATCAATTTGCAGCTTATCAGTGGACACTCTGTCATCTGCATGTGAATTAATGTTAGTTACGGTCGCTGTTAAGCAGTGACAGTGCCAGATTTACCACTCTAAATTCTTAGTAAGCTTTTTAACAATGAAGTCTTTGTTTCAGACAGAGGCAGACAGCAATCTTTTCATTTGTAGCCGGCAAATACAAGCAACGAAGACCGATGCACACGATACCACCTGAGGCACCAGCTGACTCAAATGACCCATAACCACAGTCATCAAACGAAGGAGCACCAATATGCAGAGTGGTTTCTATTATCCTGCTAACGACCCCACAGACGTTAAATTACTGAACTGAAGAAGCTTCTCAGATGAGAAGTTAAATGTCTTCAAGAATATAAACCAAGTCCAGCTGCTGTTGATTTAACCCTTACTCAGATACTATGACCTGGATGACTGAGAACCTTCACAAACACACCCACTTTACTATTAGATGAACCAGGGATAGCGTGTCAGTATAAGCTTGTTACATGTACAGTACAGTGTCCTTTCAAAATGAACTTCTGATTTCACAGGAAGTTTGGGTTAGGAGACGATAACTTCACTGACGTATGACTCGTGACTACAGAGTGACTAACGGCTCATGTGGCTGACTTTTATTTTCACACAGAAACGGTACAGTGGTGTCCTGGGTGAAAGTCCTATGTTTGTTTGTTTGACCTGCCCTGACCATCGAGTAATGCAGCGGTTGGGTTTCGTCACTCTCAGTTCGTAAAGGGTGGCTCCATGTGTCGGCATCTGATGCCGATGGCCACTTATCAAACGGCGATATTTGACGGTGAAAACGGGGTGGCAAATATCGATTTTACCAGCTGAAATGTCAATCAGCAGATGTGTGTATCTTCACAGTTTGTATATGTTACGAAATGTTAGTTTGTTAATTTTCCTGCCAATATCCAGCAGCAGTTAGGACAACTGAATTAGGCTACTTGACTACATTTAGGTAAAGATTGTGGTTTGGGTTAAAGTAATTACAGAAATGGCGTTACTTAAGTACGGAAGTTCTGTGACAAATAAGTCATCGCTGACTTCTGGGTTTCACATGGGACATGTAAAGTGGTCTTTGGGTGAAAGTCCATTTTTAGACCTATTCATCCACCCCGACCACCGCCACGCAGATTTTGTCACTGTTTATACTACGTCACCCTTCCTGACTCATGATAACTTGGGTTACATACGAATTATACTGCATTACCTTTTGTAGTTATGAACAGTTATGAACAGTGTATGAGAATAGTCTGAACTAGTCAGATAATGTTAGCTCCAATTTGGCTGAAACAAAGTCTCCAGCTGACTTGTTTTTTTGGATTTGGATTCTCATTATTTCAGCCTCAGATATGAAGAATGTACTTTGATCATTTCTATAGTTTTAGCACAGTCAGTTTACAGTTTATATTTTAATTACTGATACCCCTCAGATGCGGGTTTTATCTTTGCAGAGCCTCACTGTATTTGACATTGATTAGATGTTTTGCTTAATCCCTTGTAATGTTTTTAATGTCTTTAGTTTTTGATTTTTTAAAGTTGGAAGGTAAAGTTGCAACTGTTTCTATACCCCACATACAGTATGTTATTGGTTTATTAATAGTGTGACAACCCCACAAAATGAAATGAACCTGGCCTCCATGGCAGCTTCTAACTTTTCATTTCCTCTTGGTGGGTTATGTTACCCCAAACAAATCACACGGCACCTCTCTTGGAATCAGATTGAGGCACATATTTTTTGCTCCAGTTATCTCATGCCAAATTTGAAAAGCATCGCTCTCACCTGCCCAAACAAACCAAACTGAAGGAGTAAACACTTCAGGGTTGGAACAAAGTGCTTGGCACAAGCTGGTGAACACACACTGGGCTGCACAGCTCCCTCCGTTCTCCTTCTCTATCTAGAGAGGCTTAACTCGCCTAACCTCGTGCGTGTCCATCCTCTGTCAGTCTTCATATCCACATGAAAACGCGGACCTCCTCAGTTTATGACACTCATCCTCTAAAACCCTGACTGACCAGTGACTTAGCCAAGATCTGTGAGTCTCCATAGCGCTTAGAAACCCAATTAACCTCCGTAGGCGGCGATACATCATGATCTGAAAGCAGCTGGCCTGAAGATCATAACTGAAAAATATTACTACCTGGCTTTCATGACTTGCCCTGCTCCTTTTCTCTCTTCTAACAGCGGTCCATGACGAAATAAGATCAAACTGTAAATTGCCTGCACTTTCAGCCTTGTTTAGTCAAATTATTATGTAATGTTATCTCTAAAGGAGAACCTGCAAAGCTGGAAAATAGTGGAGTATTGTCCAGTTATGCAGTAGCTCTTATGAACTCCATAATTCATTAAATCTGGGAATTGTATTTGTACAATTATCCCTTGTCCGTCTACTGCTCCTGTTCATTGTGCAGTAAATCACTCCACCCATGTTCATAACATGAGAAAAGCCAACGTAAGCTGTTAGCTAACATGACAGACAGATATGTTTGTTGTTTTGTCAGATGATGCATGGCTGTCACGGAGACCAAACCGCTTTCAATCATCTCTGGGATACAAGTCTCAGCAGGACTCTCCACTTGATTTCATTTATCACCGGCCTTGAATCATAACAGGCCTGTCACTTTCTCTGGCAGTGATAACCTACTTTAGATGCTCCCACACGCCACAGAATCAGATCTGCCCATCTGATGATTTGCTTTGGTCTTTCATCTCTACGGGCCGGCGACGGCAGCCCGACGCGCACACTGCACAGCCCTCGCCAAATAGAGAGGTCAAATCATTTCAATCTAGGGTTTAATGTGAGTTAGAGTTGTAGAGGCTCTGTGCATCAAAATGTAATATCCACTGGAGGTCTGCTGCCCTCTATCTGTGGGGATATGTATGAAACTGTAATGATGACAACACTTGGAAAAACTTCCCTCCAAATAGAGGTAGAAGTTCACGATTTCTGCCAGCTTCTCTGATAATGTATTCCAGGCTATTATGCCAGACAAGGCTGGCAGAGACACAGGCATATTTTTGAGGATGAACTTGAAATCGAATGTGAGAGAAGTTACAGATCTGCGTACATGTGTCAAACGCGTTAAAAGTTAAAATGGGCTGCAGAAATGTTGAGCTCAATAAATGCTAATAGAAGAAGGAGTTGCACTTTGCGGGCCAGAGATCCAGTCTCCCGTTCTTCACGCTCCAGTTTTCTTCTGCTGGGTATCAGAACTCACAGCAAGTGTGCAATGAAAACAAAATAAAAGTTCGAGCTGAAACCTTCAATGTGGAAACAAAGAGGGGTCTATCTGTTTTGATCTGTTGAGGTCACTTTATTCCCCCTGCTACTGCATCATGCTCTGTAATCTGTAGTAAAAATAGCTGTTTGCTTTCGGCTCCCCGTGGTTCTGTGTATTATCTGGGTCTCTCAGCATGCTCTGTGGGCAGGCAGGCCTTTTTAATAGTGCAGTCACCTCTCAAGGAAGACACACTGGAGAATATATCTGCTGTTGGCCTTATCGTGGGATTGGGGTTTGCTTTTAGATGAAGTAGGGATGCTGCTGGCGCACTTGCCCTCCCTTAGCTCTCTCGCTTTCAGACACACTGCCACCGTTCCCAAGGTGTCCCTATGGGAAGGACCTCAGCACTTTATCAAGTCCCCGCTCCCCAGTGAGCCAAATTATGCTGTGCCATGATGTGCGTTTTCCTTTTTATGTTAATACTTTCTATCAGCCAAGTATGTGTCAGCACAAACTTCTCGCTCCCCCGCTCCAATTGCGATTACCACATTACCCCGACTTAAGCAGGATTAAGTTGAGGCGCCTCAAATGAACTTCACCTCACTCATGATACGAAAGGGCTCAATCAGCTTGAAACAAGCGGAATCCATTATGTGCTCCATGTTATTTAAAGAGTATATTAGGTTGTGATGGTGTAAGCAAGAGTTCATCAGCGACGTATACAGTCTGAGTCAGCAAATTGTATTGATTAATTTGTGCTGAAAAGGGTTCAAGGTTTGACATAATTGATTGGCAGAAGTTTGGTGGTCATTAAGACTCCCAGAAGTGCAGGGAAGGACTTCAGCAGTATACTAATCTTTCAACCGTGATCCTTTTCGTTTGATGACAACCAAACAAATAAAAGAGAACAGTGAAAAAGAAATTGACGTTACACAGTAATTATCTATATCAACATATTTCCTAAGCAATGTTTTTGTCACATTTGCAGTCTGTTGTCAGGGGTGTCGCAATCAAGAAATTTCCCTAGCAGTGAAAATGATTGGCTCAACAGTGCAATACGCAATATTAATGCAGGGTTTGTCTGTTGCTAATTACTTAAGCTATACTGATTTTAGTGCTATATAAATTAGCTTTTAATATAGTATAATAAGTATTATTTGGTATACTGTTGCTTTTTAAATGATAAAGATGCTAATTATACAGTATACTAGTTGTTTATTGTTAAATACAGAAGGGCAATGAGGAGCAGTGTTCTTTTCAGCTGAGATGCTAATTGGTTCCCTCAAATGGGGTCGTGTTTACCGTGTTTATGAGATGAGTCCATGTGAGTAGTAAGTAAGTAAGTAAAAATGTCAGTACAAGATAGTACTTGCTCTGGATGAAGGGAAGGCTAAAACATGTATGGAGAGAGGACGGACCAGCCGGTCTATGTGTTAATTTCTCCTCCATTGTTGTTGTTGTTGTTGTTGTTCAGCACTTGTAGTCTACATATAGGATGTGACAGATGGTCTGTGTGGTATTTGTCCCACCCCTCCTTCATTGTGATTGGATGGCGGGGTAAAAAGTCACATTGATGAGTGCAGCGTTGTACCCAAGTTGAAAATGTCTCAACGTTTGTAGCAAAGTGTAAAAATGTGGCGCTCACGGTGCAAAGAATTCAGAAAAGAAAAACGAACATGGTGGTTGAGGCGGCTGCTCGTCATACCCTGCGGTTGGCTTGTCAATAGTGTGGTACTGCAGTATTGCTGTTTTGTCGTATTAACAAGCTCTTACATTTCTGCCAACTAAAATGGCAAAAAACACATAATCCAAAGGTGGAGGATTGCTTTCTGGTGAATGCATTGTCAAACTGTTAATGAAAATGTTTGTTCTCCCCTCATAACCATCACAACGCCTACACTCATATAGTTCACTGACCCCTGCTACTGCAAAGTGATTGCCAGCATCAAAGTATAACAATCGTTATGGAATATGATTAATGCTAGCTATGTGGAAACCTTTACTCACACACAGTACATGCAGATATGTCTATTATTAATTGTGTTTTTCGTGCAGTTTTGGTGTTTACAGTCTGTATAGATATGTTTCAGAGCAGTAGTAGTTTTTCAGAAACGTCCCCTTTTTTTATTTTATTAATTAGAACATCAGTCATTCATAAATAAGTCTAAAAATCAAAGTCATTTTGTGAAGCGCTTCACAGATATGTATTTTATATAACGTACGTACTAGACGCAGCAGTATTGTGGCGCTGGGATGTCACACCACAGTCAGAAAACAGCTGAATCCCGTCAGCCGTGCTGCTGTAAAGGCTGATAATCTAGTATTAAAGAGTTGTCAGCAAGTGGACCCAAACCCAGAACACAGACCAGGAAGCAGATCAAGTTTAACACGTTTATTGCAGCAGTTACTGAAGCAGGAGATGACCGAGATGAGGGAATGGAGAGTTGCCGGTCAGCATGGCGGCCGAGGCAGCAGGGGGAATGGTCAGGCTGGCAGGCAGGCGAGCGAACAGGATTCCTGGAGCACAGGAAACAAACAAGCATTAGATGAGGTAACAAATACATGAGTACAGGGGTCATATCTAGAGGGTAACACCCAAATTTTGAAACTTTCGCAAGATTGGTTAAGGTATTGACTGTGGCAGGGCAGGATTTACCTCAAATGGTTAAGGTTTGGAATTGACATCAGGGACACTGAAGACACACGAGGAGTGGGGGAAACATAAGGGAGAGACAGGACCTCAGCTGTGGCCGTGACATCTTGTCTATTTTTTCAGAAAAACTCAAGTGTGTATTTGCTTTCAGTAAAGACATCTACATAATTTATTGTTTAATTATCCTTTAATGAAGTCTCCCGTCTCCTTTACCTACACAGACACTGCAGACGCTAGTATTTGGCCCTAAATGTCAGTAACTCCCTTTTGGCTTTAAGACCTCTGATTTTCATTACTTTGCAGTTTACTTCAAACGGTCTTGTTTCTGTGTCTCCAGGCTCTCTAATGCCCAGGGCATCAATATCCAGATTCTTGGCACGACTACTGTTCTCATGATTGCCAACGTCACCGAAGAGGATTATGGGAACTATACCTGTGTGGCCTCAAACCGACTTGGTGTCCAGAATGCCAGTCTTTTCCTCTATAGTGAGTACAGACATTTTTACCATTTGCTATAGCTCACAGTTTCAGTCCAAATCAGAAGATTGTTGTTTTAATATACGTAACTCTACAAATGTACTTGAGACATCTCTAGGAATTTTATACCTCACAATGCAAATGAAGTAGCACAGAAGAAATAGCACATTAAGGTTATATCACTTCTACTCATTTGAATCATTGTGAGTTTCAAGGTGAGACTGAAAGACTTCAGGTTATTATTCTATTAACCTGCTATCCCATTGAATCATTGACAATCAGCAGGGAGGAAACTCACTGTAGTTTTGTGCTTTTCTTTAAGCTTCACTGCTTGAGCTGAACAATTGGAAGCAAGTAGGAGAATTGAAACTTGCTGTGTAGTCATTTTTAGTTATTTGGCATACAGTGGACTCTGCATGAGTAATTTAACTGAACCCTCATGGAAATGCAGGAATATGGCTGGAGAGGGAAGGTGACATCTGGTGAAGTAAGCTAATGTTCAAAGGCTTACGTAAATTCAGAGGAACAGATTACTCCCTGAATGTTTCTTAGATGATCCAAATCCAATTTGAACAAAAATATCTCAAAATGGGAATAATGAAAGCTTTGCTTCGTAACTTTGTAATCAGAGTGTACTTGTTCATACATAATACATAATAATAATACATTGTACATACATAATATTCCATAACAGCTAAAGAACCCAGGATGTGATTACAATACATAAAAATTGGGGCTGGCAAAGTAAACAGGATCACGTGTAACCGCAAATTTGTTTTAATGGTACTAATTTCTTTAACACATTAACGCAACTTGCAATTTTTAATTAACCTCTTAAAGCCTGGCTGCTATTTGATCTTTCAGATGCTGTACTGGGCTCAGTTTTAAAGCTACAATGCACTGGCGTCATATGAAATTAGAAAATCTCAGGAAGCTCCCTCCAGCTCCCTCTAACTCCCTCCCTCCCCTCTAGCTCCATCTAGCTCCCTCCCTCCAGCTCCTAGCACCCTCCAGCTCCCTCCCTCTAGCTCCTCTAACTCCCTTCCTCCCTTGCAGCTCCCTCCCCTCTAGTTCCCTCTAACTCCCTTCCTCCCCTCCAGCCTGCTCCCCCTAGCTCCCCTGCAGCTCCCTCCCACTAGCTCCCTCCCTCTAGCTCCCTCCCTGCAGCTCCCTCCCACTAGCTCCCTCCCTCCCTGCAGCTCCCTCCCTCCCTCTAGCTCCCTCCCTCAGCTCCCTCCCACTAGCTCCCTCCCTCTAGCTCCCTCCCTCCAGCTCCCTCCCTCTAGCTCCCTCCCTCCAGCTCCCTCCCACTAGCTCCCTCCCTCCCTGCAGCTCCCTCCCTCCCTCTAGCTCCCTCCCTGCAGCTCCCTCCCTCTAGCTCCCTCCCTGCAGCTCCCTCCCTGCAGCTCCCTCCCTCTAGCTCCCTCCCTGCAGCTCCCTCCCTCTAGCTCCCTGCAGCTCCCTCCCACTAGCTCCCTCCCTCCCTCTAGCTCCCTCCCACTAGCTCCCTCCCTCCCTGCAGCTCCCTCCCACTAGCTCCCTCCCTGCAGCTCCCTCCCACTAGCTCCCTCCCTGCAGCTCCCTCCCACTAGCTACCTCCCTCTAGCTCCCTCAGCTCCCTCCCTGCAGCTCCCTCCCACTAGCTCCCTCCCTCTAGCTCCCTGCAGCTCCCTCCCTCCCTCTAGCTCCCTCCCACCAGCTCCCTCCCTCCAGCTCCCTCCCTGCAGCTCCCTCCCTCTAGCTCCCTCGAGCTCCCTGCAGCTCCCTCCCACTAGCTCCCTCCCTCTAGCTCCCTGCAGCTCCCTCCCACTAGCTCCCTCCCTCCCTCTAGCTCCCTCCCACTAGCTCCCTCCCTCCCCTGCAGCTCCCTCCCACTAGCTCCCTCCCTCTAGCTCCCTCCCTGCAGCTCCCTCCCACTAGCTCCCTGCAGCTCCCTCCCTCTAGCTCCCTCCCTGCAGCTCCCTCCCACTAGCTCCCTCCCTCTAGCTCCCTGCAGCTCCCTCCCTCTAGCTCCCTCCCTGCAGCTCCCTCCCACTAGCTCCCTCCCTGCAGCTCCCTCCCACTAGCTCCCTCCCTGCAGCTCCCTCCCTCTAGCTCCCTCGAGCTCCCTGCAGCTCCCTCCCTCTAGCTCCCTGCAGCTCCCTCCCACTAGCTCGCTCCCTCCCTCTAGCTTCCTGCAGCTCCCTCCCTCTAGCTCCCTGCAGCTCCCTCCCTCTAGCTCCCTCCCTCCCTCTAGCTCCCTCCCTCCCACTAGCTCCCTCCCTCTAGCTCCCTCCCTGCAGCTCCCTCCCACTAGCTCCCTCCCTCCCTCTAGCTCCCTCCCACTAGCTCCCTCCCTCCCTGCAGCTCCCTCCCACTAGCTCCCTCCCTCTAGCTCCCTCCCTGCAGCTCCCTCCCACTAGCTCCCTGCAGCTCCCTCCCTCTAGCTCCCTCCCACTAGCTCCCTCCCTCTAGCTCCCTCCCTGCAGCTCCCTCCCACTAGCTCCCTCCCTCCCTCTAGCTCCCTCCCACTAGCTCCCTCCCTCCCTGCAGCTCCCTCCCACTAGCTCCCTCCCTCTAGCTCCCTCCCTGCAGCTCCCTCCCACTAGCTCCCTGCAGCTCCCTCCCTCTAGCTCCCTCCCACTAGCTCCCTCCCTCTAGCTCCCTGCAGCTCCCTCCCTCTAGCTCCCTCCCTGCAGCTCCCTCCCACTAGCTCCCTCCCTGCAGCTCCCTCCCACTAGCTCCCTCCCTGCAGCTCCCTCCCTCTAGCTCCCTCGAGCTCCCTGCAGCTCCCTCCCACTAGCTCCCTCCCTCTAGCTCCCTGCAGCTCCCTCCCTCTAGCTCGCTCCCTCCCTCTAGCTTCCTGCAGCTCCCTCCCTCTAGCTCCCTGCAGCTCCCTCCCTCTAGCTCCCTCCCTCCCACTAGCTCCCTCCCTCTAGCTCCCTCCCTCTAGCTCCCTCCCTGCAGCTCCCTCCCTCTAGCTCCCTCCCACTAGCTCCCTCCCTGCAGCTCCCTCCCTCTAGCTCCCTGCAGCTCCCTCCCACTAGCTCCCTCTAGCTCCCTCCCTGCAGCTCCCTCCCTGCAGCTCCCTCCCTCTAGCTCCCTGCAGCTCCCTCCCTGCAGCTCCCTCCCACTAGCTCCCTCCCTCTAGCTCCCTGCAGCTCCCTCCCACTAGCTCCCTCCCTCCCACTAGCTCCCTCCCACTAGCTACCTCCCTCTAGCTCCCTGCAGCTCCCTCCCTCTAGCTCCCTCCCTCTAGCTCCCTCCCTGCAGCTCCCTCCCTCCCACTAGCTCCCTCCCCTGCAGCTCCCTCCCTCTAGCTCCCTCCAGCTCCCTGCAGCTCCCTCCCACTAGCTCCCTCCCTCTAGCTCCCTGCAGCTCCCTCCCTCTAGCTCGCTCCCTCCCTCTAGCTCCCTGCAGCTCCCTCCCTCTAGCTCCCTCCCTGCAGCTCCCTCCCTCTAGCTCCCTGCAGCTCCCTCCCACTAGCTCCCTCCCTCCCTCCCTCAGCTCCCTCCCTGCAGCTCCCTCCCTCTAGCTCCCTCGAGCTCCCTGCAGCTCCCTCCCACTAGCTCCCTCCCTCTAGCTCCCTCCCTCTAGCTCCCTGCAGCTCCCTCCCTCTAGCTCGCTCCCTCCCTCTAGCTCCCTCCCTCCCACTAGCTCCCTCCCTCTAGCTCCCTCCCTCCCTCTAGCTCCCTCCCTGCAGCTCCCTCCCCCTAGCTCCCTCCCTGCAGCTCCCTCCCACTAGCTCCCTCTAACTCCCTCCCTGCAGCTCCCTCCCACTAGCTCCCTCCCTCTAGCTCCCTGCAGCTCCCTCCCTCTAGCTCCCTCCCTGCAGCTCCCTCCCTCTAGCTCCCTCCCACTAGCTCCCTCCCTCCCTGCAGCTCCCTCCCACTAGCTCCCTCCCTCCCTGCAGCTCCCTCCCTCTAGCTCCCTGCAGCTCCCTCCCTCTAGCTCGCTCCCTCCCTCTAGCTCCCTGCAGCTCCCTCCCTCTAGCTCCCTCCCTCCCACTAGCTCCCTCCCTGCAGCTCCCTCCCTCCCTCTAGCTCGCTCCCTCCCTCTAGCTCCCTCCCTGCAGCTCCCTCCCTCTAGCTCCCTCCCTCTAGCTCCCTGCAGCTCCCTCCCACTAGCTCCCTCCCACTAGCTCCCTCCCCTGCAGCTCCCTCCCACTAGCTCCCTGCAGCTCCCTCCCACTAGCTCCCTCCCTGCAGCTCCCTCCCTCTAGCTCCCTGCAGCTCCCTCCCTCTAGCTCCCTCCCACTAGCTCCCTCCCTCCAGCTCCCTCCCTCTAGCTCCCTGCAGCTCCCTCCCACTAGCTCCCTGCAGCTCCCTCCCTCTCCCCCCACTCGCTCCCTCCCACTAGCTACCTCCCTCTAGCTCCCTGCAGCTCCCTCCCTGCAGCTCCCTCCCTCTAGCTCCCTCGAGCTCCCTGCAGCTCCCTCCCTCTAGCTCCCTCCCTCTAGCTCCCTGCAGCTCCCTCCCTCTAGCTCGCTCGCTCCCTCTAGCTCCCTCCCTGCAGCTCCCTCCCCCTAGCTCCCTCCCTGCAGCTCCCTCCCACTAGCTCCCTCCCTCTAGCTCCCTGCAGCTCCCTCCCACTCGCTCCCTCCCTCTAGCTCCCTCCCTGCAGCTCCCTCCCTCTAGCTCCCTCCCTGCAGCTCCCTCCCTCTAGCTCCCTGCAGCTCCCTCCCTCCCTCTAGCTCCCTCCCACTAGCTCCCTCCCTCCCTGCAGCTCCCTCCCACTAGCTCCCTCCCTCCCTGCAGCTCCCTCCCACTAGCTACCTCCCTCTAGCTCCCTGCAGCTCCCTCCCTGCAGCTCCCTCCCTCTAGCTCCCTCCCTCCCTCTAGCTCCCTCCCACTAGCTCCCTCCCTGCAGCTCCCTCCCTGCAGCTCCCTCCCACTAGCTCCCTCCCTGCAGCTCCCTCCCTCTAGCTCCCTCGAGCTCCCTGCAGCTCCCTCCCACTAGCTCCCTCCCTCTAGCTCCCTGCAGCTCCCTCCCACTAGCTCCCTCCCTGCAGCTCCCTCCCTCTAGCTCCCTGCAGCTCCCTCCCACTAGCTCCCTCCCTCTAGCTCCCTGCAGCTCCCTCCCACTACCTCCCTCCCTCCAGCTCCCTCCCTCCCTGTAGCTCCCTCCCACTAGCTCCCTCCCTGCAGCTCCCTCCCTCTAGCTCCCTGCAGCTCCCTCCCTCTAGCTCCCTCCCTGCAGCTCCCTCCCTCTAGCTCCCTCCCTGCAGCTCCCTCCCACTAGCTCCCTCCCTCTAGCTCCCTGCAGCTCCCTCCCTCTAGCTCCCTCCCTGCAGCTCCCTCCCTGCAGCTCCCTCCCTCCAGCTCCCTCCCTGCAGCTCCCTCCCTCCAGCTCCCTCCCTGCAGCTCCCTCCCACTAGCTCCCTCCCTCTAGCTCCCTGCAGCTCCCTCCCTCTAGCTCGCTCCCACTAGCTCCCTCCCTCTAGCTCCCTCCCTGCAGCTCCCTCCCCTAGCTCCCTCCCTCTACCTCCCTGCAGCTCCCTCCCTCTAGCTCCCTCCCTCTACCTCCCTCGAGCTCCCTCCCTCTAGCTCCCTCCCTGCAGCTCCCTCCCTCCCTCTAGCTCCCTCCCTCCCTCTAGCTCCCTCCCTGCAGCTCCCTCCCACTAGCTCCCTCCCTGCAGCTCCCAAGTCACTTCCCCCTGCCAACCAAACCAGGCAAAGATCCAGAACATCCCACCAGCTACAAATCCATCAGCCTCCTCATGCACATCCATAAACTGTTTGAACTCATCATCACTGTAGCCTCACACAACACCGACAATGGTTGGCCATTCACCAAGCTGGCTTCCACAAAAACAGATCCTCCACTGATAACATCCTCACCGCAGTTTCACTACAAAAGAAATCACTGTCAATATTTTTTGACATTTAAAA
Organism: Pterois miles; assembly: GCA_947000775.1. Classification (NCBI taxonomy): domain Eukaryota; kingdom Metazoa; phylum Chordata; class Actinopteri; order Perciformes; family Scorpaenidae; genus Pterois; species Pterois miles. Next base: position 8,847,185 of record CAMQGK010000110.1, on the reverse strand, counting down.
TGTGGCATGGATTATCCTACAGAAGACCAAAAAGCCAAAATACCACATCTTTTCAAGCTTCCTCCACAACTGACAAATAAAGGTCAAGTTTTCCACTTCCGTCTTCACCCCTTTCACTCCTAAAGCCGGTGTCCTACAAGGTGCAATCCTCAGTCCACCATAGGACGTGTCTCACAATTTGGCAACGACCTCAGTTACTGGACTCACTCCAAATCAATTCCACTGGCAGGCAAAGACCTCCAAACATGCATCACAAATGTAGAAACCAGGTCCAACAAATGGAGAATTAAACTCAACCCCACCGAAAGTCAGCTCATCCTATTTACCAGAAACAACCAACGATCCACCTCAACCTCCACAACACTCGCCTCACTCTGGCTAAAGAGGCACACTTTATAGGAGTCACCTTAAACAAGGCAACCAACGACTCAACCACCACCACCAAAACATCATCTTTTATACATTGTTCTCTTCAGTTGATTTTTAATCTTGCCTTAATTTCATTTGCACCCTGGCATACTGTACACACTGGCTTTTTCTTTATTTTTTTTTCCTTCAGTTTTATTTGATTTTGTTTCTATTTATCTGGAAAGAAGGGGAAAAAAAGTCTCGACTAGCCAGTCATGGGACCTGCTAGCCTACCGAGTGGGCTCCATCTGTTGACATGATTATCCATCATGACTGCTTACTGATAGAAAAGGGAGAACGCCCTGATCTATCTTGCAGGCTCCCTACCTACCACAACTACTACAACATGGTATCCACATCATTTGGCACACCAACAACAGCATCACACACAATACAAACCAATGGCCATTTACCTCATATGGTTTGTGACTTAAAAGCTGTTAAAAGATTGAATTTAAGTTTACTGCAGTCACTACATGCTGCTGTTTGGTAATCAGCTGAGGTCCTACTGCACTGCATTAAAGCCTGGGCCAGACCGGTCGCTTGAAGAACATGTGGCGGCTGTGTTACCGGTTAAGAGGTTAGAAACAACTGCGTCTCTTGTAGAGATTCAAGGTCTCGCCTATTTTCGATGCGAGCCACATGCAGTTCACAGCAGCAACAGACAGTAGAAGTGGCCGTCTGACTGTATATTGATATCGTACCAGCAACATAACTACAGTTTCAATGTAGAAAATATCATGGACGTGAAAAAAAGTAAAGATTAATTTTTAAATCAACGCTTCCTGAAATGGCCATTATTAAAGTCAAATTCTATGCATAAACGCAGCTTGACATGCAGCTGGTGTGAACAACAGACACATGAACCACGTAGCCGTTCGCTAACACAGCTGCCACGTGCCGTTCACGCAGCCGGTCTGTCCCAGGCGTACGCCAGTGTCTCTGCCTAGCAAAGGCAAATCATCTGCGGCTACATCGCTGTTTGGGGTTTGACCAGAAGTGCAACATGCTTGAAGGGTTGAAGCTATGGAGATCAGTGCAGATTTCTTTGCTACGCTGCAATTTAAACTTTTACTTTTTAAAAAGACTAACCAAAAGCAAATTAAGAAAACATCAATTTGACAATGCAGAGCATTTAGAAGAAGAAAAAAAAAAAACGCTGCAAATACAGAAATCAGCCACATACAGAAGACACACAGCTGCTCTCTACAACTTGCATGGTGCAAGTTCTGTATTTGGTTGTGCTCTCTGCAGCATTTTTGTTTTTTCTAGCTGCTGTGCACGTGTTGAAGGTGTTTTCTTCATTTGCATGTGTTTTCTTAAGTTAAGCGTGTTGACCTTTCAGGGTCACTGTATATTTGCTTAGTTTATTGCCTCTGCTGTGCTCTCTGAAGCATAAATTAGACTTGAGCTTCCATCACAGCAAGAGAGGCAATAGCACAACATGGCCACCAGATGTCACCAAACACCTCTCAAAGTCAGTTCCTGGCTCAGAGGGTCTGCATATGTCAATATGTATATACTTTAGAGCACCTGAATAATTTGTTAGCGGTATTACACTATAATCAATATCTCTTTCTGGCTTTCTCTGTGCAGGACCTGGGACAGGTCGAGATATAAACAGCTCTGCCTGTGTATCTCAATCACTGTGGCTCCTGCTGGTCTGTTTCGCCTGCCTTTTCTTCAAGTGTTAATACCACTGCCCGCCTCTTCTTCCTCCTGCCTTTCTTCCTCCTCCTCTCCAAACTCACCGACATCCTTATTGCCACCTTTATTATCAACTTTACCGACCCAACCCCCCCCCCCCCCCAGACTGTTTGCATCACGATATAAAAACCCTATGTGCTCTCGAGCACTGCTTACAGATATTCTGAAAAACAATGGGTAATAAGTAAATAAGAACAACAACAAAAAACAGCGAAATGAAGGACAGAACAAGCAAACAGTGCTCTTTTAAAGAAATGCATTGTTCTTTTCAATTCGTATGCACTTCTTTATTTCTGCTATATCTTGTCTTTGGGTTTGGATCGGGTTTGTTGTATTTTTTGTCTTCATGGGAAAGCAGAGGCCCCTGCTCACAGGGATGCCAACAATCATTTGTCTCTAGAAGTACTGAAGACAAAGCAGTATAGTTCTTACTCCCATAGATGCATTATTTTAACTAAAATTGTAGATTTAACCAAGTGTTTAACCAGTGCATTAATGAGCAACATGCAAAATATCTGCCAAATATCCATAAACTATATAGATTTGACACTAACACATGCAGAAATCAAAGGGAAATACAGTAATGAGATTAGAGCTTGATACTGAAGTCTGTACTACCATAATCTACTAGACTGAAACACAGACATAGAGCATTAGCCGGATAGCTCTCCAATCAATGACAGAAGCAGCAGCCGCTCTGGTTGTTGCTGTTGAGCCCAGAAATCGAGGATGCAGTGAATAGAATCGACTTGATCCTACTGAGCTAAACCATGCGGAGTACAAACCGGAGGAATTTAGTTTATCGGGTTATTGATTCCTACATCTTCATTCAGTGGCTTTGCAACCACTCGCCTTTCTTCCAAAAGAATCCCTCTTTTCTTTTGCAGCGGGAAAAGAAACACAGTAGGTTATAATGATGCGTACTGTACATAGTAAAATTTTGTATTTCTCTATGATAAGACGACTTGTTCTGCCACTGTAACAACAGGACACAGGAGAGAACCGTTGCAGTGTGTGTTGCTTGTTTGACGACCAACCAACCACACTGTGCCGATGGTCTCTGCTCCACAGCAGGCTGCACTGCATTTAGATGCAAATACTGTACCGCATACAGCGTTTGCTCTTAGTTCACGAGGTTTTAGGATCATTCTTCTATACTGCTGGAATTTGGATAAAAATGTATGACACCAATGAATGACTTACTTTTTAATTTTTCCTCTTTCAAAGAAGTATGCGTGTTTTAATATGAAATGATACAGAAAAAATCATAATATATTGATATTGAGTTTGATTTTTTTTTCTGTCCTTACCTCATTCATTTTAGTTGTGTGTATATATACTTGAATCCAATGTCCTTATACTATATGAAAAGGCAAATTTTACGTGTCCATGTTTCTGAATAGGGTAGCAATTTGTTGAGGACGAATAACTTATAGATCTCTTGAATCTCCCGAAGCCCATTAGAAAATGTTTTTAAAAAAAGCATAAAAAGAAGATAGTTTTGTGGAGTTATTATTGTACCTATCCTTGAGATGATACAAGTGCTGGCTTATATGATGTTATAGGGAATGAAATATTATGTTTAGCCTGTAATACCAGGAAGTCAATACCAGAGCAGTAAACAAATCAGTGTATTCTCATACAGCGGTCCGTATCATATCTTACGAAAAGTTATTCCTCATTTTTCATAATAAATTTCTGTCCTCAAAGAAAACGACTTAGTTAGGTTTAGGAAAATAAAGAGGAACACCACCTAACTTAGGAATGCCTTTATGTTATTCCCATGGCCTAGCAAAGTTCAGCCAGTATTTGTAAACCAGAGAAGTCTCAAACTGGTATAAAGTCTGGAGCTGCTCCTTAGAAAATGAATGGGAGATCTGTGGAACCACAAAATGTTAGTTTTCTTTTGTATCCACCTTATTCTCGGGGTGTTACTGTAGCAGTAAGCTAGCTAGTCCCATGGGCTAACCATAATGGCTAACCACCGACAGTGCTTCGCCTTCATTTTACAAAAACCTGCTTTATCTTTAACATATTTAACGAAAGTTAAATTAGCATTTTCGGTCTACACTTTATCTTTTTTTTTCTTTTTGAGAAAAGTGGGACAAAATAACGCCTCCGCCTGTGTAGGGAAGATTATTAAGCCTGACGGTGATCCATACAAGACAACACAATTTAAATGTTAAATGGTGATCAATGAAAATTTGACATGTCAGAATATTCAATTGATGTGATAAACACTAACTTAAATGGATTACGTGAAAACAGCATCTCTGTTGACAGAGTTGTTGCAGCAGCGCTAAGCAGTCGGTGCACCATTAATGTTAAAAAATGCCCATTTAAAAGCATTTATTCAACAAAGGGTGATATATTTAACAACTTGTGATAGCACCAGAATAAGTTCATGCAGATTACAGCACTGTAAGAAGCATAAATTAAATTGAAATGTACAATTTTGCTGCTCTAGCCCCTCTAACGCTGCAGGGGGAACTGAGGATTACAGGATTGTATTTATTCAGCAATCGGTAGAGAAATATGTGTATGTTGTAGCATCGTTAGTGTACAGAATATAGTTAGTGTACGCTGGTTGGTCTAGAAAGAGTAACAGAGAAGAGATGTGGGGTCCTTAAAAGGATTGACAGCAGGGCCAGGGGAACAGGAGGTATGATTTCATGTGGAGGGAGTATGGCAGTTTAGTGCAGGGCAGCTTTAGACTACACATAGTTTAAGTATGATTATCTGTGAAGAGAAAAACAAATCCTTGTTACTATGGAAGTATTGCTCTGCCTCAGAGCTTTTCAGATTATTCATCACTTTACCGTCTGTCATCAATAAAGTAGCCAAATATGCTAGTGTATGTTATCTGAGGCCACTTCTTCAGGTCGTCCTCCCATCCCTCCATAGTAGAAGGTAGAGGTTAGGTCACATTATCCTGTTTGAGGTCTAATAGTTGGTGTTCCCACGTTTTACTAGTTTTTTTTTTTTTTTTTTTTTTTTTTTTTTTAATACAGTCAATCTAAGAGAGAGGATTAGCGTACTGTTACCATGGAAAACGGCAGTTCCCGTTCAGTGACACGATGCGCCGGAAGTGAGGAACATAATTCACGCAACGCATTGTGGAGACTAGGAATAAGGTGGATACCCAAATGAGTTTATTCTATCGTAGTGTCATTGTCTATGGAGCAGTTCCCCATTTTATACCCTATGACAAGACAAATTTGAGTTTTAGCACGCGTTAGACCACATGAAGTTGCATGACAAAAACTACTTAGGTTTAGGGAAACAAGTGTTGCAAATTAAATACTGGAGTTGCGTGACAAATCGGCATTCACTTCTGGTTTCATACGGGAAACGACCGTCCGTTTCCTGGGTCAAAGTCCAGTGTTTTTGATCATCCACTGCTCCCTCGCCACTCTTTATACAGTACTTCCTTGTTCACATACAAATTGATTTTAACGGATACATACAAATTACAGTGCATTTACTTTTCGTAGATATAGCTACAAACTGTGTATGAGAACAGCCTAAGCAAATGAATACTGAATGCTTATTCCCCTCAATGGCCACCAAGTGCCGATGGGCATCTTGAACAAAATAATACCATTATATTACACGTCCTACAGCAAATTTTCCTCACCATACCTCACCAGTCACTGAATTTATTTCCTTATGAGCTAAATAATTAAATGAATACTACATGTGTCAATATTTTGTAAAAGAAGACCTTTCAAACGTGTGCGATTCTTTCAGGAAACAGCTCAGAAGTCAGTCCCGTTGTGACGAGAATCCCTGAAGCTGGTGCCACTTTTAGCTGCCTTTTTTTGCCATTTATTTTGACCTACTGTGAGGATACTAATAGCGTACAGACTCCAGCTCAATTCCTCGACTGGATGTGTGTTAATGTCTCCGCTCTTCTAACAACCAAGCCGAGATACTACTAGTACTGTAAAACGCACGTGTAATTAATGTCATCCTTGTCATACATTAAAGAAACTGTTCCCGGCGTATTCATTGTAAATGCTTCTGAGGCCATAGCTGTGTGACTTTCTAGTACTGATAACGCCATCTTATCTGATCCAGTCTAATTTTCATGTGGGGGAAACGATAGAAGACTGCAACAGGCTACAATTCCAATCAAGCTGAAGCATTTAAACAGTTAAAACAACATTTCTGTCATCTGTGAGTCGCAACAAAATATCTTACAATCAGATTTTTCAGTCTAGGAATTGATAAGAAAGCTGCTTTATTCTATCATCTTACACATGCTTTTTTTTATTGATTTTCTACGACTGAATAACTCTGGTGTATTCACTTCAGTGTGGATTAACTTGACTCCTGATGTTTTTCTACTACATTGGTATTTCTGCAGACTCCCTGCTTTTTAGCCTCTGGCTAGCTCGTACTTGAGGAGTTTGTCAGCAACAGTTATCTCCTTACTGTAGTAAGAAGTGAATGATCTGGAAGCAGTAGTGAAAATAGTTCATGATCAGTTTGCATGAGAGTGGTCTGTGCTACATGTCTATTTCAGTAAGTCTGTCTGTCCCACTACTGTATGTGTCGCATAATAAATCTCAGGGCAGAGCAAGGCTGGCAGACTCTCACACTAAAATGTGTTTTTTTAGCTGGAGGAGAACCTGACAGACGACCAGAACAGGGTTGAATATCTCCGGTATCTTGTGCTTGGTATTTATTTTAACCTGCTTGGAATGCATGATAGGTAAAGTGATCTTATTTTAAAAGGATGCAACAGTATATTGACTGTCATCGTTTCTACCATTTAGGTGAGGCAAACCTCACAAATGTGCACGTCCACGCAGGTTAAAACCAGCCAATACGCACCGAGTGATACTAAGACCACTTATCTAAAAGCCATGGAGCTCTGTCTTATCCATAAAGATAAAATAAGGAACGCTGTCCTTCCATTGCTCATATAGAGACCGACAGCCAGCCTATGGACACAGAAACCCCCTGTAGACAGACCTGGATATCTACTGAGCACTGTAGATACAGCTATCTAGTTTACTATTGAGCATTGCCTCAAATCATCACCATCGCTTCACTGTACAAAACTGGCTTATGTATGTGTGCGCGTGTACACCGATTCCGTTCATTATTATTAACCTACCTGAGGCATGAGCTACATGACAAGTTGGCCGAACGGCTAGCTTTGTACTTTCTGTTGAGCTATGGTTACAGTCGTAACCTTCTACTTTAAGTTTAGACTCTTTTTATTTCCCTTTTCCTCCTGTGTGTATATACAGTGTGATGTTTCTACGCTAGAATGTTGTAAAGTCAGCAAATCCATAAGATCGTGTTTATACAACTCAACATTTAAAGATTTAAACAGCAAATGTAACTATCACGTTTGTACCTCCCTTCCCTTTGTCATGGGAAATTAAGAGTCAGTCATGGATAAAGACACAGCAGTGTCCCGTTCGTTTTGTTTCTTTTACTTTATTACGGCATAAGGTAATTGCAGTCACTTTGTTACAAAAAAAAAAAAAAAACGATATGTAATAAAGGTATATGAGAAAATGTTCATAACACAAAATAAATTTGTTTGAATTCAATGTTCTGTATTTGAATGTGACTTGAGATGTTAGGGCAAGTAACGTCTTTTTTTTTTTTTTTTTTTTTTTGGAGATAGCTTGGAACACAATCTTAATGGTACAAATGTGTTTATCGCCATGTAACATGCAAATAAAATAATATGTATTGTTGTATTCTCTCTAGAAGACATTTTGTCCTCAAAGTGTGAGAAATACAACTAAGACTCAGCTACTCACCAAGGGAATGTGGCGTTATCACCACACATTAATGACAACATGGCAGCTTTTAATACCACATCACTGTGCAGTGACTATCAGCTGCTGCAGTACAATGTTTCACCACGAGATGTCAGAACAAACCAAATTATGGCCCCAGCTGTCGGTAGAATGAGGACACAAAACCATTATTCTGCTTTATTAATGTAGTCATATCAGATGTTACTGTGGCTGCTCCGTTTCCAGCTCATACCCCTACACAGGCTGGGAAATGTGGGCGAGGAAAGCAAACTATAAACGCATTTATTTCAGCCACCGAGTAGTCCACCCCATTTATTCAATGGGGTGGACTACTCGGTGGCTGAAAGAAACAAAAAAAAGTAAGAAGTGACAAATCTAGTATGTCATGAAATGTGTCCTAAAAAAGTCTGTAGTATGGTATGTCATGAAAAAAGCCATACATACTATACTGACTTCTTTTTAAAAAACTTTTTGGCATACTACATGATGACTTTTTTACATTCTCGACATACTATGCTCGACTTTTTTTTTAAACTCTTTAAACACTTCAACATATATGATGACTTTTTAAAACTTTTTAGACATACTGGGACTTTTTTTGTTTTCAACATACTATACTGTGCCTTTGTTTTCGATTTTTTTCAACATAATATGCTATGACTTTTTTTTGACGGTGCTTTTTTACTTTTTACAACATACAATACTTTGATTTTTCTTCAGCATTTTATACTATGACCTTTCTTGACAGACTAATCTGTCACTTTTATAACATATTTTGACATTCTATACTGAGGTTTTATGCCTTTTTTTCAACAAAATGTACTATGACTTTAAAACTCAACATAACTCATGACATAATATACGATGACTTTTTTTTGACAATTTTCAAGATATTATACAATCACTTCTTTGACTTTTCGACATATAGTATGGCATTCATTCAACATGCCATACTGTAACATTTTTTGCTTTGTTCGACATACTATACTATGACTTTTTTTTACTATTTTCAACATACTATATGATGCCTTTTTTCAACCTACTGTACTGTGTAATTTAAAAAATTTCAGCATACTATACTGACATATTTTTTGACAATCAAACCATGACTTTTTAAAAAATACAATACTCATGACTTTCTTTACCTTCGTCAACATAGGATGACTTTTTTTTTTACCATTTTCAACATACTATACTATGACTTTTTAGACAGACTATGATGACTTTTTTTCTTACCTTTTTCAATATATTATTCTGACTTTTTTGACTTTGACATACTTTGACTTTTCAATATACTATGACTTTCAAAATTTTACAATACAATAACATAGAATACATACTATACTTTTTTTCAAAATACTGACTTTTTTGACTTTTCGACATACTATATCATGATGTTTCTTTGACATGACAGTATGACATGTTTTCAACATACTTTACTAGGACTTAATTTTTTAAACACTTTACTGGGACTTTTTTAATTTTTTCAACAAACTATACTATGACTATTTTAAAATGTTTTTCAACATACTATACCATTGCTTTTTTGATGTTTTTGGACATGCTATACTATCACTTTTGTTCTCACTGTTTTCTTTTTACACCTTCACTCACTTTTTTTCCAATATAATAAACTGATTTTTGTAAAATACTATACAATGACTTTCTGTACTTTCCTTGACATACTCTGTCTTTTTAAACTTATTTTTACTTTTTTCGACATACTATACTCTGATTTTCTTAGCCAAACTATATTGACTTATTCAACATTTAATACTGACCTTTATTGACATACTATTATATGACTGTCATAACTCTTTTCGACGAACTGAACTATGACTTTTTTTTTTTTTTTAACTAATTTTAGCGTTTTATGCTATGATTTTTTCTAACAGGGATAACTTTCTTTTTTACTTTTTTCAACATTCAGATTTTTTCAATTTTTTGACACTAAACTGACATTTTTTATTTTTTCATCATACCATGACTTTTTTGATATTATACTAGGACTTTTTCAACATACTATACTATCACTTTTTCAACATACTATCTTTGACTTTTTTTAACTATACTATATCACTTTTTACCAGACTGACAATTTTTGATTTCCATACTATACTCTGACGTTTTTCGATGAAATTTTTTGACATCTTAAAAAATTGTTTTTTCAAGATATTTTTCGACATACTGTACTATGACTTTTTTTAACATGAAATTTATCAACATACTATGTTATGACTTTTTCTTACATGAAATGAATGCACATACTTAACTATGACGTCTTTCAATGGAATTTTTTGAATTACTACAAAATGATGTTTTCCTAAGAAATTTTTCGACATACTATAGTATGACTTTTTTTATATGAAATTTATCAACATACTATATTATGACATTTTCTTACGTGAAATCAATGCACGTGCTATAGTATGTTGTTTTTCCATGAAATCTTTTGAATTAGTACAAGATAACGTTTTTCCAAGAAATTTTTTGACGTTTTCATCGAAAAATTTCGACATACTATACTGTGACTTTTTTTTCTAAAATTTTACGACATTTCACGAAATGACTTTTTTCCACCATAGATTGTTTTTACATGCTATAATACAACCGTTTTCATGATTTGTTTCAATATCAAAAAAATTTGACGTTTTCATCAAAAAATTTCGACATACTATACTATGACTTTTTTTCTAAAATTTTACAACATTTCACAAAATGACTTTTCTCCACCATAGAATGTTTTTACATGCTATAATACGACCGTTTTCATGATTTGTTTCGATATCAAAAAAATTTGACGTTTTCATCGAAAAATTTCGACATACTATACTATGACGGGTTTTTTTTTGTTAAATTTTCCAACATTTCACGAAATGACTTTTTTCCACCATAGATTGTTTTTACATGCTATAATACGACCGTTTTCATGATTTTTTCAACATCAAAAAAATTTGACGTTTCCATCGAAAAATTTCGACATACTATACTATGACTTTTTTTGTAAAATTTTCCGACATTTCACGAAGTGACTTTTTTCCATCATAGATTGTTTTTACATGCTATAATACGACCGTTCTCATGATTTTTTTCAACATCAAAAAAATTTGACGTTTCCATCGAAAAATTTCGACTTACTATACTATGACGTTTTTTTTTTTTTTTTGTAAAATTTTCCAACATTTCACGAAATGACTTTTTTCCACCATAGAATCATTTTACATGCTATAATACGACCGTTTTCATGATTTTTTTCAGTATCAGCAAAATTTGACGTTTTCATCGAAAAATTTCGACATACTATACTATGACGTTTTTTTGTAAAATTTTCCAACATCTCACGAAATGACTTTTTTCCACCATAGAATCATTTTACATGCTATAATACGACCGTTTTCATGATTTTTTTCAACATAAAAAAAAATTTTTCTCATCAAAAAAATTGACGTTTTCATCGAAAAATTTCGACATACTATACTAAGACGTTTGTTTTGTAAAATTTTCCAACATTTCACGAAATGACTTTTTTCCATCATAGAATCATTTTACATGCTATAATACGACCGTTCTCATGATTTTTTTCAACATCAAAAAGATTTGACGTTTTCATCATCAAAAAAATTTACGTTTTCATCGAAAAATTTCGACATACTATACTATGACTTTTTTTTGTAAAATTTGCCAACATTTCACGAAATGACTTTTTTCCACCATAGATTGTTTTTACATGCTATAATACGACCGTTTTCATGATTTTTTTCAACATCAAACAAATTTGACATTTTCATCATCAAAAAAATTGACGTTTTCATCGAAAAATTTCGACATACTATATTAAGACGTTTTTTTTGTAAAATTTTCCAACATTTCATGAAATGACTTTTTTCCATCATAGAATTATTTTACATGCTATAATACGACCGTTTTCATGATTTGTTTCAATATCAAAATAATTTGACGTTTTCATCGAAAAATTTCGACATACTGTACTATAACGTTTTTTTTGTAAAATTTTCCAACATTTCACGAAATGACTTTTTTCCACCATAGAATCATTTTACAAGCTATAATACGACCGTTCTCATGATTTTTTTCAACATCAAAAAAATTTGACGTTTTCATCGAAAAATTTAGACATACTATACTAAGACGTTTTTTTGTAAAATTTTCCAACATTTCACAAAATGACTTTTTTCCACCATAGAATCATTTTACATGCTATAATACGACCGTTTTCATGATTTGTTTCAATATCAAAAAGATTTGACGTTTTCATCATCAAAAAATTTGACGTCTCCATCGAGAAATTTCGACATACTATACTGTGACTTTTTTTTCTAAAATTTTACGACATTTCACGAAATGACTTTTTTCCACCATAGATTGTTTTTACATGCTATAATACAACCGTTTTCATGATTTGTTTCAATATCAAAAAAATTTGACGTTTTCATCAAAAAATTTCGACATACTATACTATGACTTTTTTTCTAAAATTTTACGACATTTCACGAAATGACTTTTCTCCACCATAGAATGTTTTTACATGCTATAATACGACCGTTTTCATGATTTGTTTCAATATCAAAAAAATTTGACGTTTTCATCGAAAAATTTCGACATACTATACTATGACGGGGTTTTTTTTGTTAAATTTTCCAACATTTCACGAAATGACTTTTTTCCACCATAGATTGTTTTTACATGCTATAATACGACCGTTTTCATGATTTTTTTCAACATCAAACAAATTTGACGTTTCCATCGAAAAATTTCGACATACTATACTATGACGTTTTTTTGTAAAATTTTCCGTCATTTCACGAAGTGACTTTTTTCCATCATAGAATCATTTTACATGCTATAATACGACCGTTTTCATGATTTTTTTCAACATAAAAAAAAATTGACGTTTTCATCATCAAAAAAATTGACGTTTTCATCGAAAAATTTCGACATACTATACTAAGACGTTTTTTTTGTAAAATTTTCCAACATTTCACGAAATGACTTTTTTCCATCATAGAATCATTTTACATGCTATAATACGACCGTTCTCATGATTTTTTTCAACATCAAAAAGATTTGACGTTTTCATCATCAAAAAAATTTACGTTTTCATCGAAAAATTTCGACATACTATACTAAGACGTTTTTTTTGTAAAATTTTCCAACATTTCACGAAATGACTTTTTTCCATCATAGAATCATTTTACATGCTATAATACGACCGTTTTCATGATTTGTTTCAACATCAAAAAAATTTGACGTTTCCATCGAAAAATTTCGACATACTATACTATGACTTTTTTTCTAAAATTTTACGACATTTCACGAAATGACTTTTCTCCCCCATAGAATGTTTTTACATGCTATAATACGACCGTTTTCATGATTTTTTTCAACATCAAAAAAATTTGACGTTTCCATTGAAAAATTTCGACATACTACACTATGACGTTTTTTTGTAAAATATTCCGCCATTTCACGAAGTGACTTTTTTCCATCATAGAATCATTTTACATGCTATAATACGACCGTTCTCATGATTTTTTTCAACATCAAGAAGATTTGACGTTTTCATCATCAAAAAAATTGACGTTTTCATCGAAAAATTTCGACATACTGTACTATAACGTTTTTTTTGTAAAATTTTCCAACATTTCACGAAATGACTTTTTTCCACCATAGAATCATTTTACAAGCTATAATACGACCGTTCTCATGATTTTTTTCAACATCAAAAAAATTTGACGTTTTCATCGAAAAATTTAGACATACTATACTAAGACGTTTTTTTGTAAAATTTTCCAACATTTCACAAAATGACTTTTTTCCACCATAGAATCATTTTACATGCTATAATACGACCGTTTTCATGATTTGTTTCAATATCAAGGAAATTTGACGTTTTCATCGAAAAATTTCGACATACTATACTATGACGTTTTTTTTGTAAAATTTTCCAACATTTCACGAAATGACTTTTTTCCATCATAGAATCATTTTACATGCTATAATACGACCGTTTTCATGATTTTTTTCAACATCAAAAAAATTTGACGTTTCCATCGAAAAATTTCGACATACTATACTATGACTTTTTTTTCTAAAATTTTACGACATTTCAGAAATGACTTTTTTCCACCATAGATTGTTTTTACATGCTATAATACGACCGTTCTCATGATTTTTTTCAACATCAAAAAAATTTGACGTTTCCATCGAAAAATTTCGACATACTATACTATGACTTTTTTTCTAAAATTTTACGACATTTCACGAAATGACTTTTCTCCACCATAGAATGTTTTTACATGCTATAATACGACCGTTTTCATGATTTGTTTCAATATCTAAAAATTTGACGTTTTCATCGAAAAATTTCGACATGCTATACTATGACGGGGTTTTTTTTTGTTAACTTTTCCAACATATCACGAAAAAACTTTTTTCCACCATAGATTGTTTTTACATGCTATAATACGACCGTTTTCATGATTTTTTTCAACATCAAAAAAATTTGACGTTTCCATCGAAAAATTTCGACTTACTATACTATGACGTTTTTTTTTTTTTTGTAAAATTTTCCAACATTTCACGAAATGACTTTTTTCCACCATAGAATCATTTTACATGCTATAATACGACCGTTTTCATGATTTTTTTCAATATCAACAAAATTTGACGTTTTCATCGAAAAATTTCGACATACTATACTATGACGTTTTTTTGTAAAATTTTCCAACATCTCACGAAATGACTTTTTTCCACCATAGAATCATTTTACATGCTATAATACGACCGTTTTCATGATTTTTTTCAACATAAAAAAAAATTGACGTTTTCATCATCAAAAAAATTGACGTTTTCATCGAAAAATTTCGACATACTATACTGAGACGGTTTTTTTGTAAAATTTTCCAACATTTCACGAAATGACTTTTTTCCATCATAGAATCATTTTACATGCTATAATACGACCGTTCTCATGATTTTTTTCAACATCAAAAAGATTTGACGTTTTCATCATCAAAAAAATTGACGTTTTCATCGAAAAATTTCGACATACTATACTATGACTTTTTTTTGTAAAATTTGCCAACATTTCACGAAATGACTTTTTTCCACCATAGATTGTTTTTACATGCTATAATACGACCGTTTTCATGATTTTTTTCAACATCAAACAAATTTGACATTTTCATCATCAAAAAAATTGACGTTTTCATCGAAAAATTTCGACATACTATACTAAGACGTTTTTTTTGTAAAATTTTCCAACATTTCATGAAATGACTTTTTTCCATCATAGAATTATTTTACATGCTATAATACGACCGTTCTCATGATTTTTTTCATCAAAAAAATTTGACGTTTCCATCGAAAAATTTGGACATACTATACTATGACTTTTTTTCTAAAATTTTACGACATTTCACGAAATGACTTTTTTCCATCATGGAATTATTTTACATGCTATAATACGACCGTTTCCATGATTTGTTTCAACATCAAAAAAATTTGACGTTTCCATCGAAAAATTTCGACATACTATACTATGACTTTTTTTCTAAAATTTTACGACATTTCACGAAATGACTTTTCTCCACCATAGAATGTTTTTACATGCTATAATACGACCGTTTTCATGATTTGTTTCAATATCAAAAAATTTGACGTTTCCATCGAAAAATTTCGACATACTATACTATGACTTTTTTTTCTAAAATTTTACGACATTTCAGAAATGACTTTTTTCCACCATAGATTGTTTTTACATGCTATAATACGACCGTTCTCATTATTTTTTTCAACATCAAAAAAATTTGACGTTTCCATCGAAAAATTTCGACATACTATACTATGACTTTTTTTCTAAAATTTTACGACATTTCACGAAATGACTTTTTTCCATCATAGAATTATTTTACATGCTATAATACGACCGTTTCCATGATTTGTTTCAACATCAAAAAAATTTGACGTTTCCATCGAAAAATTTCGACATACTATACTATGACTTTTTTTCTAAAATTTTACGACATTTCACGAAATGACTTTTCTCCACCATAGAATGTTTTTACATGCTATAATACGACCGTTTATGATTTGTTTCAATATCAAAAAATTTGACGTTTTCATCGAAAAATTTCGACATACTATACTATGACGTTTTTTTGTAAAATTTTCCGACATTTCACGAAGTGACTTTTTTCCATCATAGAATCATTTTACATGCTATAATACGACCGTTTTCATGACTTTCTTCAACATCAAAAAAATTTGACGTTTCCATCGAAAAATTTCGACATACTATACTATGACTTTTTTTCTAAAATTTTACGACATTTCACGAAATGACTTTTCTCCACCATAGAATGTTTTTACATGCTATAATACGACTGTTTTCATGATTTGTTTCAATATCAAAAAATTTGACGTTTTCATCGAAAAATTTCGACATACTATACTATGACGGGGTTTTTTTTGTTAAATTTTCCAACATTTCACGAAATTACTTTTTTCCACCATAGAATCATTTTACATGCTATAATACGACCGTTTTCATGATTTTTTTCAACATAAAAAAAAATTGACATTTTCATCGAAAAATTTCGACATACTATACTAAGACGTTTTTTTTGTAAAATTTTCCAACATTTCACGAAATGACTTTTTTCCATCATAGAATCATTTTACATGCTATAATACGACCGTTTTCATGATTTTTTTTAACATCAAAAAAATTTGACGTTTCCATCGAAAAATTTCGACATACTATACTATGACTTTTTTTTCTAAAATTTTACGACATTTCAGAAATGACTTTTTTCCACCATAGATTGTTTTTACATGCTATAATACGACCGTTCTCATGATTTTTTTCAACATCAAAAAAATTTGACGTTTCCATCGAAAAATTTCGACATACTATACTATGACTTTTTTTCTAAAATTTTACGACATTTCACGAAATGACTTTTCTCCACCATAGAATGTTTTTACATGCTATAATACGACCGTTTTCATGATTTGTTTCAATATCAAAAAATTTGACGTTTTCATCGAAAAATTTCGACATACTATACTATGACGTTTTTTTGTTAAATTTTCCAACATTTCACGAAATGACTTTTTTCCACCATAGATTGTTTTTACATGCTATAATACGACCGTTTTCATGATTTTTTTCAATATCAAAAAAATTTGACGTTTTCATCGAAAAATTTCGACATACTATACTATGACGTTTTTTTGTAAAATTTTCCAACATTTCACGAAATGACTTTTTTCCACCATAGAATCATTTTACATGCTATAATACGACCGTTTTCATGATTTTTTTCAACATAAAAAAAAATTGACGTTTTCATCATCAAAAAAATTGACGTTTTCATCGAAAAATTTCGACATACTATACTAAGACGTTTTTTTTGTAAAATTTTCCAACATTTCACGAAATGACTTTTTTCCATCATAGAATCATTTTACATGCTATAATACGACCGTTTTCATGATTTGTTTCAACATCAAAAAAATTTGACGTTTCCATCGAAAAATTTCGACATACTATACTATGACTTTTTTTCTAAAATTTTACGACATTTCACGAAATGACTTCTCCACCATAGAATGTTTTTACATGCTATAATACGACCGTTTTCATGATTTGTTTCAATATCAAAAAATTTGACGTTTTCATCGAAAAATTTCGACATACTATACTATGACGGGGTCTTTATTGTTAAATTTTCCAACATTTCACGAAATGACTTTTTTCCACCATAGAATCATTTTACATGCTATAATACGACCGTTTTCATGATTTTTTTCAATATCAAAAAAATTTGACGTTTTCATCGAAAAATTTCGACATACTATACTATGACGTTTTTTTGTAACATTTTCCAACATTTCAAGAAATGACTTTTTTCCACCATAGAATCATTTTACAAACTATAATACGACCGTTTTCATGATTTTTTTCAACATAAAAAAAAAATGACGTTTTCATCATCAAAAAAATTGACGTTTTCATCGAAAAATTTCGACATACTATACTATCACTTTTTTTTCTAAAATTTTACGACATTTCAGAAATGACTTTTTTTCCACCATATATTGTTTTTACATGCTATAATACGACCGTTCTCATGATTTTTTTCAACATCAAAAAAATTTGACGTTTCCATCGAAAAATTTCGACATACTATACTATGACTTTTTTTCTAAAATTTTACGACATTACACGAAATGACTTTTTTCCATCATAGAATCATTTTACATGCTATAATACGACCGTTTTCATGATTTGTTTAAACATCAAAAAAATTTGAGGTTTCCATCGAAAAATTTCGACATACTATACTATGACTTTTTTTCTAAAATTTTACGACATTTCACGAAATGACTTTTCTCCCCCATAGAATGTTTTTACATGCTATCATACGACCATTTTCATGATTTTTTTCAACATCAAAAAAATTTGACGTTTCCATTGAAAAATTTCGACATACTACACTATGACGTTTTTTTGTAAAATATTCCGCCATTTCACGAAGTGACTTTTTTCCATCATAGAATCATTTTACATGCTATAATACGACCGTTCTCATGATTTTTTTCAACATCAAGAAGATTTGACGTTTTCATCATCAAAAAAATTGACGTTTTCATCGAAAAATTTCGACATACTATACTATGACTTTTTTTTGTAAAATTTGCCAACATTTCACGAAATGACTTTTTTCCACCATAGAATCATTTTACATGCTATAATACGACCGTTTTCATGATTTGTTTCAATATCAAAATAATTTGACGTTTTCATCGAAAAATTTCGACATACTGTACTATAACGTTTTTTTTGTAAAATTTTCCAACATTTCACGAAATGACTTTTTTCCACCATAGAATCATTTTACAAGCTATAATACGACCGTTCTCATGATTTTTTTCAACATCAAAAAAATTTGACGTTTTCATCGAAAAATTTAGACATACTATACTAAGACGCTTTTTGGTAAAATTTTCCAACATTTCACAAAATGACTTTTTTCCACCATAGAATCATTTTACATGCTATAATACGACCGTTTTCATGATTTGTTTCAATATCAAGGAAATTTGACGTTTTCATCGAAAAATTTCGACATACTATACTATGACGTTTTTTTTGTAAAATTTTCCAACATTTCACGAAATGACTTTTTTCCATCATAGAATCATTTTACATGCTATAATACGTCCGTTTTCATGATTTTTTTCAACATCAAAAAAATTTGACGTTTCCATCGAAAAATTTCGACATACTATACTATGACTTTTTTTTCTAAAATTTTACGACATTTCAGAAATGACTTTTTTCCACCATAGATTGTTTTTACATGCTATAATACGACCGTTCTCATGATTTTTTTCAACATCAAAAAAATTTGACGTTTCCATCGAAAAATTTCGACATACTATACTATGACTTTTTTTCTAAAATTTTACGACATTTCACGAAATGACTTTTCTCCACCATAGAATGTTTTTACATGCTATAATACGACCGTTTTCATGATTTGTTTCAATATCTAAAAATTTGACGTTTTCATCGAAAAATTTCGACATGCTATACTATGACGGGGTTTTTTTTGTTAACTTTTCCAACATATCACGAAAAAACTTTTTTCCACCATAGATTGTTTTTACATGCTATAATACGACCGTTTTCATGATTTTTTTCAACATCAAAAAAATTTGACGTTTCCATCGAAAAATTTCGACTTACTATACTATGACGTTTTTTTTTTTTTTGTAAAATTTTCCAACATTTCACAAAATGACTTTTTTCCACCATAGAATCATTTTACATGCTATAATACGACCGTTTTCATGATTTTTTTCAATATCAACAAAATTTGACGTTTTCATCGAAAAATTTCGACATACTATACTATGACGTTTTTTTGTAAAATTTTCCAACATCTCACGAAATGACTTTTTTCCACCATAGAATCATTTTACATGCTATAATACGACCGTTTTCATGATTTTTTTCAACATAAAAAAAAATTGACGTTTTCATCATCAAAAAAATTGACGTTTTCATCGAAAAATTTCGACATACTATACTGAGACGTTTTTTTTGTAAAATTTTCCAACATTTCCGAAATGACTTTTTTCCATCATAGAATCATTTCACATGCTAAATACGACCGTTTTATTTTTTTCAACATCAAAAAGATATGACTTTTATCATAAAATTTCACATGCTATACTACGACCGTTTTTTGTAAAATTTGCCAACATTTCACGAAATGACTTTTTTCCACCATAGATTGTTTTTACATGCTATAATCGACCGTTTTCATGATTTTTTTCAACATCAAAAAATTTGCATTTTCATCATCAAAAAAATTGACGTTTCCATCGAAAAATTTCGACATACTATACTATGACGTTGTTTTTAAATTTTTCCTTTTTTTTAATTTTTTTTTTCCCTCATAAATTTTTTTTCATTCTATAATCACCTTCTCATATTTTTTTCATCAAAAAAATTTGACGTTTCCATCGAAAAATTTCGACATACTATACTAATACTTTTTTTCTAAAATTTTACGACATTTCACGAAATGACTTTTTTCCATCATAGAATCATTTTACATGCTATAATACGACCGTTTTCATGATTTGTTTCAACATCAAAAAAATTTGACGTTTCCATCGAAAAATTTCGACATACTATACTATGACTTTTTTTCTAAAATTTTACGACATTTCACGAAATGACTTTTCTCCACCATAGAATGTTTTTACATGCTATAATACGACCGTTCTCATGATTTTTTTCAACATCAAAAAAATTTGACGTTTCCATCGAAAAATTTCGACATACTATACTATGACTTTTTTTCTAAAATTTTACGACATTTCACGAAATGACTTTTCTCCACCATAGAATGTTTTTACATGCTATAATACGACCGTTTTCATGATTTGTTTCAATATCAAAAAATTTGACGTTTTCATCGAAAAATTTCGACATACTATACTATGACGGGGTTTTTTTTGTTAAATTTTCCAACATTTCACGAAATGACTTTTTTCCACCATAGATTGTTTTTACATGCTATAATACGACCGTTTTCATGATTTTTTTCAACATCAAAAAAATTTGACGTTTCCATCGAAAAATTTCGACTTACTATACTATGACGTTTTTTTTTTTTTTGTAAAATTTTCCAACATTTCACGAAATGACTTTTTTCCACCATAGAATCATTTTACATGCTATAATACGACCGTTTTCATGATTTTTTTCAACATCAAAAAAATTTGACGTTTCCATCGAAAAATTTCGACATACTATACTATGACTTTTTTTTTCTAAAATTTTACGACATTTCAGAAATGACTTTTTTCCACCATAGATTGTTTTTACATGCTATAATACGACCGTTCTCATTATTTTTTTCAACATCAAAAAAATTTGACGTTTCCATCGAAAAATTTCGACATACTATACTATGACTTTTTTTCTAAAATTTTACGACATTTCACGAAATGACTTCTCCACCATAGAATGTTTTTACATGCTATAATACCACCGTTTTCATGATTTGTTTCAATATCAAAAAATTTGACGTTTTCATCGAAAAATTTCGACATACTATACTATGACGGGGTCTTTATTGTTAAATTTTCCAACATTTCACGAAATGACTTTTTTCCACCATAGAATCATTTTACATGCTATAATACGACCGTTTTCATGATTTTTTTCAATATCAAAAAAATTTGACGTTTTCATCGAAAAATTTCGACATACTATACTATGACGTTTTTTTGTAACATTTTCCAACATTTCACGAAATGACTTTTTTCCACCATAGAATCATTTTACATGCTATAATACGACCGTTTTCATGATTTTTTTCAATATCAAAAAAATTTGACGTTTTCATCGAAAAATTTCGACATACTATACTATGACTTTTTTTCTAAAATTTTACGACATTTCACGAAATGACTTTTCTCCACCATAGAATGTTTTTACATGCTATAATACGACCGTTTTCATGATTTGTTTCAATATCAAAAAATTTGACGTTTTCATCGAAAAATTTCGACATACTGTACTATGACGGGGTTTTTTTTGTTAAATTTTCCAACATTTCATGAAATGACTTTTTTCCACCATAGATTGTTTTTACATGCTATAATACGACCGTTTTCATGATTTTTTTCAACATCAAAAAAATTTGACGTTTCCATCGAAAAAGTTCGACTTACTATACGATGACGTTTTTTTGTAAAATTTTCCAACATTTCACGAAATGACTTTTTTCCACCATAGAATCATTTTACATGCTATAATACGACCGTTTTCATGATTTTTTTCAACATAAAAAAAATTGACGTTTTCATCATCAAAAAATTTGACGTTTTCATCGAAAAATTTCGACATACTATACTAAGACGTTTTTTTTGTAAAATTTTCCAACATTTCACGAAATGACTTTTTTCCATCATAGAATCATTTTACATGCTATAATACGACCGTTTTCATGATTTTTTTCAACATCAAAAAAATTTGACGTTTCCATCGAAAAATTTCGACATACTATACTGACTTTTTTTTTCTAAAATTTTACGACATTTCAGAAATGACTTTTTTCCACCATACATTGTTTTTACATGCTATAATACGACCGTTCTCATGATTTTTTTCAACATCAAAAAAATTTGACGTTTCCATCGAAAAATTTCGACATACTATACTATGACTTTTTTTCTAAAATTTTACGACATTTCACGAAATGACTTCTCCACCATAGAATGTTTTTACATGCTATAATACGACCGTTTTCATGATTTGTTTCAATATCAAAAAATTTGACGTTTTCATCGAAAAATTTCGACATACTATACTATGACGGGGTCTTTATTGTTAAATTTTCCAACATTTCACGAAATGACTTTTTTCCACCATAGAATCATTTTACATGCTATAATACGACCGTTTTCATGATTTTTTTCAATATCAAAAAAATTTGACGTTTCCATCGAAAAATTTCGACATACTATACTATGACTTTTTTTTCTAAAATTTTACGACATTTCAGAAATGACTTTTTTCCACCATAGATTGTTTTTACATGCTATAATACGACCGTTCTCATTATTTTTTTCAACATCAAAAAAATTTGACGTTTCCATCGAAAAATTTCGACATACTATACTATGACTTTTTTTCTAAAATTTTACGACATTTCACGAAATGACTTCTCCACCATAGAATGTTTTTACATGCTATAATACCACCGTTTTCATGATTTGTTTCAATATCAAAAAATTTGACGTTTTCATCGAAAAATTTCGACATACTATACTATGACGGGGTCTTTATTGTTAAATTTTCCAACATTTCACGAAATGACTTTTTTCCACCATAGAATCATTTTACATGCTATAATACGACCGTTTTCATGATTTTTTTCAATATCAAAAAAATTTGACGTTTTCATCGAAAAATTTCGACATACTATACTATGACGTTTTTTTGTAACATTTTCCAACATTTCACGAAATGACTTTTTTCCACCATAGAATCATTTTACATGCTATAATACGACCGTTTTCATGATTTTTTTCAACATAAAAAAAATTGACGTTTTCATCATCAAAAAAATTGACGTTTTCATCGAAAAATTTCGACATACTATACTATGACTTTTTTTCTAAAATTTTACGACATTTCACGAAATGACTTTTCTCCACCATAGAATGTTTTTACATGCTATAATACGACCGTTTTCATGATTTGTTTCAATATCAAAAAATTTGACGTTTTCATCGAAAAATTTCGACATACTGTACTATGACGGGGTTTTTTTTGTTAAATTTTCCAACATTTCATGAAATGACTTTTTTCCACCATAGATTGTTTTTACATGCTATAATACGACCGTTTTCATGATTTTTTTCAACATCAAAAAAATTTGACGTTTCCATCGAAAAAGTTCGACTTACTATACGATGACGTTTTTTTGTAAAATTTTCCAACATTTCACGAAATGACTTTTTTCCACCATAGAATCATTTTACATGCTATAATACGACCGTTTTCATGATTTTTTTCAACATAAAAAAAATTGACGTTTTCATCATCAAAAAATTTGACGTTTTCATCGAAAAATTTCGACATACTATACTAAGACGTTTTTTTTGTAAAATTTTCCAACATTTCACGAAATGACTTTTTTCCATCATAGAATCATTTTACATGCT
Organism: Pterois miles; assembly: GCA_947000775.1. Classification (NCBI taxonomy): domain Eukaryota; kingdom Metazoa; phylum Chordata; class Actinopteri; order Perciformes; family Scorpaenidae; genus Pterois; species Pterois miles. The sequence continues at coordinate 8,823,003 of CAMQGK010000110.1, read as the reverse complement.
ATAATACGACCGTTTTCATGATTTTTTTCAACATCAAAAAAATTTGACGTTTCCATCGAAAAATTTCGACATACTATACTGACTTTTTTTTCTAAAATTTTACGACATTTCAGAAATGACTTTTTTCCACCATACATTGTTTTTACATGCTATAATACGACCGTTCTCATGATTTTTTTCAACATCAAAAAAATTTGACGTTTCCATCGAAAAATTTCGACATACTATACTATGACTTTTTTTCTAAAATTTTACGACATTTCACGAAATGACTTCTCCACCATAGAATGTTTTTACATGCTATAATACGACCGTTTTCATGATTTGTTTCAATATCAAAAAATTTGACGTTTTCATCGAAAAATTTCGACATACTATACTATGACGGGGTCTTTATTGTTAAATTTTCCAACATTTCACGAAATGACTTTTTTCCACCATAGAATCATTTTACATGCTATAATACGACCGTTTTCATGATTTTTTTCAATATCAAAAAAATTTGACGTTTTCATCGAAAAATTTCGACATACTATACTATGACGTTTTTTTGTAACATTTTCCAACATTTCACGAAATGACTTTTTTCCACCATAGAATCATTTTACATGCTATAATACGACCGTTCTCATGATTTTTTTCAACATCAAAAAGATTTGACGTTTTCATCATCAAAAAAATTTACGTTTTCATTGAAAAATTTCGACATACTATACTATGACGGGGTTTTTTTTGTTAAATTTTCCAACATTTCACGAAATGACTTTTTTCCACCATAGAATATTTTTACATGCTATAATACGACCGTTTTCATGATTTGTTTCAATATCAAAAAAATTTGACGTTTTCATCGAAAAATTTCGACATACTATACTATGACGGGGTTTTTTTTGTTAAATTTTCCAACATTTCACGAAATGACTTTTTTCCACCATAGATTGTTTTTACATGCTATAATACGACCGTTTTCATGATTTTTTTCAACATCAAACAAATTTGACATTTTCATCATCAAAAAAATTGACGTTTTCATCGAAAAATTTCGACATACTATACTAAGACGTTTTTTTTGTAAAATTTTCCAACATTTCATGAAATGACTTTTTTCCATCATAGAACTATTTTACATGCTATAATACGACCGTTTTCATGATTTTTTTCAACATCAAAAAAATTTGACGTTTCCATCAAAAAATTTCGACATACTATACTATCACTTTTTTTTCTAAAATTTTACGACATTTCAGAAATGACTTTTTTCCACCATATATTGTTTTTACATGCTATAATACGACCGTTCTCATGATTTTTTTCAACATCAAAAAAATTTGACGTTTCCATTGAAAAATTTCGACATACTACACTATGAAGTTTTTTTGTAAAATATTCCGCCATTTCACGAAGTGACTTTTTTCCATCATAGAATCATTTTACATGCTATAATACGACCGTTCTCACGATTTTTTTCAACATCAAGAAGATTTGACGTTTTCATCATCAAAAAAATTGACGTTTTCATCGAAAAATTTCGACATACTATACTATGACTTTTTTTTGTAAAATTTACCAACATTTCACGAAATGACTTTTTTCCACCATAGAATCATTTTACAAGCTATAATACGACCGTTCTCATGATTTTTTTCAACATCAAAAAAATTTGACGTTTTCATCGAAAAATTTAGACATACTATACTAAGACGTTTTTTTGTAAAATTTTCCAACATTTCACAAAATGAATTTTTTCCACCATAGAATCATTTTACATGCTATAATACGACCGTTTTCATGATTTGTTTCAATATCAAGGAAATTTGACGTTTTCATCGAAAAATTTCGACATACTATACTAAGACGTTTTTTTTGTAAAATTTTCCAACATTTCACGAAATGACTTTTTTCCACCATAGATTGTTTTTACATGCTATAATACGACCGTTCTCATGATTTTTTTCAACATCAAAAAAATTTGACGTTTCCATCGAAAAATTTCGACATACTATACTATGACTTTTTTTCTAAAACTTTACGACATTTCACGAAATGACTTTTCTCCACCATAGAATGTTTTTACATGCTATAATACGACCGTTTTCATGATTTGTTTCAATATCTAAAAATTTGACGTTTTCATCGAAAAATTTCGACATGCTATACTATGACGGGGTTTTTTTTGTTAACTTTTCCAACATTTCACGAAATGACTTTTTTCCACCATAGAATCATTTTACATGCTATAATACGACCGTTTTCATGATTTTTTTCAATATCACAAAAGTTGACGTTTTCATCGAAAAATTTCGACATACTATACTATGCGTTTTTTGTAAAATTTTCCAACATCCACAAATCTTTTTTCCACCAAGAACATTTTACATGAAATACCCTTTTCTGATTTTTTCAATAAAAAATTGACGTTTTCATCATCAAAAAAATTGACGTTTTCATCGAAAAATTTCGACATACTATACTAAGACGTTTTTTTTTGTAAAATTTTCCAACATTTCACGAAATGACTTTTTTCCATCATAGAATCATTTTACATGCTATAATACGACCGTTCTCATGATTTTTTTCAACATCAAAAAGATTTGACGTTTTCATCATCAAAAAAATTGACGTTTTCATCGAAAAATTTCGACATACTATACTATGACTTTTTTTTGTAAAATTTGCCAACATTTCACGAAATGACTTTTTTCCACCATAGATTGTTTTTACATGCTATAATACGACCGTTTTCATGATTTTTTTCAACATCAAACAAATTTGACATTTTCATCATCAAAAAAATTGACGTTTTCATCGAAAAATTTCGACATACTATACTATGACTTTTTTTTCTAAAATTTTACGACATTTCAAAAATGACTTTTTTTCCACCATAGATTGTTTTTACATGCTATAATACGACCGTTTTCATGATTTTTTTCAACATCAAAAAAATTTGACGTTTCCATCGAAAAATTTCGACATACTATACTATGACTTTTTTTTCTAAAATTTTACGACATTTCAAAAATGACTTTTTTTCCACCATAGATTGTTTTTACATGCTATAATACGACCGTTCTCATGATTTTTTTCATCAAAAAAATTTGACGTTTCCATCGAAAAATTTCGACATACTATACTATGACTTTTTTTCTAAAATTTTACGACATTTCACGAAATGACTTTTTTCCATCATAGAATCATTTTACATGCTATAATACGACCGTTTTCATGATTTGTTTCAACATCAAAAAAATTTGACGTTTCCATCGAAAAATTTCGACATACTATACTATGACTTTTTTTCTAAAATTTTACGACATTTCACGAAATGACTTTTCTCCACCATAGAATGTTTTTACATGCTATAATACGACCGTTCTCATGATTTTTTTCAACATCAAAAAAATTTGACGTTTCCATCGAAAAATTTCGACATACTATACTATGACTTTTTTTCTAAAATTTCACGACATTTCACGAAATGACTTTTCTCCACCATAGAATGTTTTTACATGCTATAATACGACCGTTTTCATGATTTGTTTCAATATCAAAAAATTTGACGTTTTCATCGAAAAATTTCGACATACTATACTATGACGGGGTTTTTTTTGTTAAATTTTCCAACATTTCACGAAATGACTTTTTTCCACCATAGATTGTTTTTACATGCTATAATACGACCGTTTTCATGATTTTTTTCAACATCAAAAAAATTTGACGTTTCCATCGAAAAATTTCGACTTACTATACTATGACGTTTTTTTTTTTTTTGTAAAATTTTCCAACATTTCACGAAATGACTTTTTTCCACCATAGAATCATTTTACATGCTATAATACGACCGTTTTCATGATTTTTTTCAACATCAAAAAAATTTGACGTTTCCATCGAAAAATTTCGACATACTATACTATGACTTTTTTTTCTAAAATTTTACGACATTTCAGAAATGACTTTTTTCCACCATAGATTGTTTTTACATGCTATAATACGACCGTTCTCATTATTTTTTTCAACATCAAAAAAATTTGACGTTTCCATCGAAAAATTTCGACATACTATACTATGACTTTTTTTCTAAAATTTTACGACATTTCACGAAATGACTTCTCCACCATAGAATGTTTTTACATGCTATAATACCACCGTTTTCATGATTTGTTTCAATATCAAAAAATTTGACGTTTTCATCGAAAAATTTCGACATACTATACTATGACGTTTTTTTGTAACATTTTCCAACATTTCACGAAATGACTTTTTTCCACCATAGAATCATTTTACATGCTATAATACGACCGTTTTCATGATTTTTTTCAACATAAAAAAAATTGACGTTTTCATCATCAAAAAAATTGACGTTTTCATCGAAAAATTTCGACATACTATACTATGACTTTTTTTCTAAAATTTTACGACATTTCACGAAATGACTTTTCTCCACCATAGAATGTTTTTACATGCTATAATACGACCGTTTTCATGATTTGTTTCAATATCAAAAAATTTGACGTTTTCATCGAAAAATTTCGACATACTGTACTATGACGGGGTTTTTTTTGTTAAATTTTCCAACATTTCATGAAATGACTTTTTTCCACCATAGATTGTTTTTACATGCTATAATACGACCGTTTTCATGATTTTTTTCAACATCAAAAAAATTTGACGTTTCCATCTAAAAATTTCGACTTACTATACGATGACGTTTTTTTGTAAAATTTTCCAACATTTCACGAAATGACTTTTTTCCACCATAGAATCATTTTACATGCTATAATACGACCGTTTTCATGATTTTTTTCAACATAAAAAAAATTGACGTTTTCATCATCAAAAAATTTGACGTTTTCATCGAAAAATTTCGACATACTATACTAAGACGTTTTTTTTGTAAAATTTTCCAACATTTCACGAAATGACTTTTTTCCATCATAGAATCATTTTACATGCTATAATACGACCGTTTTCATGATTTTTTTCAACATCAAAAAAATTTGACGTTTCCATCGAAAAATTTCGACATACTATACTGACTTTTTTTTCTAAAATTTTACGACATTTCAGAAATGACTTTTTTCCACCATACATTGTTTTTACATGCTATAATACGACCGTTCTCATGATTTTTTTCAACATCAAAAAAATTTGACGTTTCCATCGAAAAATTTCGACATACTATACTATGACTTTTTTTCTAAAATTTTACGACATTTCACGAAATGACTTCTCCACCATAGAATGTTTTTACATGCTATAATACGACCGTTTTCATGATTTGTTTCAATATCAAAAAATTTGACGTTTTCATCGAAAAATTTCGACATACTATACTATGACGGGGTCTTTATTGTTAAATTTTCCAACATTTCACGAAATGACTTTTTTCCACCATAGAATCATTTTACATGCTATAATACGACCGTTTTCATGATTTTTTTCAATATCAAAAAAATTTGACGTTTTCATCGAAAAATTTCGACATACTATACTATGACGTTTTTTTGTAACATTTTCCAACATTTCACGAAATGACTTTTTTCCACCATAGAATCATTTTACATGCTATAATACGACCGTTCTCATGATTTTTTTCAACATCAAAAAGATTTGACGTTTTCATCATCAAAAAAATTTACGTTTTCATTGAAAAATTTCGACATACTATACTATGACGGGGTTTTTTTTGTTAAATTTTCCAACATTTCACGAAATGACTTTTTTCCACCATAGAATATTTTTACATGCTATAATACGACCGTTTTCATGATTTTTTTCAACATCAAACAAATTGACGTTTTCATCATCAAAAAAATTGACGTTTTCATCGAAAAATTTCGACATACTATACTATGACGTTTTTTTTGTAAAATTTTCCAACATTTCACGAAATGACTTTTTTCCATCATAGAATCATTTTACATGCTATAATACGACCGTTTTCATGATTTGTTTCAATATCAAAAAATTTGACGTTTTCATCGAAAAATTTCGACATACTATACTATGACGGGGTTTTTTTTGTTAAATTTTCCAACATTTCACGAAATGACTTTTTTCCACCATAGAATCATTTTACATGCTATAATACGACCGTTTTCATGATTTTTTTCAATATCAAAAAAATTTGACGTTTTCATCGAAAAATTTCGACATACTATACTATGACGTTTTTTTGTAAAATTTTCCAACATTTCACGAAATGACTTTTTTCCACCATAGAATCATTTTACATGCTATAATACGACCGTTTTCATGATTTTTTTCAACATAAAAAAAAATTGACGTTTTCATCATCAAAAAAATTGACGTTTTCATCGAAAAATTTCGACATACTATACTAAGACGTTTTTTTTGTAAAATTTTCCAACATTTCACGAAATGACTTTTTTCCATCATAGAATCATTTTACATGCTATAATACCACCGTTTTCATGATTTTTTTCAACATCAAAAAAATTTGACGTTTCCATCGAAAAATTTCGACATACTATACTATGACTTTTTTTTCTAAAATTTTACGACATTTCAGAAATGACTTTTTTCCACCATAGATTGTTTTTACATGCTATAATACGACTGTTCTCATGATTTTTTTCAACATCAAAAAAATTTGACGTTTCCATCGAAAAATTTCGACATACTATACTATGACTTTTTTTCTAAAATTTTACGACATTTCACGAAATGACTTTTTTCCATCATAGAATTATTTTACATGCTATAATACGACCGTTTTCATGATTTGTTTCAATATTAAAAAAAATTTGACGTTTCCATCGAAAAATTTCGACATACTATACTATGACTTTTTTTCTAAAATTTTACGACATTTCACGAAATGACTTTTCTCCACCATAGAATGTTTTTACATGCTATAATACGACCGTTTTCATGATTTGTTTCAATATCAAAAAAATTTGACGTTTTCATCGAAAAATTTCGACATACTATACTATGACGGGGTTTTTTTTGTTAAATTTTCCAACATTTCACGAAATGACTTTTTTCCACCATAGATTGTTTTTACATGCTATAATACGACCGTTTTCATGATTTTTTTCAACATCAAACAAATTTGACATTTTCATCATCAAAAAAATTGACGTTTTCATCGAAAAATTTCGACATACTATACTAAGACGTTTTTTTTGTAAAATTTTCCAACATTTCATGAAATGACTTTTTTCCATCATAGAATTATTTTACATGCTATAATACGACCGTTTTCATGATTTTTTTCAACATCAAAAAAATTTGACGTTTCCATCAAAAAATTTCGACATACTATACTATCACTTTTTTTTCTAAAATTTTACGACATTTCAGAAATGACTTTTTTCCACCATATATTGTTTTTACATGCTATAATACGACCGTTCTCATGATTTTTTTCAACATCAAAAAAATTTGACGTTTCCATTGAAAAATTTCGACATACTACACTATGAAGTTTTTTTGTAAAATATTCCGCCATTTCACGAAGTGACTTTTTTCCATCATAGAATCATTTTACATGCTATAATACGACCGTTCTCACGATTTTTTTCAACATCAAGAAGATTTGACGTTTTCATCATCAAAAAAATTGACGTTTTCATCGAAAAATTTCGACATACTATACTATGACTTTTTTTTGTAAAATTTACCAACATTTCACGAAATGACTTTTTTCCACCATAGAATCATTTTACAAGCTATAATACGACCGTTCTCATGATTTTTTTCAACATCAAAAAAATTTGACGTTTTCATCGAAAAATTTAGACATACTATACTAAGACGTTTTTTTGTAAAATTTTCCAACATTTCACAAAATGAATTTTTTCCACCATAGAATCATTTTACATGCTATAATACGACCGTTTTCATGATTTGTTTCAATATCAAGGAAATTTGACGTTTTCATCGAAAAATTTCGACATACTATACTAAGACGTTTTTTTTGTAAAATTTTCCAACATTTCACGAAATGACTTTTTTCCATCATAGAATCATTTTACATGCTATAATACGACCGTTTTCATGATTTTTTTCAACATCAAAAAAATTTGACGTTTCCATCGAAAAATTTCGACATACTATACTATGACTTTTTTTTCTAAAATTTTACGACATTTCAGAAATGACTTTTTTCCACCATAGATTGTTTTTACATGCTATAATACGACCGTTCTCATGATTTTTTTCAACATCAAAAAAATTTGACGTTTCCATCGAAAAATTTCGACATACTATACTATGACTTTTTTTCTAAAACTTTACGACATTTCACGAAATGACTTTTCTCCACCATAGAATGTTTTTACATGCTATAATACGACCGTTTTCATGATTTGTTTCAATATCTAAAAATTTGACGTTTTCATCGAAAAATTTCGACATGCTATACTATGACGGGGTTTTTTTTGTTAACTTTTCCAACATTTCACGAAATGACTTTTTTCCACCATAGAATCATTTTACATGCTATAATACGACCGTTTTCATGATTTTTTTCAATATCAGCAAAATTTGACGTTTTCATCGAAAAATTTCGACATACTATACTATGACGTTTTTTTGTAAAATTTTCCAACATCTCACGAAATGACTTTTTTCCACCATAGAATCATTTTACATGCTATAATACGACCGTTTTCATGATTTTTTTCAACATAAAAAAAAATTGACGTTTTCATCATCAAAAAAATTGACGTTTTCATCGAAAAATTTCGACATACTATACTAAGACGTTTTTTTTTGTAAAATTTTCCAACATTTCACGAAATGACTTTTTTCCATCATAGAATCATTTTACATGCTATAATACGACCGTTCTCATGATTTTTTTCAACATCAAAAAGATTTGACGTTTTCATCATCAAAAAAATTGACGTTTTCATCGAAAAATTTCGACATACTATACTATGACTTTTTTTTGTAAAATTTGCCAACATTTCACGAAATGACTTTTTTCCACCATAGATTGTTTTTACATGCTATAATACGACCGTTTTCATGATTTTTTTCAACATCAAACAAATTTGACATTTTCATCATCAAAAAAATTGACGTTTTCATCGAAAAATTTCGACATACTATACTATGACTTTTTTTTTCTAAAATTTTACGACATTTCAAAAATGACTTTTTTTCCACCATAGATTGTTTTTACATGCTATAATACGACCGTTTTCATGATTTTTTTCAACATCAAAAAAATTTGACGTTTCCATCGAAAAATTTCGACATACTATACTATGACTTTTTTTTCTAAAATTTTACGACATTTCAAAAATGACTTTTTTTCCACCATAGATTGTTTTTACATGCTATAATACGACCGTTCTCATGATTTTTTTCATCAAAAAAATTTGACGTTTCCATCGAAAAATTTCGACATACTATACTATGACTTTTTTTCTAAAATTTTACGACATTTCACGAAATGACTTTTTTCCATCATAGAATCATTTTACATGCTATAATACGACCGTTTTCATGATTTGTTTCAACATCAAAAAAATTTGACGTTTCCATCGAAAAATTTCGACATACTATACTATGACTTTTTTTCTAAAATTTTACGACATTTCACGAAATGACTTTTCTCCACCATAGAATGTTTTTACATGCTATAATACGACCGTTCTCATGATTTTTTTCAACATCAAAAAAATTTGACGTTTCCATCGAAAAATTTCGACATACTATACTATGACTTTTTTTCTAAAATTTCACGACATTTCACGAAATGACTTTTCTCCACCATAGAATGTTTTTACATGCTATAATACGACCGTTTTCATGATTTGTTTCAATATCAAAAAATTTGACGTTTTCATCGAAAAATTTCGACATACTATACTATGACGGGGTTTTTTTTGTTAAATTTTCCAACATTTCACGAAATGACTTTTTTCCACCATAGATTGTTTTTACATGCTATAATACGACCGTTTTCATGATTTTTTTCAACATCAAAAAAATTTGACGTTTCCATCGAAAAATTTCGACTTACTATACTATGACGTTTTTTTTTTTTTTGTAAAATTTTCCAACATTTCACGAAATGACTTTTTTCCACCATAGAATCATTTTACATGCTATAATACGACCGTTTTCATGATTTTTTTCAACATCAAAAAAATTTGACGTTTTCATCGAAAAATTTCGACATACTATACTATGACGTTTTTTTGTAAAATTTTCCAACATTTCACGAAATGACTTTTTTCCACCATAGAATCATTTTACATGCTATAATACGACCGTTTTCATGATTTTTTTCAACATAAAAAAAAATTGACGTTTTCATCATCAAAAAAATTGACGTTTTCATGGAAAAATTTCGACATACTATACTAAGACGTTTTTTTTGTAAAATTTTCCAACATTTCACGAAATGACTTTTTTCCATCATAGAATCATTTTACATGCTATAATACGACCGTTTTCATGATTTTTTTCAACATCAAAAAAATTTGACGTTTCCATCGAAAAATTTCGACATACTATACTATGACTTTTTTTTCTAAAATTTTACGACATTTCAGAAATGACTTTTTTCCACCATAGATTGTTTTTACATGCTATAATACGACCGTTCTCATTATTTTTTTCAACATCAAAAAAATTTGACGTTTCCATCGAAAAATTTCGACATACTATACTATGACTTTTTTTCTAAAATTTTACGACATTTCACGAAATGACTTTTCTCCACCATAGAATGTTTTTACATGCTATAATACGACCGTTTATGATTTGTTTCAATATCAAAAAATTTGACGTTTTCATTGAAAAATTTCGACATACTATACTATGACGTTTTTTTTGTAAAATTTTCCGACATTTCACGAAGTGACTTTTTTCCATCATAGAATCATTTTACATGCTATAATACGACCGTTTTCATGACTTTCTTCAACATCAAAAAAATTTGACGTTTCCATCGAAAAATTTCGACATACTATACTATGACTTTTTTTCTAAAATTTTACGACATTTCACGAAATGACTTTTCTCCACCATAGAATGTTTTTACATGCTATAATACGACTGTTTTCATGATTTGTTTCAATATCAAAAAATTTGACGTTTTCATCGAAAAATTTCGACATACTATACTATGACGGGGTTTTTTTTGTTAAATTTTCCAACATTTCACGAAATGACTTTTTTCCACCATAGATTGTTTTTACATGCTATAATACGACCGTTTTCATGATTTTTTTCAATATCAAAAAAATTTGACATTTTCATCGAAAAATTTCGACATACTATACTATGACGTTTTTTTGTAAAATTTTCCAACATTTCACGAAATTACTTTTTTCCACCATAGAATCATTTTACATGCTATAATACGACCGTTTTCATGATTTTTTTCAACATAAAAAAAAATTGACGTTTTCATCGAAAAATTTCGACATACTATACTGAGACGTTTTTTTTGTAAAATTTTCCAACATTTCACGAAATGACTTTTTTCCATCATAGAATCATTTTACATGCTATAATACGACCGTTTTCATGATTTTTTTCAACATCAAAAAAATTTGACGTTTCCATCGAAAAATTTCGACATACTATACTATGACTTTTTTTTCTAAAATTTTACGACATTTCAGAAATGACTTTTTTCCACCATAGATTGTTTTTACATGCTATAATACGACCGTTTTCATGATTTTTTTCAACATAAAAAAAAATTGACGTTTTCATCATCAAAAAAATTGACGTTTTCATCGAAAAATTTCGACATACTATACTAAGACTTTTTTTTTGTAAAATTTTCCAACATTTCACGAAATGACTTTTTTCCATCATAGAATCATTTTACATGCTATAATACGACCGTTCTCATGATTTTTTTCAACATCAAAAAGATTTGACGTTTTCATCATCAAAAAAATTTACGTTTTCATCGAAAAATTTCGACATACTATACTATGACGGGGTTTTTTTTGTTAAATTTTCCAACATTTCACGAAATGACTTTTTTCCACCATAGAATATTTTTACATGCTATAATACGACCGTTTTCATGATTTTTTTCAACATCAAACAAATTGACGTTTTCATCATCAAAAAAATTGACGTTTTCATCGAAAAATTTCGACATACTATACTATGACGTTTTTTTTGTAAAATTTTCCAACATTTCACGAAATGACTTTTTTCCATCATAGAATCATTTTACATGCTATAATACGACCGTTCTCATGATTTTTTTCAACATCAAAAAAATTTGACGTTTCCATCGAAAAATTTCGACATACTATACTATGACTTTTTTTCTAAAATTTTACAACATTTCACGAAATGACTTTTTTCCATCACAGAATCATTTTACATGCTATAATACGACCGTTTTCATGATTTGTTTCAACATCAAAAAAATTTGACGTTTACATTGAAAAATTTCGACATACTATACTACGACGGGGTTTTTTTTGTTAAATTTTCCAACATTTCACGAAATGACTTTTTTCCACCATAGAATCATTTTACATGCTATAATACGACCGTTTTCATGATTTTTTTCAATATCAACAAAATTTGACGTTTTCATCGAAAAATTTCGACATACTATACTATGACGTTTTTTTGTAAAATTTTCCAACATTTTACGAAATGACTTTTTTCCACCATAGAATCATTTTACATCCTATAATACGACCGTTTTCATGATTTTTTTCAACATAAAAAAAATTGACGTTTTCATCATCAAAAAAATTGACGTTTTCATCGAAAAATTTCGACATACTATACTAAGACGTTTTTTTTGTAAAATTTTCCAACATTTCACGAAATGACTTTTTTCCATCATATAATCATTTTACATGCTATAATACGACCGTTTTCATGATTTTTTTCAACATCAAAAAAATGACGTTTCCATCAAAAAATTTCGACATACTATACTATGACTTTTTTTTCTAAAATTTTACGACATTTCAGAAATGACTTTTTTCCACCATAGCTTGTTTTTACATGCTATAATACGACCGTTCTCATGATTTTTTTCAACATCAAAAAAATTTGACGTTTCCATCGAAAAATTTCGACATACTATACTATGACTTTTTTTCTAAAATTTTACGACATTTCACGAAATGACTTTTTTCCATCATAGAATCATTTTACATGCTATAATACGACCGTTTTCATGATTTGTTTCAACATCAAAAAAATTTGACGTTTCCATCGAAAAATTTCGACATACTATACAATGACTTTTTTTCTAAAATTTTACGACATTTCACGAAATGACTTTTCTCCACCATAGAATGTTTTTACATGCTATAATACGACCATTTTCATGATTTGTTTCAATATCTAAAAATTTGACGTTTTCATCGAAAAATTTCGACATACTATACTATGACGTTTTTTTGTAAAATTTTCCAACATTTTACGAAATGACTTTTTTCCACCATAGAATCATTTTACATCCTATAATACGACCGTTTTCATGATTTTTTTCAACATAAAAAAAATTGACGTTTTCATCATCAAAAAAATTGACGTTTTCATCGAAAAATTTCGACTTACTATACTATGACGTTTTTTTTGTAAAATTTTCCAACATTTCACGAAATGACTTTTTTCCATCATAGAATCATTTTACATGCTATAATACGACCGTTCTCATGATTTTTTTCAACATCAAAAAAATTTGACGTTTCCATCGAAAAATTTCGACATACTATACTATGACCTTTTTTTCTAAAATTTTACGACATGTCACGAAATGACTTTTCTCCACCATAGAATGTTTTTACATGCTATAATACGACCGTTTTCATGATTTGTTTCAATATCAAAAAGATTTGACGTTTTCATCATCAAAAAATTTGACGTTTCCATCGAAAAATTTCGACATACTATACTATGACTTTTTTTTCTAAAATTTTACGACATTTCACGAAATGACTTTTCTCCACCATAGATTGTTTTTACATGCTATAATACGACCGCTTTCATGATTTTTTTCAACATCAAAAAAATTTGACGTTTCCATCGAAAAATTTCGACATACTATACTATGACTTTTTTTTCTAAAATTTTACATTTCAGAAATGACTTTTTTCCACCATAGATTGTTTTTACATGCTATAATACGACCGTTTTCATGATTTTTTTCAACATCAAAAAAATTTGACGTTTCCATCGAAAAATTTCGACATACTATATACTATGACGGTTTTTTTTTTTTTGTAAAGTTTTCCAACATTTCACGAAATGACTTTTTTCCACCATAGAATCATTTTACATGCTATAATACTACCGTTCTTATGATTTTTTTCAACATCAAAAAGATTTGACGTTTTCATCATCAAAAAAATTTACGTTTTCATCGAAAAATTTCGACATACTATACTATGACTTTTTTTCTAAAATTTTACGACATTTCATGAAATGACTTTTCTCCACCATAGATTGTTTTTACATGCTATAATACGACCGTTTTCATGATTTTTTTCAACATCAAAAAAATTTGACGTTTTCATCGAAAAATTTCGACTTACTATACTATGACGTTTTTTTTTTGTAAAATTTTCCAACATTTCACGAAATGACTTTTTTCCACCACAGAATCATTTTACATGCTATAATACGACCGTTCTCATGATTTTTTTCAACATCAAAAAAATTTGACGTTTCCATCGAAAAATTTCGACATACTATACTATGATTTTTTTTTTTTTATTTTATGACATTTCACGAAATGACTTTTCTCCACCATAGATTGTTTTTACATGCTATAATACAACCGTTTTCATGATTTTTTTCAACATCAAAAAAATTTGACGTTTCCATCGAAAAATTTCGACATACTATACTATGACGTTTTTTTGTAAATTTTTCCGACATTTCACGAAGTGACTTTTTTCCATCATAGAATCATTTTACATGCTATAATACGACCGTTTTCATGACTTTTTTCAACATCAAAAAAAATTGACGTTTTCATCGAAAAATTTCTACATACTATACTATGACGGTTTTTTTTTGTTAAATTTTCCGACATTTCACGAAATTACTTTTTTCCACCATAGAATATTTTTACATGCTATAATACGACCGTTTTCATGATTTTTTTCAACATCAAAAAAATTTGACGTTTCCATCGAAAAATTTCGACACACTATACTATGACGTTTTTTTGTAAAATTTTCCGACATTTCAGGAAGTGACTTTTTTCCACCATAGAATCATTTTACATGCTATAATACGACCGTTTTCATGATTTGTTTCAATATCAAAAAGATTTGACGTTTTCATCATCAAAAAATTTGACGTTTCCATCGAAAAATTTCGACATACTATACTATGACGTTTTTTTGTAAAATTTTACGACATTTCAGGAAGTGACTTTTTTCCACCATAGAATCATTTTACATGCTATAATACGACCGTTTTCATGATTTGTTTCAATATCAAAAAGATTTGACGTTTTCATCATCAAAAAATTTGACGTTTCCATCGAAAAATTTCGACATACTATACTATGACGTTTTTTTGTAAAATTTTCCGACATTTCAGGAAGTGACTTTTTTCCACCATAGAATCATTTTACATGCTATAATACGACCGTTTTCATGATTTGTTTCAATATCAAAAAGATTTGACGTTTTCATCATCAAAAAATTTGACGTTTCCATCGAAAAATTTCGACATACTATACTATGACGTTTTTTTGTAAAATTTTACGACATTTCAGGAAGTGACTTTTTTCCACCATAGAATCATTTTACATGCTATAATACGACCGTTTTCATGATTTGTTTCAATATCAAAAAGATTTGACGTTTTCATCATCAAAAAATTTGACGTTTCCATCGAAAAATTTCGACATACTATACTATGACTTTTTTTTCTAAAATTTTACGACATTTTACGAAATGACTTTTTTCCACCATAGATTGTTTTTACATGCTATAATACGACCATTTTCATGATTTGTTTCAATATCAAAAAAATTTGACGTTTTCATCAAAAAATTTCGACAAACTATACTATGACTTTTTTTTCTAAAATTTTACGACATTTCACGAAATGACTTTTCTCCACCATAGAATGTTTTTACATGCTATAATACGACCGTTTTCATGATTTGTTTCAATATCAAAAAAATTTGACGTTTTCATCGAAAAATTTCGACATACTATACTATGACGGGGTTTTTTTTGTTAAATTTTCCAACATTTCACGAAATGACTTTTTTCCACCATAGATTGTTTTTACATGCTATAATACGACCGTTTTCATGATTTTTTCAACATCAAAAAAATTTGACGTTTTCATCGAAAAATTTCGACATACTATACTGACTTTTTTTTGTAAAATATGCCAACATTTCACAAAATGACTTTTTTCCACCATAGAATCATTTTTCATGCTATATTACGACCGTTTTCATGATTTTTTTCAACATAAAAAAAATTGACGTTTTCATCATCAAAAAAATTGACGTTTTCATCGAAAAATTTCGACATACTATACTAAGACGTTTTTTTTGTAAAATTTTCCAACATTTCACGAAATGACTTTTTTCCACCATAGAATTAATTTACATGCTATAATACGACCGTTTTATAATGATTTTTTTCAACATCAAAAAAAGTTGACGTTTCCATCGAAAAATTTCGACATACTATATACTATGACGTTTTTTTTTTTTTTTGTAAAGTTTTCCAACATTTCACGAAATGACTTTTTTCCACCATAGAATCATTTTACATGCTATAATACGACCGTTCTCATGATTTTTTTCAACATCAAAAAGATTTGACGTTTTCATCATCAAAAAAATTTACGTTTTCATCGAAAAATTTCGACATACTATACTATGACGTTTTTTTGTAAAATTTTCCGACATTTCACGAAGTGACTTTTTTCCACCATAGAATCATTTTACATGCTATAATACGACCTTTTTCATGACTTTTTTCAACATCAAATAAATTTGACGTTTTCATCGAAAAATTTCGACATACTATACTATGACGTTTTTTTTGTAAAATTTTCTAACATTCCACGAAATGACTTTTTTCCACCATAGAATCATTTTACATGGTATAATAAGTCCGCTTTCATGATTTTTTTCAACATCAAAAAAAATTGACGTTTTCATCGAAAAATTTCGACATACTATACTATGACGTTTTTTTTTTGTAAAATTTTCCAACATTTCACGAAATGACTTTTTTCCACCACAGAATCATTTTACATGCTATAATACGACCGTTCTCATGATTTTTTTCAACATCAAAAAAATTTGACGTTTTCATCAAAAAATTTCGACATACTATACTATGACGTTTTTTTTGTAAAATTTTCCGACATTTCACAAAATCACTTTTGTCCACCATAGATTCATTTTACATGCCATAATACGACCGTTTTCATTAGTTTTTTCAACATAAAAAAAATTTGACGTCTTCATCGAAAAATTTCGACGACTGTGATATTTTTTTTGTAAAATTCTCCAACATTTCACGAAATAAATTTTTCCCACCATAGAATCATTTTACATGCTATAATACGACCGTTTTCATGATTTTTTCAACATCAAAAAAATTTGACGTTTTCATCATCAAAAAAATTTGACGTTATCATCCAAAAATTTCGACATACTATACTATGACGTTTTTTTTTTGTGAAATTTTCCAACATTTCACGAAATAAATTTTTCCCACCATAGAATCATTTTACATGCTATAATACGACCGTTTTCATGATTTTTTCAACATCAAAAAAATTTGACGTTTTCATCATCAAAAAAATTTGACGTTTTCATCGAAAAATTTCGACATACTATACTAAGACGTTTTTTTTAGATGAGATAGATAGATAGATAGATACTTTATTGATTCCAAGTTGGGAAATTGTGGTGTTACAGTAGCAGGTTATCAGCACAATATAGAAGAGAGAATATACACAACTATGTACACATAAAAAAGGGAATATGCACATCTGTACGAAGTGTGAAGTATATACAGACAATCTTGTTATAAAACTAATCTAATTCTAAGAAATGTAAACATTATACACTATAATAATAATAAGATAATAAAATAATAAAATAAAATGATATGATATGATGATATAGTATATCATGTAATGTATAACATAACATGATATATATGTATGTATGTATGATACATGATATGTATGTATACATGATATGTATGTATGATACATGTAATATATATATGTGGAATAGATATATAGAGCTGTGGTATAATAATATAATGCAATATACACGGCAATACACAATATAACATAATCTAATATGTATAATGCTCTACAATACACCTAACCAACAGTAGCTGGGGGTCTATTAATCATACTAATATATAAAAAAATGTAGAAGAAGTAAAGAATAACACTGTATATATACAGTCAGTAGTGCAGATGTTAAAGTGAAATTGTGCAATGTTAGGTGTCGTAGGGGGTGGTAGGGGGAGCAGAGAGCTCTCTGCCAGCCAGAGGTGATGTGTTGAACAGCTTGATAGCTGTTGGTAGGAAGGATTTCCTGTATCTGTCCTTGTGACAGCGGAGCTGAACCAGCCTGTTTGAGAAGCTGCTCCGCTGTCGCTCCAGTACCGGGTGAAGTGGGTGGTCCGGATTGTCCAGAATAGACAACAGCTTGTTCATGGTTCTCCTTTCCACCACAGCCTCAAAAGTGTCCATTTTGCAGCCAATCACAGAGCCGGCCTTCCTGATCAGCTTGTTCAGTCTGTCTGCGTCGCCAGCTCTGATGCTGCTCCCCCAGCAGACCACAGCACAGTACAGGGCGCTGGCTACAACGGACTGGTAGAAGATCTCCAGCATCTTGCTGCACACATTGAACGATCTGAGCTTCCTCAGGAAGTAGAGGCGGCTCATCCCCTTCTTGTAGACAGCATCAGCGTTGGTCCTCCAGTTCAGTCCGTTGTCGATGTAGACGCCCAAGTATTTATACTCCTCCACAATATCAATGACCTCCCCGAGGATCTTCAGGGGCTGTGTGGGTGTCCTCTTCTTCCTGAAGTCAATCACCATCTCCCTGGTCTTAGCCACATTGAGATGCAGATGATTCCGACCAGACCACTCCACAAAATCATCCACCAGAGCCCTGTACTCCTCCTCCTGTCCACCACTTATACACCCTACAACTGCCGAGTCATCAGAAAATTTCTGTAGATGACAAGACTCGGAGTTGTATTTGAAATCCGAGGTGTACACGGTGAACAGAAAAGGAGACAGCACCGTACCCTGCGGAGCTCCTGTACCACTGACCACCACATCGGACAGGCCGCTAGTCAGTGATCCAGGAGATGGTGGGAGCGTCCACATTGATCGCCCGCAGCTTCTCCCTCAGAAGAAAAGGCTGGATGGTGTTGAATGCACTAGAGAAATCAAAAAATGTGACTCTCACAGTGCACCCAACACCATCCAGATGTGAGAGAGTCCTCTGCAGGAGATAAATAATGGCATCCTCCACACCTAGATGAGGCTGGTAGGCAAACTGCAGAGGGTCTAGGGATGGTCTCACCTGTGGTCTCCGATGGGTCAGGACCAGCCTCTCTAGCACCTTCATCACATGAGAGGTGAGGGCCACTGGTCGATAGTCATTTAGGTCCGATGGAGATGACTTCTTGGGCACCGGAAGCAGGCAGGAGGTCTTCCACAGGGTTGGTACCTTCTCCTGGTCCAAGCTCAGGTTGAAGAGTCTACACAGGACAGGAGACAGCTGGCTGGCGCAGGTCCTAAGGATCCTGGGGTTGATGCCATCAGGACCCGCTGCCTTTCGTAGGTGGAGTCTCTCCAGCTGCCTTCTAACCTGGTCGGTGGTCACAGCCAGGCGGGGGAGGTCTACTGTCTGTGGAGGGTGGGATGGGCCTGTGTGGCTCACTGGAGGGGATAGTAGGGGGGAGGGGGTGGGTGGTGGAGGTGGAAGCATTGTTGGAAGTGAGGGGGGTGGGGGGCAGCAGGAGGTGGTGAACTGAACCTGTTGAAGAAACAGTTCAGCTCGTTGGCCCTCTCCACACTGTGGGCTGGTTCTCTGTCCTTCACCTTGAAGCCGGTGATCTCCTTCATACCAGCCCACACCTCCTTGGTGTTGTTTTGTTGGAGCTTGTCCTCCAACTTCCTCCTGTAGGAGTCTCTGTGCTCTCTCAGCTTCACCTTCAGGTCACGCTGCACCCTTTTCAGCTCATCCCTGTCCCCAGCCCTGAAAGCTTTCTTCTTCTTGTTGAGAAGCTCCTTCAGGTCGCTGGTAATCCAGGGCTTGTTGTTGGGGTAGCAGCGTACGGTCCGGGTCGGAAGGGTGGTGTATTCACAGAACTTTATGTAGTCTGTGATGCAGTCCGTCATGGAGTTGATGTCCTCCCCATGTGGTTCGCAGAGCACGTCCCAATCTGTTGTCTCAAAGCAGTCCTGCAGTCTGTCCCTCACCTCCTGATTCCACCTCCTCACAGTCCTTGTTCCCACAGACTGGCGTTGGACAAGGGGGACATACTTAGGGGACAACAAGACCAGGTTGTGATCTGCTCTGCCGAGTGGGGGGAGGGCAGTGACACTGTATGCATCCATGGTATTTGCATACAGGAGGTCCAGAGTCTTATTGTCTCTTGTGGGACAGTCAACATACTGGTGAAAAGTTGGTAAAGTCTTCTCCAGTGTGACATGGTTAAAGTCCCCAGTAATGATAAATAAGGCGTTTGGCTGTTGATTCTGGAGTTTTGCCACAGTAGAGTGGATAATGTCCATCGCTACACCCCCATCAGCTGACGGCGGGATGTAAACAGCAACAACAATGGCGGAGGTGAACTCTCTCGGCAGGTAAAACGGGCGAAACCCCACAGCCAACAGTTCAATATCGGAGCAACAGAGACGTTCCTTAACAGTCACATGTCCGGGATTACACCACCTCTCATTCACCAAAAGTGCAATCCCGCCCCCCTTCTTCTTACCGCTCGTTATAACGTCCCTGTCCGCCCGTACCGTCCTGAAGCCGGGTATGTTAACGCTGTGGTCCGGGATGTGTGAGTGTAGCCATGTTTCTGTGAAACACATGACGCTACACTCACGGTACTCCCTCTGGGTCTTGACCAGCGCACCGAGCTCGTCCATCTTATACGCCAGAGACCTCACGTTCCCCATGAGCACCGCTGGCACCGAGGGCTTGTACCTCCTCTTCTTTGCCTTGAGTTTGGCTCCAGCCCTGCAGCCCCGGCGTCTCTTCCGCAGCTCCTCCGGGACGGGTGGCCTCGCACAGCGCCGGAAGTAAAATTTTTGTAAAATTTTCCGACATTTCACGAAATCACTTTTTTCCACCATAGAATCATTTTACTTGCTATAATACGACCGCTTTAATGATTTTTTTCAACATCAAAGAAATTTGACGTTTTCATTGAAAAATTTCGACATACTATACTATGACCTTTTTTTCTAAAATTTTACGACATGTCACGAAATGACTTTTTCCCACCATAGAATCATTTTACATGCTATAATACCACCATTTTCATGATTTTTTTCAACATCAAAACAATTTGACGTTTTCATCAAAAAATTTCGACATACTGTACTATGACGTTTTTTTGTAAAATTTTCCAACATTTCACCAAATGATTTTTTCCACCATAGAATCATTTTACATGCTATAATATGACCGTTCTCATGATTTTTTTCAACATCAAAAACAACTGACGTTTTCATCAAATAATTTCGACATACTATACTATGACGTTTTTTTTGTAAAATTTTCCAACATTTCACGAAATGACTTTTTCCACCATAGAATCATTTTACATGCTATAATACGACCGTTTTCATGATTTTTTTCAACATCAAAAAAATTGACGTTTTCATCATCAAAAAAATTGACGTTTTCATCGAAAAATTTCAACATACTATACTATGACGTTTTTCAATTACATTTTTTGAATTTCTACAAAATGACGTTTTTCCAATAAATTTTTCGACATACTATACTATAATTTTTTTTTTTTTCCACGAAAATTATCAAAATACTATATGACTTTTTCTTACATGAAATGAATCCACATGCTGTACTCTGACGTTTTTCCATGAAATTTTTTGAATTATTAAAAAATGATGTTTTTTCGATAAATTTTTCGACATACTATACTATGACTTTTTTTTTTACATGAAATTTATAAAGATACTATATAATGACTTTTTCTTTCATGAAAAGAATCCACATGCTATACTCTGACGTTTTTCCATGAAATTTTTTAATTATTAAAAAATGACGTTTTTTCAAGAAATTTTTCGACATACTATACTGATTTTTTTTTACATGAAATTTATCAACATACTATATTATGACTTTTTATTACATGAATATTAATGCACCTGTTATAGTATGATGTTTTTCCATGAAATTTTTTGAATTAGTACAAAATGACGTTTTTCCAAGAAATTTTTCGACATACTATAGTATGACTTTTTTCACATGAAAATTATCGAATTACTATATTTTCACTTTATCCTATATAAAATGAATCCCCATACTATACTCTGATGTTTTTCAATAAAAAATTTTGAATTAAGATAAGATAAGATAAGATGAACCTTTATTAATCCCCGTAGGAAAATTCAGTTTTACACTCTGTTGTTCACACAGTACATATACATGCGTCAATGGAGAGATGTCAGAGTGAGGGGGCTGCTCCTGACAAAGCGCCCAGAGCAGTTGGGGGTTTGGTGCCTTGCTCAGGGGCACCTCGGCAGTGCCCAAGAGGTAAACTGGCACCTCTCCAGCAACCAGTTGGTCTTGGTCCATGGGGGACTTGAACCGGTGACCTCCGCGTCCTAACCCAAGTCCTTACGGACTGAGCTACTGCCGCCCCAGTTTATTATTTATTATACTCTGACATTTTTCCATGAAATTTTTTGAATTATTAAAAAATAATGTTTTCTCAAGAAATTTTTTGACATACTATACTATGACTTTTTTTACATGAAATTTATCAACATACTATATTATGACTATTTCTTACATGAAATGAATGCACATACTTAACTATGGTGTTTTTCCATGAAATTTTTTGAATTACTACAAAATGATGTTTTTGAAATTTTCCATCATACTATACTAAGGCTTTTTTTGTCAAAATTTTTGACATACTATGACTTTTTCATGAGAATTTCACATGCTATAGTATGACTTTTATTTTTAAATTTTCGACATACTATACTGTGACTTTTTTTCAGGAATATTTTTGACATGCTATATTACTTCATTAAAAAAAATTTCAAAATACCATACGATATGAACTTCATAAAAAATGTTTTATTTTCATAAAAAATTTCAACATACCCTACTGTGAGTTCTTTATGATTTTTTTTGGAATACTATGTTATGCTTTTTATTACATTTTTCAACATACTATAATATGACTTAATCATAAAATCAAAAAATATATTGAGTCAAAAAAGTTATATATAGCATGTCAAAAAAATCGACATTAAGAAAAATGTTGAGAAACAAAAACTAAAACTCTGACTACTATTAAAAACTATGGTATAGTATATTGTAAAAAGTTTTCTTAAAAACTCAGACTATAGTGTCTCAAAAGAAGTTAGACCATAGTATATTGAATAAAGTCAACAATTTTAAAAAAGTCATGATAGCATGATATGTCAAAAAAACTTAATATAGCATGTCGAAAAAAGTCATAGAACAGTATATCGAAAGAAGTTGCAAGAATTCATAGTATAGTATTTCAAAAAGCAGTCATAGTATAGTATGTAAAAGTCATAGCATAGGATGTCAAAAAGTCACAGTATGGCATGTCAAAAAAACTGCAAAAATTCATAGTATGGTATGTCGAGAAAAGCCATAGTATTGTTTTGTCAAAGAAAAATTTTAAAAAGTTCATAGGTCATATGTCAATATAAGTTAAGAATTAACTTTAGTACAGTACAGTATTTTTAAAAACTGTGTGTACTGTGTAAAAAATAACATTGAATGTGAGTGGGAAAAAAATTATTTCCCCTCAGGTGATCAATAAAATGCTTCCTTCCTTGTTATTCTTCAAAGTAAAAAAAAAAAGTCATGATGTAACATGTTGAAAAAAGTAAAAATAAAAAAAATAAAAAAAGACTTAGTATAGTATGTTGAAAAAAAATCATAAAATAGCAAGTCTTAAAAATTTTTTTTAAATATATATACAAGTTAGTATAGTTTGTTGAAAAAAGTCATAGTATGGTATGTCGAAAAAAATATAAAAAGTCATAGTATAGGATGTCAAAAAATGAAAAAAATTGTAGTATAATATGTTGAAATAAGTTTTAAAAATTCATAGTATAGTATTTAAAAAGAGTTATAGTGGAGTATGGTAACAAAAAATGAAAAAAGTCATAGTATGTTGAAAAAAGTTTTAAAGTCAGTACAGTATGTTGAAAAAAGTCACAATAGTATGTCGAAAATAGTTTTGAAAAAGTCACAGTGTAGTATGTCAAAAATAGTTTTAAAAAAGTCACAATATATTATGTCAAAAAAGTTTAAAAATTCACAGTATAGTATGTCAAAAAAGTTTTTAAATTCATAGTATAGTTTATTGAAAAAATGAAAAACGTTATAGCATAGTATGTTGAAAAAAGTCATACTATAGTTTGTCGAAAAATTGAAAAAACTCAAAGTTTTTGAAATGTCAAGATATTGTATGTCAAAATAAGTCGTAGTATAGTAACAAAGAAAAAGGTAATTTTTAAAAATCACGGTATAATACATTGAGTAAAAAAAGTCATAGCATGTCAAAAAAAGTTTTTAAAAAGTCATAGTATAGTACTGTATGTCAAAAAAATGAAAAAAAAAATCATGGTGTAGTATGTTAGAAAATGTTTTTAAAAATAGTAGTATAGTAAATAGTCATTGTATAGTATGTCAAAAAAGGAAAAAAGTCATGGTATAACATGTTGAAAAATGTGATAAAATGATCATAGTGTAGTCAGTGGCATAAGCACAAATGAGTGTGAGTGGGCACAGACAGAAACAGGTGGGCCTAGCCCGTCCAAGACCAAACATCTAGCCTACTTAATAGGTTCTGAACTGCATATGTTAACCAAACTAGGCCATTACAGGTATACTTGCCTGAGTGCACCACAGTTTAATCATACAAGCCTTATACTACATCATCATCATCACAGGTAATGTTACAGGCACCAGACACATACATATATACAGTACTATACATATCCACCTACGTCACGTATATAAAGCAACCTGTTAAAATAATCATTCGGTATTTATTCCACTACTGTATTACAGTTTACCTGCCTAACACATGGTATGTTGTTGCTCTTTATTGTGTGTACATGTATACTGTATATATATACTGTACATACATACATATTGATATATAAACAACATATACACATGGAAATTTGTGTTTGGTGGATTATTTCTCTGTTGATACAATACGATTGTATTTTACATGGTTGGAAAGCCTGTTTACCGACCTTCACAATGATGTCCGACCTGTAAGGATCATGCATTTGTGGGATGAGCAGCACAGCTGATTATGTGGGTAGAACCCAAGTGAAATCAGTGTATTCTCCTGCTGGTGTCGACTCTTGTTTTTAGCTCCACGTGCTGCAAATCAGGCACCACAAGACAAGACCACAGGACCACAAATCAGCCGTTTCATTCTGAAAAGTCAGCTTTTTCGAAACCAACATGGCTCATTTCAAAATTTAGTTTCAAAACAAAACTCCTCATCTCTTCTGTGACATGATTTAGACACCAGATGATTTGCTACCTGATGTCAGAGAAGAGACGAGGAGTTTTGTAGAAGTTGGACATCAGTGTGAAGATAAATAAACAGGCTTTCCAACAATGTGAAAAGCAATGCCGATTACCGAGTTATATTCTATATCTTATATGTTCGTCCTTTCATCTTGTTCGGCTTGGTTGACTTAGTTTTTAGCTGCATTGCCTGTGTACAATGACACTAAAATAACCAGTCAATGAGTGAAAACTAGGACTACTAATACCGGGTCTATGAAGCTGATTCTGATCCAAGACCATCATTAACAGCATCACATAGTCTGGCACAGCGGCCACATATTCACATACATAAGCATTAGAAATACCAAAAAATACACTTTAACACATCCTGGCACAGCGGCCACATATTCACACAAATAAGCATTATAAATACCAAAAAATACACTTTAACACAGCCTGGCATGGCGGCCACATATTCACACAAATAAGCATTATAAATACTAAAAAATGCACTTTAACACAGCCTGGCATGGCGGCCACATATTCACACAAATAAGCATTATAAATACTAAAAAATACACTTTAACACAGCCTGGCATGGTGGCCACATATTCACACAAATAAGCATTATAAATACCAAAAAATACACTTTAACACAGCCTGGCATGGCGGCCACATATTCACACAAATAAGCATTATAAATACTAAAAAATACACTTTAACACAGCCTGGCACGGCGGCCACATATTCACACAAATAAGCATTATAAATACTAAAAAATGCACTTTAACACAGCCTGGCACGGCGGCCACATATTCACACACAGACGCAACAGCATCATAAGCATTATGGATAGAGCACCTACATTAACATGAATAAATAGACTTTAACACAGCCTGGCACGGCGGCCACATTCATATTAACATAGTTAGCAGCAACATCAGCATACAATCCAGTTCTGCACCGAACAAACACCATATCCAAGAAACAATAATATTAAAAAGGAGCTTACGTTTGATGATGACAGCTGGAGACGACGGGCTTGGTGTTGGACAGTGAAACGGCCTCTTTAGAGGAGAGCAGGGACGAAGAGTTCAATCACCCACTGACAGTTGTTGAAGAGTCGGTCACCAGTGGGCCTACAGCTTGTTGGGTTGGGTGACGAGGGGCCACATAACGTTACTGTCGTTACTGTCACTTGTTGAGGAGAAACTGGCGCAGGAGTTGGTCTTGGTTGACAATGATGGCTGAACTTCTTCCTCCTGCTCCTCAGGCTTCTGCTCATCAACGCACAGGTGTTTCGGTTTCACTTGTGACCGTGTTATCTGGTAACTGTCATGTTACAGGTGGGCGTAGATAATAAACACAGAGAAGTACTTATTTCAAAGTGATTCAAGGCTTTCTGGTTGTGTTTTCCACAGCTGCCATCACTACGCGCAAACACGTGGCGTTAGGCCGAGAGCCACCAGCTGCACCATCAGTAGAGGAGGAGGAGGAGGAGGAGGAGGGAGGGCCGCTCCAAGCTGGCATTTGTGAAATGCGCTGCCACTCAAAAAATCTGCCCTATCACGTAGCTTAGACAAGAGGCACCGCTTTATGGTCGCAGTCCGATAATTGAAACAGCGCTGACTGATTGTGGCCCGATTCCAATCCGGTCCCTGCACCCTCCGTTTGAGTCACACTCTGCTTAATGAAGCACCCTTCTTTAAGGTGGAGGGTGTCAATACAGCGGCCACCTCTGGACCAACTCCCTCCTGCAAGGAAACAATAAATAAATACATAATGATAATGCGGATTATTATTATTATTATTATTATTATTATTATAAATACAAATACGAAGAATTATAGAAAATAAAATATACATATACATATATATAGAGTTTAAACCTGCGACCCTCTTGCATATATATATATATAGACAGATAGATAGATAGATAAAGATATTTATATATATTTAAACTTTACACTATATATGGATATATATATATATATAGAGAGAGAGAGAAATTATGAGAAAATATAAGTAAGAAATATGTATAAGAGGAAATAATAACACTGGAAAAACATTGTGTAAAAATGCAAGAATAGTATAAATAAATAAATAAAAAATAATAAATAAATAAATGTGTATTTAAGTTTAAATGTGTTGTATAAATAAAAGCAGTGTTAATGCCAGAGTAAACCAGATTATAGCACGGCTGAAGTATTGCACTAAATTCTGGTACTGTTTAGCCAGTATTGCACAGTTGAAGATATAAGAAATTATGGGGTTATTGCTGCTGATAGGGTTAAAAAAAAATAATGAATATGTGTTGTATATATGTATAAATAGCTATCTAACGAACATATCTATTTTGTAAATTAGACATTTGATACTAATTACAATCTGTTTACCTGAAATTGATAACATTTGTATGACAGTAAAGTAGAATAAATGAAATTAGTTAGTTTGAGCAGTTTATGAGTAAATGTTTGTATCGGTAGTCGCACGGGACTTACATTGGAGGCGTTGCTCGTCATCAGTAAGGGCCGCCGGTTAAGTTGGCATCGATGCAGAATCCTGTTGGCTTATGACCCACTTCCACTCTCCGCTGATTGGTTTGGGGATGGCGCTTAATATGGTGGACCCTCTACGCTAACACAGCTATACCTCTGAGTATAGTATGTCAAAATGTCACAGTCTGGCATGTTGAAAACATCATAAAAAAGTTGTAGTTTAGTATGTGATACAATATTTTATAATATAATACGGCATACAAAAAGATCATAAATGTCATAATATAATTTGAGTAAGTCACAAAAAATGGCATGCTAATGGCTGGATGTCATAAAAAGTCTTAGAAAGTGTCATTTAAAATGTCACAAAAACATTTAATAAAAAGTGACACTGTAAAAACCGTGATATAGTATGTCCTAAAATATGTAATAAAAAAAGGCACAATATACTGTAGTATGGCATTAAAGTGGTCATACTAGTACAGTATGTCATATGAAAAGTCATAGTCCAGTAGGTCACAAATAATGCCATAAAAATGTCAAACAGATATGCCACAAATGTCTCATAGAAAATGTCATTTTAAGTCATAGTAAAGTACACAAAAAAGTCATAATAAGATAAGATAAGATAAGATAAGATAAGATAAGATAGTACTGTGTGACAGGACAGTGCTGGATTTGTTTTATAGGCAAGTATAGGCATATATCTGTATACACTGTAAGAGTGTATAAAGGGAGGAAAGTTTGGGAGTGCGCAGGTCTCAGAAGGGAGAGGGTGATAAAAGATATTTCTGAGAGAAAGTGTCCTCATTCCAGAGCTGCTTCAGCAAACCAGCTTCATTAGCGTGAAGGTCACACAACGTTTGTGAGACGGAGGCTGGTATTTATGATGACCTTGGGGTTATTACTATTCATTTAATTTTTTTACTGAACCACGCTATCTTGACAGAAGTCGCATGTGTCCCATTTTAACTCCCAGCTCTTGCATAAAGTCATCATTACATTACTTGATAGGATTATAACATACAGTATATCTCTCTTGGATACATAAGATTAACAATTAGAAATCAGATCTAACAGTGTGTTTACATGTGTATAAATATCTTAGTTATGATCAGGAGTATTTCAGGAACCTGTATAAGGCCTTATGCTTTGAGAAACCTAAATATGCTCTCTAAGTACTTCACTAGAAACCGGCATACTGTGTACACTTTAATAACCATGTTATCTGGACTTCTGGTCATTCTCTGTTGGTACAACATGGAGGAATCAAGATACACCTGCACGCAGATGACCAGAAACCAGGTTTCATGTATGTCTTTTACCAGAACGTTCCCATTCCCACAGAATCACGGCCGTTGGTGTTCGATGCCGATGCAAAAGGCACCTTTTCCTGGTGGAAGGAGATGCTCCAGGCTTTCCATTAACTACAACGTAAACCCATCGATGGCAACAGTAAATGCATGGGGTTAGTGGTGACGTGTTATAAGCAGCAAAAGAGACATACCGGGTGGCGGGAGGGGATGTGGATGGGTCCACTAGGCTTTCATCCAGGAGACTGCTGTTCATGTCCTGTGTGTCATGTTTCATTTTCACATAATCAGCTGTTCGTTCATGCCCTATGTTCACAACGTCAAGTCACATTTGCACTAATTTTAAGCTTAACTATGTTGTTTTATCCTGAACCTAACTGTTTTTTTTTTTTTTTTGCCTAAACCAAAGCAAGTGTTTTTCATTCATTAGCATGTGTTTACTGTGACTGGAAAGTGACACTGAGGGGTCTAACAAAGCTTCAGTATGTGATGAGTTTTCCCAGATGAGATCAAAACCATGATAAGGCTCAGAGGCAAGATACTAATGCGCATGTTGCATCCCATGCACGTCAGGTGTTGCATCTGCCAATGAACTGTCCAACTATCGATCCATTCATCATCTATAACCGCTTATCCTATAAAGGGTCGCAGGAGGGCTGGAGCCGATCCCAGCTGGCATTGGGCGAAGGCGGGGGACACCCTGAACAGATCGCCAGACTATCACAGGGCTGACACATAGAGACAGACAACCATTCACACTCACAATCACAAAAAATGCACCTACCAGCACCTCTAAGGCTCACCAATTTACATATTATATTTGTGACACCTTGAGGTTGCTAGGTAACCAGGAGAGTAAAAATTAATATATGTATTAGTGAGTTTAAGAGCTGCTGGTAACTGTTGCGGCCACTGCTGGCTGTCACTTCATATTCACAGACACAAGGTGGTACCGATCTTCTCATCCAACTCTCGGTAAGAATGCAAATAAACATATTGCTAAATTAATCTGTCAGTCTCACTACCCACTGAAGTAATGGCTTTAAACAAAGTCTACAGTTTATGATGGTAATTGGCACATTTGCTTTATTTTGAAAACAGACATTGAAACCATTTTTATTTTTTCATATTTTTTTTTCTCACAAGTTTGAACTCCTTGATAAGGTTGAAACTGGACATTGCACTCACTGGAACATGGGAAAAGTATTTTTTGTTTGCTCGTTTGTTTGATTTTTCTTTTTACTTTTTTTTTGCGTAACATCAGTGCATTTTTATTTTATTCAGTATTTTTCCAATTCATATAAACTGTCATAACAACACCAAAGACATCAAAAAGAAGCCGCCACACCTCTTAAGTTTTTGTGACTGCGAAAAAGTTCCTCTCAGAGGGAGAGTTCCCATCATGCATCTGGTTCGATGGTTCATGCTACTGTTCTCACGTTTGGTTGGCAGAACACAAATCATCATGTAAGAGCCAGTTATACCAATACTATAGCTGACTTCAAAAGTGTATTATATGCGTATGTCATTTCAATGGCAACAGGTCCTTTACTGTAAATATGAGTAGACAGGGAGTTTGTAAAAGGGGTGTAAACGAAGCTTGAATGACTCAAGCAGAATAGAGAGAGAGAGAGTAATAGTCTTGTCTTATATGTCTTTTTTGGATTCAGGATAAGGCTGCCCAACTGGAAATGTCACACATTTAATTATACATTCTATTCTCCATCCGATGTGCCAGTATATTACCTATTTGCAGTGTTCTCGATACACTTGTAGTGCTGAAAACTAGAGTTGCATTTTAAACCAACTTGTTTTTGTGCGTGCATTTGCTGAAGTACAGATTTTATTTGCAAAAATGTGTTTAAATAAAGTGCATTGCAATGCGAATAAAGTGTGGTGCATTCACAATGCATGTTAAATGTGTAAATCTCCAGTTGGGAGCATTCATTCTACCACTGATTCACTCACAATAGATAGTGAAGATCAAATCAAATCCTCCTCCTCCTCATCAAGGTAACAATCATTTTTCATAATCAACATTATCACCACTTCCTCATAGTATTAGCTTGAGCCAAAAAACTTAACGCTGGAAACTCCCCCAACATGAGAAAATCATTGCCACACAAAAAATGACAAACAAATAGAAACGGACTGCCTTCACATTGGGAAGGCAAAGAGCAACCTTTTTAGATTTTTGTTTTTGTGTTATTCTTCATACTCTTAATTCTGCTTTCGTTAAGTTAGACTTTGCCTTAGTCATCCTTGGACTCGGTGCCCTCCGCCGCTGCGTCTGCCGGGGTGGCCTCCTCTGCTTTAGACTCCTCTGCAGCATCTGGGTGGAGGGAGGGTGAGCGGTAAAGAGAGAAAGCGAGAGGAGGAAGATGAGAGGTAGGGTAGATGTAGATGAAGGGTAGAGGGAAGGGGGAGGTGATAAAAGGTGGGTCGGGGAGTGGAAGAGTGAAAATTAGCCTGTGGAGGGGAGGTTTTACATTGTGAGGCTGGAATAATTAGGCTATACCTGGGTCCTCTCAAACATTTCACACATCAGCTGCTACTTTTGATGTTTAAAATATTTCAGCTTCTCTGTTTAAAAAAAAAGCATACGGTAAAATTCAAACACCATGAAAATGTGGTTCAAAAATACACAGACTATAATTCTGTGTTGCTCACAAGATGTCAGCTCTACTAAAACTGAGAGCATATCAGTCAGAAGAAGCAACCTGATGTCTGAAATCCCATGTCGGCTGTGTAAATAATAAAGGAAGAGAGTGCTCCTAATGGACCCATGAAGCATTTGAACTGCCATCACAACGCTAACAGCAGCATCTCGGCCTGTCACATTGAATACTGCATGATGCCCACAGTGTACTGCTCTGTAACAACATCCAGTGGCGACTTACTAAGAGGTGAATACTGCTGAACAACGATCCATGATGCATCTCTAAGCCATTACTAATAAAGTTTATTGAGTAATATTGCTCAAACACTTCGTATTAATGTATTTGTTTTACTGCTGCGCCAAATGCTATTTTGCTGCAAATAGATTTCTATTATCGTATATGTAGAGTCTACAAATCAAAAGTAAAAATTTAACATGTCCTGGTATGACCTTGCCATACGGTATATGGGCTACAATCATTTTTAAGACTTTTATTTTATTGTTTCTCACCGATCCGATTATTCACGTGGCCTAAGAGCGGTGATCTCATACCGTGATGATCTCATACTCTTTTAATAGAAAGAGGAGACATGAAAGAATGACATCATTGCATTGGAGATTGGGGTGATGGAGTGCACATGTGTGGGTGTGTGAGGGTGAGGCAGAAAGAAAGACAGAGGACCGGGGCGATCAAGCCTGTGTTAGCGCTTGTACTAATGTGTGACTGTGTCTGCAACTCAAGGCAGCGTGATCCTCTCGGTAAGAGGTAATTAGCTTGTTAGCCGGTATGACAGACTTGAGAGTGCCTCACTCTACAGCCACTGAACTGTGTGATGCAAACGCAATTTCACTCAGTTCGCAGAGCCGAAGAACATCAGTT
Organism: Pterois miles; assembly: GCA_947000775.1. Lineage (NCBI taxonomy): Eukaryota > Metazoa > Chordata > Actinopteri > Perciformes > Scorpaenidae > Pterois > Pterois miles. The sequence goes on along the minus strand of CAMQGK010000110.1, from coordinate 8,789,912 downwards.
CTGGTATTCAGTGCCACTTCGGTTATCTACACCAGCCAAGGTGACTAAAATGCTAATAAGAATTGGACCAACCGCCCAAAGTCGGGCCGTGATCTTTGTCTCGGTTTGCTGACTCTGCCCGCTGGGTTCACTGGAGTTTTCAGAAAACAATGTTAATGAGAGCAGGAGATGAAGCTGAAGGAAGTAACTCCAGCTCTTCAGATGCACATAATTTACTTTGTCCAATTTCCCTTTTTGCATTTGTAATTTTGTTTTTAACTCATGGCATGTCACAACTTTTTGGTGTCAATTCAAAGAACGGACATCACATAGAAATATACACAGGCACATAGACTGTAAATAAGAAGTAGTAGTAGTCATTGTGACGTCATCCATTGGTTTCTGGACTGCCGTTCTGTCGAGTTCGGTATTTTGGCTGTTGCCATCTTGGTTTTCGGCCGTCACCATCTTGGTTTTTTTACAACCACAAGTGACACAAAAGGGTTGAGCTAAGTACAACCGAATGCTGAATAAGACATTTTTAGGTGACCAAAAAGGTTTTAAGTGAAAGGGTTAAAGTTGTAAGATGAAAACGGACAACACCCAGACCGGACAATGCCGTGGTAGCTATCTGTCAATCACAAGGTGGCCACGCCCTAAAGCATACCCTCATTCATCATATATTTGACTCTATCTAAGCCCTATTTACTCCCTTGAAAACTGCATTTCTAATATCAATTTATAGATGACCAAAAATGTCCATAAAACTAACTTATGACAAAACAGAGGTCCTTGATATTGATCCAAAAGAGCAAAGAAAAAAAAAATGCTGCTTTACTACACTGTTTTAGCACTTTACACCTCGTAAAAAATGTGGGTGTTACTGTCGACAAATCTAACTTTCCTACTGCATATGAGTCCCATCAGAGAAGCATGTGCATGCTTTTATTAATAGTAGGCTCATAATTTATGTGGCTGGTTCAAAGAAACGAGATCAAATCACCCCTGTTATTAAGTCTCTGCACTGGCTTCCACTAAGTTCTTGGATAAATTTCAAGATTGCTATACCTGTCTGTAAATGAATTTATGGACTTGCCCTTGAGAACATGATATGATATATGCAAAGATATGTCCCTGGTAGATCCTTCTGTGGTTTTGAACCCAAACTGTGGTAATCAATTAAATTAAAAGTGACTTTATTGGCATGAAAGTTAATAAACTATCAAATTCGCCCTTAATCTGAAGACAGCAACATAAATTGAGGCATTTACATAACTGTTAAAGACACATTTTTCCCCCTTGTGAGTCTCTGTCACCAGGTGATTATATTTCTATCACCGCAATGGCGTCACAACTGTGCAAGACGCAGTCATGAAACTTTCCAGCTATGTAGTTGAGATATAATTAAAGTTTATTATATTATCATTTATAAATATTCAGTGTTATGTCAACACACTATGACAGTTAACAACGTGGTCAGATGTAACCAAGTGAAGCCAGTGAAACACTATCCTAGGCGGAGAATCTGGATCATACCCTCATAAATCATTCAGTCAGATCAGAGTACCTGGTGTCCTTGTGGATATGACTCTGGTCTGTGCGCTGACGAACCTTAACCAAGTGACTTAGTCATAAATATTAATTTGCAGCAGGTAAAGCAGATTGTGGCCAGCAGTGGATTCTTAATTAGCAGTTCTTTGTCATGTAATGTTTGTTTGCAACAGACTTCCCCGGTGCGGATCGTGACCAGTAGGGATCATTAATCATTCATTGGAATCAGAGCACCTGTTATCCCCGCTCTGCTCCATGCAGGGCAGCTATCCCATCGAGGTGGTAACTATGACAACAGGGAGACAGTGCTGCCTAGGTGACCTAGTTTCCGTGTAGTTCTCCAGTCGGTGTGTGTGTGCGTATCCCACCTCACACCCCCACCTACACCAGAATGAGCATGCTCCATTAACTACCTGTCTGACCCAGTCTGAGAGTCCTTGGACCAGAAATATGAGTTCATGTCAAGACTTTGTTGTATCAATGTTAGAATGCAATTTCATGGGCTTCCAGGTATACGTTTCCAACGTAATTGAGCATCAAATGGTGGTTTGCTTTCAAATCTATTAGCTGGTGTTGGAGGAGGTCCAGACAGCAAAGATATTATCAAGTATTTCTGACCTGGTGTGATGCATAAAGAGGATTTAATGGGGTCATCCATTCTCACCACGATTTGTGTTTTCATTTGAATAAATGACTGTGGCAGCCTGTTGGTCTTGATATCATACAATTGAAACCATCTGTAATGTTCATGAACCTTTATGACTCACAAAACATGATGCTTTCTCGTTAGGAAATCAGTGCAATGTGCTTCTTAACAAGAACTGCGATTATTCCCCAGATAACACTAGCCCATTGTACAACATCCTTTCCAACCCTGCATTTCCATCCCAATCTCCGCCTCATCAGTATGGGGTTTCCATCTTGCAGCGGCTAAGATACAAGGCTGTTTAATCTAATATTGAGCTCTGCCTCTGTGTTAACCAGTGAATGGCAGAGTGCTGCCAAAGATCTTAAATCCCAAAGACTCAACAAGCAGTTATTTCCTGCAGCGCCTGCCAAGCACACTACGGAAAAGCCTACCTATCCCATGTAGTGACTTTTTTTACAGTAAGCATTTACTTCTTGATTGGTGAATGCATCTGGAACATTGGTAGAATGTATATAAACAGTGGATGTAGTCGCTGTGACATCACCCATTGTTTTATGTTTCGAAGCCTCTTAGTATTTGGTAGTCGCCATGTTGTTTTTTTGCAACCAGAAGTGACACAAGAGGGTGGAGGCAGGTACAACCGAACGCTGAATAAATCCTTTTAGGCAAAAACATGGACAACTTCCACAACGGCATGGTAGCGACCTGTCAGTCACAAGGTAGGCCCGCCCTAAAGCTTACCCTGTTTATGGTCTTTTGACTCTAAATGGGAACATCATGCTCTATTGAAGAAGACTTGAAACTAGCGACTGAGACCATAAACTCATGTTTACTGAGGGAATAAATCAAGTGAGAAGTTTGCAACCAGAGGAGTCACCGCCTGCTGGATATTAGAAAGAATACCAGTTTAAGGTGCTTCAGCATTGCCTCCACTTCTCAGACTTGGAAGTTGCCCACTGGTATGGATAATTTTTGTCTCTAAACTCAGTGAACTTTACCAACATGAGCACACGTAAGTGTTTGATTCAGAGATCTTGAGATGAGAATCTTCTTGTAGGTCCTATCCAGGTGGGATTATGTTATCTGGTGTGTGTTTGTGTGCATGTAATGGGTTTTTAAATGGATCTTACAGTAATGAATGGCAGTTAAAAGCTTTAGCATAATCTGCATACCTTGTTTATCTTTTGTTTGGTTAGGTTCCTCCTTCTCAGCTGTCGGGCTGACAGCAGCAGGCACATCGGCTTGTCTGGCCTCCTCCTTTTTCTCTTCGCTCTCCTTCTTCTCCTCAGCTGTGGCTGTGGTGGGACTCTTGGCTGCCGCCGCTGGGGCCTCCACCTCTTTGGGCTTCTCCTCGGCTTTCTCCTCCGCCTTTGGCTCCTCTTTCTGGGGCTCAGAGGGTGCTGTGGCGGCCGTAGGAGAGGCAGCAGCCGGTGCTGCTGCAACAGGAGATGTCGCTGCGCCTACAGGAGAGGCAGCAGCAGCTGCCGGAGAGTTAGCTGGCTTATCTGCCACTGGGCTTTTGGCTTGGCTCGTCTCCTCCTCCTTCTTGGCCTCCTCTCCTGCAGCTTCGTCCTCCTTTGCAGGTGCCTCCTCTCCCTCTGCTTTCTTTTCCTCCTCTCCTCCGTCTGTCGCCTCCTCTGCAGCAGCAGGACTGTCTCCCTCCTTTTCCTCCTCTCCGTCTTTCATCTTTTTCCGAGTTATGTGTCCACGGAAGCTGGCCTGTATTTTAGTGGCAGCCTTGTGGGCCTTGTCCTCGGGTTTGTTGGTGGTACCATCCTGTTCAATCTTCTGGTCCGCCTCATCGTTCTTCTCCACCTGGTAGCCAACAGAAAATACAACAAGTTAATATCTACTGTAAGCCATCAAGCAGGTCCACCGGATACCAGCAAGGGAAAGTACTGGTTGTAATGCTAAAGAATCCCTCTACTGTGGGTCAGTGTAGCTCAAGGATGATCATCCCAAAACATCATGCTGGCAAAGAAAGGTACAAAATGGCAGGAAACATACAAAAGTATATGCTATGAGAGAGGGTTTATGAGTTAACTTGTGCATTTATGTATTTATAGCCATTAGTGGAGAATTTTAGACTGGGAAAAGTTGGGTTAGGGTTTCAGGACTGGTTTAGAATCGAGTAAAAGTGAAGGACTGGATGAGGAACAGGGTTTGGATTAGGACAGTACACAGTGTAATATTGAAAGTGGTTCTGTGATATTACCTTCTGTAACTGGGTCCATAGCTGTCCATCAAATAGTGGGTTGTGCTATGAGTCATATAAATCTAATGAAAAGAAATCAAATCAAATAAAGGAATGAATGATGAGCACTGAAAGTGGCAAACAAAATGAATCAGTACATTCAAAATGAACAGGCAAACAAATTAAGGTAAAACAATCTCTAGCCAGAGTTCAACCAATCAAAGGCTTTAAATGTGCACCTTAAATGAATGTGAATAAGTAACATGAAGCAAACACAAACTGTCACAGAGCATGCAGGCAGTGCAGCATCAGTTAGCCAAATGATAAAGATGTAAAAACTGCAGAATCTGAGTTTTATGTCCTTCCAGGTATCAAGTCTCTGTCAGGATCCAGTGATTAATTTGACAACAGAATGGATCCACAGACTTTTATCATTTCATGTGCTGGAAAGAGGAGATTCAACGCTATTGTGAATCACAAGAATTACAGATGTATGTGTGGCTCGATTGTCTCTGCACAATAAATTGGATATACTGGCATTTGGGGCAGGACAAATGACTCTAGGCGTTTATTGCGGTTATTCAACACAGGCATGAGGCTGATATTGTCCTCTTGATAATAGTGCTGAAATGGATTTAGTGAATAATTAAACCTAAATGTAGAACCTCCCCATCCATTAATGTCCCCTGGATTCACTGCTAATGATTTCTTCAAAATTGTAACCAGAAAACTGTATCACAGTTGAGGCTCTTTCTCCAAAATAATGAGCCACTCTCCATTCTCTAGGTACAGTAGCTTTCTACGGCTCCAGCTCTGGCTGCTAGGGAACGAGCTGCCTGCTCGAATCTCCTCAGCATTCACTGTCATACCCCTCCCAACCATCAAAGGTTACCTTGACAACCAGAGTGCTAACTCATCACGGCGCTGTCTGCTGGTTGGTGCTATGAAAGACTATATGTCACCCTGATTGGCAGTGCACCTGACCCCTCAGAGGAGCGGGCCAATAGGAACTCGTAAATCAGGCGGCGCAATCAGCATGGCTAAGGAGGGGTGGTGTGTGATGCAGCGGCAGGGTGCGGCGTGTGGCCGGTGGGGGGGCCGAAAGGGTTATATACGTATCAAAGCTGGCGGCCTGTGTTACCGAGCAACAGCATCTTCTTTAAGGTCAGTGAATAGCTCCATTCATCAGTCTATGTCCTGAAACATACTGTCTCTAATAGTGTCATTACATTGGATATGAGGTTTGACTTGGACAGCTGCCTGCGTGAGGAATCACATCTGCGTGACATGATTTAAGAGCCAGAGGCTCTAAACCAACATGTCTTCTCCAGGGTCAGTGTGTCAGTCCAATATTGGAGTAGAGAGGCCAAGGTGCAGCTGTGTTGGTATATTCACCTCCTCCACCTTTATTCGCATGCCATCCCCAGGGTTCAGGGTGTAAATCCTGCCCCGGGCCTTCCTGCAGTTCTTAATATATACCATCTTCCTGAAGCAATTTTGTGCAATGTGATATTAAAAAAACAGCCTGATATTGAGGCCTGTGAGAGCAGAATTTCAGGAGCATTACACTGCTCCTGAAATTAAAAAATGAACAGCTTACCTGACAATCAGCTATTTAGCATGGAAATAAACTTTAGCAAGTGTTCTGCTATTAGAACAATGTGGAAACAGACACCGGCACACCCTCTGCTCTTAATAATATGCAGGTCTCTGGTGACTTATTGGGCTTTCACTATGTCTGATCTCATGGGTGCTTACATTTGCCAAAAATTTGACCCAAGCACTTAACTCTAAATAGAATTACTTACTGGCGGTATACAGTGAGTCAGACAGACAGAGGAAGGGAGAAAGCAATAGATGAGGGTGTTTGGGAATATGACATCATTGTTGGAACAGAGGGTATGTCATTCACTTTAGAGGTCTGGGTGTGCAAATGTAATAAAATGCCAGCAGAGTGCCAGATGACCTCATATCAGCGCATGAAGATGGGGAAGAAAGATCACCATCATGGTTTGACCACAAGTATAGCATCATCATTTGAATTATGGATATTTGTCTGCATGCATTACCCTCAAAAGTGCTGACTGCTGTAACCTGTTTCCACGGATCATAAGATTCAGTACCGAGCTACGTTGACCTGTCATATCAAACGCATTATTGTTCTGTGATATACAATGTACCAGTGGTTAATGAAAATGATGGCAGCTACATTAAAATATCTCAACAAAAACGTTATCATACATCCTTTAGGAATTGCTTCATGACTGTTAACTGAACCCCGGTCACGTACCCTCCTGCAGGCGCTATTCCACTCGGTGGTGTCTGTGCCGCACACATTTTCATTCATAAATACAGCAGCACCTCCCAAAGGTGCAGCACACCACAAGGTACAATCCCTTTAAGACTCCACAGTCACTTAAACTCTTAATTTGCAGCGAGGCAATGTATTTGTATTATCAGGTTAATCAAATGACTTATTACAATTAGCCCGCAGTGCTTCCCCTTCCAGCGTGGTCTCTCTGGTTGCCATAGATACGCTACATTAACCACTTAAAACTGTTTTTTATCATCCAGCAAAAAGTGGCATAAGTGTAGATTATATAAAAGTGCTTTTCTTGCATGATTGCGGTACATATTATGCAATCCTGTAATTATAAAAGCTACAGAAGCAATATTAAAAGCTTGCTGTAGGACTCTTTACTATATGTAGGTGACAAATGATGACTGCCATCTTCATGTTCAGTACAATAGCTCACAGGTTAATTTCTCTAAATACAAGAGTGCCATTCACTGAAAGACATAAGCGTCTGTCTTTCCTGTCGGTAAAGGTAATAAATGGCCGTGCTAAAACGTGCTCCGTGCACTGTCTGACAGTTGGATGTGGTTACTATAGCTTTGCCTATGAGCTGCAGTCTGTGCTCTCTCCCTGTCTGTCTCTGTCCTTGGGTGGGCACCGGCCGCCGTGAGAACCACACCCGAGAGTCAATGGCTTCACCGACAGATCCATAACCACACACACTCACACCCCATCCCCCAATGGTGACACACAGTAACAATCCGCCACCTTCCCACTGCCTCATTGCCAGTGCCATTAGGGACTTGTTTCAGGAGGGGGGAGAGGAGGAGTGGGAACATAATCATGCTGTTTTTTTCTTTTTCTGATCCATTCAAGCGGGAGACTCCCTTTTCACCTTCCGCCCCAGTCTTGGATCGAAAGCCGCTAGCAAGTGGGGAGAGAAATATTAAAGGTAATATTTGCATTTATAATGGTGCAGCTTTGCAGAGGCCCCTTCATCACAAACCCAACAGGTGCAACTGCTGAATTTATTTAATTCACTTTAATAAGTAAGATTTGTGTATATTAAGGCAGATATTTTAAAAAATACATTATATAGTGCATTGGCTAATTTAAATAAAATGAAAAACATTTGTCATATTAGCTCCCAAGCAGGCAGCCAGATAATATTAGCCACCCTGCTGGTGGCACACATACTTCCTGCAATGACACCTCTCTCCTGAAAATCCCAACATGATTTCAATGGCTGTCTGCTTTTTCTGCAGGAACCATCCAGACACTAAAGAGCCAAGCTGTCTGCAACTGCTGAATATCATCCCTCTCCTTCTTTCTCTCGTCTTTCACTCTCTGTTTCTCACTGAGCAAACTGCTACCCACTCATTCTCTCACTCACACACACATAGAGACACAGCGGAGCACCACACCCTTTTAGCCAGCTATCTCCTGCAGATGAGGAGAGGGGGGCTCAGGTGGTGACTGCCACAGCCCGCCGCTCGCCATCCCTCTCTCTCCCCCTCTGACGGTGAATTGATGAGCGATGTTAAAGATGCACTGCTTCTTTTTTTTTTTTTTTTTTACGACGGCCCGCGAAAAGATGCTCCGCAGCAACTAATAAGCGGCCATATGCCGGCGTCATTACATCCTCTGGAGCAGCCTTTAATTCAATTACACCGACTCTGTGTCTGAACAAAGGCTCCGCAATCGCCACTGATCTCATAGGGGCTGGGGCTGGGGCAGTCGGGCTGAGGAGAGGGGCAAGAGGAAGTGGAGAGGAGCTGCAAGAGGAAAAGGTGCTAGGGCAGGAACTGGAAATGTGGGCTGTGGCTGGTGCTTTGGCTGATGCCAGAAGCCACAGTATGAGAAGAGATAATCATCTTAAAGGTAGCGGACTGGGTCTTGATTTTGGTCGAGGATAATTTAGGCTCAAGCTGAGAGTGGGGGCAGGACAGAGGACAGGTACGGTCCTGAGGCTAGAGGGAAGGATGAAGTTGGGGCGGAGTTGGAGCCCATATAGGTGGGATTTGAAGTACTGGTTTTGAGGAGAAATGGCAGCTTTGGGTAGGCCTGGTGAGTTCAAGATGGACCTGGAAGAACTTGATCTTCCTCCAAACCCTGGGGCAAATACAAGGAACATCTTCTGTGGTGAATTTTGTTCTAAAACTGTATGAAACTAAAGATAAAGCTGGGGGCTGGGGCTACCGAGGAGACTTAAATGAAGGGCTAGTAGCCACTCCCATGGCGAAGATGTTGCAACAGCACTTAACACTCCACAATGGCAGGACCCACAGCAACACTGCCATGTTTAAAAGCAGCAAACCCTGCTCTTTGCTCACCCATCCATGAAGACGGCAGAGTCTGTCTGAATTAATTTATGCTTCTGCTCCTCAAAAGCAGGAGGCGGGAGGATAAGTGCTTGTAGGCCAGGAGGATATTTCCCCCTTTCGTGAGATGCTCGAGGCAGCGACAGCGTTGTGTGGGGAGAAGCCGGTGCCTCACCCACATGGCTGCAGTGTGCAGCGCGCCGGCTTCCTTTCTTTTAATCTCTCTCACCTTTGCGCCTGCTCACCTCATCCAACCGCCACCATCCCTCGCTCTGTCACCAACACATTTCCTGCTGGCTGTAGCCACCATCCAACTGAACTGTTTGCCTTTCTGCTTTGCTGCATACCTGCCTCTCCCTACCTTCCCCCATACCTTGCAACACTCCCTATCTCATTCCTATTTCTCTTCCCACCAGGTTCCCTTTGCTCTACACCTCCTCTTGCATCTTTTCCCCCTCGCCATCTACCTCCATATGCACCAGGTACACTCCCTGCCTGCCTGCATCCTCCTCTTCCTCCATGTCTTTCCAGTGGTAAGCCTTGCTTCCTCTCTCCACGCTGCCAGAGCTAATATGACTCATCCCAGCTAACATTTAAGAAGCAATCAAGTGGCATCGGAATCCAGTGAGTTATGACTCCGATAAAATCACAACCAGTTTGAGATAGCAGCAGGAAACCGGCCCTGATCACACACAAAACCACCATGATAGCTGCTGAAGACGGAGTGAAGCACAGGAGGGTGCCACCTTCTTCTTCCACTGCCCAGACCCACCCGACTTCCATGCAACACCTTCTTTTTTTATTATTATCTGTGGCACTGAGACTAGCCATGGGTTATTATAAAAACTACCCAACACCATCCTTTCACACCCTTTAAATGAGTGCACACTTCATAGTACCCTCAATTGACAACATCCACTTATAAAGCTTGAGGGCTATGATAATCCATTTAGACTCACTTATTCCCATTGTATTCCCCCGAGGCCACTGACATGATGGTGCTGCTCACTCAATCCGTACCCCACCCTTTTTTCCCTCTCTGTGGAAATTTACTTTCCTATGTCACCCATTTCTGCTCCCGATCACAGAAGTACAAAAGACACCGAGACCCCCCCGTGTAACGCATCTAATAAGAGCACAAAGGTGGGTCTTATTAATAGGAATCGTCATTAACAATGGTGGATTAGAGGAGTTCAGTGGAGCTCCTGGACAAGCATTCATCATCAACACAGAATCTATCAATAATATTTCACTTTTTTTCAAGTGCATGATCAATACGAGAGGATGCCGGGCAGCCCAAGATCGAGTTACAGTCTTGTGCCTCTCTCTGTCAGTACAGTGTGAGGTCTGAGAGGCATTGTGGCAACATCCATTCATGCGGGATAATCACATTAACTAGGCGTGTCTGGGCTGTATGGATAGACTCCTTTAAAAGACAAGCAGGGCCCCGAGTCAAAGCAAATTACACCCACATTTCTCTCTAATCTCTCCTCAAGTATCTGAAACCAACAGTCACAAAGTTCAGAGTTGAGATGCATCATTGTGTAAAAAGATATGATAAAGCAAATCAGAGCAGTTTACCGGTTTGGTTCTTCTTATGCAGCACAGCATAGTTGTAGTTGTTGTATCCTCCCTTTTTTCTTCTCTGCTTTCTTTCTTCCCTTTCACTTCTTCTCTCTCACCCTCTCTCGCTCTCTCGCTCTCTCTCTCTCTCTCGTGCGCTCTCTCTCGCTTTCGTGCACACACACACACACTCTCTCTCTCTTCCTCTCTGGCTGTATCAACAGCTAAGCCGCCCAGTGCATTTACTCATCCCAGTTTGCACACACGCTCTTCAGTCAGTCTGCCTGGGCGCACCTCTCTCTCTCTCTCTCTCTTACTCGCTGCCTGACAATGACTACAAGCCCACCCTTTAAACCCCTCCCTTCCCCTCTCTCCCCCCATCCCTCTTCCCTTCACACTATCCCCCTCCTCTTTCTCCTCCTCCTCTTGCTCATAGTGATGAACCCCCCCACCTCTTTTAGATCAGCACTCCTCTCTTCTACATCTTCTCACCCTCCTCCTCCTCTTCTCTTCAAGCAAAAGCTGCGGCCCCACCCTAAAAAGACTCTCGTGTAATGACTGACTGGATGCCTCCATTTTTTTTGCTCTGATACATCCTTTTTTTTTTTATTGTGCTTTATTTTTGTGTCTCCCAGCACTACCACTATCCCTCTGTTTTATCTCCTCCCCTTCCACACACACAAGGAGGTGTCTTTTTCTTAAAAAGAAAAAAATAAAGACGCTCCTCTGATTGCTCTCTCTCTCTCTCAGACTGTGTGTTATACTCTCTGGATCTCTGATCAGTGATGGGAGCCTGTGAGCTCTACGTCCAAATTGCCACGACGATGCCAAAAGCATGTTTTCTGGCACAGCCGGGAGCAACTCTTGCCAGGAGAGACGTGTGAAAGACACACACACACACACACACACACACACACACACACACACACACACACACACACACACACACACACACACACACACACACACACACACACACACACACACACACGGTGCTCTTAGGACACGTCATCCGCACCACCATCCCACCCACCTCCCCTCCATACCCAGCGCGCTCTGTTCTCATGGAAACACCAGCAGATAGACTAGAAGAGCAGAGGCGAGAGAGACGGAGGGGGAGAGAGAGAGAGAGAGAGAGAGAGAGAGAGAGAAAGAGGGGGATGAAGGCAAGAGGGCCGGGTGTGGCAGACAAGGCAGCCAAGGCAACCTGCCTCCCTTTCCCTCTCCCACCCCATTTTTTCTCCCTCTGTGCCCACATTTGCACACATCTGGCTTAATGAGTGAGCATGCATTATCCCCATAACTACATTTATAACCATTACTGTGAAGCTCGCAGGCGCATGCTCATGCAAACACCCACACTCTGTATTTGTCTTTCATAACACACACACACACACACACACACACACACACACACACACACACACACACACACACACACACTGTGGTGACAGAAAAGTCCCAACCCCCGCTCTGACACCGGCGAGCACCAGCAGATGCTACAGACACAATGAGGGTGGAGGGAGGGATGGAGGATAGACAGAGGATGGAGGGAAGAGGAGGAAGAGGAGGAGGAGGAGGAGGAGGAGGAGGAGTCCTGAGGGGTTGTGCTCTGCTATTCTTCTCTTTTACAGGATTATTCCACATCCAGTTCACTGAGGGGAAATCATTAACCTGCACCGCTGAGCCACAGCCTTCCCGGTGGTCGCTGCTGCTGGTGCTGTCACACAGGAAAAGCCAGCACCATTACTTGGCGGTGCTACATCATCATCTATGTGTCATCATGTTCTATAGCGGGCCGTATGACACAGGCGCTGTAATCACGCAGGCTTGTGCTGAGTACGCATGGTCTTACTTCTCACTGCTCTGCTTTACTTTTACACAGCTATGCACATTCATTCAGCAGCCAGCTGACAGCCCCCACTGGGTCATTTCACTGGAATAACTAGCAGAGAAGTGTCTTGCTCAAGGGAACCGACTTTTGACAAAGGTGTCTGAGATCTTGAGAAGCTCCAAATTTACAAACAGGTGAAGAATTAAAAGAACAACCCAGACAAATGAGCAAAAAAACACAATGGGTGAATGTGATGTGAATAATATGCTATGGCCTTCACAAGTCACCAAATTAGAGCAGAAATGATTAGTTGATTAACTGATAAGGTGAAAGAGGGAAATTGTGACAGTTTTGTTTACCAATTTCTCAGGTCTTTTTTTCTCTTTTTTTTCACTAATTCCTGCCCCTCAAATGTCCATATTAGCTGGTTTTCTTCATCTTCTCTTACATTAAAAGGAACCGTTTAGGAGATCTATTAGCAGAAATGAAATATAAATATTCACAACTGTTTTCATGAGTGTATAATCACCTGAAACTAAGAATCATTGTGTTTTCGTTAGCCTAGAATGAGCCCTTCATATCTACATAGGGAGCAGGTCCTCTTCATGGAGTCCACCATGTTTCACAGTGGCTCTAGAGAGAGCCTTTAGCACCTTTACGTAACCTAAAGGCCACCATAGTTCTCCGACACGCCTGTGGGACTGCGATAATGTGAGCCACTGAGGGCAAAACCACAGCACTGTTAGCTGCCATCTGACTTCTGTTGCTCCTGAAGTAGTGTTATTGTAGTAATGACGGCCTCTGAGTGAGGCTGACAGCGTTACCGCTGTCTTAGAAAGGAAGGAGTGAGCGGAGGGCTACTCTGTTGGTTGCAGTCTGCAACACTAGATGTCACCAAATCCTACGTACTGTACCTTTAAGTTGAATAGATTACCTGAATATCAGACAAAACAAGCAACTTGAACATATCAACTTGAGCCCATGGTGCATTTGTCATTATTTTCTTATTTATATCGACCAAGTTTGAGAGACATATAATCTATGCCAAGGAGCATTGGAGTTGTTCTGGTGGCCCAAACACTTTACCAAGCCACTTTGTCGTCCATCTATATTTAATCATATATTGTTCAGCTCTATCCTATTTACTTAGAGATTTTGATCCAAAGGCATTCACTTACTTTCAACAAAGTCTATTCGCTGCACATTGATAAAAAGGTTTACAACATCAACATTTAAACATCAAGTGGCAAATCACTTCAAATCAAATCCCCACGCTGGGAACAAGGAGCCCTCTAAGAGAAGAATACAGCCTCACAATCCTACAACAAATGATTGTCTAAATAAAAAAAAAAAAAGAAATCCAAACACTCGAATCCTCAACAGCCAAATCAAGCTGATGCCTGGGCGCTGGTAGCTAAAGAAACAGAGTGTGTGGGATGATCTTTGAAAACAGTCCATCTACAACTGCAGCAGGTTGGCCAGCAGTTGACTGCAAACTGACCCGGGCTGACGTAGCAGCTCCTCATCCTAGCATGCTAATCCATGTCCAGGTTGATTGTTCTGTTAAGCAGCTGAATCTGCTGCTGCACAGACCGCAGAGATCAATAATGTCACACTGTCATGTCAGTATCGAGAAGCAGTCAAGAGGTACATTCTGCTGATGCTCACTCTGGTTACACTCATTTTTATGATTACAGTCTAGTTTATTATTAAACATGAATGCTCAAAAATGGGACACCCAGTTTAAAATCACTTTTCCATTTCATTTCTACCCACAAGATTTTGTCACATCATCACCTAAAGTCAGGTTGTTTGTTTCTCGGTCTATTTGAGTGTTTCCCTTCGGATCAGTGTTAGTTGTCCTACTTTTTGTAAACTATATTTAAATAAAGCTGTACTGTACACAACTGTGCCACCTTACAGTTCACTGCTCTACATACACGGACGTTCACATTTTGTTCTGCATTTCTTTATAGCTAAACTAGCTGCGTATACACATCACAGTCTCATGAAACTTTGTGAAACAGTCAGAAAATTTAATCTATTAGATCTGTGTACATAGACACAAATTGCCCTTTTTCCTATTGTGATGCTCAGCACGACTTTCAACATGTATTTTTCCTACTTTTTTCTACAAATGTCCAGTAACACATTATGCATATGTCAATTTCTGTCTTTTCAAAATAAAACTACTTAATTAGGTTTAGAAAAAGATGGCATTTGGGGTTAAAATAACATTGGAAGTGGTGTAACTTGAATTGTGAGACAAAAACTATTTAGTTTGCTTCTGAAAAGATGGTGGTTTGGGTTGAAATAGCATTGGAAGTGGTGTAAATTAAGTACGGCAGTTACAAAATCAATTTTGACATGTGGTTTCACATGGGACACGAACACCAGTATCCTAGGCAACAGTTCTGTTTTTTTTGGCCCACCCATCGACACCGACCTCGACACATACAGTATAAGAGACAACCTTGTGTCCCCCAAAGCGCACCTTTGAATACATGCTGTTGTTTGTCTCAGACTGACAGTGATGAAGCTCCTCCTTTGCACCATTAAAGGTCACTGTATCTGTGAAAGACAATGAGATTCACATGTAACCTACCAACTGCAAATCATCTTGAAACCTTAAGGTGAAAGCCAAATTTACCATAACCATTACAAGCCATTAATGGCCTGTTCTGAAGATGTGGAAAACTGTTGGTTAGGATTATATAAAGATTTTAGGACATATAGGATGCTATCACAGTACAAACTACAGCTACTACCTCAAACTTAAAATACATACAAAGCTTTTTAAAACTGTCAAGGTTTATGTGATATATTCATCCATAGACACAATAAACAACTTGATATGTGATTCAGACTATTTTGGTAGGCAAATAATTGCAGGAGCATCAAAGATCTTCAACACAGACATGCTGTCCTGTTTCTGACATAAATACTACCCGTAGAAGTTAACGATCCAGCTCATTAGTGCAGAGATCAAACTGAAACATCTGTAGGAGAGGTATGAAAATGTACCACAAAATACCAAGTCGCTATCGCAGCCTTAAGCACCTGTTTAGAAAGCTTAAAGCTCAGCAGTCGCAGCTCTGTCTGGAACCTAATGACTGTTACCACAAGTGATTTTTTCACTCTAAACATCAGTGATACCTAGGTGATACGTAATGAGAGTTATTATGGCTAAACGCCAAAAACAAGCAGGGGGAAGAAACAATTAGTGGAAGCTGACAAAAGTCGCACATACTGGAAGAAGATGATTCACAGTTGAGCAGATCTTTCTGATCGTCACTGGAGAGGAATGAGCAGGAGTTAGATTAGACCTAATGACAAAAAGGAAACCGCTGCTAAGATGTGCACATCTGGCTGGTTAGATATGACGATGAAACCAGGATTTAAAAGCATAAATCTACGCACATGCACACAAAAATATCTCTACCTTAAAAAAGTCTCCCACATATAAAATGCTCATAAATGTATTCATGCCTGTAAGCCTGCTAAAAATAATGCTCAAAACAAATGGTGTTTTTTTTGCTGTAGCTAAAAGTTTTCTAAAAAGGTCAAATCCCTATTGCTCACTGCTGTTTCCTTTTTGTTTTTTTAACCCAATCAGGGTTACTCTATCAAAAGCCAGAAGCCACAGCGTCAAATTATACTGACCATCTAACCAGGGACACAAAGAAATGATTCATTTTTGTACCTGTTCATACCTACTTTTTTAATGCAAATTTACTTATTGTGAAATGAATATTTAATATCCTAGATATAATGTATCTAGGATACAGTAGGGATACAAAACTGAGCTGGGGAAAAAAAAACTGTTCAATGACGTACAAATCGAACTGTTGGCTTATTGAACTTTTGCACCACTATGAAATACAGGCCTACTAATTATTTGATAAAAGAGGCAATTATCTGAACATAAGCCTACTTGATCATTATTATCTAGCTATCTATCTATATATTTTTTCCAGTTCAAACACAATGTTTGCAATGAGTATTTTGCTTCCTGTCCTGTCTACATCGTTCATGCTAGACTTAAAACATGCAACTAAAATTCAAAACTGTTCCAAAATGCAGCTAATATCTAAATGTAGACACAAAGTCACATAAATTGCCAGATGCATCTTATTTGAATTGAATTTTTGGGGGGGCATCACTTGTTGCACATGCACATAAGTGATCAAGTATATAGCACAATGTTCCATGATGCAAAAATTGTAATTTACCTTCGCTGAAGTAAATTGCTAAGTAAGTTAAGTTTTGCCATAAACTACTTTTAAAGTTCCTCTCTCCACTCAGTGTGATCCCAGACAGCAGAGGACAGTGACCCAGAAGATGGAAATCAAAGGTTTTCCCACCAGCTATGAAGGAGTAAAAGTGGACCAGGTGTCCACTTCAGAGCTCAGACTCCTACATCTGGCACAGCTGCACTCACACAGTGTCACACAGCCGTTTCTCCATGAACTGACTCTAGAAAGTATACTTCTCTATATATTTGTTTTCTTCTTTGTACTGGCATATAATGACATACAGAAAGAGGGAGGATTTCGATCACTATCACTGGAGGTGTGTGAGTTGCAGTACATGAGACACAGCCACGACTCCAATAAAAGAAGTTCACCTGATAACGGCTCAAGTTGGTGATTTCTATTGCCTTGTTCGCTAGTCTGTAGTGTTTTATCTTGGAACTTTGGCGCTCAAGCTTTTTGGTTTGAGGTTAGAGCAGCAATTGATAATTGTTTTCTTTGTGGATTAATCTGATTAATCGATTAGTGGTCTGGTCTATAAAATGTCAGAAATGTTTGAAAAATGTCCATCAGTGTTTCCCAAAGCCCAAGATGACGTCTGTTTGTCCACAACTCAAAGACACTGAGTTTACTGTCACAGAGGAGAAAACAAACCCGAAACTGGAATCAGTCTGGGATTATTTGTTTAGTTGACAGCTAATCACTTAATCTTTGCAGCTCTACTTGAGACCTTTAAACTGAAGCAAAGTCTACCTGTGACCACTTCTCAGTCTCAATGTGGACTTGAGGTGAGAACATTTCAACCAAAGTGAGTTTTTCTTTTTATCCTTAAATTGCTCCATTTAAAGGATTTGTAGGAGCCCAACGATATCCAAGTAGCAAGTACTTCACCAAAATAAATAAAATATTTGCATTCAATCTGAATGTGATGCTACTGACCTGGTATTACGAACACGCTGACGTCACTAATCAGCACACTTCCTGTGGCGGGGGTGGAGCTGGTTTGAGGTTCAGCCTTCGATGGTGGGTCTGGCTTCCTCTGCTGTTGACGAGAGTTTCGCTGTTCACATTTGCATCAATATTTGCTGAACACCAGCAACGAAATCTGATCGTTGAAATACATTTGGATAAATACGTCAATCTAGAGCACTTCACCTAAACCCAAAGGGAGAATCTAGGTTGAGAAAACAAATATTTCACAAAAGGCTTAACAGAACATTTAGAAAGAAGAAGGAACAGAAGACATTGATAGTGAACCTGTTAATGTGACTGATTTATCCCTTCAGCCTAGTGACTCGGACATCTGAATGACCCCCAACGTTTACCCACAAAATCAAGCCCAGGCAGTCCGCTGCACATTTTCTTTCTTCAATTTTTAAAATCTTTTTTTTTTTTCCTGCCTGACATGAGTAAGCTGTTGCCATGGTAGTTCAGATGAAGCAGGAATGATAATTGTTTCACCATAGCAGTGTGTAAATTATTAAAACCTAGAGGGCATGAATGGAGCTGAATGAGAAATAGAAAAGAAATGAGACAGAATGAGGACTTATCGTTTACTGTGCGTTTCATTGGCGGGTTTTTATTAGGTCCTTTTATCACTCTTGAGTCCCATGACTGCGTAGTTGAAACAGATGCTGCCACAATTTGTGAGTGAAGCTCCGAGACTCCAGTCCGTCCTTAGAGTTTTTAAAGGAATATTCAAGAGCATTCATGAATAGTGCAAAAGACCAAACAAAGAAAGAGCAGAGGAGAAAATGGTGGCTGCATGTGATCAGCTTTACCAACAATTCAACAACTGTCTCTGTTTGCAAACAGAGACGCATTAATTTAATGAACAAATTGTTTTTATTAACTCTGTGGAAGCACCTTTTTAAAACGTCATGTTCATCCCCTCACAAAGCCAAAAGAATCTGTTCTTAATCTATTTATTCAGACAAAAAAATGCTAAAAAATTAATTAAAGCAAAACTGTGCATCCAAAACAAAGACATACATCACATGAAATATTCAAATCCATGAAACACCACATCCAAACTCAGATGTCCCTAAAACATACAGAGTAGTAACATGACTCATTTACTACTGATGTTGAAATAATGACATGAAAATATAGGAAATATACTGTACAATATACTGTATAAATAGTACTAGGTGGTCATCGTTGCAATTCAAAATCAAACCATTTACTTTCTGTCCAAATATTAAGGATAGAACAGAAATGTTCCACTAAAGACAGACAGATTTCATATAGACGCTCTGACACAGGCAATAAATTAGACATTTACCTCCTTCGCAATAAGAAAAGTGACACATATAAATCATCAAGATATAAAAATCCATGTAGTGCTCATCTGTGTGTGTTTGCATGCACAAGGTTGGTAACTGCTTACTTGTACAGACAGAATAAACAAATGATATCTCATCATGACTGCAAGCTCTAAATTTAGGAATGAAGACCTCTGCCTTGGTCTTGAAAATTTAGGAGCTTGTAGGCAACATGTAAATCAAATTATAGACATGATTCATCATGTAAAGATAATGCTGGAGATGAAGACAGAAGTATTATTCCAAAGGGGTCAACACAAAGTAAACATCACCAAAGTGAGTGGGTAAGTGGGTGACTGTGGCAAAGAAGACATGAATCCAGCATTCAGTACCTCCCTCATGAAAGGCACCATTAGGTTTAGACGTTGTAGCTAAGCCTCCCATCCAGCAGGGTCTCTCTAGAACTGGGACTCAGCATAGCCTTCACCCACAGGAGGCCTCTTTTTTAGGTCGTAATACTCATCATCATCGTCCTCCGAATCCTGGACAGAGAGGAAAACGAGACAGCCAGATGATGCTACACTCAGACAGGCAAACACACAGACCCAGACACAAAACAACTACATTGGAAAAATCAATATTTTATAAACCCTCAAGTCCTATTGTCAGACATAGAGGGCATGTAAAATTAAACCGTGAAATGGATCTGGCAGACATGTTTTATTAAGTTATTTATGGGTTGGTATTCAGCGTCGTATAATGAAGCATTCTGTACTGTACCATCATATATAGGTCACAGCATGAGACCCTCTTTTCTTTGGCCCCTGGTGGGTGGACGCCATACTCCTCTCTGATCAGTGCAGAACGGACAGCAAAGATGGTTAGCACAAACAATAATCACACTCATACTTGCCATGAAAGAGCATGCCTGTTATATTTTGACACTGTACTGTATATGCTCTAAACACAGACTCATTTGTACGTTCCAAAGTGCCTATTTTCAGTGCGCAACAGCTGTGCTACAAAATAAAAGCAATTCAAATTTTTGGAACGCTGCAGCGCGCAAACATGTCGTGTGATGAGGAACAACTAATCACAGACAACAGATACACTTTCACTCTTCTGTAAATTTTAATAAATAAATAAATTCTACCAGCAAAAAATATGTATAAGACAGATCGGCAGTTCACTGGTCATCTCTACGGTATACATACACAAACCCATAACCATAAGCTGCAGTATATGAGCACAACAGACAACTGAGACAACAGTTCACCATCAGGGGAGTTACTGTAGCAGCCACGGTGCTGCGTTCACTGCCTCCAGTTCACCATCAGGAGAGTTACTGTAGCAGCCACGGTGCTGCGTTCACTGTCTCCAGTTCACCATCAGGAGAGTTACTGTAGCAGCCACGGTGCTGCGTTCACTGTCTCCAGTTCACCATCAGGAGAGTTACTGTAGCAGCCACGGTGCTGCGTTCACTGTCTCCAGTTCACCATCAGGAGAGTTACTGTAGCAGCCACGGTGCTGCGTTCACTGTCTCCAGTTCACCATCAGGAGAGCTACTGTAGCAACCACGGTGCTGCCTTCACTGTCTCCAGTTCACCATCAGGAGAGTTACTGTAGCAGCCACGGTGCTGCGTTCACTGTCTCCAGTTCACCATCAGGGGAGTTACTGTAGCAGCCACGGTGCTGCGTTCACTGTCTCCAGTTCACCATCAGGGGAGTTACTGTAGCAGCCACGGTGCTGCGTTCACTGTGTCCAGTTCACCATCAGGAAAGTTACTGTAGCAGCCACGGTGCTGCGTTCACTGTCTCCAGTTCACCATCAGGAAAGTTACTGTAGCAGCCACGGTGCTGCGTTCACTGTCTCCAGTTCACCATCAGGAGAGTTACTGTAGCAACCACGGTGCTGCATTCACTGTCTCCAGCTTATCGTCCGGGAGCATGAGCAGCCACAGTGTTGTGTGCAGTGTCATAGACATTCAGCCATGTTCCCAGTAAAAGTCTCCACCACACATTTAATTTAGTTTAGCAGGTTGTCAGCTGTGTGTCTGCCCAGATTAATGATACTGATTGTCTGACAAACACAGTGTGTGTGTTTGTGCTACGTTAGCAGCTGCTAGCGTTGCCGGTGGCTTTGTGCCCGCTGTAGCGTAACTTCAGCGAGTTCCCGACAGACCGTGTGTGTGTGGCGGCGGTGTTTGTTGGTGGTGTTATATCTGTTAACGTAGCTGTAGCAGACAGTGTGTGTGCAGTTTATTTGTGAGTGAATAAATGCTACGAGTCCAGAGCCAACTTCCTGTATCTGCGTCGGCTCTCTCTTAAGGTGGACCAGCTTTTCTCCTTAAAGTGACGAGCCGCTCCTCTGAGTTTTTCTCAGCTTTTTAATTAATTATTAATTTTTCTTTTACATATTTAACCAACAGCGTTAATCGGTTAAAATGCTTAATGTCCGTTATCGGTTAAACGGTTGCCTATTAACATCCCTAGCTGTGAGTGATACAAGTCTTCTCATGTACCTCTTGGCAAGATAGCAAATGAGCATGTTTCCCAAAATGCAACACTATTTTTTTTTTTTTTTTTTTTTTTTTTTTAGAAATGAATTCCACTTCCTGCTGTAAGAAGACATTTTAAACAGGATCATATCACTGTGGATTTGGGAACTCCAAGTAAAGAGATCAATGGAAAGAAAATGAAAAAGAGGTTCTGGTAGTGCTGCAGATTAGAGAACCTCAATAAACATGCATGCATAATGCACCAAATAAACAAGAAAAAGACAGTATGCAGCTACAGAGCAGTCAAATGAATAATGATCAATAGAACTAAAGAAAACTAGAGTTGCTGTCATTGTTTATATCATCCTGTCCACGTTATTTATGCAATCTGTTAAACATGTTTTAGAGAGTAGCACTGGCTTGTTTCACATTCATATTCCTGTATTACACCAGTCAAAAGAGCAAATACCAGCTCCTGTTTGACTGCAAACCACAGGGAGTAACACCGCTGCACTGTAAATAGACAGTAGATCAGCTAACTGCAGACTTTAGTGCTGGACTCCTCACTGATCACAGCACCTTCCTACAACAAGCAACTGAAATCAAACCTTTAACTTAAATTCTTGTTTAACCTCCATCAAATTAGTAATGCAGAAGCACAATTACAATCACCAGAGCCTGCAATGACCATCATTACCCCCAGGAGACCCACAGCAGTGATTGGGTGAATAAATCTACTCACCCCTCTGTGACCTCTATGGGGGATCTGTAGGCCTTCGATTGGTTGTGTTGTTTCTTGGGACAGAGCATCCGACCAATCAGAATGAGGGTGATGATAGCGGAGGGGAGGAGGATGAAAGCGAGGAGGACCGCAACGTCAGAGAAGCGAATGCTGGCCGCTGTAGAGGAGGATGTGAGGTCATTAGAAGCACATTAACAAACTCTTTGTGGCCACATGTATGCATGCCCTCACGTCACGCCATACTCACTGATAAAAGCAGTACTTGCACAGACAAACAGTACATGTACACCATACACAGCAGTTCTACATGTGTCACTCTGCACTTGTTAGCGTTAAATAATCACTTCTTAACAATTAGTAGTGAAAATACTTACAGAGAGTTAGATGAGAGGACTGATATGTCTCTGCAGTAAATATGAAGCTGGAGCAGCTGGTTAGCTTAGCATAGCATAAGCTAGCCTGGCTCTGTCAAAAGGTGCCTAACAGCACCTCTAAAGCTCATTAACCCTGTGAGACCCACAATACCCCTTTTTGTCTTTATAGGTGGGGTACAGGGGGTCTTTAGTGGGAGATCGCAGGTCAACGGTAGATGTCACATAGAGGTGGCGAACATCATTTGAAAGCTGTGAACCTGAAGATTAATTTGAAATGCAGCTCAGCACTACGTGAAGTTGTTCTAAATATATATTTTTTTAAAGTTGTCATAAATCAAAAATAAACATTAATCATTTAAAATGAATTGTAAAAGTGTATAAGTGTATATATCCTGGACCAAATGTATATAATTACATATAATTATATAATTACATATATATATATGCTATGCATATACAATACCCACCCACCTGCGGCACTTTACTTATTACTGTTACTTATTTATTTTATTGTCAATTTTCTTCATTGCACCTTCTCTTTTACTTTTTACTGTACTGTATTCATCTGTACTGTTGTCGATGCTGCTATGACACCCGAATTTCCCTCCAGGGATTAATAAAGGTTCATCTTATCTTATCTTATAAGGGTTTAGAAACCTATGGTCTAACTATGTGATTTCCATCCCCATGCTCTATTATGTCCACATACGTTGTTGCAATTTTTATGCTGATATGATTTGTTACACAAATTTAGTGCTAAATTTAACAATTTTTTCCACTTGAGGTTTGATAAAATCAAACCACATTAAAATACCACATTAAGACATCAAGACCTTGAGGAACACCATAGAAAAAGACATAAACCCCCTTATTGTCACTCGAGCTAGGAAAGCCATCCATCACCTGAATGCTCTCGGTCACTAGTTTGTGGTTGTAAAGTTTCATGAGGCTGTGATTATCCTAGAGGTCACCACAGGTCATTTTATATAATGAGGTCAGATTTTAGAAAATAGTCTCACTACGATGAAATGGCTACTACAGGGACTAACACCATCACACATGAACACAGTTGGGCTCTTTGGATCTACAAGACTCTCAGCTTCACAGTGATACTCAAGTTATGTGATTACAAGACTGTTTAGGGACCCCAGTATGCAGAAAAATTCACACACCATTTTAGAACAGAACTGCTAAACTGCATGTGATTATCATAAAGAGGGCATGTCTGTAAAGGGGGGACTCGTGGGTACCCATAGAACCCACTTTTATTCACATAACTTGAGGTCAAAGGTCAAGGGACCCCTTTGAAAATGGCCATGACAGTTTTTACCAGCCAAAAGTTAGCCTGGATTTGGAGCATAATTTAACCTCCTTCCCGACATGTTAGCATGACATGTTTGGTACCGATGGATTCCTCAGGTTTTCCAGTTTTATATGATATCTGTGATATATTCATTGTAGACCTAAAACTGAAGCTACTAGGGCCTCTGAAAGACAGTTAAGTCAGTCGGGATTGCCGCAGTCCTGTGGGTCTCAGGGTTAACTAACACGTTATATCTTTTGTATGCGGTTCGTTTGGGCAGTTGTGAAAGCAGTAATCATAATCTGGTGCAGACCAAAAACACACAGGTAAACAACAGGTGAACATGAGTGGGAGAAGACCGACCTGGACTTCTGCACAAGTCCGACGTTTGTTTGACATCTGGGTCGAAGAGAACATACATGCTAAATAACGTCAACAAAAATAGTGACGTTTATAAAGTCACTGAGATAAACTAGAGGAGAACTGATTTGCTCGCAAGAAAAAACCCTGCATAGAAGTGGCAGCTCTCAAGACAAACTCAATAGAACTAAGACTAAATAGAAAATAAAGCAAAAGTATTATTTTCACTTTGACTCAAACTAGCCAAACAGATTATGGCTTGTGAAAGCACCCTTAGATCTGGTGAGTTACCCTCCACTACATCCCTGCCTCTAACTATCTACAGTCTGCTGACAGCAGTGGCTAATATATGAGCCAACATGGCTAACATCATGACCGACTAACAGCAACATCAAACAGATGTTTGGATTAGACTGCTATCTACAAAATATGTGGCTGGCAGGGGAGTTTTTAACTTCCCTTTCTCAGCTCTGTCTCTGCATATACACCGCATACAAGCAAAAAGCCAAACCAGACACCTTTTCCATAAGGACAAGCAGTGATAGGGATTTAAAATCATACATGTCTGAGGAGATAAATATGGTTAGACATCAAAAAGATGCACCTAGATGGAGTCCAGATTTCACTGCTGTTATATAACATGCATTCAAGTGTTCAAGAAAGTCCAAAAGTACAAGGCTAAATATGCAGATAAACACCTCTGACGCTGTGTGACTGCTACAGTCAAATGGATCCAGATGGGTTTTTGCACGTTACCTTTTGGTGTGACAGTGAGTACAGTGTGTGAAGTCGGCGACCCGTGAACATCAGGTGGGTTTCTGACGGAGCACGTGTAGGTCCCATTATCGTTCAACGTGGCGTTGATCAGAGAGATGGAGGCTTCTCCACGTGCCGGGATTCCCTGCCACCGGATGCGACCAGTAAACTGACCGTTGGGAGGTAGGAACGCCCGTGAGGAGAAGTGGAAAAACTGGAGAGGGTGAAAAAAAAATATTTTATTTGCATGAAACATATCAGTGTGGTAAAATAGAGTCCACCGGTGTACTTTTTGGTGCTGTGAAAAAGGAGATAAATCTCAAAGTGTATGGCGTACTGTGCATTTCTTATCCACCATCTCCTCTCAGACATAGCAGTCTCACCTGGAAGGCAACAACTAAATAAACTATAACTCAATGATCAGTTCTTCACATAATAAGAGTCATAATCACTCCAAAATCTAACTTAGCATTTTTCTGCCTAGGAGAAAGTATCTCGAGCAACAGGTGGTGGGACAGATGGTGGTGGGACATTTTCTTTTGGCAATATTGTGGATAGCAGAGAGAAGAAGGCTGCCTGTTCAGTCTGAGAAACATGAACACAAATCTGATTGAGTCCAAGGCCAAGAAAACGCATGTGTGTGCACAAGTTGCTGAGAGATCTCAACTACAGGTGTCTACGAAACTGAAATTTGTTTAACATTTAGCACTTAAGTCTGTTTTCAACAGCAAACTCCATTTCGTCCTTACTCCCACGTCAAGCTGACCCAGACCTCTCCATAACATGACATCCGGAGTATGAGTGTGCTGTGAGTGTGTGGGCGGAGGAGGGGGAATGGAAATGTGGAAGCACTACAGTATATGTTTTTCAGTGTAAACGAAAGAGTGTAGAGTTTTTATGACACCCTGGTTAGTCGCCAGTAACAAGAAGCTTGGACAGAACGAATCTGATGGTAAAAAGATAAACACAAATAGGAAACTAATGAGGGATTTGGCGGAGGTGCAAGCAGACAGAGGGGTTAATTCA
Organism: Pterois miles; assembly: GCA_947000775.1. Classification (NCBI taxonomy): domain Eukaryota; kingdom Metazoa; phylum Chordata; class Actinopteri; order Perciformes; family Scorpaenidae; genus Pterois; species Pterois miles. Next base: position 8,763,949 of record CAMQGK010000110.1, on the reverse strand, counting down.
GAATATATGTGGCTTCATCTTTCCTCTTGATTTTGAGATACTGTTTGTGTGCTGCATTATGTCTTAATTGTCGTTTTACCTTTTGTTCACCATCTATAAATCTTATTTTAAAAAGGTCCTAAATTCGAAATCGGCGGTGGCTGAGCTGCTGGCTCACAGCTGCCGTCAGTCAGGATGGCATCATCAGCTGTAACCGCCGTATGAGAGCAGAGCAGCGAAGCAGCCATAACCTAGCAGTGGAGACCACACACATGCATGAACATGCACTATACGACCCGACTACGAATAAATAAAACATTTTCTGATTATTTTGGGGTGGTTACATTCTAAAGCAAAAAATAATCTAGAAACCAACTCTGAACACTCTGCATAACCCTGCAGGAGAGCGCCGCGTTGACAGCCGAAGTGAGACAGCGACAACACATAGCAGAGAAGAGACAGCAGGAAACGGGAAACTCACAGCGATGTAACGAACCCATTCTCATCTGTCAAATACGGCTGCTTTGTATCTGACAGAGCTAAAGGGGGACTTGTGTCCATCAGTGTATAATGCTTGTGCCTCTGTATCAGAACACCAAAAGGCATGACAAAGTGGTGGTATTTGACAACCTGAGCAGGCTGCACGCCTACCTGTGTGCTGAAGCACTGAAACACTACTAACACAGTAAAATAAGAAAAATGGGAAAATACAGGTAGAGGGCAGAGTCTCTGCAGATACAGACACCACCACACACTTCTAGTGGGGCATAAGTGTTTGTTTTTGTCTATACATGTTTTTTAGGAAATTCCTAATATACCTTTAATGAAAGTTGAAAGAAAGACAAGAGAAAGACAAGCAAAACAATTATTGAAGGTGGAACTGACTCAGGTTATATACTGGCATGAATGAATGCAAAATCTGGGCTGCAGAACATTTTTCAAACTTCACCCACAAAAAAATTGTTCAACAGGGCCGGAAAAGAAACTCTTACATTAAGATAAAGAAATGGTAATGTAATCAGAGTAATTATTCTACCAACTACGAGCTGGTTGAGTCAGATAAGGAACATCAAGACATCAAGTGGCTTTTAGATTTGCAGGATAAGGTCAGAGCTACATGGCCTTCATCTGTGCTCTCAAAGCACAGCAGAGGGGAATTATCGATTTCCTCTAGAAACACTATGGATGTTTTAGCATCCAGCCAAGTCATGCTGCTCCTTTCATATTAGACCTACTGTATAGAGCCCTACTTTAATCGCACAAACAAAACAACAAATGCAAAGCGGTACATCTTGGGCGCACAGACTGTGTGGGTGTCTCTGAGCACAACTGCTATTTTAGTTCATGTAGGTGCAGCGGCACAAAGTACAAAAGGGCTGGATGAAGTGGAACATAAATCGAAGGGTGTGGTGATTAATAAACACACCATCAGCCAGCCACATCACTCTGAAACAGCTGTGCCAATCACAGTGACGCATGACGACAACAGCTCAGCAAATGGAAAGATCTCAAGGAGATCCTGCCGTTGTCTGGATGGTGCAGAAGAGTGACACGATGTTAACACATAGCACCGCAAATCTGCTGCCAGAGGCAGAAGGTGTGGGGTTATTTAGCAGTCAATTAGTGCAATGGTGATAGAAGCAAATAATTAAAAAAATAGTTTGGTGAAGCAGTTTATATGACGGCATCAACATAATGCTATTTCTGTCATAACTGTACTGTATTTCACACTAAATCGTTACATCATTTCTTAAAATGTGACAGCAGCATTAGCTTTGTTATGCAATTCAAGAATAAAACAGCTGATTTTTTATTTATTCTATCTAGAAAAGATGTTGGAAAGGAGGCTGTGACGCACACAATTAATGAGCTCCAGTAATCCAAGGTCTCTCGCAGATATGAGTGGAATGCAAAGCTGTAAGAGTCATTTGCACAGTGGACGCCGTGCATCATGGCACTGCACTTCTCAAATCAGATGATGCAGATTTATCAACATATGTGTCCTGCTGCCTTCAGAAGCAGGGACTTAATGAATGGAGGGAGAAGCTTTTCATACAGTACAAATCAGCTATGGACAACAGAATCACTCATATTAATTTGTAGACATTGCTGCTTTATCCACATTAAAGATTATTTTTTCATTCACTTTTGACCGTATCTACTGGTTGGAGTGTATTGACTTTAAACTGTTTATTTATATTTCAATTATTGCCTCATTTCTGTACAACGCTCCAAGTATTTAATTTGTTGTTGTTGATAAAATCAAGTTGCAGCTGAGCGACGTTGTGCCAAAAACAGGCAGACCTATTTCCACCAAAATACCAACACATAGGGCTGCACAATTAATCAAAATTTTAGCAATATGGCCTACTGCCATTTTCAAATCAAAGGAGGCTGAATATTTGTTAAAGCCAGAATGTGTCCCGGACTAAACATCATATCCTGCAGACTGAGTGTTGTTAATCAATTCAAATATGTAATCGCAATTAATCACACTATTTTGTCATGATTAATCGCAAATTAATCACACTTTTTTAATCTGTTCAAGAGGTACCTTAAAAGGGAGATTTATCAAGTGTTTACTACAGTTATCAGCTTGGTAGTGGGCAAACATGCTGCTTTATGCAAATGTATGTATATATGTATTATTGGAAATCAATTAGCAACACAAAACACTGCCAAATATTGTCCAGAAACCCTCACAGGTGCTGCATTTTACATGTCTGTAAAGGGAGACTCGTAGGTACCCAGAGATCCCATTCTCATTCACATATCTGGAGGTCAGAGGTCACAGGACCCCTTTGAAAATGGCTGTGACAGTTTTCCTTGCCAAAATTTTGTGTAAGGTTGGGGCATTATTTAGCCTCCTTGCCAACAAGCTAGTATGACATGGTTGGTACCAATGGATACCTCAGGTCTTCTAGTTTCACATACCACCAGTATCTTGGATTACATTAATATGTTTAAGAAATAAGTGGTGTCAAAACAAATTTGCATTAAGGCATTATTGCATTAACTTTGACAGCCCTACTAAATATATGTCAATACACTGCAAATGAAAATATCTGAACATGAAAAGAAGAAAATAAATTATTATTTGGTTTGGTTTATTTCTGTTTTTGCATAATCAGGAATCCACACAGCAATATAGTGTGCACAGGACCTCAGTGCAAAAACATAATGTGGAAAGACTGAACAGTGTTTTAAAACAGCTTACTACGTAATGGTGCAGCCTAAATCAAAATCATGCAAAACTGTTTGGCTAGTGTTAAGATTTTACTGCCTAAAAGGTTTACTCACTAGGAACAAAGTCAACATGGATAACAGTGTGGCCTTTCAATAAACCAAGGCAAAAAAAAGCAAAAGCAAACACAGAATCCCCTGAACAATCACAAACACTGATACAGTTTTATGGTTTTACAACAGTGCGTCTATCTGCTGCATTTTTCAGGCTGACAGTAGACCTGGCTGATCATTTGAGAACTTGGCAGCCCACATGAGGGCAGCTTGAAGTCACTGACTAGGTAAGAGTCTGGAAACAAACATTAGACCCAATGATCCTTTCAAACTCATGAGAAATGCAGCAGCATGGCCGAGGACATTGGATTGTTTTCAGCTATTCTGCCAACCTGCAGTATATGATGATTTAGACAGAAGCTTCCACTGGCTTGACAAAAAAAAGCCTCACTGAAATTTTAGATCATTTTAATAGATTTATTATGAGCATTAATCAGCAGAATTGAATTGCCAACAATTACCACCAGCTTTCACTGATATTTGACTGAACATTCAGCTTCTCTTCTCCAATCTGCAAAATGAATTCTCATCAGGACCGAGGTAATTATGCAAGTCACTGAAGCACTGCAGCAATTCAGATTGACACTAAAGCTTTGGCTGCAAAATTATATTTTCTGATGGAGCTTTTCACATGCTTATTCATGGTCTTTCCCACTGTGATATACGACTAGGGACACACAGGCCAATCAACCGGCCAACACTGCTAATGAAATTGGATGGAAAGTAAATGAAGGCTTAGAAATAGAAAAAAAAAAAAACTTGCAGACTTGATTCCATCTACGGGTCGTATCAGGAAACTGCCAAACGTTATTTATCTGTGATAAAGAGAACAAACTAGTTGAGCAAGGTTGAAGGAAGCACAGGCACTGGCTGGCACACCTTTTTACTAATACCTGTGTGGTTCCATGAGGTAATACGACGTTATCTGCTGACTAACACACGTGCAAACAGACTCTCTCAATGTGTAAAGTCCTTCTTCTTCTTCCTCTCCACCCTCTAAATACTTTTAGACAACTGCATCTTAATGACTAAACCAACAGCACTCCACATCAGCGGAGCCACAAAACATTAGCCTTCACTTAGCTCTGAGTGCTCCTATAGGAAATGATGGCATATAGGGTTGCAGTTACCACACTATGGATTCCCATGGTCCAAATGCAATTACACAGAACCACACTTGATGGGTATCTTCAAGTACAAATGGAACTGCTTAAATTATGTGGTGGATTTTTAGTGGACTGGACACTGAAACTGAACCCGGAGTGTGCAGGATTAGAGGACTGAGTGCAGTTATGGGTTGAGATGAAGGCATCTGAATGCATTTTGAACAAAACCACGAGAACGCCGCATCGGAAGCGGTATTATGGTAGCTGACCAGCTCGGGAAGACACAAAGGCTGAGCTGAGATGTGAATGGTAAAACCAGAGACCTGTACTGTGAAGCAAGTTCAACATACCAGGGGAATCTTCTTGTTATCTGGCTTAACTAAGCGGTCCTACAAAAGTGGTCAATATATCAAATCATAATTTACAAACGAAGGGCAAACTATAATACTAGACAAATACAAAGTTAAACACATAATCCAGATTAATAACACCGTTAAAGCTACCAAATACAGGAAGGACAGCTGGCAAAAAAAAAAAATAATACTGCTGTGTGAATATGTAAATTAACAGACTTATTAATATAAGGGAATACTCAAAAGTCAGATATGGTCGTCTAGATGGGGAGGTGACACTATAAAACACTTACAGAGGATAAAGGATGAAAAGATTACACTTTATTTCACTCTTAAGTACTGTTACAACATGTGTGACTCTTTCAGCCTTCTTTCAGCTGTATCCCCAATTCCAGTGGTGTGAAACAGATTTAAGAGCAAGTAAAAACAATTAATATGAAAACATAATTCAAAGCAATAAGCACCCACAGGATACAGCCCGCTGTCCTTCCTGCATTTGTCAGTTTAAACTGCTGCTTTTAGCCTGGATTTTGACTGTAACTTCTTCGTATTCGTGTAATATTATCATACGACCTGCGCACCGAGCTCTGACTGGTCAGTAGGCGGTATGAGTTGACAAGATTTGTGCCTCACATGCGGCCGTGCGCCAGCTGCAGTGTATGAGCACAACAGACACCTGAGTCAGCAGTTCACCATCAGGAAGGTTACTGTAGCAGCCACGGTGCTGCGTTCACTGTCCCCAGTTCACCGTCAGGAGAGCGTTGGCAGCCACGGTGTTGTGTGGAGTGTAGCGGACATGCAGCCACTTTCCCAACAAAAGCCTTGACCGCTAATTAAAGTTTAGTTGAGCGGGTTGTCAGCTGTGCGTCTGCCTGGATTAATGATAGCGATTGTCTGACAAACTGTGTGTTTGTGCTACGTCAGCAGCTGCTAGCGTTGCCGGTGGCTTTGTGCCCACTGTAGCGTAACTTCAGCAAGTTTCTGACAGACCGTGTGTGTGGCGGCAGTGAGTGTTGGTTTGTTGGTGTCGTTATAGCTGTGAACGTAGCTGTAGCAGACACTGTGTGTACAGTTTATTTGTCAGTGAATAAATGCTACGAGGCTACAAGCTACAGCTCCTCAGCTGGAAGTCCAGAGCCAACTTCCTGTATCCACGCCGGCTCTCGCTTAAGGTGGACCAGCTTTTCTCCTTAAAATGACGAGCCACTCCTCTGAGCTTTTCGCAGCTTTTTAACAAATTCTGAATATTTCTTTTAACCCTTTAACTGATAGCGTCAATGGGTTAAAATGCTAAATGTCCGTTATGGATTAAACGGTTAATTATTAACATCCCTAGTACAAACAGTATCTACACTGAAACCCATACTGACTGGAGTTTGTTGCATGAAGGTTCAGAAATCTAGTCAAGCTGGTCAAGAATGCAAATAAGGCAACCAGATATTCAAACAAGTCATGTTTGTACAGAGTGAGCAATGGAAGTCGCAGACTTGCCTGCACAATGAATATGGTCTGTGTGATGTCTTAAAAATGAAATTAAATAAATTAGTGGCGCCTGCCAGTCATTTCTACCAATTATATCATTTAAAACTGATTATGGCTGCAGCTAATGATTGTTTTCATAGTTGAACAATCTACAGACTCGTATCTTGATTGATGGACTCATCACTTATATAATATTTGTTTACATTCACAAGTTTTAACTATCAATATCAGGATTCATTTTTTATAATATAAGTGGTTAATGAGAAGCTTCACTTGTTACATCCTAGACCAGTGTATTAAATGTAAAGAAGATAAAAGGACTCTATATGACACTGTTTATAGTAATGTCCGTTTATGAAAGATTTTTGAAAGAAATTGATATTTTGTTATCTTGTTAATTATAAATTTCATTTGTTATGTTAGTCTGAGTTATTGGACTCCCTAAAAACTTGGTAGTTCACCAGGAGGCGGTGCCTGACATCCTGCCTCACACAGTGTTGTGTGCCTGATTTGTGTTCTCATCAGCTCGTATTGGGTCGTCTCCTCAGTTTTTGGATAAGCTAGCAAAACCTTACCCTAAAAAGTTGTTTATTAACCTAATCTTTGCCTTAACCCCAAGATTAAAGGAGGCCTCATGCCTAACTGTAACTTCAACAGGCTGGAAGCAGTGATTTCTCCTCATTTTTGCTTAAAAAATTACTGGAAGGATAGCTTGATTTTAAATCATAATTGTCAATCAATTAATAAATTTATCCACTAATTGCTTCAGCTCTTTTTTGACATAGTACTGTCATCCAAATTAATTTCTTTCACAGTTAATCTGATAGACTCACCGTCTGTGGCGGCCCTCCACTCTGAGGCCTATAAGACCAGTCGACAGTCATCTTACTGGTCGGCGTACTGGTGGAAGTGAAAGTGCAGGACAATGTGACGGTGTCCCCTTTAGATGCATGGAGCTCTGCTGGGGTGTTCACTGTGATGGCGGAGACTAGGGGAGTGCCTGGAGGTGAAAGAGAAAAATTAAAAAAAAAAAAAAAAAACATGATGAGAGAGTGACACAGAGGACAGAGATGAAAAAGAAAAAATGTGATATGAGCAGTCTGTTTAGCTGTTCAAAATAAGAAAAGGAGGGTGGAAGAAGACATTTACTCATGTACTGTAAGCTCAATAGTGCATAAACAACCTGATAGCATCTACAAATATGCCCGCACTGTGGTGAAAGTGTCACCACGGCAAATTCCTCCTGATAGACACTGAATTGTCTTCCACGCATAGAAATTAACACTGTTGAAGGTTACATGATAAAAAGGCATTAGCACAAATTTGTTTCAGCGCCACTAATTTATTTAACTCATTAACGGAACTTGTGATTTTTAAGGTTGTAACAGGCTCAGTTTTAAAGCTAGAGTGAATATTATTATTAATATCAATACTGGTATCATACAAAACTAGAAAACCTAAGGAATTCATTGGTACCAACCATGTCATCGAATGAAGCTATGGCTGAAGGCATAGCCATTTTCAAAGAGGTCCCTTGACCTTTGACCTTTGACCTTCAGATATGTGCATGAAAATGGGTTCTGTGGGTACCCACGATCTCCCCTTTACAGATATGACCACTTTATGATAATCACATGCAGTTTGGGGCAAGTCATAGTCAAGTCAGCACACTTTGTCATATTTGCCTTTTGCATTTTTTTATGCTAAATCCATTACCTGTGAGGGTTTCTGGACAATATTTGTCATTATTTTGTATTGCTAATTGATTATCAACAATTGGGGCAGCAGTAGCTCAGTCTGTAGGGAGCTCAGTCTGTAGGGAGTTGGCTTGGGAACCGGAGGGTCACCGGTTCAAGTCCCGACATGGACCAAGAACTGAGTGTGAACTGGTAGCTGGAGAGGTGCCAGTTTACCTCTTGGGCACTGCCGAGGTGCCCCTGAGCAAGGCACCAAACCCCCAACTGCTCGGGGCGCTTGTCAGGAGCAGCCCCATCACTCTAACATCTCTCCATTGTTGCATGTTTGTGCATATGTGTGTTCGGGTCTGCATGTACCGTGTATAAGTTAACAACAGAGTGAAAAAATTGACTTTCCCCTCGTGAGACTAATAAACGAATATCTTCTTCTTCTTCTTCAATAAATTTACATATACATTTGCATAAAGCTGCATATTTCCCACTCCCATGTTGATAAGAGTATTAAACCATAAGTTCTCACACTTAAGGTTGCATTTAATTGCAATTGAATATTGTAATCACATTAATCACAATCGCATCAGCTGATGCTAGTGTTAGCGGGCTGAAGTTCTGCTTGTAGCTAGCAAATGAATCCAAACTGTGTCTGCTCTTCCCGGGACAGTTGGGACAGTACTGTTTATAGTTCCTATCTTGTTACAAAACAACAAAAGCAGACAAAAACAAGACATAAGCTTTTCCTAACTGAATACCACAGTGGATTCAGTGAATGAATGTTTACTCAAGTGGCAGCTAGTCAGAAACCCTTTTATGCCAAATCCCGTAAGTCAGTAATTTATGAAAATATAATAATTTTACAAATGTTTTCTTTTTCTCATAGAAATGTGCCATTGTATTTTTTTCAGTTTAAATGATATTTTTGCAGCCCAGATGAAGGTGCCCCAAACGTCACAGGGAGCCACAATTTTGGGAAAATGCACTATATACATTTATGGAAATTGTGTCTTTCACATTTGGTTGGGGCTGTAAATAACTTGATAAATTGTTAGTAGACGCCTGTATCTGTTCAGGGATCAAATTATTTTCATTGCTGTTCATATAGTTTGTGAGTTAAGGAAAGTTATTTGGTCTCGATACAAAAGTGTCCCAACTGACCCCTCTCCCCTACTAGCGCAGCCCTCAACCAGAGAAAGAGTCGACTAACAGTCGACTAATCAGTTAGTTGATTTAATCGACAGATCTGTAAATGTGAGTTTCTCCACAAGAATCACACAAAAGCATCTTATGTTTACCAAACATGTTCATAAAGTTTCTTGGAAATAAATCATTCAGCATGAAAAAAGCATAAAAAGCGACAAAGCGACTAACTAATCAACTAAAAATAACTAATAAGTCGAGCCTTAAAGGGTACCATCATAATGTATCACTCCTTCCCTGTCCTTTAATGTGAACCTATCATGGAAAACTGGCTGTAAGTCCATGTCAACACCCCTTTAGTGATGTTAACACAGTTTTTTTTCAGACATAAATGACACAGTCCTCCATTTCAAAGAAAAGGCTTCAAACCTCCATTTCTCCAAGGATGAAGCGGCTATCCGATCTTAGATTGACATCACTCTTTCCATCTGAGACCACACGATAACGATAAAGTTTATCTTACGCTAAAGAGTGTACAAGATATCATGCAATTCATCTACAAAGACCCCAGGGCGAGCCATGACCTACACGAACAAAGCCATCTCCTCATAAAAGTGGAAAATCAAGCAGCAGAGCCTTAAAAACCGCACCGCTCTTGAACTTGAATCATGTCAATCGTGTAAATTGTGACAGTTTCTACAAGATGTGGAGGAAGATGTCATATTGTGATAGTTTCCTAGCTAACTTTTTCACATCAAGGACCCCTAAACTGACCCAATTCAGACCATGGACCCCCATTTTTTTAAGATTTTGCCCCAGATTGCCCCATCTGATATTTGCTTTAAGGTATTTTATTACACAAAGTGCATGAAACCCATTACCAAAACTGTCATACAATCTGTTATTATGTTACTTTTATCATAGCAGGCACTGAGCCAACTTTTTCAGTCCCAGTATCGATACCTGGGCTTTGGGTATCGTCCAATATGGAGTAACAATCCAATATCAGTGTTAAAGTAATAAGCTGTATGCCTCAATGTGTGGAAGTGACTGGGATCACTCTTTTACAGTATGTGTAAGGAAACACTTTAAACTGCTTTCCTAACTTTGTAAAACAATGACATAACAAATAAATACATGGATACAAATTTAGCAGAGCTGCCCCGAATACCATTGATTGGGCTTCGAAGCATCAGTGAGTGATATTCATAGGTATCTCAAGCTCTGCTTCACAGTGTGGAAGTCTGATGTGGTCTTCTGTCTGTCTGTCTCCATATCTCTTGTTTCAGTGTCCAAGACAGTGTCACTGCCATACACCTCTGTACATGCATGCAGAACTAATAATATAATATAAATTAATGAATATGAATGCATGGTGGTGCAGTGGTTAGCACTGTCAACTCACAGCAAGAAGGATGCATGTTTGAATCCGGCCTGGAGCCCTTCTGTGTGAAGTTTGTATGTTCTCCCCATGTTAGTGTGGGTTTTCTCCGGCTTCCTCCCACAGCCCAAAGACATGCAGGTTAAGTTAATTGATAACTCTAAATTGCCTGTAAGGGTGACTGGTTGTCTGTCTCTATGTGTCTTGCAATGGACTGGACACCTTTGCCAAATGTCAGCTGGGATCGGCTCCAGACCCCCGCGACCCCTAACGGGATAAGCGGTTGCAGATAGATGAATGGATGGATATGAATTATGAGATTATTCCTTATGTCTTGGACTAGTTTGGGATTACACCTTATTATAACATATTTAAATATACATAAAAAGAAAACAAAGCATTTGAATACTGATTTGGAGGTCGACTACAATGGCAGCGGTCAAAGTTTTGAAGCTTTGAAGCATTTGGGTCAGCAGTAAAATTTTGTGAATTGTTAAAATTATTAGAATAATAAATTGCACACAAACAACTTGGCAAAAAAATAATCTTCAAAATGAACAGGAAGTCAGGAGTAAACCTTTAAAATGCAGCAACAGATTAGTCAAAAAATTGCAGGAATTAAAATTACAGTTTATAATGCAGATAGTATATAACCATAGAGTTGAATTTAATAGATTGTTGCTGATACCTGATCCAGCATTTTGAGTCAGAATCAGCCAGATATCCAATATCAATATCAGTGCATCCCTAAATTATAGTAAAAATAAATGACTCCTTGTTTTGCTGGGGACACCCTGGAAACCCCCTCAAGGACCCGTGGGGGTCCCCAGACCCCACTTTGGGAACCACTAGCTGTCCTGCTGTGACCCCAACAGGAGGAACTTGCTTCATCTTGGCAGACACAGTGCTCTGGGCACAAATGGAGCCCAAAACACAAACATAATCAAATTAAAGACAAACCATGGTGACACTAGTCTGCTGCAGCATTTCCATGCTGCCTGACTAAGACACAGCACACATACCTCTCATTTTTACCCTTTCAAAAAACAGGTCAGATGATTTCTGAGTGAGTCAAACAACAGCTCAAAGCCATGTTTGTAATGTAACTGGCAAAAAGACAGCTGCTGTGAACTCACTGCATACCAGTAGACACAACCACTGAGCCTGGCTTTTTACACCGGCCTGTATCCACAGACAGCAGCTAGCTTAAAATGGGACATTTAAAATGGCCTATTTTGACTTATTCACACATTAAATAATGAACTGACTCACGTGTGTGACTTTAAATGTGTCTGGTAGAGTTCACTTTATGATAATGTTTACTATATTGTCATGGGAAGTCCATCTTAAATGCATAATTAGCATTACGCTAATACCTGTCTCAAGCAGGGGGGGGGCTAAATATACAACATGGGCATCCAGTGTTTACAGAGCTGAACCTTTTCTATGTAGGCCTGGAAATGAAACGTAGACTTATTAAAAGTGAGTTAAAGTTGGAGAAAAGCCAACACGTCGACCTTATTATCGATAACTAGCCCGGGTAGTAGGCTACCCACCACTACTGCTACAATAACAAACATTAAGCTAGCAGGAGGAGGTTCTCCCTGTTGAAGCACGGAGAGCTGTTTACTCACCCAAAAAGTCGACCAAATACAGCAGCAAAACGACGTTCAGGGCGGTATTCCCTTGACCAGGACGACGCATTGTAAGTTGTGGAAACGGGTTCACCTGCATGTGGAGGATAAAAAAGTCCAAATCGCGTCAAAGTTTCGGTAAGACGCCGTCCATGACTCAGTCTCTCCGTTGCCTGCAGACTGCAGCGGGTGACTGACTATCCTACCTGACAAACAGGTGTATCAGGAAGTGGCCACTGGATCACTGGGAGTAAAACAACATCTGACTTCTGGGTTTAAAGGCAGGGAGGATAAAAGCTATAACAGCTTAGTAGTGACTGAACAGTGTGTTTATAATTTGTTGTAATAGATCCCAATATATTTATTGTAATAGATCCCACTATAAGTATAGTATAAGTATACACAACAAAAAGACTAAAAAATAACGTTTTAATTGACTATGTGAATTATTCCATTTTTGCCTGTTGTTTTCAGGTAATTTATCTGCTAATTTTAGTAGAGGTCATTTTGTTTAATAATATATTAAAGGCTACTATTTCTAATTTTAAAGGAGTCTTATTTGTGTCCGTTTTCTTTCGACTTAAAGTAAAATATTATTTGTACTAGAGCTGTCAGTCATATTCATCCATCCACCGTCAACCGCTTATCCTGTTGGGGGTCGCGGGGGGGGCTGGAGCCGATCCCAGCTGGCATTGGGTGAAGGCGGGGTTCACCCTGGACAGGTCGCCAGTCCATCGCAGGGCACATAGAGACAGACAACATAGAGACAGACAACCATTCACACTCACATCCACACCTAGGGGCAATTTAGAGTCATCAATTAACCAAACAGCATGTCTTTGGACTGTGGGAGGAAGCCGGAGTACCTGGAGAAAACCCACGCTAACACAGATCCGAACCTGCGACCCTCTTGCTGTGAGGCGAGAGTGCTAACCACTGCACCACCGTGCAGCCCCAGTCATATTCAATTTGTCCATAGCTGATCATGATTAATCGCAAATTAATTTTGTTTAAATCTGTTCAAAATTTACATTAAAGGGAGTTTTGTGAAGTACACACTTCCACCCACCATCCACAACACAAGTTGGTGTTAGGGGATGGAGAGCTGACTCGTGCCTGAGGTGAAGGAGGTCAGTCAGGTACTGAGGAGACAGGGCATTGAGGGATTTGTAGCTGAGGAGTTGTCTCTGCTGTTGTCTTCGTGAATGTTAATTATAACCTTTTTGGTCACCTGTACTTAGCTCCACCTTCTTCTGTCACATCTGGTTGCAAAAAAGAAAAGATTGAGAAAAATGCCGAACTCGACTCCAAAATGTTAGTCCGCAAACCAACAGGTGACGTCATGGTGACTTTGTCCATTTCTTGTAAACAACCTATGGTTGCACGTTATTATGAGCTGCACTCAAATCAGATAAACCTTTGAGGTAGCTACCACAGGAAACCAAACATCCCATCATTTCAGTCTAAAGTTAGTCACAGCAACTTGGGAATTATAGTGACTTTAGGAGCGCTACAGTCCTAAAGGAGCTATAATAATAATCATGACGATAACAGACTGGTTCATCTCAGAATAAATAGACAAGGATTTTTCTTGTTAAGGAATTTAATTATTGCTGAAGATAATTTTAGTGAGTGAGGCGGTTTAACTCCTTCCCTTATCTCCCCAGCCAGCTTCTGTATGAAATCATGGATGCTCTAGTCTAGTGGGACTCCCCTGCTATTTCTAGGCATATTACTCCACTATCCCTGTCCCCAATCTCCTGTCTTTACTGGTGTAATTATCTCTAATGGGAGAAGGTATTTGTTTAGCTAGCCTCTGCTGGTTCACTCTGGTGTAATGCTTTATCTCTCCACTTCATGTTTATACAGAGTGCTTTTGAAGTGCATTTATGCCTCTATTTGGTCTGGATTGTCACTTACATCTTTACGTCCATCTGGTCTGCCAGGAGCGTTTCCTCTATCCGGACAACAGAGATGCTGCAGTCGTGTTGCATAACGCTGTTTCATTTCATGACACATCACAGGAGCATCCTGTGTTACTCTGGGTCTTCAGATGTGTGCCATAATCTGATTTAGTGTTTGGCATAATTACAACCTATATAGCTGGATGTGTTATTTGGAGTATAACAGCATGGCGCCATAAGGAAAACACTTTCAAAACAAATAATCCTGTGTACTAACTAATTGTATAGCAAAACTAATTTGATGTAGAGTTAATGAGTTTGAGGAAAATGCTTATTCCTCATGTTTGCACCCTAACTTGATTGAAACGAAAAAGCAGCCGTGCCTAGAGGCTCACTAATGAGGGACTGTGAAAAGGGTTGTCATACAATAAATATAAATTACCCCATGTGAATTATTACTGCATAACTAACTTCTAATTTACTGCAGACCACGTGGGATTAATTCATGTGAGAAAGGGCCTGGGCAGTGAGATTCAGGCACGATAAAGATGAAATTTGGGTAAAATTATGTCTCTGAAATGTTTTATCACTTTCGACAGACATCACATCATGCTCTTACCTTTCTGGACATTGTGTTCATCTTCACGTCTTTGCAAAATCATTGCAAATCTCTGTGGATGTAGCGAGAATTAGGCGCATGCAGGCCCGCTCCTCCCTGCGTCCATTCACAAGCGCAGTGTTTGTACTGAATGTTAACAATATTATGTAACAGTTCCCACACTGGGGCAGGGATTCCTGTATTTGAATAGGTGCTGAGTTAAAAGGCTTTACCTGGGAGCGTTCACTACTCCTGCGTTCCACAGTGTTGTATTGTGTGCAACTATATTATACAGTGCAATCTGCTTGAGTTTGATTAAGACTCCCCATCCTCTGTTGGAAGATAAAGTCAATGCCACTTACCTGGGTGATTTCAAACACACACACACCATTGCATTGTGTTGAGTATTGTGTGTGTGAATACAGGGGCTCTCTGTTTGGTTACAGTAAAGGGTCTCAGTTTCAGCTGAGATCTTCTCAGGCTCTCCCCACTTACTGGCGACTCTGGTCAACAAGAGGCCTGTTCTTCTGTTGTCAACACTGGAGGGGAGTAATAAAGGTGATTTAAATTGTTGGGGCCAGACAGTGTATGTAACCATTATCCTTCAGCAGCCAAAAAAACGTGAGAGTCCTGCTGTCTTTTCATCAGTTTATAGGCACTGAATAGTTGGTGAATCCACTGCACTCCAGTTCAGTGTATTTTAAAGGTTTTCACATACAGAAACACTTTTTCTCAGGGTTGTCACAAACAAGTATGACAGCAGTACTCATTGGCTACTATGGCTTTGACAAGCCCTACTCTATACCAGCCCGTTGTCATTCCCAGGGCGTCGAATATCTACGCTTTGTCATGGCTGTCAGCAGGGCCAGCTTAAGGCATAGGTCGTATAGTCAGTCACCTAGGCCGCCACCTTCTGGGGAGGGGGCTGGTCACCCTATTATAAACCTATTATTATGAAAATATTTTTTTTGCCTAAAACCATTGTGATTTCTGATGTGTGGTGCAGTTCCACATTTCATCGAGGGCACCAAAAGGGCTAGAGCCGGCCCTAGTCGTCACCGTTCGGCGGACACAAGGCACCCTTTGGCGGCGGTATGCAACACACCCAGCTTTCCATTAACTACAGTGTAAACCCATCGGCGGCAACAGCAAACACAGGGAAAGTGCTGTTGTGTCACAGTCACAAAGTCACATTTTCACTGTACAAATGTTGAAATTTTATGCCCAACTATGTTGTTTTTTCCTAAACTTAAATAAGTGGTTTTGTTGCCTAAACCTAAGCAAAGCGTTTTTGTTTAATTGACAACATTAAGCACACGTTTACCGCGAGTAAAAAGTGACGAGAGGGGTCAGTGTGTGACGATTTGAGGTGGCTGCCTATACAGAACACTGAGGCAAACAGAGCTGACGCCACCTTTAGAGTGAATGGATTAATATCTGTAGGGTTTGAGTGCATAGAGGTGTGTATGTTTGAGGACAGAACAGTCGACAGTACATGTCACAGTGCGACATTCAGTCGGACATACCAGCCTGGTGATTTATTTTCGCTTTCCGCCAACCTGTCGTGCCAAGCCCAAGTGAGTGAGAGTAAGCATGAGTGAAGGAATTTATTGTTTTTCCGCATTAGTGTGCCAGGTACAATAACCCATCCTAAGGTGTGGAATGCAGCAGGCTGAAAAGAGAGAGGGAGATGAAGCAAGACAGAAACCGAAGTAGGAGAGAGACACCAAGAAAGACAGACCTAATGTCGTCATTGAACATGTGTCCCTTCCTTCTTTCATCAAACAAACCCCACATTAGTCTTCATGTCACATGTGCTGCAGTATTGTGGCAGAGACTGGCTTAGTAAATGAGTCATGATCAAGGAATGGCTGAGAACACCAATCCTCCTGTAGACGCAGGTCAAAAATCAGTCTGGACTCGTGCATGCAATTCTTCAGTCGCTGATGTTCAACATTAAATATGTGTCTTTTTTTATTTGCTAAAGTGCCAGAGCCAGTGAGGAGGTGGAGGTGGAGGTGGAGGTGTTAGGAACAACAGCTAATATCTGCCTGGTGTTTTCCGGCTGATTTCTCAGCAGCAGCAAATGTTTATTTCCTTTTCTTTCCCTTAACTTTCCTACATTTGCCTTTTGGCGTCCACCAGACAACAGGCATGAACACGTAGTACACAGATGTGGTTCTGTTTCTGTGATGATAGCCAGTGGTGGAAAGTAGCCTAAGTACATTTACTCAAGTACTGTACTCAAGTACACTTATAATCTATTTGTACTTAATTTGAACATTTCCATTTGATGCTACTTTCTACTTCTACTCCACTACATCTCAGAGGTAAATATTATACTTTTTACTGCACTACTTTTATTTAATAACTTTAGCTACTTTACAGTTTAAGATTATTAAAACAAAATATAATCAATTAATAAATGATGGTGTATTATTAGAGATCAAACTACGCAGCAGTATATACTGAAGTCATTAAAATGAGTTTCTCCTTTACCAGCTGCCACATTACAGTGAACACATTGATGCATCAAATACTTCTAATGCAATAATTGAATAGAAATTATCTGCATAACTGGTACTTTAAGTATATTTGATGCTAATACTTTTGTACTTTTACTGAAGTAAAATGTAAATGCAGGACTTTTACTTGTGTTTCTACACTGTGGTATACTTTTGTATCTGAGTACTTCTTCCACCACTGATAACAGCATACGTCTACAAAATGTTAATTTACCATACACGACTGTCATATAGTTTCTGAGCATAACAAACTCTGAAAATATCTTATGAAACAACATGTTTATTTCCACCCTCACATGATTCCTGCAGTGGCAGCATTATTTGCAGGCCAATGTCTACGCTCCACAAGAGTAATTAACAGACGCTTTGGTGATACAAACAAGATTATCTAGAGACCCGACTGTTGTTTTATCACTTTAGCACTCGTGGCCTTTCTCTGCAACTAAATGTAGTTACTTAGTTTGGATAAACAGACTGTCTGCTGCACACACACACAGTTTAGTTCTGTCAGTCAGTAACGAAAGCTTCTCCCACAGGGATAGACTTTGATCAATGTGTACAAATAGGCCCCCCCACAAACACACAGATATAAGTAACATATTCATAGTCATGAACATTTCGTCTGACAAACAAGCGACTGCATTTACAAAGGCAGACATACTAGACCTGCAACAAATTAAACAATGAATTACCGCAGTATTGCTTACAGGTAAACAAGTGAAGAGCTCTACAGACAGACACACCATAAGCACACGACAGGAGGTAGTGCATTAAAGATAATGATGCATAATAAATGACTGATAACAAGATTCTTCTTTTTCATAATACATGAGCTCCTCTCAAATCTTCCCAAGTTATGTGTAATTATTTTGTTTCATGGGCCAGCTAAGTGTCTGCATAGATCACATTTGTGTGGTGAAAATTTACGTGATACGGTGTGGTAAACATTTAAAGGCATTTTTATTAGAAAATCTTTTTTTTTAATATACATATATATATAAAAGCTCTATAACAAACATTTTAAACAACGTGATAAAAATACTTCTGGCATTATCTAAAAAAAAAAAGATCTATAAACATATTGCTCAGTATTACGTCACAAGTACAAAATTCTGTCATAAAAAAAGAATAAAGACAGGTGTTACAATCATTTGTTAGTAGTTGTGATGCATTCACAGATGCACAAAACAGGATCTCAAGGACGTGTTGCAATCAAAGGGTTTTCAGATCTGACTGTGCTCCCACACAACATTCAGGCGCATGCATGTGGTTGCTAACTGATCAAGTATTTGGCCTTCAGACGTAAAGAACCTAACAATTAGGGGGATGTATTGGTTGAATTGGAATATATAATTAACAAGTACATTTAAAGACAAGTACATCTTTAGTGTATAATCACCTGATAATAAGAGTTATTGTGTTTTCTATCTTAGAATGAGCCATTTCCAATTTTGTAAATTTCTCCACTGTGGGACTAATAAAGGAATATCTTATCTTATCTTATCTTTATATCTATGACATAAGTCCCCCAGCGTATAGTTGGCCGATGTGCTGACTGGCAAGCATTATGATGGCATAACTGATTGACAATCAAACCTAGATTATCCCCAGTGACTTTGAATTGGTATCTCCAAGTCTGAGGCCATGGTTCTCTGCTGGAAACCAGTGGATTGCACCCTCAGGTTGAGGAGTGAGTCTTTGCCTCAAGCGAGGTGGTTTAAGTATCTCGGGGTCTTGTGAGATTGAGGGAAAATGGAGCGGTAGATGGACAGGCAGTTAGGTGCATCATCTGCAGTTAAACGGGCGCTATACCGGACCGGCTGAAATGAGCTTCCTTTGTAGGCGGCTGGGCTCATCCTTAGAGACAGGGTGAGAAGCTAAGACATCCAGATCTCGGAGTAGAGCCGCTGCTCCTTCACATCAAAAGAGGCCAGCTGAGGTGGTTTAGACATCTGATCAGGAAGCCTCCTGGACACCTCCCTTTTGAGTAACTGGAAAGAGGCCCCGGGGTAGACCCAGAACACCCTGGAGAGATTATATATCTCATCTGGCCTGGTAATAGCTCAGGTCCCCAGGAAGAGCTGGAAAACCTTGCTGCTTAGAGGGATGTCTGAAACTTCCTGTAGTTCCTACAGATTCTACATGATGTTGTCTATTAAAGGATTTGGAGGCATCAAGTGGTGAGGTTGCAGCAACCAACTTAAACTTCTCCTGTGTGCCAAGCATTAAGGAGAACTACAGTGGTCGACGTGAAAACATGAAAACATGAATGGCTCTCTCTAGAGCCAATGTTTGGTTTGTCCATTCTGGGCTACTGTAGAAACATGACGGCCAGCTTTGTGAAGATGACCTGCTCTGTATGTAAAGCTGTTCTCATACACTGTTCATAGCTATACATTGTAATGCACTGTAATACATATATTTCCCACAAAATCAATGTTTGTAATGCATGTAACTGTGAACCAGAAAGCACAGAGAGCAACAAAAGCAGCACATGGAAGAGGTTGGGGAGGATGGGTGGATCATAAAACACTTTTGCCCAGGAGACCAGTGTGCCATGTGAAACCAGAAGTCAAAGTTGATGTATCTGGCCCATAACTTCCGGTTATGCTACAAGCGGTGTTATTTTAACCCAAACCACAATGTTTTCCTAAATGTACGTCGTTTTTTGTTACTTTTGTACTGAAGTTACACAACTTCTGGTGGGTGTAACTTAACCACAACCTTTTCCTAAACCTAACTATGTGGTTCTGTTGCCTAAACCTAACCACGTTGTTTCCTGTGAAGACTGAAGTATATTTTGAAAAGGCTGGCGTGGAAATTGACGCTGGACTTTGTAGGGAAAAATTCACAAAAAATGAATAATAACTTTTTGAAAGATATCATATATACCGTTATATGAGAATATGTTGCATATGAAGAGATAAACGGCTCATTCTAAGGTCACAAAAACACAGTGATTTGCATTTTCAGGTGATTATATACTAAAGAAAATATACTTGTTAATATTATATTGCATTTATGCCAATAGATCCCCATAATTGTTACACACTGGTCCTTTCAGTCAATCAGAGAATTTGTTAGACACCCTCAAAAATGTGATGGTCTTTATATGGCTCATCATGGCAGAAAACAACTTCCTCGTTCAGATTACAGTTGCATGTTGCAGCTGATTTTGCAACTGACTTCCCACACTTAACAAGATCCAAGTCTAAACCAAAAGAAAATTATCAAGCACAATTTGGCTCTTTTTCCCTTCAGGACACTGTAGCCGAGCCAGCTTCAGGATTACAATGCCTCTCACTTCCGAAGCCCTGCAGGTTAAGTCCAGCATTTCTTCCCCTGTGTGGATATTTCTGGACTCCTCAAAAGTAAAGTTACTCTACTTTTGATCCTGTTTCAAAGCCTTGATCTTCATCGCTATAATCTCTTTGTTCTTGTATGGAAACTTGCACAACAGAACTCTCCGTTTCCCTCCAATTCTTGGACAATGTGCTTGTCTTCAACATGTCAGCAGCAGCAGCGTTCTCTTCATTTAGTCTCCACTCGGCAGAACCGTGGAGTTCATTGGTGCCATCTGGGCATCCCTCCAGCGAGCTTCCTGGCTGGCTTCAGCGTTTCTCTCTTCCTGTCTGTCATCTTCAGTCGGAGTCATCACCGCAGTCGTCGTCGTCCGAGCTCGGGCCCTCCTCCTCCGAGGAGCTTGAGTCTTTGGTGCTGGGGTCTGAGATCATGCCGTCTGAACTGTCAATCTCTATGGATGCCTCTGATAGGTAGAGGTGGATGGCCCTCGCTGGGTGGCTGGGATACACACACACACAGAGGGGAGAGGGAGACATGCACCAAGGGGGAGCAACATAACACACACACACACACACACACACACACACGGGGGAAATGAATTCATGCATGACACGTTCATGAATTATTTACGTGCATGTATGTGCATAAGTCACACACAATGGGGACAGGACAAAGACGAGCAGACAACACAGACACAGCAGCAGGGACAAAGGGTTAGTGTCACACAGGGTTAAGTCGTCCCAAGTTGCGAGCGAAGGTTGGGATCAAAATCTCTGTTTACATCTGTTTGGGGTAAAAATACTTCCTTCCTTTGCCAAGTCTTTCATTGATTCGGTTTGAAGTCTCAATAAATCAACCAAGATGGCAGCAAAGTTTTCCTGGAGGTGCTTGGCATTTAAAATCTGGTGAGTTACAGTACTGCAACACAGTTATGGCGCCTATTACAGAGAGATCTGAAAACCCAAGAGAGAAACAAGAAAGTCCAGCGTGCCCAGAAAAAAAAAGAGCAGGTCGTTGTTCAAAACAGACAATCAGCCCTCAGAGAGGTTAACTGTTCATAAAAAGATCTGCCATATTGCCAATGAAATTTAGAATTGATACTGCATTTCATTATGTGCAAGAATTATTTTTTTTCACATAAGTGCTATATGAAATGTCTGTTTCAACAACAAGTGCTCTCCATCAGGTTTTGATTACTTGATAGCACCTTAATCATTTCTGCAGGAATCTCAACATCAGGCTTATAACACCACAGAAAAATACAGCGATATAACTTCAGTAGTGAAACAAAACAGAAATGTACACCAGCATCCTCCTGTGGATTCAGAAGAACCATCAGACAGCTGACATATACAACGGTTGAAATGGGGGCTGACAGCTATGGATCATAGATACGTATGGGGTTTCATAATGTGGCCCATTATCTGGTAATTTTACAAAATTTCAATAGAAGCTGCTTCATTGTTTCACAGTTCCCATTGTTTGTTGAAACAATATATCAAACATGCACTGGTATGTTGGGGTATGAAATGTATTAGTAGGGAAGTAAACAGCAGGAATACACCATTGTTTGACCTCTACATCATCAAAACATTAACTCTAAACAGGAAATGTGTTTGGAAGCCCATTTGGCTGAACAGGAAGAGATGAACTGATAAATTAGTTGTTTCTCTCCAGAAATGAAAGGCACATGGTGATATCATTAAAGCTACACAGCAGTCTGGCTAAAGTTCTGTATCTACAGCTTTCTATACAAAGGCACATTCTCGATTTATCTCTGCTTAATGACCCATCAACTAGTCCAGGTTTGGGATCCCAAGACTGCGCTTGGAGAGGAAGGAGGAAGTGAAACGTCCAGTAAGAAAAGAGCCCCAGGCCCAAGAAGGAGCGCCACATGCCCTGATCCCCAGAGTTAGATGGAGAGCGAAAGAGGAAGTGTGTGATTCTTCTGTTCCTCTCTCTATCCCCCTCTTCCTCTCCCTCTGTCTCTCTCCTGGTCTTACCACGCAGTGGGGTCTTTTCTCTCTTTGCGGGGAGCCTCTTCGTTCCCCTCCCGCTGTCTCTGTCTCTTCTTCTTGCATCGTCTGCAGGACACAATGATGATGAGGAGGATGACCACGGCGGCGATGCCGCCCCCGATGGCCAACGCCAGCAGGAGAAGTTCGGAGAAAGATGCTGTGGGTGAGAAAGAAACACAGGAATGCAGAGTGTGCTTGCTTGATGAGGTAAAAATACCAACACTGCTCAGAGGCATTGTGCATTTATAACTGTTTGCGCTGTAAGCTTTTATTAAAGGGGAAATTCACAGATTTTTTTACCTTATGAATGGATGGATGGATGGATAAGATAAGATACTACTTTACTGATAAATAATTATTCAAATGTTATTCATTGTTGTTCATTGTGTAAAGCTGAGTTAGGAAATATAGTGTAAAAAAACATCTGTAGTTCTTGGTTCTTTCTAGTTGTTGTTCTTCCTTCTTCCAGTGACATGACATACTTGGTAGTAAAGAGAAAACAGAGCGTTTCTTACTTTTTCTCAAAATTTCAATTTCTCCAATTTGCAGAACTAATGATATTCCCATTAGCCTCAACTGCACTGTGTGCTTAGCACTGTTTAGCAAATATTAGCATGCTAAAACGCTAATCTAATGTGGTAACATTATAATTGCTAAACATCAGCATGTTAGCATGCTGACATTACCATTTAGCTCAAAGCATCACTGTACTCAGATCCGTTATCATGGCCATAAATTATGATGTTGTTGTCCGAATCAATATTTATACATAACAAAAGACTATATAAAATTGGCATCTGAATATTACACAGCTTTGTTGAATACTCGACTCTGATTGGTCAATCACTGGGTCCTACACTCTAATATTTCTTTATAGCAGACCATTATTATGCATGCAGTACTGATCTCAGACTCTGGAGGACCGTTTGTGTGTCAAATTACTGATTTCTTGAGTAAGTAGCCATGTAATAAGCAGGATAACGTACAGCGAGTCGGTCATTGTTGACGACCCCTTTACTTGTCTGGGTCACACAGAAAGCCAGAGTATAATATCTAATTAATACATCTCATAATCAGTAATTAATATGATAACCGAATGTCACAGCACAGGCTTTATCTGTACTGTAGCAACCTCTGTTTTCAACTACTCCAAGACTATTAAACTAATTTGAAAATTACTTATTATTTGTAATTGAGTTGATTTTATTATTCAATATGTCTCGAACACTTGCAGTGTTTTTAATTAAAATGCGCCAGTTCTATCATATTAAATACTCACCAAACAACATTCACTCTAAGAATAATGTGCTTCATTTGAGTAGTTTCTCTGAAATTTACACATTTTCTTTGGCATCATTTACTTACCCTCTGTTATTTGACTTTTCAGCAAGAATTCAAATGTTTTCAAAGACAGATAAAACATTAATATATTCACAGTATATATGGAGAAATGCTTTGACTGAAAATCAAGTGCTGACCTGTGGTGACGACACGGAGTCGAATCTCTCCGACCGCACCGTGGACATCTGGTGGATTCTTGACCTGGCAGATGTAGGTGCCGTTGTAAGTGAACTTCACCTGTTGAAGTATGATGGAGGCGTCACGGCCCATGACGTCACCAGCCCAAACGACACGCTTCCTGAAAATGCCCTCTAAGGGAGGATATGGTCGCTGCTGGTAGTGGAACACCTAAAAATGGGGAATTGATGAGTAGATTTGGTTGGAGACATAATGGGTTTGACTGGTTGGAGACTGAAAGTCAAACCAAACTGAGTCTGGAGAAGGATGGTGTTTAATTCTCACAGAGAAATAAAAACCTGCTGCTTCTTTTTCTCTCTATTCTTAATATGCACACACACACAGACACACACAGGCTGACTTGGACGCTCCGCAGGTTGTCGGATGACTCACCGACTCCTCTCTCAGTTGGCTGAGGGGGTGGATGCTCCCTGACACAATGAGGGAGGATTTGAGGTTCAGTTTCTCGTAAACACAGACACACACACTCACCGACTCCTCTCGGCCCGGTTTCAGGGGTCTGAAGCTCCAGGAGATGACGATGGAGCTGGGGTTGATGGCAGACGAGCTCTGGAACGTGCACTTCAGACGAACATCTGTCCCATTGACCGCCTCCATATCCCCAGATGTGTATATACGCATCCCGCTGACCCGCAGCATGCCTGTAACATGCAAGCATATGGCGGAGTTTAACCTCAGATGCAGAATGCAAGGCATCCAGTGCAAAATCAATATGCACAATGCAACAGACGCAGTATGAATTCACCCTCATCAGTAAATTCCTGCCTAGTGAGTGCATGCAGTGTACCCAGTGACCCTGCTTCTGCCTACGCAGTGCTGCTGCAAGAAAAATCACTAACTCTCAGTTGTCACTCTAACTATATTATATTAAATACAATACATACTGAATCCCACACATTGGTCCAAAAGTGCAAGATTAGAGCTGCGAATGAGTCAGTAAGTGAACTCTGTTCAAGCATCTGCTTCATTACCTCTTAAAAGTCCAGACTGATTTCAGATCAGTAGACCAAATCTGTGACATTTAATGAATAATAGCCACTTTAGCTAGACTACTACTGCAGCTGAGACGGGGAAGAAATTGAGAGTCTGCTGTATATTATGTGGGTATGGACTACATCAATCTTTACAGTACGTGGTGTACCTATTAGATGGAAAATGAATGGACTGGAAGAGCTGAGAGGGATACTGGCAACGATTTGGCTCTTCCACATAATGATGGATGGAGCTCCTCAGAATGGAGTTAGCGCTGACACACACACACACACGTATGTATGCACTCTCAGACTGAGACATGCTTAACGCTCAGTTTCTGTCTGGCAGCCGATCAACGTCACATCCAGCCGATCACATTTCCCTAAGATTGTCTTGTTTATCGAAGTAGATCCAACCTTATTCTAAAGCAGCACGGTGAGTGTGTGTATGAGTCTCTGTGGAAGTTTATGCGTAGGCTGTCTAGTCAAAAATCACCTGGTCTATTTATAGAGAGAGCTCTATTCCCTAGTAATACCAGGAGCCGTGTCTAGCCTTATTAAAGTCAATGCCCACGCACACAGCAGACCATCCGTCTGCAGCCACTGTGAGCAAGACTCGTCCTAACGTCATTAGTCACTCCATATGAGGACCCTGCAGAATGAGCCAAACACTTGATGAGAGCTCCGACTAGCAGAGACACTTCAGTCTGACAGACGAGCTGCACAGACAGCTCCTCTGTGCTCTATGCATCACCTGAGCGCAGGCCTCAGTTTCACATATGAGATAATTAGTTTTTGTTGATGCAATCAGTTATAGCATCAGTGTTATACTGTTGTCTGGTGTCAAATGGATGCAATGTAACCTACAGCTGTCATAAAAAAGGTTGCTCAGCACTCACAGCTGATTTGCAGTGTTGACTATGATTTAATTTAGAGGTTGACCGATTCTTTTAAAGGTCGATATAATAATGACAGTTTGCAGCAGAAAAAATCAGTTGCTACTTTTGCACATGCAGTTTTTAATAAATAATTTTTAATTCGGAAGAGAATATCCTGATGTATGATTACGTGCATATTCCCAGGGTGAGGAGGATCCTAAAGTGTGCAATTTCATTTCATGAATGGATAGTTACATGGCTGTATTATTTGGAAGAGTATGTTAAAGTGACAGTGAATGATTTCTCTTCCTCCCTGTCTGCCAGTCTAGTATCTGGGACAAAGAGCTGATAGTGTTGCGTTACATATTCAAGAGATAACTTTTTTCTCTCCCTCTACCTCAACTTTATCTGTGGAGCCTCCATGCAAAGCGGTGATGTACAGTATGTATGTACGTATGTACATGTGACTGCTGGAGGCTGTGCAGCCATCGGCGCCTATCAGAACCCAGTTCCGCCAATAACAATAATTTGTAAGCTGTCCTATCGGTGCAGATTAATTTCCCAAATCTGTTAATTGATCTACCTCTAATTTAATTATATCATTTTTAAACCCTAAAAACATGGAATAATCTACAATTTAAAATGTGGGTTAAGTGACTTGAGATGGGTTTGCCCTATAAAGGCTCCAGACATAGAAATAAGAAAAGTCTAAGGCAGGCACATTGAACTGTATCCTTACCCCCTGCATTATAATCACAGCGAGTGTTAAGGCAGGAGCTAGCTGGGAAAATGTCAGCGGGGGCTTGGGCTCCTCGGGCGGCGTGTTCTGTTCCTTATCAGGCTGGAGAGAGTTTCCTGTGGGCTGGGATGAGAGAGCGGGGCGACCAGACGGCCCCTGCACAGCACTAAAAACAGGCAGGCTTCTCTCTCATCGCAGGGCCCTGACAGCGCTCCAACAGCCTAATGTGTTTTAAATGAGCCCGATGAAACCTGGGAGGAGTGAGCAATATACAGGCAGAGAACACACACTGTAAGAAGTGTCCATCTTTGCAAATCATCTGGTCTTTTTTCAAACTTAAATTAGTATTTTTAGTGAATGAAAACACACAGATTGCATTATATCTTTTTTTTGTTTTGATTTTCTGCATCAGTATCTTGAAAATAAGGCAAGTTCTTCATCAATAAATACCACTTTTATATGACAGAATAATACTTTTATGGATGGACTTCAAAGGGAATCAGTCTCCTTTGCAATATTTCTCTTCATCCTCTACCTGGCAGACTGTATGGAAACAGTGAAGTTAGTGGATTTAACTGCCCGTGTTTAGGATATTCACTGGGCAGATAACATCAGCGCTGGCTGCATCAGTTCAGCCAGCTCAAGTGTAAGTGTGTATGTGGGTCAGAACAAAGCAGAGGAGTCCGAGCCAGCACGTAAAGGTCTCGTTTTCCATATTTCATGAAAAGGTTGACAAAGAGAACAAGTGGGAATGGAGGAGGGGATACTTTGGTCCAGACTGAAATATCTCAACAATTGTTTGATGTATTCTCACGATGAAATGTTGAACAGACATTCAGGGTCTCCAGAAGATCAGTCCTACTGACTATGGTGATCCCCTGACTTTTCATCCAGTGCCACAATGAGGTTGACATATTTGGTTTTAAGGGAAATGTCTCAACAAATGTTGGCTGGATGGCCACAATATTTGACCCTAAACTTCATCTTGCGCCATCATCAGGTCAACATCTTGATCTGTCCTGCAGGCTACTTTGGTTTCTGACCAAATACCTGCTAAACTAAGGACATGATAACATATTAAATTACAAGAGGGAGCATGGTACAGTATATGTTACACCTGCAAAACATAAACATGTTAACATTGTCATTGTGAGTAGCATGATGACGAGCATTTAGCCCAATGAACCGCTATAGATTAGCCTCACAGCCGTTACTATGGAGGCCAGAATCTGCCAAAATCAAAAACACATAAAAACTAAATGCTAACTAGCATATAGTTGACGAATGCACTCTGATCCCATGGTACACGTTGAATGACAGCCCCCCTCGTTTGAATAATGAGGCATAAATATATAAAGAAATGTAAAATGAAATGTAGAAAGAAAATAATACAGAAATTAATAAATTCGGGGAAATACATTGGGGGGTGCATGCAGAAATAAATAAATGAATAAATAATATGCATTTAAAAATAAATATAAAAATAAATACCTAAAAGTTAATAAAAATAAATGAATACATAGAAAGGAAAATCAAATAGAAGAGTAGAAAGATAGGGGAAGTAATATAAAGATAAGTAAATAAAGACATAAATTAAAACAGTCCCGTTTTATCAATTAATTGATGCCTACAACTATTTTTAATAACATGTTTAGTTCATTTTATTGAATATTTATTTATTTATTTAGTACATCCTATACATCTTCATTTCTACAAGCATACTGTATTTGGAAGATAGTACATTGCCGATCCTCTTCAGAATTTCTTCCCTTAAATAATCTATTTATGAATTTAAATAAGCATTGCTAATCTCCTTTCAACGACAAAAAAACAGTAATACACTTTCAAGTACGTCGTCCTTTGACGCAAGCTGAGCTGATTAAGAATTAAGGTTAATTAGACCTTTTTGAAGGCAGAACAGATATTAGCCGAATGACAGAACAGTTAGGGCCACGTACAGTGTCTCAATTACTGTACTAATTTGTCCCTGCAGCTAAAGTACATGATCGCTATTTAATCCATCATTAGCAGGCACTAATTGCAGACGAGGATGCATGCCATTACATCAGTGAAGTGCCAGATTTTACTCATTTAGAGAAAGAGATAAACAAGAAGAAATGAGAGTGAGCTTAAATGATGAAGGAGCGGTGTGACTGAGTAGATGAAGGAGTGAGTGATGTATGGATGGAGACAGAGGATAACAAAATAAAGGGAAATGTATTTTTGTGACATAATTGCAGCCTGTAAAAAGGAGATAAGATAATAGTGTTTGTTTGCTTGTTTGTCGGTCCATTCTTCCAGTCTGTCCAGTTCTAGTCGCTTACTTGTTTATGTCTGCACATCCTGCTGACCACACCCAGCATCCAGAGACAGAGAGAGCTTTCACGGCTTATTAAGATGGAGCTATGTACCCTACAGAGGAGGGAAGGGCCAGACGAATGTATGAATTTGTCCTAATTATGTTTCAGATATTGCTGACATTGTCTGGCATGCTGTAGTTTTCGTGCAGAATACTTGCAGAGTAATGTAAGACAAGGCCATTGGATATTTAATGCCAAAACTCTTGCAAGCTTATATCTTTCATAATCATACCGTATGAGAGGGATTTAAATGATTCACAGGCTTTTGATGTGTGTCAAGTTGGCACAAAGGTGCTGCTGAGTCAGAACAAGAAAATCAACCAAAAATATCACATTTCAGATCATATAAAGCATAAAACTAATCTCAGCCTTCATTCACGCTTCCTCTCTACTCCATATTCTTCTCATTTACGTTAATAATTGCTGTGAAACGTGAAGGATATCAATTACACACTTGACTTGTAATTAACAAGACAAAATTAGAGCTTTTGTGTGAAGTGTGCTGACACTTTGCTGCGTGATAGTTTGAATGTAAAACTATCACAGCGACAATTAAAGAGTTCCACACAAGGGATTTCACCTCAGGTCAGCATCTTATCTATCACAAACTTCTGGAGAAAGTGTGTGTGTGTGTGTGTGTGTGTGTGTGTGTGTGTGTGTGTGTGTGTGTGTGTGTGTGTGTGTGTGTGTGTGTGTGTGTGTGTGTGTGTGTGCGTGTGTGTGTGTGTGTGATTTTTGCCAATGTAAACTCCAGATGTTTCTTCTGTATTTCCAAACAGCATCAGGGATAACTGGAATAGGTCATAAAAACTTCCATTGTTTGTGTGTATCGTGTGTGTTGGATTTGGCATCTCTCAGGCGGCTCACTGTTGGCACAGGTCCACACACACATTCTTCATTAGATAGAGGCTACTGGTGTTGGCATTAGTCCATAACATCTGTCAATATGTCCAGTATATCACAATCAAGTGAACTTGCTGAACCTTTAATGCACTTGATTCTACCCATCAACACTACTTGGTACAATCTGCGCTGGTCCACTGGCTCGTCTGAAGCCAAATACTTTCATCTACTGTAAAATAATCAAACCAAGCCCACTCCAGTGTGATTAGGTTTGCTTGACTTGGCATTCATCCCAGGAGATTGTATAAAAGCCTCCCAAAGAGGCCCAAAAATATCAAGTAGTGTTTGACCTGCCTATATAATATTTTATCCAGCGTCAAAGAATGTAGGCAGGTTTACAAGTGCATAACCTCTACCATGCTTTATAATGTCTTTAGTCTCACGTTGCCAGATCTATGCAAGTGCTGTGTCAGTGCAGAAGAAAGGGCCGGCAGAAGTCGTTTTTATTCTGCTGTAGCTGAAACCAAATCGAGGGGGCGGCATTAATCAAAATTAATTCTTCTCTACACCCCATCCCCCTTAGTCGCTATGCCTACATACATGGCAGATAACCATAGACTGTATATAAAGACGGATGACATGACAGCTCCCCAAAAGTGAAGCCAAAACTCTACCACCCCCCTTCTGATGGTTTTCATTAGTTATTTGATGCTATAAAAAAGTGAGACGTCATGATTGACAGCTGCTCTGAGCAGCTGGAGGCTCGGTAATCATACACGAGAGAGGATGTGACTTCAACTTTCCATAACTGTTATGTCTGTGTAATAGAATGAGAATTAGTCGGTTTGATTGATATCACGGTTACTTGGTGTGTCTTTCCAGCCAAAGAGCTACCGTGATGCTAAAGTAGCACCTAGGTGGCTCACGCAAGCAAGCTGCATCCGTGCAGAAGCTTGAAACAGCGGCCCGAGTCTCCCCAGGTTACTGCTGCGTAGACTCTGAATCCTAATGAGGTCAAAATCTCAAATCCCATATCCGGGCTATTTTGGCTTCGCTTTTAGCAGATTCGTCACATTAAATTCTTTGTAGTTTTTGAAACAGTGGGTTTCAGACAAAGGTAGACAAAAGCATGAATCTTATTTCTAGCTGACGGCTGTTGATTTTGCTTTAACTGTATCAGCCGTAGCTAGTTAGCTAGTGGTGTTTTTGGTTTTGGAAAGGTAAAGAAGAAATATAAATTAAAAAAAAACACTTCCTCCTTGGACCACGACCTTCCTTTAACCCATACTTAACAGACAAACAGAAGTGTCTCATCATATTTCATTATTCTAGCCTACTTAGTTACCCAAAGCGTAGCATTTTCAGGCCAGACTGGGTGTGTTTCACACTGCAGAGAGGCATGCTTGGTATATTGAACTCTTGTCATAACTGCTCAGCAAACATTCTCTGGTATTCTAAATATTTTTCTTTGAAAGTCGTGAAAACAAGCCAGAAATTGAGCCAACCATTTCTTGCCTTATTGCAAATCTTTGTCAATGTTTTTGTGTCGGGCTTCTAGATGCAGTTGCTCATATATACATGTAGATTTATAAACAGCAAAGGGAAAGTAGAGGGAACAGAGCTGTTCTTAGTCAGAAGTATACAAATATCAACGGACAGAACGTTGTGATATCTGGATACCATGATGAAACTCACTGTTACCAGTCAGTGTTTTCCTTTATGGTACACACTAGACCTTGTCTTTCCATTGGCCAAGAGGATGTTAAGTCTAAAGAGAGGGGAGGAAACACTGCAGGAGAAATCAAGCAGCTGGCACGACTCTCTGGATCAGGAAATTGGTTTCATTACATGATTTCCTAGACGGTGTGTTTGTGCCTTTCCTCTCTTCATTATGGCTCTGAAACAAAGGGACCACCAGAGGAAACCCGATTCTCTGTCGCACCGGTTTTGGAGGAAACACTTAGGACAGGACCAAACCCACATAAGAGCCCAGTGGGTTACAAAGAGCCTCTTCTCTCCTTTGTGAGAGGTTTCACAAGCCCAGGTTACTTTTCTTTTTTATCAACAAGGCCTGTCTTTCATGCAGGGCTGGACTGAGGGCTGGGAATAGCAGGTTCAGGTAACAGTGTGTTCGCAGACACAGAGTTGAGGGAGAGTAAGTGTTGAGTGGTATAAAGGGAGGGGACCCCTGAGATGGACACAACATATCATGCTGTACATTTTCTCGATGCAGGTTTCCATCATGAACATGCAGTTGTGCCAAGACAAGCAAATACAAAGTATGGCCAAAGGTATGTGCTTTTGTACTTCAGCTCTGGAGCAGTTTTCATGATTTGGGCCTCTTAGTTCCAGTTAAAGGAAACATGTATGGTACTTAACATGATACAGTATTTGTACAATAGCGTGCTGGTGTCAGCACGTTGCGGGAGGTCGTTTCTCTTTTCAACCATAGACTGTATATAAAAACCTATTTTGAAGCTCAGAGTTCGGCATTTTGGCCCTCACCGTCTTATTTTTTTGCAACCAGAACTGACACAACAGGGTGGAGCAGTACAAGTACAACCGAACTCTGAATAAAATATTTATAGCCAACCAAAATATTATGATTAATGTTCATGAACTGAAAACACACTATTAAGGGTTACTGTTCTAAGACAAAAATACAGACAACACCATACTAACAACCACCAGGTAGCCACACCCTAAAGCATCCCTGCTTTTTTATTGGTAATTTTATATGTTTGAAGAAAATGTTGATATTTCCACCAACCTCATCTTTCTCCTCTGCCATTATGCCCTTGCATTTCCTTCATTATGTTACCACTTGCTAGCTTGCTAAATGGTTAGCCTCTGTGCCTTCTAGACACTGACATTAGCGTTAATATTGCCGTTGCTTAGCAGCGGTGTTCTTCACGACTTAACCACCTGAACGCAACGCATGTCGTGTTCACAACCTCACACGTCGTGAACATGAGTTCACAAGTTCCATTTGAAGGCACCATATTTGTCTCTAAATGGGACCATAATTTACCAAATCAACATCATGCTGTATTGAAGAACTTGAAACTATGATCATTTTCTCATAGACTTCTATACAATCTGACTTTCTGCAACCAGAGGAGTCGCCCCCTGCTGGCTGTTGAATGCAGGTTTAACACACTTCTGTATGAGCTTCACTTTTCAGACCCAGACACTGTCCACTGGTTTCAGCATGACGATGCATTAATGCACAAAGCCAGGTTCATAAAGAAATGGTTTCCCCAAGTAGCACTTCCTGGCCTGTACAGAGCTTCGACCTCGGATGACTAGAACACAGACTGGGCCTTATTGCCCAACATCAGTGGCTGTTAAAGCAGTAGATTTATGCACATGGGTTTTGGAATGACATGTGCAACTATCACATATAGGTGTAATATTCAGGCATCCATATACTTGTGGCCATGTAATGTATGACAAAAGCAAACATGCACATACCAGAACATAAGTACAACCTCTCTTTCTCCTCTCGCAACACTGAAGCCTATTCAGTCCTTCCTTATCAGTGGGCAGAGGCTGAAAATGATCCTACTTCTCACTTGATTTATTACCTCAGTAAACATTGTAAACATGAGTTTATGGTCTCAGTCGCTAGTTTCAAGTTCTTCAATACAGCATGATGTTCATTTAGTAGATTATGGTCCCATTTAGAGTTAAATAGATGATAAAGCAGGGTATGCTTTAGGATGATTGACACATCCCGTCCCGTGACGGTCTTTCAAGTTTGGGGGTTTCACAGTTTGATTTTAGTTAATGAAAGTTAATTATAACATTTTGCTCAACTACAAATGTCTTCTTCTTCTTGGGGGCGGCAGTAGCTCAGTCTGTAGGGAGTTGGCTTGGGAACCGGAGGGTCACTGGTTCAAGTCCCGACATGGACCAAAAACTGAGTGTGAACTGGTAGCTGGATAGGTGCCAGTTTACCTCTTGGGCACTGCAGAGGTGCCCCTGAGCAAGGCACCAAACCCCCAAATGCTCGGGGCGCTTGTCAGGAGCAGCCCCCTCACTCTGACACCTCTCCATTAATGCATGTATGTGTGTTTCAGGTCTGCATGTACCATGTATGAGTTTAACAGAGTGTAAATTGAATTTCCCCATTGTGGGGACGTTGTAGATCTTCTTCTTCTTCTTCAGCTTTCAGCTGGACTTAACTCCATCCTCTCGTGTCACTTCTGGCTACAAAAAACAAGAAGGCAACGGCCAAAACCCAAGATGGTGACGGCCAAAATGCTGAATTCGAGGCTTCAAAACGGCACGGTGACTACGTCCACTTCTTGTATGTACAGTATGGTCCTTATTTGTAAAATTGCTGCTTTTTATTGTAGGATTTTTAATTTTTTTGGCTCTAAGCTCTCAACTTCTTCACTCCACGCACAGATCACTTGTCAATCAGACTTTCCTGGATGTTCTGTTGACTTGCTGCAGGTGGCGCTGGTTTCTTTCATCCATGGTGACTATCTTTGCTCTTGTATGAAATGTATCACTGCCAGAGAAATGTACCAGACACCGGAACAGCAAATTTAAAAGCTTTCATTAAACTGATTTATGGGGAATCACTCATAAAGACAAAAATACAGACCTTTCTTTGTATTACATGTATACTGCATTTACTATTCTTATTCAGCTTTTAACCCTACAGACGTACAAATTGTACCAAACTTTAGAAAACTACAAAATTATGTTGAATACACTCTAAAGGTCAGTCCAAACACAGACCAAGCATCAATCTCTTTTTGTAACTCTTTCTTCCTCTACCTCTTTTTCTCGCCTCCTGCTTCCTCCAGGCCAATTGTAATTCATCAGGCGGCGACAGCCAGAGGAAACGTGTAGTGGGTGAGTGAGGATAAGAGTTTAATCCATCAAACCTCTTCCACTCCCACCTCGCAGCTGACTCAACAATTTCACCCTGGGATTACAAACTCTTACGGGGGGGTCCAACGCATATGTTTCGATTCAACACACCCATAGGCTTCTGCTGGAAGGACAGTCCAACCCTCAAAAGACTTCACAGATTTACTACAAAGCTAGTCTAGCCGTATGATTGGTGTCCTGCAGTGGTATGAGACACACTGAATCCAGTCCCACTGTGACTTTCACCTCTGCTCCTGAGCAGATGAATAAGTTAACAAATGACAATATACTGTCTACACAGATCAACAGGAGGTACAGACCTCTGCTCTTTGCTTTCCACCTTATCTGTCAATTTTACAAATAAAGATCAGTTTACCTATCTCAAAAAATACCATTCAGCCTGAAAAATAAGTATAATATTGTCTCTAGCTCTGAAGGAAGATTTGGCAGCATCTAGTGGTGAAAGGAGCAACCACTCCTTCCTTTCCAAGACTGCGGTAACGTGAGCCACCGAGTGTAAAACCGCGGTAATGGAGTCACCTCCCTCCGAGGCCATCTTTACCAACACTACTTTAAGAGCAACGGAAGTCAGACTATGGTGGTCTTCAGGTAAAGTAAAAACATGAAAGGCTTTCTCTCGAGCCAGTGTTTGGTTTGTCCATTCTGGGCTACTGTAGAAACATGGCGGAGCAACATGGCGAACTCTGTGAAGAGGACCCGCTCCCTCTGTAAATATGAAGGGCTCATTCTAAGTGAGCGAAAACATGATTCATAGTTTCAGGTGATTCTGGACTAATGAAAACTTCACTCACACTCATTCATCATCAACTGCTTATCTGGGATGGGTTGCTGGGGCACCCGGGGGCACCCCCCCCCCCTCCTTTCTTGCCCTTTTCCCTAAACCCTCGGTTTATCCTTATATTAAGGCCCTCCTTAAGGAGAAGAAGAGGGCCTTTTGATCAGGAAATAAGGAGGAGCTGAAGGCTGTTCAGAGGGAGCTAAGGAGGAAAACAGGAGGGGAAGAACACTACAGGAAGAAGAGGAGGAACAGCGCAGCAGAACAACATCCAGGTCCCCCCCCGCCCCTGGATCCAGAAGAGTCCATCTCCCACCCCAGGAGACCCCAGACTTGTAGCTAATGGGAATGATTTTTTCCCTACTTTTTTTTTTTCCCCCCCCCCCCCCCCCCCCTCCCCCTTTCCCCCTTCCCCTTTACCCTCCTCCTCCTCCTTGGCCACATTAACAATTACCCCCCCCCTCCACCCACCCCCCTCCTATTGCTCCACCAGCCCCCCCACCCAACAACCCCCTCTCCTCCCCTCCCCACCCCTGACCCCCCACCAACCAGCTCCTCTGACCCTCTGGACACACACCCCCCTGCTCCAGTTTGTCCTTCACACCTCGGAAGACCAGCAAGGAGGAAGGCTCCCTGGCGTCTTCCCCCCCCCCCCTCTTCTCTCCCGCAGTTCTCTTTTTTGGGTTTTTGGACTTTTTTTCACCCTGCCCTGAACCTGAGGAAGTTCCCCCATTTTTGGAAGACTTCCTCCTTTTTTCCTTTCCCCAAACCCCCCCCCCCCAAGGACCCCAGCAGCTTCAGGCCGGTGGCATTGACATCCCACCTGATCAAGGCCAGTGTGGAGAGCGCCTGGTCCTCCAACATCTCCGCCCTGTGGTGAGTCCACCAGGACCCACTACAATTTGCTCTCCACCTAGGGGGGGGGGGGAGGACGCCCTCTTCTTTCTTGTGGGGGGCCCTCTCTCCCTCGGGGAGACGGGGGGGCGCTGTGGGGGTTTTTTTTTTTTTTTTTTCCCCTGCTTTTTCCACCCCCCACCCCCCACTTTTGGGGGACAAAATAGAGAGTGCAGGGGTAGATACACCTCTTTTCTCCTGATACTGGACCACCTCACAAACCCCCCACAATTTTTTAGGACACCAGACTTCATTTCATACACGGTGGTCTGCAGTGTGGGGGCCCCGCAGGGAACGGTCCTGGGTTCTCTTCCCGCTCTACACTGCAGACTTCACTACAACCACCAACCCCCCCCCCTCGGCCTCTTCGCGGGGGGGGGGGGGGCGGGGGCGGGGTCCCCCCCCCCCCCTCGTGGGTTGGTTCCCGGCGGCCCCCCCCCCGCCCCACGGGAGGGCTAATTGGCTGGTGGTGGTTTTTCCCGGGGGAATTCTTCCCCCTCCAACACCGGCTGATCATCCAGATCAACATTGAGAGTGACATTTTTCCCCCCTCTTGGAATTCAGGGTACACCCCCTACTAAAAACTTTCTATACACCTGGTGGCATCAGCCAATTTAGGGGTTTCTGGGGCAGCAGCACACACCGAGGCTAGATTCCCCTCTTCCTTCTCTCTCCCCTGGTGGAGAGAGGAGTCGGTAAGCTGTCCCATGAGGAGAAGGACTCCCACCCCATAGAGATACCATCAGAGCTCTGGAGAGCACCTCAGTGACAGGCGAGCACCCTAAAAGGTTAAGAAGTCCTTCCTCCTCTACCCCAAACCACACTCCCCCAGAGACCACAACACGAAAGAAAAATTTGAACGCACCCCTTCTTTTCCTTTCTTCTTTTTTCTTTTTTTTTTTTTATATTTATTTTTTTTTTTTTTTTTTTCTTTTTCCTCCTATATTTTTCCCCCCCCCCCTGGGAATAAAAAAAAAATATTTTTTTTTTTTCTTTCTTTTCTTTTTACCCCCCCCCCCCCCGGGGATCCCCACCCCTGTATGAAAATTATCCCCCCCCCCCCTCCCCTGTCTCTCCCCCCCCCCCCCCCCCCCTCGTCCTTCTTGGAACCCCCCCCCAAGGAGGCCCCCAGGAGGGAGCATCCTTCCAGATGCCCGAACACATTTTTTACACATGTAACTAGAGTTATACGGTGTTGGGTTCTGAGCGCTGCCTAAATGTGGGTGACCTACACCCATTACTCTGCCTGAACTCATCTTGTGCAGTCAAAGACATTTAAACTTTGTGACACT
Source organism: Pterois miles (assembly GCA_947000775.1). Taxonomy (NCBI): domain Eukaryota; kingdom Metazoa; phylum Chordata; class Actinopteri; order Perciformes; family Scorpaenidae; genus Pterois; species Pterois miles. The sequence continues at coordinate 8,726,339 of CAMQGK010000110.1, read as the reverse complement.
TCTCCACTTGTGCTTCTGTTTCACAGACTTCACACCAGGAAGAGGCAAAGTGCCTCATTCATTGCATTTTTCTTTGTAACATATCTCAGTATGCCACAGTAGCCACAGGATCTGTTTACTGATTGGTTGCTGATATTCTCTGGCTGCACTTCGCCACTAAAAGATAAACTTTTCCCAGTTTTCAGCTTGGCCACTCTCACGCAGTTTTTCATAGACATTGCATGGCAACTCGCTACTGGCTGCACTTCGCCGCTGCTCTGGTGTGAATTCAGCATTACAGTAGTAGGTGTTAGCATTTTAGCCGCATCCCATATTTGTAATTTGTGGCCACTGTTCAGCTAAAGTTAAGCTATGTCTCACTTTAAAGTGTTAGAAAAGTACCTCTAATAACAGCTCAAATTTGGCTCGAGACTTCAAATATATAATGGAAAGCCTGTGTTATAAACTAGGAGATGAAGTTTGAAAGATGTGTGTGTCTATCAGGCTGGGAAGATGCAATGAAATTTCCATTTTGGAGAATCCAGTGTTTTTAGAGCTTTAGCCATACTAGGGACTAAAAGTCAGGATCTCTTAACCTCTGCTGCATTCAGTTGGACATTATTTTGTGTTTCTTGTGAGTCCTCAAACTTCATGACAGTGCATTTCTGAATTACTGGAGAGCCACTTTAACTCACAGTGAGGCCAAAATTAGAAACTGCAGGCTAAAGGACTGCTAACAGTGACCAAAGCTACTTGTGGTACCTTACACCTTTGTATTCTATACAGCTGCTGTATATAAGCAAAGACATAACCTGCCTGGACGTTTTTACAAATACGCCAGGGCTAGCCTGAAATCACACCAAAACCAGAAAATCACTAGGTGTCAGTGATACAGATGTCAGTCACATGGGCTTCAGCAGAAATGAACGAGAGGTGGAGGGAACAAGCCCCACCCCTCCTCTCCTCTATGTACACTCTCATTCATGTAAATTGTCGCGTACAATGTTATTAGCGAGTAAAACTGGATAAGTCGCTGCTTCTGCTACGCTTTTGTTAGACAGTCTATGTTTATTAGTCAGTGTACTGAATAACAGTAACTGGACAAACTGGAATACATTACAAAAGTCAGATACTAAACAAGGAAAAGGAAATCATGACAGAGTAACTTCCCATTCGGGGAAGTTTTATCATCATGACGGCTCTGCTTTTAATCCAAAATTATTTACCATAACTGATGATGGCAAAAGATTATGATATTCCCCTTGGCTTCCTGCAGATAAGAAGAAGAAGAAGATCCACCTTTATTAGTCCCACAATGGGGAAATTCAATTTACACTCTGTTAAACTCATACATGGTACATGCAGACCTGAAACACACATACATGCATTAATGGAGAGATGTCAGAGTGAGGGGGCTGCTCCAGACAAGCGCCCCGAGAAGTTGGTTTGGTGCCTTGCTCAGGGGCACCTCGGCAGTGCCCAAGAGGTAAACTGGCACCTCTCCAGCTACCAGTTCACACTCAGTTTTTGGTCCATGTCGGGACTTGAACCGGTGACCCTCCGGTTCCCAAGCCAACTCCCTACAGACTGAGCTACTGCCGCCCCCAAGATGCCTCAGAAAGAGCTGCTGATATTCTGTGGAAACTGTTGATTCATCCTATCTGCAGTATAAACCTAGTGGAGGAGTTGCTTTAACTGGAACATCTACTTGTTTACCGTAAATCTAAACAGTCTTGAAAACAAGAGTACATAAGAATGTGACTACACAAGGAGAAGCTCAGAATTCAGATGAACATTAAACACTGAACGTGTGTGTTGTGTGTGTTTTGTGTGTGTGTGTGTGTCTGTGTGTGTGTATGTGTGTGTGTGTGTGTGTGTGTGTGTGTGTGTGTGTGTGTGTGTGTGTGTGTGTGTGTGTGTGTGTGTGTGGAGCATGTTACTCAATCCTCGGATGAACCTGCAAACACATAATTCTGTGAAAAATGTATTTCAAATCCCTGTTTACACTTGGAGCGGAGCAGTCTTGTGGTTTAAACATTACACAGGGAGCGCCCCGCATTCACACTCAAACACTTCACAGATGCTCCCTACAGCTAGCTGTGTCAGGGTTTTTTTTTTTTTTTTTTTTTTTGCATACATCTGTGTCATTGTCAACTCTACACACCCCGAGGTGATCCCGTCATCCCGACACAAAGGCCACACGTCCTTCTAAGGTGTGTCAACACAGTATAGCGCATCATGAACCGCAGCCGTGCTTTGTTATACTGCCCTCTTATTGTGGCGGGATTAGAGACACCGTGGCGGAGAGATAACTGTTGTATCCCAGTAAATGCATACAACAGGCTGACTGTGTACTGCAAACTAGACAGAGTTAAACTGAAGCCTTAACAACCAGTGTGTGCGTGTGTGTGTGTGTGTGTGTGTGTGTGTGTGTGCGTGTGTGTGTGTGTGTGTGTGTGTGTGTGTGTGTGTGTGTGTGTGTGTGTGTGTGTGTGTGTGTGTGTGTGTGTGTGTGTGTGTGTGTGTGTGCGTGTTAAACCTGTAAGTCAGGACAGGTTGGCACACGTCAGCCTGCGAGCATTTCAGACTTCTAGTTGAAGACGGAAATGTTAGAGGAAGACAAAAGGAATTAAAGAAAAGCAAAGAAGACAGATTTATTGTGAACAGCAGGGGATGGACAAAATGTTAACAAAAGATATTTAGGATCCTGTCTGTTTGGTGGAGAAATGAGAGTAATCTGGTCTACATCGTCAAGACTAAATAGTGTTTATTTCAGTGTTTTCTTTTCTAAATAGCCAGCCACGGTGTGCGGCTGAGCTGTTATTGTGCTGGTTCTGAATCCAGTGTTTTAATGTAAGCTGCTGCCAAATGGCATCTTTTATCGTATTTCTATGTTACATCAGATGTATGAACAGAACAGAAAAAGATCGGTCTACTGGATGTGGCGTTTTTGCCAAAGGAAATCTGGCTATTGAAGGCTGCTGCTTACAGTTCAAACCACTTTTTCCTTTTAAATTTTTCCACAGCTCAAACAAGAGAGCAACGTGAGAGAGACGGGCCAAACCACACAACGTCAGGACAACAGCTATTTTTTAGCTTAACTTTTTAACCACTGTTTGTCTTAGGGCCCCATAACAGTCATAACGGCCAGGGTGTCAATCATTTTAAAACGCTTCTTAATATTTCTAAAGGGACATGTGAACAAAAAATGGTTCCTGAATACTATACAGAAATTATGTTGTAGTGCGTTTTTCTCTCTCCATTTATTCTGAGTATTGTGGTGGTTGACAGTGCCGGTTGATAGTGCCGCTGTGCCTCCACCTCCATGAGACTCATGAGACATTTTCACTGATCCTGTTTGACATTTGCATCTGGCACACTTCACAGATATAAAAAGTCTAAATCTGGTAATAATCACATGTGCTTTAGAGAGAAACTCCATTCTTTTGCTCCAAAAGTATCTTGACACACATTATGATTCATAGTTGTTGTTTTTTTTTTTTTAACTCCTGCCAAACACACTTTACAAAATACACATAGGAGCAGTGTGTTTATCTGTAAGAGCGACAAAGGAATTTAACCACTACATCACTTGCTGTGATTAGACTGTAATTGGAGCAGCAGGAGGAGGAGAGGGAGATTATTCTGTTTGGTCCATATCATATCTCTGCAAATGAATGCTAACTGTTTTTGATCAGTGCAGTGCATGTCAAAAGATATGCCAGGTGGATGAGTAAATATGTTAATGTCACAATGTATCTGTGCACCTGAAGAAAGGAATGAGTTATTCTGCACACACAATTGCAATTTCACACCTTACATGTCTCATGAAAATAAGATGAGTCTGCTGGCTTGTCTCATCATGCCGCAACATTTTGTCAACACAGTAAAGCCAAAGGCAATGGAAGTGATTGCACCACAACAGATATGAGAACCAAGATGCTGCAGAGCTGTAATCAGTTCCAACATGCTCTCCCGACACGCTATTATTTGATTATCTATCCCTCTCTATTATCCACCCAGTATATTCAGTCATCCTGCTCTGCCTGTGTCAGCCTGAGACTACAATGTTATGACTGATCTACAGGCACATGCTCCTTGTAAACATAAGCAGCTTGCTACTATAGTGAATCCCCGCATGGTGCTTTGGCAGTGGATGGACATGTTCAATCAACATAATCCACTTAACTGGGATGGACACAGCAGATTACTTCAAGGTTAAACAGCCTGGCGTCTGCTGAATGAATTGCCACTGATATGCCAATTTGTGATATTAAAACATGATCCATTAGCTATTACAGCATTTAGATATGAGCAGCTATAACAATCGGATATCTATTAGTGTTTATTTCCATAGTGAGTCGTTGTGATTCAAACTGACATATCCTGGACCCCCCTTACACGGGAAACAGGTGGACTTATCTGCGTCCAGCGGGCCACTTCAAAATCCCTGTGAGCGTAAGCACATTAATGAGCAGGAAATGCGTGAGCTGCTGTATAAAACCAAAACACAATGAGACCAGGATTTGGTGTCGGTAAATAGGCCTACCGTAAAGCCAGAAGTGTCCCCACTCCCCCGTTTAAGACTGTTTATAACTTTTACAGCACGTCTTCAGCGACCCACACACGGTGCCACTGTGCCAAGTTCTCCACTTCCTCATGACGCACGACGGACGCACAGAGATGGAGGTTAGGGGTCCCTGCGGAGCTTTCACTAATGGACAGACAATCAGGATTCACTTTGAAACTCGATTGCGAGGAGCGTCTCTAAACGGTCATCCTGTTATGTCCTAAGATCACTCGTGGGATGTGGGAAAAATTGTAATGGAAACTTTTGGAAAAGACAGAAGCAGATTGTTTATTGCTGCTGTCTACAAAAATAGAAGTGAGTTCATTGTTTTAAAGGATGTATTTGTGTAAAAAGTACTGTATCCAAAGAGGAATAATCAAAACAATGTGTTATTAGTCCACTTAAAAAACATTAAAATCGACATATCACAGTAGACTAATGCCCAGTACAAGTAGAGTGTTGAATCAACCAAATCAAGTAAAAATACCTCGGTTTATCCACTCACACTAAACCGGGATCTCACCTGAAGCTGCGAGTCCAGACAGGACGATGAAGAAACAGAGCCCCTTTACGCACATTGGATGGACGGCAGGTTGTCCGAAGACCAAGAGACCGGGACTCAACTAACCCGCTGAGACTCCTCCGCCGACTCGCAGTGACTGGAAACCCGTCCGATGATACGTCAGTGGATCCCCTTTAGAGAGGGATTTAAAAAATACACGAAGTTACGCAGTGTCCTCTCCTCCACCTTGTCTTTCCAAAGACGCGTCCCAACTCGCCGCTGCCCTCATACATTTCATTACAGCACCCTCCCACCACATTTTCGGGCGGAGTAACAAAGTCATCCACTCTCCTCGCTGCCTTCTTATCTCTCTCTCTCTTACACACACACTTAAACCCAAAGATGCTCACCCAACCTGTTCTGCTGCTGCGTAAAACACATTTATTTGGCTCCAAGCTGAAGTTGCGCAAGCACATCGGTGTTGCATAGACAGTTCACATGGCATACGTAATCTAATTATGATCTAACTGTGTTTCCTGATACGATATAACAATATGAAATACATATATATATGTAGCCATGCTGTGCGCTATAACATAGAAAGTGAGACATTTAAGGCACTTAACGCCACGAAATGGTTTGACAGTTATCACTGTGAGACCTCCTGGAATTATAGTCACTCAAATTTTGATTTTATTCATCAAATTACATTAAAAAGTCAGTTAGAGATGCAAGGTTTTTAAAGGGAAATTCCGCTTAACCAGTTTAAAAAATAAACGAGTAATAAAACCTAGTGAACCGGCTGGGTACTGGTTTGAACCACTTGGGGGCAGAGCTGCACTTTGATGAACACAGTCTGTGATTCTAGTCTGAAGCCTGTCAGAACAAAGAGGCTGGTATTCATCTCTCAGCTTTAATGGCTGGCATATCAGCATGTTTTATTTAAGTTGGCAGTTAAATCTTACCGAGTGAAAATGTGTGACAGTGAAATAGCAAGTACATTTACTGTTATGTTATCTTCACAGAGGTAGAAGTCTATATAAAATCTCAGTAGTCAAACTAAGAAAGTTTACATTTTAATAACCTTAGGCTAATTGTGGCCTTGATGTTTGACAGTGTGAACATATATATTCATGAGCTGTTAATAAAATGACCAGTCAGTGTACCACATTCAAAGACATATAATAATATAAACATATTAATTGTGCTACATAAGGGATTGGGAGCATTTCTCTTGCCTCTCAGCGGCTCTCAACATGGTGACAGCAAGCCGGTGTTGTGTGAAATATTGTTTCCCATAGATACATAACTACAGAGGGAGGCGCCATTATTTTTAAGAGGAGGGGAACACTACTGGACAGGAACAGATTTCAACAAGCTCGGAGCTAACAGCGCTAACAGTGCAAACTAATGGTGCTAATTAATGGTGCCAACTGTGCAGTTGTGCCTCACCATACAGGTAGAGCCAGTAACACAGTTTTTGATCCATACATCACCTACTGTACTATTCCATATAGATATGGGGAAATGCATAGCTATAAAACCCACTACAAAAGAGAGCCATAACAATTATTACTAAATCAGATCATAAGGTCATACACTTCTGATTGATTACACAGATATAAAGCCCTTTTGCTACCATCAAAGATTCACAATATGTCCCCTAAAAGAGAGGGAGCAAGCATTTGTATATTTGCATTGTATATCTGATGGCGAGTTTTACTACAATAAATCTGCATTAATATCCCTATTTATTACTGTAGTTAATGTGATGCATTCTTCAATGGGTTTTATCTTCCATTTTATATTATGTACTCTATGTGTTCTGTTTTTCTGGTTTTATTTTCATCTTAATGTTTTTAATATGTGTTTATGCTCATTTTTATGTGACACACTATAATGTCTTCATTGTTAAGAAGTTTTAGCTGCATATCATTATTATTATTATCATTATTATTATTATTATTATTATTATTATTATTATTCTAACATTTATTTAAACAGATATGCCTATAAAATCTCATTTCAAGTAGACCTGAGCACATACTGTGTAAGATATCGGAAAACAGTAATATGCATTTGAATGTAAAAACATGATGCAAAACAGAATATAAAATATAATCATGAAAAAATATTTTATATATATATATATATATATATATATATATATATATATATATATATATATATATATATATATATATGTAAATCACTGAGCAGCTTCCCTTTTTGAGATTCTGATTTACAATCAGGAATAAATAGGAGTATTTCTATGCACCTTACTCCTTCAGTTTGACTTCATTTTGAGGTTTAACTGTGAATTTATCTAAAAAAAAAAGCACTTCCTGTGGGGTGCATTGTGTGTGTGTGTGTGTGTGTGTGTGTGTGTGTGTGTGTGTGTGTGTGTGTGTGTGTGTGTGTGTGTGTGTAGAGAGACAGAGAGTCAGAGGGAGAGCCACCAAGTCTATCTCTAAATCTGTTTGTCTTATTGATCAGGCAGCTTTATGCTTTTCATACCTTGTAATTGCACAAATCTGATCTCTAGAGTGGAAAAAAAACAGTATAAAAACAAAAAGAGTTTGTCTTCAGAAAGTGAGCAGCATGGGTGTCTGGGCCACGCTCGCCGTCCTCCTCCTGTTCATAGCTACTGTCGAAGCTGGTGAAGGTAAATATCAATTTTATTGTATTTTATTTTACATACTATTTTAAGTTTCAGCATATTGGTTTGGATTTAGAACAACACACACTCTGACAAATTACGTAACATTTATAGAGCAACCTCTCCGATTTCCTGTATTTCATTACTGCTGTGTTGAAAAGTTATTTTTCTGTTTCACTTCACTGTACTGTGCTTTTTTCATTTGCCTTATTTTATTTTGGTCACTAGTTTTTGTTCTTTATTGTTATTTGAGAGAATTTAGTATTATTTAGTTAGTATTAGTATTAGTATTTAGTATTAGCGTTATGTAAGGCACAGTTAGACAAAATCTCTCTACGTAAGATGAGTTGAGTCCTCAGCTCTCTGATCGACCTCCTTTCTCCATGAAAAGTAACGAAGAAGAAGAAGGGTACTGATGAAATGATAAACTAAAGCAAGTACACTGAAGTTAGCTTAATATATGTCCATGTGTTTTAAGGTGGAATAGACTTCTGGAGGACAAAATTCACAATGAAATGTCCAAAAAACGGGACTTGGTTCAAGAAACCAGGAGAAACAGACACTGTAGGAGAAACATATACACTCCAGTATGATGGCAAAACCAAAGGCTCCTACTACTGTGAATACCACGATGAAGACAGAGGTGTTAAAGCGAAATATTATTTCTATGTGAGAGGAAAGGGTGAGTAAAAACAACGTCTGTTTGTTGTCCTTTCTGAGCTTTCACTCAGCTCAACTGCTGCTCTTTGACTCCTCTAGTGTGCGAGAACTGCTTTGAGCTGGACGCAGCTTTGTTTGGGCTCGCCATTGTTGCGGACGTGCTGGGGACGGCGATTGTGATGGTGGTTATCTACAAGTTCACCAAGAAGAAAAGCTCAGCTGGACTCACACATGCCTCCAAAGGTAAGAATGTTACACTACTTTACTTATCTGTCTTGGACTGAAGAAGAAGAAGAAAAATATTTTTTTTTTTTCCCCCAAAAGAAAATATTTTATACTCTTTTAAACTCTTATATATTATATAAACAAAAAAAAACACAAATAAATTTTTTAGGAAAGATTTAGAGAGAGGGGTCCTCCCAAAAACGCCCCCGCGTTGGGGGTTTGGTGCCTTCCCCAGGGCCCCCCCGCCGTGCCCCAAAGGAAAACTGACCCCCCCCCATCTCCCATTTCACCCCCTTTTTTTGTTCCTTTCCGGGACTTAAACCGGTAACCCTCCGTTCCCCAACCCAACCCCCTACAGACTGAGCTACTGCCGCCCCCATGAACATCTGATAGTGTTGATACACGCTGATTTTTCAGTGAAACCTACAGTATCTGTTGAGAAATAGGATTGTACATGCAGTTGATTATTCTTGTTCATGTGTGGACTCAATTTACTCGTAAAGCGACGCATAATTTATCTGTCTTTATGCACAATCAACCACAAAGCATTCCTTTTAAGCATGTGCTCTTAGTCTTAGTCTGATAGCACAAGTGAAAGGAAATATCACACATATTTCTGTCGTTATCTTGCAGCACCCGCTCGCTCAGGAGGCCGGGCTCCACCTGTCCAGTCTCCTCACTATGAGGTAGGTGTTGAGCGTGCACTCTATTTTCAGATTCATTTTTACTTTTGCTTTTGTTGCATTAAGCAGATTGTCTTCTCCACGCTGGTTTTAAATGAGTGCAACTGTAATCTTCAATCACATTTCAACAAAAAAAAAATTGTAAATACCCAAACATACGATTAAAAATGTCCTTGCAAAAGAATTTAAAAACTTGAGCTCAGATTAGAGAGGGTCATTTCTAGCTATTAATTTCTAAAAACTAATAAAATACTACAAGCTATAAAAAAAAATAGTTAGACAAGTTACAAGAGATATTGCTACCAGAGCTATGCTATGGATGGGTAGCGTAATTCATACTTTATAGTCGTGAAACCTCAAAAGTAGGGAGGATTTAAAGCCAAAGTAGGGAGTCTGGGCGTCCTCCCCTTGAAAAAATGTTGCTTTGTCGAGCAAAGCCCAACTTTGGGCGCTGCACGCTGTGATGAGAGGTGAGAGCAGCTCAGATTGTGTTGTATCGCAAGCATCTCTTCCACCGAGAAATTAAATCTGATGTAGCGCTATTGTCCAGGTGAGGAAAATGGGGGAAAAAAAAGGGTGAAGATTTGTCATAAATTGGGGGAAATATTGGAGAATTGTGACACTGGCAGTAAACCAGTAGAGGGCAATGGAAAAAAACTGGGAGGGTTGGGAGGTATGGCGTAGCCTTGCATGCAGTTATAGCATAGCTCTGCCTACCGCTGTAGTAAAGCTCACTATTTAACACTTCATGTAACATTTGTTTAATCCAAAAATTTTACTTAAAAACAAAGTGAAAAAACAACAAATTTAGCTTTTTAAGAGTCCAAGAAGTCACTGAGGTTTCATTCTCAGAAAATTAAGCAAATTTCCCAAAATGTCAAACTCTTCATTTAAGTAACACAGGACAATTTCAATTTGTAATTGAATATAACGAATTGAAAATCAGGAATTAACGCTGTTTATTTTGTGTTTTGGCAGCCATTGAATACTCACACTCGCTCCCAGGATCCTTACTCCTTCGTGAACAGGACGGGCTGAAGACAAGCCATCTAACTCCGCCTGGCGGTCACTGGTTTACAGGCTGCACAGACAACATTCATGCACATTAATCATGCTCCCAGCATGCAAACATTTGGCTTTTGCTCTCTTGGATTTAAAAGGTCACTTGACCCAACTGTATTTCAGTTAAAAACAAACATATTTGTTGAGGTTTCATGCTACTACCACCATGGTACATTAGAGGTAGGGCTGGATGTTTGGGCACTTTTGAACATAAAAATGTCTTTCAGTGACAACTGTCTATAACAGACAATGTAAAGTACATTTCAAACTATATTTTATTGATTGATATTTGATATTTAGTCTGGTAGATCATGACATTACATTAGTAGAAGACAACCAGATCTGATCGTATTGGTGTGGAGGCAGAAAGCTTTAAGACAAATAAAATTAAAACCATCTGCACGGTTAGATACCATCAGAGGTAAGTGAGCAAACATGTTTTGTTTTTTGAAATAAAAATAATGTATTATAATCATCAGTTTTTGACTGATGCTGATACATCTGCAGTAAATGATTTAGCATAGTGGTGGTGTTTTACTGCACTATATTACTGTATATTCAGAGGTATTTTATTCTGCACCTCTAATGCACAAATAAAAGAAATTAGAAACACCTCTCAATATAATGCAGTTCAGTACACCAACACCTTTAACCATGGCCTCACTGATCAACGTATAACTCAATTTACACATTTTTGACAATGTCACCAAAAATGATTATTATTATTATGAGCTTCGTAAATGCATAATTTATGGCAGAGATACTGTATTGCATTACAGTAGATTGTACAGGTGTACCAAATAAAGTGGCCGCTGAGTGTATTATGTTTATTGTAGTGTACTGGCCCTTTAATATAACATTGAGCAGAGAGCCTAATTTACAATACAGTCAAATAAAAATCATGTTGTCATTTCAAATACAGAGACACTGGTATATCTGTTTCTGTCCATACACTGTACGTTTATGTCATTATAAGTTCTGAATAATGTTTGTCAGATCTTAAAAGTCTTATTGATAACATTTTTATGTAGATTAATACTTTTTAAAAAGCACAGCTTTTAGAAATATGCTGAATAAAAGCATTACTTTTCCTAGGCAGGTTTCCTGGTGTTAATGTTATCAATAGCACCTATAAAAATGATACTGCACAAACTCATTTTGCTCATCCTATCAACTCGCTTCCTGTGTTTTCTTATCTGCTTTTTCAGTCTAATCCTCTGTGTTAACCTCCTTGTTACTGTAATGAATGCACATGAATCACGAGTCAATAAAACTCAGTAACGAATGTTCCCATTGTCACTTTTGCTCATGGTCGGAAACAACCGTGAGACGCCTTTACAGATGTATGTCATCGAACAGCCTGAAAGCCACAGCTCATCACATCCGTAGCAGACCCCACAATCACCACCAATACAGTGTGTCTTCAGCGCTGTAGAGCCTCTAATGTACGAGTGACATGCCGTCTTTGGAAACATCTCTGAAAAATGTCTCAACGCATAAACATATAGTTTATACCCATAGTACGCGCAATGGAAATGTAGTATCATGTTTTGGCCATCTGTTTTTCCCAGCAGTGACTAAGCACATCTGCACTGATGGAAATCAAACTGAGAAACACGACACCACGTAATATTTCCTTGTCTCCTTCTTCATGCAGACTGCTAATGATTGACATGTCTACTATAATCCATGTAGCTCTGTGGCGTTTAGTGGAAACACTCCCACACATTGCTGCAGCAGTTATCTTCATCTAACATCAGCTGGATGTTTGTGTGAGAGAGAGACAAAGAGGTAGAGGAGGGGAAGAGGGAGGTGGGGTTGTATACAGTGTGCTCCTCTGCTCTTGGGTGAACAAACGGTACACATTTGTGTTGTGCATGAAAGTGAGTGCACATGCATTGAGTCAGAAGTTGGTTGTGTGTTGGAGGGGGTCGATCAGAGTAGTCTAAGCTTCGCTGTTTGATCTCCTTCAAGAAAAAGGCAGAACACCCAGAGCAGTGATAACTGTGTGATATGCAGTTTGACAGTTAAAAATCTCTTTCTTTTGATCAGCGTATTAAACACATCATAAAGATCGCTTTCTATCACTTATGCAATTTCGCTAAAATCAGGTTTTCTTCTTCTGTGACACCAACCAGACTGGATTATTGTAATGTTTTGCTACCTGGTCTGCCTCATTCTACTACCAGAAGCCTTCAACAGGTTCAGAACGCTGCAGCAAGAATCTTAACTAAAACGAGAAAATCACTCCAGTTTTATCTTCGTTACAATGGTTCCCGATCCATGTCAGATCAGATTTTAAAGCGCTCCTGATGATCGATAAAATTGTAAAAGGCCTCGCTCCTTCCTACTTGTTTGATATAGTCTATCCCCAAGGTCTTATCGAGCCCCTTTCCTCTAGAATAACCTCCCTATAGACATCAGACAGTCTGATTCTGTGGAGGTCTTTAAATCCAGACTCAAAACCCATCTTTTTTCCCTAACTTTCAATTAGTTAGCTAGTGGGTCAATCTCAGTCTTTGATTAGTTTAAGGCTAATAACAGAGGAGGTCATGTTGCTCTGGCTCTACCTGTACGGTGAGGAGAGGAGGTTGTGTTGCTCTGGCTCTACCTGTGCGGTGAGGAGAGGAAGTCGTGTTGCTCTGGCTCTACCTGTAAGGTGAGGAGAGGAGGTCGTGTTGCTCTGGCTCTACCTGTACGGTGAGGAGAGGAGGTCGTGTTGCTCTGGCTCTACCTGTACGGTGAGGAGAGGAGGTCGTGTTGCTCTGGCTCTACCTGTACGGTGAGGAGAGGAGGTCGTGTTGCTCTGGCTCTACCTGTACGGTGAGGAGAGGAGGTCGTGTTGCTCTGGCTCGACCTGTGCAGTGAGGAGAGGAGGTCGTGTTGCTCTGGCTCTACCTGTAAGGTGAGGAGAGGAGGTCGTGTTGCTCTGGCTCTACCTGTAAGGTGAGGAGAGGAGGTCGTGTTGCTCTGGCTCTACCTGTAAGGTGAGGAGAGGAGGTCGTGTTGCTCTGGCTCGACCTGTACGGTGAGGAGAGGAGGTTGTGTTGCTCTGGCTCTACCTGTACGGTGAGGAGAGGAGGTCGTGTTGCTCTGGCTCTACCTGTACGGTGAGGAGAGGAGGTCGTGTCAATGTTGTATTTTCATTATATTGTTACACTGTACATGTCTGTCCATCCTGGAAGGGGATCCCTCCTCTGCTGCTCTTCCTGAGGTCTCTTCAGTTTTTTCTTTTGTCCCTGTTAAAAGGTTGCGGGGGGGGGGGGTCCTTATCCAATGAGAGGGTGGCACTGTAAAGGACAGAGGGTATTGTGTTCTGTACAGATTAAATTTGTGATTTGTGATACATAAAACTGACTTGACTTGACAGTGATCAAAGAATTCAAACTATAAGATTATCTGACATGGGGGTGCTTCTGCTTCCTCTCCTCCTCTTCTTTTGTTACTTTTTTAATCTTTTTTTACCGTCCACTCTACTCTTCTTGTTACCTTTACTGTGTGTTTCTTTCTATTGCTCTATGTCACACTATGTCCTAACCAAGATGGTAATGAAACACTGTACAGCATCAATGAACAAGTGGTGGAGGAAGTATTCAGTAAAAGCAATGTAAAGTATTCCATTATAAGTAAAATCTACAGTGGCCCTGAGAGCTTAATGCACTGCAAATTAATAAAAAAAAAAATGTAGATGGACACAACACAAGCAAATGGAGAAACGTCATCACCAATTTGACATTGCAGGAAAAGCAGAGTTTAGACAAAGTGCAGCAAATATAGAAATGTGCTGCATGAAGCTCACGCACCTGGCACATGCAGCGCTAGCTGTTGCCATATGTGGCTTGAAGTTATTCATGTCTGTGATCTGGCAGTGATGTTGGAAATTCCCCTATATTTTGTTGTTGTTTGTCTTATTACCAGCAACACTGGTGTTGTTTTCAGTTTGTGAGTCTGTGTGACTGTTTACATTTAGTCCACGGAAAGATTTTATTAGCACAATAAGCGTAGCAGTCATGCAAGATGCAGGGGTGTAGTTGAGATTAAAATGAAGGCCGAGTCGAAGATGGGCGTGGTCCGAGCAAGGGGATGGCCCCTTCCCCACTTTACGCCCCTGGTCCAATTTGGTATTGCGGCTGGTGTGATCTCATCACAAGATGGCCTCTAGTTTTATCATTGTGATGGCATGATTCTAATATTATCGCAGATATCTGCTGTCAACCCACTATTTGCCTATAGCTTATCATTATTATAATATCTAAACCATGCGATCACAATTACCAACACAACATCACCGGTGTGCATCCGTTTTTTATTGACCCCTGGAAGCACTTAAATGCTGGTAATGCAGGTAATTACCGAATATATGTTGAATTGGCTGAAGGAATAGCAATCATAAATGATATAAAAAAAACTGGATTTGACTTCATGGAAGTCTTGAGGAATATAACTTATCAGTATCAAACATAACAAACATTCCCTGTGACTGATTTATTATTATGTATTAAATGACTAGATGAATACTGATGCATCAGTGTGTAAGCTGCATTTTACTGTTCTAGCAGATCAAAGCTGAGTTAGTTTGAACTACTCATACCCACGCAGCATATGGGCCGGATGAGGAAACTGAATATGGGCCAGATCTGGGCTGGTATAAAAATGAACTGTGGCCCAGATTCGGGCACGTTCAGGTTCATTTGATTCATTTTTGGTTGACGTGCGGCATTGCTATGGCTCACTTGTAGCCCAGATCTGGTAAAAAGCAGCGGACTGCCCAAGTGCCATCATTCCATGTGGTTTGTGGGCCGGATGACGGTGTTATGTGTGGCCGGGATCTGGGCCACAACAGTTTTTGCTATCTGGGAATGCAGTTATGTAGTTTAATAGTTTGGTAGTTGTGTCCATTTTTTTTATTACAATAATCATTTTTTTCTCTTGATTGAATTGGATAATCTCTTGACACCTGAAACATGGCAGGCTTTTCAAAGTTTGAAGTTTTTAAGTAAAATCTTAATCTGAAAAGCAACTGGTAATCATAACTGTCAAAAGGTATTAAAAGGCACAATATTTGCCTCTGAAATGTATTGCAGTAGCAGTAGCAAGAACCTTAAAACTGTACCTAAGTACAGTACTTGAGAAAATGTACTTCATTATAGCCAGCAACATAACAAGACAGCACATTATTTATTCCTCTTTTTTTTTTATTTTGCATCATGAAAATGTCAGTTTTGTTATGGAAGTAAATGAAAATAATACCATCGGTCAATAAACATGTTACAAAAACAAGAAAAAACTCAACTATGACGTACAATACAGCAACAGGTTAACAACAAGTCACTTATTATGTGAGTAGTCTTTGAAGAGCAGTATCTTACTGACATACTAAAAAGAAATTATTAGAGAAAAGCTACAACAGTATCATACAAAGCAAATTTCATGAGGGACAGTGAGCGGCACCCCTCAGATTTTTCCCCCCTTCAGACGTCTGGACACCTGGCATGTGTTCAGCGTGGAGGAGGATGGGGTCCCCTTCTACTTCCTGTTTAGCACGTCATACGTATCTTTCTGACGACCTTTCAGAGGCTGAGGGAGCAGGGGTGGGTAAAGAAAGGTCATTTATCATGTCATTGTTTTAATGTCATAATCACATATGCCAGTTGAGATGATTTCACTGTCCTGTTTACCTGGTAGTGATCATTGGGGGATCTGCTGCTTGCATCATTCAGAACGAGATGCTGTCTATCAGAGCCTGAGGATATACAGTATGTATTGATTATATTCATATAAAAACATCAACAGATGCTGCTGTAATCTCATTACTATTTTACAGTAATTGTTATTGATACTTTGTTCTGCTATAAGGAGTATTTGTGTTATAACACTAGAACAGACAGTTGTAGGTAGATAGAATGACAAGGTAAGGTAAGGTAGGTAGGTAGGGAGGGAGGGAGGGAGGGTTAGAGAGATAGGTAGGTAGGTAGGTAGGTAGGGAGGGAGGGAGGGTTAGAGAGATAGGTAGGTAGGTAGGTAGGTAGGGAGGGAGGGTGGGAGGGTTAGAGAGATAGGTAGGTAGGTAGGTAGGTAGGGAGGGTTAGAGAGATAGGTAGGTAGGTAGGTAGGTAGGGAGGGAGGGAGGGAGGGTTAGAGAGATAGGTAGGTAGGTAGGGAGGGAGGGTTAGAGAGATAGGTAGGTAGGTAGGTAGGTAGGGAGGGTGGGAGGGTTAGAGAGATAGGTAGGTAGGTAGGTAGGTAGGTAGGTAGGGAGGTAGGTAGGGAGGGAGGGAGGGAGGGAGGGTTAGAGAGATAGGTAGGTAGGTAGGTAGGTAGGTAGGTAGGTAGGTAGGTAGATAGGGAGGTAGGTAGGTAGGTAGGTAGGTAGGTAGGTAGGGAGGGAGGGTTAGAGAGATAGGTAGGTAGGTAGGGAGGGAGGGAGGGAGGGAGGGAGGGTTAGAGAGATAGGTAGGTAGGTAGGTAGGTAGGGAGGGAGGGAGGGTTAGAGAGATAGGTAGGTAGGTAGGTAGGTAGGGAGGGTGGGAGGGTTAGAGAGATAGGTAGGTAGGTAGGTAGGTAGGTAGGTAGGGAGGTAGGTAGGGAGGGAGGGAGGGAGGGTTAGAGAGATAGGTAGGTAGGTAGGTAGGTAGGTAGGTAGATAGGGAGGTAGGTAGGTAGGTAGGTAGGTAGGTAGGTAGGGAGGGAGGGTTAGAGAGATAGGTAGGTAGGTAGGTAGGTAGGTAGGTAGATAGGGAGGTAGGTAGGTAGGTAGGTAGGTAGGTAGGGAGGGAGGGTTAGAGAGATAGGTAGGTAGGTAGGTAGGTAAGTAGGTAGGTAGGGAGGTAGGTAGGGAGGGAGGGAGGGAGGGAGGGTTAGAGAGATAGGTAGGTAGGTAGGTAGGTAGGTAGGTAGGGAGGGAGGGAGGGAGGTAGGTAGGAAGGGAGGGAGGGTTAGAGAGATAGGTAGGTAGGTAGGTAGGTAGGGAGGGAGGGAGGTAGGTAGGGAGGGAGGGAGGGAGGGAGGGTTAGAGAGATAGGTAGGTAGGTAGGTAGGGAGGGAGGGAGGGAGGGAGGGAGGTAGGTAGGTAGGTAGGGAGGGTTAGAGAGATAGGTAGGGAGGTAGGTAGGTAGGTAGGGAGGGAGGTAGGTAGGTAGGGAGGGTTAGAGAGATAGGTAGGGAGGTAGGTAGGTAGGTAGGTAGGTAGATAGGGAGGTAGGTAGGTAGATAGGGAGGTAGGTAGGTAGGTAGGGTTAGAGAGATAGGTAGGTAGGTAGGGAGGGAGGGAGGTAGGTAGGTAGGTAGGTAGGTAGGTAGGTAGGTAGGTAGGGAGGTAGGTAGGTAGGTAGGGTTAGAGAGATAGATAGGTAGGTAGGTAGGGAGGCAGGTAGGTAGGGAGGGAGGGAGGGAGGGAGGTAGGTAGGTAGGTAGGTAGGTAGATAGGGAGGTAGGTAGGGTTAGAGAGATAGGTAGGTAGGTAGGTAGGGAGGGAGGGAGGGAGGTAGGTAGGTAGGTAGGTAGATAGGGAGGTAGGTAGGTAGATAGGGTTAGAGAGATAGGTAGGTAGGTAGGGAGGTAGGTAGGTAGGTAAGTAGGTAGGTAGGGAGGTAGGTAGGGAGGGAGGGAGGGAGGGAGGGTTAGAGAGATAGGTAGGTAGGTAGGTAGGTAGGTAGGTAGGTAGGGAGGGAGGGAGGAGGTAGGGAGGGTTAGGTAGGTAGATGTAGGTAGGTAAGTAGGTGGGTAGTATGTAGGGAGGGTGGATAGATAGATAGATAGATAGATAGATAGATAGATAGATAGATAGATAGATGTAGGTAGGTAGGTTAGTGAGTAGGTAGGGAGGTAGGGAGTTATGCAGGTAGGGAGACAGACAGACAGACAGACAGAGAGACAGACAGACAGATAATTACTTTTCTTGTTCGAGGTGACTGGACCAATACGAGTCTGAGATGCGACGAGATAGACGGCCACTCCTATCACGATCGTAGCCACCAGGTCTCCTACAACTATTCCTGTTATTGAAGCCACATCAAGCTCTATACAGTTGTCACAGGCTGGACAAACACACACAAACACACACACACACACACACACACACACACACACACACACACACACACACACACACACACACACACACACACACACACACACACACACACATGGCTTGATAATGTGACATTTTTGAAGTTATGATTACTGTGAAGAAATACTGTACATAATACAGTGTAAATGCAAGTAATACAAGAATTCATAAAACCCATGAAAACATACAAAATACATGAGAACTTACTCCGAAATTTCACAAAGATTTTTGGTCCGATTGTCTGATCGTTAGTGGTAGACACACATGTGTACTCCCCTGTTTTCTCATCTGCGTACTCCAACGTTTGAACGAGGTCGCCGCTTTCTGACTTAACTTCATAATTGTCACCACAAGACAGCTGAATCCCATCAGAGATGTCTTTCACTCTCATCTCAGGCTCTGTGTGAGAAAAAGACAGATTTAAACATCACTATTTCACACAAATGTAGTTACTGTTATGCATCTTAATGTAACTGTGAAAGCAGTCTTCTTACCGTTATTACAACTGACGGATGCTGATGGAAAGAAACATAAAACATTAATGAAACTGGCAAACAGCTCACTGAAGGGTACTTTTCTCTTGAAAGCCCACTGATGTGAGATGCTTGAAGGCCTACCTGTCAGCGTCCAAAGCAGCAGCAAACAGGCATGCAGAGCCAAATTCATTGTGTTTACTCCTCTGAGCTCTGCTGATGACAGATGGAGATATTTCACCGTTAGTGAGAGAAAGCATGCAACGAAATACAGGAAGAGCGCCATTTTCTGCTCCCTGTCAACCATCATATTCAACTTACTGTAACAGATAAGTGACGCTGAAACACAACAGTTAGGGTGTTATTATGTTATAAATCATTTAGCTGATCTATTATACAAACTCTGGCTTTGATTTTAGCTGATTTCACCAAAGTAATTTGCATTATTTGGTCTCTATCAAAGCATACGGCGGTGCACGACACAATCTGAGATTAAATGAAAATACAGCAAATGTAGTAAAATATAAAAGTACTGACCTCAAAATACAGAGCTGCCAAAGCATCCAGTCTCTGTCTGCTGAAGTGTCACAGTCGGTGTGTGTGTGTGTGTGTGTGTGTGTGTGTGTGTGTGTGTGTGTGTGTGTGTGTGTGTGAAGGAAATAAGTGTGATTGGTTTATTCTCCGTCTCAGGCTTTGTTGAGCTCTACATCTGGAGGACTCTGCATCTCAGTGACTTTCAGAAAATTGCAGAATGTACATTTACTTTGAGTATTTCCATTTCATACCAGTAACTCAGAGTAGAATGTTGCATATATTTTTACACCACTACATTTATTTGGCAGCTATGAGTACCAGTAGTTACTTTAGGACTGTATTTCCGTTTGTCTCTATGCTTGTATGTGTGTGCATATATTTCTGTTTGCTTTTTAAAGGTCGATGTAATGAAATAAACTTGAAACAAAAAAATTATGACTCGGTTTTTGTCATATGATGCGCTATAGATTAAATCAGTGGTTGCCAAACTTTTTGGATAAGATGTTGTCCCAAGGTGCCAGGTTGTTTTTTTTTTTTTTAATGTTTCATTACAGAAAGTGTATGAAACCCATGAAAACCCCAAATAGTCATACAGTCTTTAGCTGGGGACCACCTGGAACCTCTTCAATGACCCCTGGGGGTCCCTGGACCCCAGTTTGAAAACCACTGGATTAAATTAATCAAACACTATATAAGATAGAAACTAGCTCCAAATTGATTAATTGATAAAATGCTATGTAATATTGCACTATCATAAATAATCCAATAACAATATAATATAATATAATATAATATAATATAATATAATATAATATAATATAATATAATATAGGACAGGAGCCATTTTTCTGCATTGAGTACTTACAGTATTCTAATAATACTACGTACTTGTACTCAAGTAGTGTAGGACTTTTACTTGATGCTACACTTTACGTAATGCAGTATTTTTTATGGATACACTGATACAACTTGTTCAGTCCAGATTCGGATACCGACACCTGGGCCTTGGCCATTACTGAGTACCTGGTTCTGATACCAGTGTTTACGTAATAAGCTGTACGTCGCACTGTGTGGATGTGACGGGGATCTTTCTGTAATGTGTAAGGCGACATCGACTTAAACATTGCTTTCCTAACTCTGTAAAACTAAATGTTTCAAATAAATACATATTTGACATACATTTACTGAATTATATATTATTGAAATAATAAACCACACAGCAGCAACTTCAAAAGTAACAGTGTAAACCTTTTTAGTGCAGCAAGAAACTGGTCAAAACCTAAATTCCAGTATATAATGTATATAAGCATAGAATTGAATTGAAAAGATTTGCCCCATTGTCACGATACCTGATCTGGCTATTAGAGTCGGTATCAGCTCGACACCCGATCCAGTATCATATCACTGGTATTTTTATATCTGATCTGAACACTTTCTCCACTGCTGATGTCAGGATATACTGTCAGCGGATTTAAATTTAACTGTTTAATAAATTGGCAAAAACTGCAGGAAACTGTGAATTAGGTTTCCATATTATTGTTATGCATGTTCAGGGGGGTAAATGTTCCACGACTGTGGAAACTTGTGACTAATTTCACTGTGGATGTTACGCTGATGTAGGGATGGAAAGTAACTAAGAGCATTTACTCAAGAGCCATTCTGAGGTATGTGTACTTTACTACTACTTTATACTTTTACTCACCTACACTTCAGAGGCAAATGTGTGTAGTTTTTACTCCGCTACATTTATTTGACAGCTTCAGTTACCAATTACTTTTAGTTACACTTTACTTTTTAAAATTTTGATTATTAAAAAATATAAATCAACTAATAAATGATGAAACCACCCAGCTTTATAAATAAAGCAGTTAAATCAGCTCCACTTTTACCATCTGCAACATTAACACATTAATGCATCAATAATCATATAAAATCATATGATTTATATTACCTGCATAATTAGTACTTTTTGGTTTGTGTATTTTGATTCTAATACTTTTCTACTTTTACTTAAGTGAGATTTTGAATGCAGCACTTTTGCTTGTAACAGAGTATTTTTATGGTGTTGTGATAAGTAAAAGATTCAAGTACCGTACTTCTTCCACCATCACCCATATGCCATGATTCATTTTGTCAAATCTGCTTCCACATTTACCAAAAAGACATGTGCAGCAATCTGTGAAGATAAATCACCATATTAACCATGGAAATAAAGTCACTACCAGACATATTTATTAGCTGAAATGACTGTGACTGCTGCTCGCTCTTTGGAGATGAGTGGAGTGGCTCCATCTGGTAAAACAAAAGACACGAACACAACCAGTGTGTGTTCAGATTAATATTTGAACCCTCTCCGTTGATGTGAATGTTGGTCCCGCGACAGACTACATTCCCTGTTCAGTGCAGAAGAACAACAGGCGGAGAGCAAAGACATGCTCCCACAGCACAACTCTGCTTCCTGTTTGAAAAGCCACAACAACCTGACCTAGAGCTAACACCTGGCATACACTCACAATCTAACATTAAGACAGGCACCTGCTACTGTAAACACACACCATCGTCACCGAGTATACCAATCCCTAAATGAAAGTATTGACACTGAGTCCTGGTTATAGTGTTAAAAGCAAGACAAAGCTTTCCAAAGGAGTCCGACTGGGCAGCAGAATTACACGCCGTAAATAGACCACACTGTCCGATCAGCATGGCAAAGCTGTCCAACGCTTTGGTCACAAAAACTTAGATGACCACAGCCATCCTGTAAATCATCAGTCAGCTGCCCTCAGGGCAAAGTTGGAGAGTCCCCTGTGCAAAGAAAAATATCTAAAAACAGTTTTTCTCACTTGCTTTCGTCTTACATTTCTCTAAACTGTGACTATAATCATCACAACTTTATTGCATGTCTGCAAAAGGTAATAACTCACCCAAAAACATGCTTTTAATCCTAGTTATTGTGTCAGTAAACTGGCCACCAAAATGAAAAGTTGTCATTAAAAATGGTTAAAAAAAAATGTTTAGGTGTTTTCTCACCACGGCAGTCAACCCTGGAAATGTTTCTCATATAAACATCTCAGTTCTCTTCTACTTTTTTGTACACTGACGACGTACTCTACTGTACAAGAATGTCAGTTTTGTCTAGCTGAGATTTTTATATTCTCATTTCAACAGTAGGTCAAAGTTTACTGGGAAAAACTGCAGCAGGTACACAGAGAAAGGATATGCACATTTGTATGTATACTGTAAATTTATTCATGGAGCAACGTGTTATGTGTGATATAAATAGAAAACTCTCTTGATTTTTAAAGCATCCATCCATCCATGCCAAAACACAACCATGCAACACTGAAAAAACCTGCAGCTCAGACAACAAATTGTACCTCCTTGTTATAGATATTTATGGATTTTTACATGAATGTCTGAAAGATTTTGATCAGTGAATGCATCATTTTGCATGTGATGGCTCAGACGATGAAAGAGCATTTAGAAGTTGTGAAGAGGACGACAACTCTGAGAATCAACTCCTCGGTTTAGATCAGCAAGATGTGCAGATGTGCAAGCAGTTATTGTGCTTAAACTCTTTTGTGCACATGCCCAAACATGTGCTATTTGCTCATGCTTGAAATTCAAATGTGTTGTGAACAGCAAATTAATTGTTTAGAGATTTGAAAAACAAAAAAACATAATCTCATTCAAGAACTGAGCCAAAGCGAATGAGAAAAACTAATCTGTTTTTGAAGCCACCTCAGGATGCAGCATGCATGCATGCTTGCTTTCATGTAGCTACTGTTGGTGTATTGTACTTTTATGTAAACGCGTTTTGTGTCCTCGCTGAATGTAATAGCAGTTTTTGCACATGCAAACCAAAGACAATTTTCTATTTCTGTGACTAATAAACTCCTTGTTTACCAGCATATAAAGCTCCTTACAGTACCCCCTGGTGGACGCAAATACAAACCACAGCATTTCATACAATTTCAATATTATCTTTATTAGACGTCCTCTTTTATACACATATACATATGCATACAAATATACATGTTACCTGTCCATATACAAATACGAACTCCATAAATATGCAACATCTTATCTGGATATTATTGGTCAAAATCTCACGTACAGTACATTATCTTTCTGGTGTTAGCATAGAACAATTAATGCATTCCAGTAATGCAACGGGGAGGAGGACATCATGAGCATGTGGTTACAGGAGAAGGTCATGTCCAAACATACAGAATATGTGTATTTATGTGCAGAGATCAGACTCTGCATTGTTGAGATGACACATCAGGGGTGTATATAGACCAGAGCACTTGATTCAGAGAGACAGAAACAGCAACAGTTTTGCTTTGTGATCACGAAATTCGAGTTCATGGATGAACCTGGGGAACGGAGTGTGATGATACTGTATGTAGGCATCCTCGTCATCCTGGTCCTGGTGTTTGGTCGAATGACTGACTGGCAGTTGCTCTGGGTTTGCACCGTTGGAAGTAGTCATGCATGCATGTACATGTTTGTGTACTTTGAGGTCAGTCAGAGCCAGATCTCCTCGCTGCTTGTGCTGTTCACCTTGTAGATGTAGCCCACCATCGGGTATCTGGCAAAACCTGGGAACCATCGTATTCAAAGGGAACACAAAAAAGTAAAACACTCACCGCTGTTCCTCCGCACGGAATATGAAGTATAAATAATGAAAAATGCAACCATATCCGAGAGCATTCGCCTGACCTCTGGCGGCGTAGGCTAAAGACAGATCTTCCTCCTCCTCTTCCTTCTTCTCTCCCACACTGTTCTGCAGGGCGGCCTCTCGGGCTACGAGGAGCGATGCAAGAAGGACGGAGGACACAGCGGAATGCAAAAGAGATGTCGGCTATAGATGAGTGTGCAAGGGTGGGATTTGGGAAATACACTTAAAGGGAGACTCCCCAGATGAATACGGTAAAAAACCATAACTGATAAATATCTTCATGAAACCTCCCCTGTTGATTACCTACATTAAGACAATTCTTTTTTGTATAACAAGTTTTCTGAAATGTTCTGTTTAAAGATGAGGCATTATCTAATGCTAACTGTAGAAATCTACATACACAAACAGACAAAGCAGAAAACTAAACACATAAATGTGTATTTCAGATGTTTTCTTTTTCTCTTATTGAATATGTGCTAATTTGCATAAATTTCCAGAACAGAAATCTGATCACTGGATAAATCCTGGTTAGAAATTATTATTTCATTTTATTGTCTTATTACAGTAAAATGTGTTTACAGACGGGACTTTAAATGTCTCTTTTTATCATCCCATAAATCAGAAAATACGGTCAAGAGCCATTAAAAAAAATCCAATTCTGCCATGTTTTAGGAATAAAATGTTGTATAAATCAGGCTATGAATGATATATGAACAAACCCCTCTGTAAAAGCCTTCAGAATATAGATAAATAGGAATGAAACTGGAAAGTTTGGTGGATGTAAGAGCTACTGAAGTGGAGATTTCTGGCTCAGAGTTTGAGAGACAACTTACATTCAGCTGATGACTTATATTAAGGCAATTATTTTTGTATTACAACTTTTTTAAATGTTATGTTTATATATGCAAATGAGGCATTATCTCATGCTAACTTTTGGTGAATTCAGGAAAAATCAACACACAAATAGACAGAGTAGTAAAATAAACACCTAAATGTATATTTGGGATGTTTTCTTTCTACTAGTTTGAAAATAGACATGTTATGGAAGCAAAGAAAACCCTCAAAATTGACCAGCACATAAAAAAAAAAAAAAATTGTCACCTTAAATTCAGTCAGTAAGGCATTTATCTAGCCACTAGTGAAACCACATGTACCCTTCCTCACATCCATGTGATCCTTACATGGTCATTTTTAGAAGAGGACAGTAGTGTTTGGACTGATGCATCCTTTGATATCTTTGCATGTTCAGCTGACATGATATTCACTGACTAAAAGACTCGATAGTTTACGTCAGCAAACCCCCTCAACAATTAAATGTCTATTCTTTTCAAAGATATTATTATTATAGCAAATTATGATTGTAACTGAGCTGTAAAAGTACATACAAGTACTCAAGCGGATTGTTTTTCAGTGTGGTTTTTGATATTTTGCATGAGTATTTCTACTCTGTGATACTTTTGATTTAATTTCACATTATTCTGCTACGACTAAAAACAGTAAAAGTACAACAGCAGTCTATCAAGGAGTTAGCCGACCAACAACATTACAGGGTAACTTTGGTACCCTTGGACCCTAATTTATCATGTTTTTGTGACTATTGGGGACAATAGTTTGAAATAGGTCCAGTATTGAGGGATAAACAAGCTGTAATTTAATCATTTGGTGCAACCTGGTACAGATTTACAGTTTACATCCACTAAAATGCTTGTTTTTACTATTAAAAGGCTCTGATTGTTATTATAAGTGTCTGACAACATTATGAAGAGGAACTTACTTTTTCTTACCTTAAACGTCATAAATTCATACCTTTTCTCAGAGTGTTGAGGTCGTTGAGCTGCATGTTGGACGGCAGAGACATGTTCTCTCTGGGGATGTAGGTCTTTTCAGCTTTCTCTGTCTTCAGATTGGCTGAGTCGCTGTGCAGGAAATGCAGAGGAGAGACATCCAACTTGGATTAGACGTGTTATTGGTCTGCAGGATGGATATCAAATATTCATAAGAGCACAAAAACGCTTTCATCAGTGTTTTCCTTCCAATCCACTAATGATGCTGCGATGGAAATTATTAGAAGAGATGTGGGGATGGAGGTGTGTGATACAGAGGTGGTTGTAGGGATATAGAAGGAGATTGGGGATGTCCACAAGGCTCGACCCTCAGTGGGGACATTAAAGTGACCATGGATGTAGTGTTTAATCTGCAGTGGGCCTATAGTCTGCAGGACATCTTCCTCCTGTGTCCACTGTTCAAAGTGTGTGTGAAGAGTTTAATCACCATGACGGAATACGCTTTAAAGGAATAGTTCAACATGTTGAGAAAAGTTACTTGTTCACTTTCAAAATAGTTGCAGATTAATTTAATAGTGGACAAGTGATTGATTACTTGATTAATCTTTGCAGCTCTACTTAGCACAAAGACTGGAAACAGCTAGCCGGCGCCAACGGTAACAAACTCCACCAGCTTCCAGTGTTTATGCTAAGCTAAGCTAACCGGCCACTGGTTGGAGCTTCATATTTACTGTACAGACATGAGATCATCTATCGCAGCAAGACAGCAAATAAATGGATTTCCCAAAATATAAATTTATTCTCTCATATGAGCCTCTAATGACAGTTAACATGAAGTTGCATACTAACATTTTTTTCCTCTTTCTCTACAATGAGAGTAACAGATTTATCAAATATGATAATATGAAGCTGCATATTACCATATTTGATAGAGAGCAAATAGACAGGAAAACTCCCACTCTAATGTTTTCATTAGTGTGTAATCACCTGAAACTAAGAATCATGTTTTCGTTAGCTTAGAATGAGCCCTTCATATCTACATAGGGAGCAGGTCCTCTTCATGGAGTCCACAGTGTTGCTCCACCATGTTGCTACAGGAGCCCAGAGCGGACAAACCAAACACTGAGAGCAGGAAACCAAACTCTAGAGAGAACCTTTAACGGTTTTATGTTACTTGAAGGCCGTCGTAGTCCTCAGGCACACTTGTGAAACTGCGGTAATGTGGACCACTGAGTGCAAAACCATGGTACCAACAGCCACCATCTGGCTTCTGCAGGACGGCCTCTGAGCGAAGTGACTGCTGTTACCACGGTTTTGCACTCGGCGGCTCATATTACTACAGTCTTGGAAAGGTAGGAGTGAATGGAGAGGTACTCTGTTGGTTGCAAGCTGCAACCACGCCAGTAGATGCCACCAAATCCTACACACTAACTGTAAATGAGCCTCCAAGCACAGTTAATATGAAGCTACATATTAATATAGTTATCTTTACCAAGGCTGAGGAGGTTATATTTTCACTGCCATTGGTTTGTTTGTCTGTCTGTTAGCAGGATTACTCCAAAAGTTTGAAATGGATTTGAGTTCAATTGTTTTGAGGGTAGGCTGTGACACAATGAACAATCCATTACATTTTGGTGGCGATCCGGATCATGATGATGCGTGACCCAGCCTGTGAGCAAAGACAGATACAGCTTGGGGGGCTTTTCTAGTCTCTTTCACTAGACCACTCAAAGCGCTTTACACTACGTGTCACATTCACCCATTCACACACACATTCATACACTGATATCAGAGGCTGCTAAGGTGACAACTTTGCCCAGAAGGATTTAATCTAAATACTCATTCATCTCATTCACACACCTATGGCTATGCCGCCGGGAGCAATTTGGGGTTAAGTGTCTTGCTCAAGGACACATCGACAAGTGACTGGAGCAGCCAGGGATCGAACTACCAACCTTCTGATTGGTGGACGACCTGCTCTACCCTCTGACCACAGCTGCCCAAATAAGTGTTTTACAATGCTTGGCTACATACAGCTGATCTAAACATAAACAAAAATACACATGGATGATGGCGAGGGGGGGTCATTGCACTCGGCCACCTTGGCGGAGATCTGCGATCTTTGAGTGCCATTCTAGTTGATACACCTGTTACTCTCACTGTAGAAAATTAGAAACAATGAAATTTTCTGAGCAAAATCAATGAATTTCTTCCATGAGTCAGGTCTTAAAATTTCACCCAACAGGATTAGACCTCCACTTATTTGACCTTTTTCTTTATGGAAGCAAGTAACTTTTTCCCACCTCAGGGGTAAAGGGATACTGTCTTTAACATATCTATCTATTATTTCCATCCACCTTGTTGGTCTGCTTTACTCGCTCTATTTTCTGATTCTATTAAGGCTGTTCACACTGACACAAGGCTGATTGCTTTATTTACCTTTTCTTGGTCATCAGAATCTCCACGGGCTCGTCTGTAACATAATACAAGGAGATGTATTATCCTGCTGAGTAAGTGTTATGCAGTACATACTACAATGCACAATGCTACAGTCATCCATTTTCCAGCTGACTTGCTCGCCACCACACGCACAAACACACTTTAGTCTCACCGAAGGACTTGCTCTTGTTTTTTTGCATGAGGCAGAGGACTATCAGACTGAGGATGAGGAGGGCCATGAAGGCCATGGCTCCCCCAGTCACTATTCCCAACATGGGCACCTCCACACGCGACTGCAGGAACTCTGGAGAGAGAAGGAGTGAATTAAAGGAACAGTTTCACAGTTTGGGAATTATTCGCTTTCTCACGGAGAGTTTGATGAGATGATTGATGCCTCTGTATGGTGCATATATGTGACATGTTTCCCACCACTGACCTGCCAGCGTGAGGTTGCTCTGCACCGTTCCCACACTGTTGCTGACATTTAGTGAGATGTTCCCTGATAAGCTGCCGAGCATGACCTTCAGCGTGTGATTGGTCAGCCAGGGGTAGCTCCGCGAGTCCAGGATGAGGAAGTCGGATGTGTTGGCCACCAACTGGCCGGACTGGTCCACGAAGGTGATGGTGGCAGGCGGGTTGGACCGTACCAAGGCGAAGAGAACGAGGGAGAGGCCAGGGTGTGAGGTTTCGCTGTAGTGGGCGTTCAGCCGGAGGATCTCTGGCTGAACTGGGAGGAGAGTAACAACTTTATTCACAGTACCAACAGGAAGTAGCTCTTACAATCCTGAGATACGTCACACGGACTCACACTGGACGTTGAGCGTGACCGTGGCGTTGTAGCTCTCTCCCGTCTTGGGGTTCGATGCAACACACACCAGCTCCCGGTCCCACTTCCTGGCCCGCAGAGAGAAGGTGCTGTTGTGATTGGGCCCCGCTCTCATGACCTCAGAGTCTTCCTGCAGACGCCTGCGTTTGGGCGGCGGCTCTCTCTGCTGCACCCCGTTCAGGTACCACGTCAGCAAGGGACGGGCGCGGGGATCCCAGCCGTCTGATTGGCAGTTGAACCAGTGCGTCATGTTCTCCTGCAGCGTCACGGCCGTGCGGTGCTGTCCATCAATTTTGGGGGCGGGCTCAACTGCACCTGTGAGTACAGGATTAGTGTTGATGTGGACATAAACATTTAAGCTTTAATCTAGCCTGACTGAAAAGGTACCACAAAATGTATTTCTATAAAGTGTTAATCTCCGCCAATATTACAAGTTAAAGGAGTAGTTGACGTTGTCAGTGTGTTACTTACAGTAAATGATGGTCAGCACACCTCCAGTTTGAAGAAGCAGACAGGAGTTACCGCATGGAGGCAAAGTAATGTACTGCTGTGGACGGAGCCAGCAGCAAAACGGATTTTAGCCACCTAAAAGAAAGACTCATCTAAAAAAAAAAAAAAACAGTTCAAGTGTCTGCTATATTTAGATTATTTTTACCACTTTACCCTGCCGTTAGACAGCCCTTTCTGACGAGGAACTGAATTTACTGTATCTATCCATCAGTCAGTTTGTATGTGCGATTATGTGACTTTAGCAAGCCCAAACCAACCACAGTAACACAATGGCACAACTAGATGATCAAGGCAGCCGTAACCAGAAACTCCCATGTCCTGGAAGGTAAATTACAGTTTTTTTTTCCCAATGGAGTCTGGTTGCTTTGGCAAGAGTATAGATGTATAGCTGCCTTACGGCAAGATAAACTGAAAAATATTGTAAATATATTGTCCATGATTTTTTTAGGGGGAACTTTCTTTTAGGTGGCTAAATTTTTCTGCTTCCATTCGGTAACTCCTACCTGCTTCTCCAAATTGGGGCCTTTAAAAAGGTGCAGTGCAATAACTTTGAGGTCAGTTTTGGTTGAACTCCAATCAAACAAGAGGAACAGGTCATGTAGGTTACAGGTGCAGTATGCCTTACCTGCCCAGGATAAGGCCAGTGTGTGAAGGAACACGACAGCAGAGCCCGACGCCCACCTTCTCAGACACGCACACTCCATACCGGCCCAACGGAGCTCTGCACATGCATACACATCTACCTGTTTGGAGAAGAAATGACATGTCCATAATGGGGTTCAGTGGGTTTTCCTGAGGAAGCGCCAACAGAAATCTCAAAAGATTAAACTATCTACGTGGCTCAGTTTCACTGAGGGTACATGAGGATTTTTGGGTTGAGATTGTGGTGAATTCACCATTTATAGACTCATAGATTCATGCTAGGTGAGATTGAGATGCAAGACAAAATCACAACGCACAAGGCATGCCTCACTTTTCAATAATTCACTGCCTGGTAAGCTCTGATTCGCACCACATCACTACAATACAAAAACATTCGCAGGCCAGCTTGGATCGAAGGTGACTGTGCACATACAGCGAGTGCGGGGAATGAGTAATGCATAGTGCTTGCTTGCAATCTGGGTCATGTGATATGTGTGAGCACCTCGTACGAAAGCAGGAACTGAACCGTCAAGGAAACACTCATAAATCCCACACATACAAAGATGATCGCGAACATTCTGGCACACATGATAGAAGGTGTTACAGCTCTTTTGGTTGAGGATGCTGGGGGTTGCAGTGACAAAACAAGGGGCTATACATGACACTGTAGGTCTCCACTTTGTAAGGCTGCATGCAGGCATTTTCAATGCAGATGTGTGCACTGAAATGCAGAATTAAAGCCCACTACAACACACACACACACACACAGTATTACCTCAGCCCTTTCTGCAGATGCTGTTGTGATTCAGCCTGCTGGAGCTCCATGGCAGCGGAGGTGGAGAGGAGGGAGAGTGAAGGATGGTGATAACAGCGGAAAGGATGAGAGGCAGCCCTCCCTGACTCAGTTGCTTTCCCATCTGCGTCCACACACACACACACACACACACTCTGCAGGGTACAGCAGCTCCAGTAGCAGCGTTTACTAGCTGGCTGACGCAGGCAGTCAAGAGGAGAGAGTGGGAAGGGAGGAGGGGATGGGAGTCGAGAGAAGGAAGGCAGGGAGAGAGGGAAAGGAGCTGAGGATGCAGAGAGAGAGAAAGGAGAGTGGGCACAGAATCGTGAGGGAAGAAAAAAGAGCCGATGTGGGAGAGGACACAGGCTAGAAGACAAGAAAGGGAGCTCTGTGCAACGATCCACTACATAAACTTTTGGTGGACAGAGAGCAGTTAACTCGGAGGGATGAACAGATCCCTTCCTGTCATCAGGCATGTTAAAAAGTAACTGATGTACAAACACGGCTCACGGTGTCTGAGCTCAATTACTTCAGACTGAAGAGCCTCTGCAGTGCAGCTATACAGACCTGAGCAGCAGCACACAGAGCACTGCAGCCAAAAAGGCAGACAAAAGGAACAAGCTCATATAATAATAATAATAATAATAATAATAATAATAATAATAATAATAGTAATAATAATAGTAATAGGTGTATGTTCTGTACCAATGCCAATATTCAAGCTTAAATTATTCTCCAGGAAATACTGTCATTTATAGTTGAGGAGACTTTGTCCTTCAGTGCCTGGAAAACAGGCCAAAAGGCGATGTATCCGTTAATGCTGTATTTCCTTCTTCCTGTCACTTCAGTCATCTGTGGAACAAGGTCAACACAAGGTTAGGTTTCAGGACTGATGACACAAGTGAAGACACTTTAAACCCCAACTAAATGTAAACAGCAGAAAACATAGTGGTAGCAGGACTGGTTGGTGCTCAACACAAACAGGTAATTCCTGCTGCATTTAAGGAAAGAAACCCATTCACCTTTCAGTGACACAGTGGATGAAACACCAAGTATTTGCTACAAAGATTGCACAAACACTGACGAGCAAAGAGTCCTTGCAAACATTCGTGTTTAAACGACAATTTAAAATAAATAATTTTTTCATCCACCAGTTCCCACTTATTTCTGTGCTGCAATAATTACCAAGCTGTGGTGACAGGATATCGCCCAAGATTTACATCCACTTTCTGTCAGTCAAATCTAGTTCAACAACCTCAGAGCGGACAAATCCGGCCTCATGCGATAGTAATTTGAGTATCTTTGGGTATTCGACTGCTGGACAAAACAAAAAACATTTGAAAACGTCTCCTTGGGCTTTAGGAAATCGTGATGGACATTGATGATTTTTTCCCATTAATATGTTTAAGGTATTGTGTTTTGCAACCCCCACCCCCCAAATCTTCGATCAAAATCCTCAGTTTGAAAAGTGATCCAGTGTATTAAATGAGTTAGTCTTTATTTATTAAATCACCTTTCTTTAATGAATAGAACTAACGTAAAAAAGATAATTTTTTGTAGCAATTTAATAAATTTACCATAATAGTGTTAGAGCTGAAATCATTTTTGTTATTGTAGTAGGATAAATGTAATTTAAGTTGTTGTTAGATTGCTGCTAGACCGCCCTGTTAATACAGGCGGATGCCTCCCTTTATGTGCAGCAAGTGGGAGAGTAAATAGGTTTTCAACCTCAGTAAAAATGTTTTTGAAAGGCTAAACACCAACAAATTTGGATTGATGCAGAATATTTTTGGATTCTGTTACTAAGCAGTAAATATTTTAAAATAAATAAAAAATTTTAAAATCATGTTATATAAATACCTTTGTATAAATTATCCAGGAAATGTGTTATTATTTTAGTTACACATGAGCAACGTAGTTTTGACAACCTCAGGGCGGACAAATGTCTGATGAGATAGTAATTTGTGTATCTTTGGGTATTTGGCTGTTGGACAAAACAACAAGCAATTTGCTGTCTCCTTGGGCTTTGGGAAATCCTGACGGACATTTATAGAGTAAACAATTATGTTAACGGCAATAACACAAACTATATCAACAGCTGCCTGGAAGGTGGGAAATATTATGTCAAATGTTAAAATTAAAATTAAAATAGAAAAACATGACTTGTAGGCTAAAACGTGGCTAGACGTGACCTTTTTTTTTTTTTAAACCATCATGACTCGTGCAGCAGGTAACACAAAGACACAAGTCATGACCTTTTTAAATTATTTCTTTATTTATATATATTTATTTATTCATCTCAGTTTGGTTGATATCCTTTTTTAATCATTGTTGTTGCACTTTAGTATTTTTGTACTCAACAGAAATGAACATAACAAAAAAGGACAAAATGAACTGATAAAAAAAACAAAATGAACCTAAGAAACAGGAGTAGAGCAGAGCTGGCTTGCCGAGCAGGGAGGCAGGGATGGAGAGAATAAGACAGAGGGGAAGGGTGGAAGAGTTAAGACAGAAAGAAAAGGGAGAAGGGTCAGTCTGATCAAGCATAAGATGGTGTGTTTGCAGCGTTACCTCTCACTCATCTGCAGTGCTTTCCATTCACTCCAGCTGTCCCTTCCTGTGTGCCTCTGCTCTTTCCCTCCTCAACACAGATCTGAAACAACAGCTCTGGTCACAACGTTAGACAACGTGGAGCCTCTCGTCTTAATTTTAGTATCCTGTCATGGGACAAGAGACATGCAATGTCTTCCATTCCAGCCATTTCCTCTCCAACACCCGCCATTCTTTCTCTTCCAGATCTCACTTTTGGCTTGTTGTAAACAATGAAAGAAAACAGGAGGGCAGATCTGAAACAAGAACGACTGGGAGCTGAAGGGAGGTGGAGCGGAAACAAGTTTCTTCTGCCCAACGAGACGTTGACTCAGTTTGGGAAGAAACTAGGGCTGTCAAAGTTTACGCCAATCTGTTTTAACACCACTAATTTCTTTAAGGCATTTACGCAACTTGTGAAGCTAGAATCAAGATACTGGCAATGTATGAAACTATTGGTAACAACCATGTCATACTGGCTTGTTGCAAAAGAGGCTAACTTATGCTCTAAATTTGCGCTAAACTTTGGCAAGGAAAAATTTGTCATGGACATTTTGAAAGGGGTTCTTGACCTCTGACCTCTGGATATGTGAATAAAAATGGTTTCTATTTGTACCCACAAGTCTCTCCATCACAGACATGCCCACTTTATGATAATCACATGCCGTTTGGGGCAAGTCATAGACGGCTATTGTTGCCTGTTGGGCTTCACCATGTTATGATTTGAGCATAGTTTAGACTGAATGCAGGACCTGTGAGGGTTTCTATAAAGTATTTGTCATTGTTTTATGATGTTAATTGATTTCCAAAATAAATATATACATATATTTGCATAAAACAGCATATTTGCCCACTTCCATGTTGATAGTAGTAGTAAATACATGCCAAATCTCCTTTTAAGGTACATTTTGAACAGATCAAAAATGTGCAATTAAATAGTTATTGACTGACAGCCCTAGAGCCGGATCCATCCTACTTCCCTGTTAGCTCCTCTCATTTTAGAGATTCTGATTTCCTGCTAAAGCTAATCAAATCTGCTCTGAAGGAGAGCAAATGTTGGTGAACAGGAAGTGACGGTGTGAATGGCGAGCACAGGCGCTGCATGACACCATCTACAGCTTTTATGATGTATATATAGCATATGAAAAGTCAACCGTGCAGCCAGGTATTGTGAAACCTGACCAGTATGAATACATACAAGTGGAGCTTTATTCTTTTGCCCCACAGTCTCTTGCTGGCCCAGGGGTATCGTATATGGGAGGATAAATAGAAGTCAAACAATACGATTAAATTAAAAAAGAAAGGGAGGTTCAATCTTCTGCTGTGGTCCCCAGTGTGCTGTAGCCTCAATGTGGCTGTGCTTGACTCAGCTTAGGACACAGGCCTTGGTAGATATGTTTAAGGTGGGCACACTCTGCCCGCCACTCTGGCCACAACCTTGTATTCCTCTGCTGTGAAAGTCCAATTCAAGCTGCTCTTTCCCGTAGTCACCTCCTGAAATGTTTCCCTTTTATGGTCTGAAGGTGTGTCCAGGTGTATCCAACCACAACAAGATCCATTAACTGTTCATGAAATGTCTCCTCCGATCTTCCCATCCAGGCTTGGGAGGGGCAAAGCAAGGCCAAAACAAAACCTTAAAGAGAGCAGACGGGGGGTCGAGTAATAACAGTTTCCTTGGTCGCCGCAGTAACAAGGTTAGCCTGGGAGGAGGGGACCACGTCCGTAAGGCGGGGTCCAATCAGAAGCTGTTAAAAGATGGTGGGAGGATCACAACAGAAAGAGAAGTGGGTTTGTCCGTCTCCACACTTGGGATGTTCAGGATGATATGTCAGCTATATTACAAGTTATTCCCTTGTTTTTTATTTTTTATTTTGTTGTCTCTTTTTGTTTTTTTAGAGCGTCAAGTCTCTGTAGCACCCGAACCAACCCGGACAAAGACCAAAGCCTGACCCTGTATAGCCTGCCACAACTACCCCATTAACAGAAAACAGGCCCAACATCAACAAGAATGACAGTCACAACAACATCGATTGAAATGATACTTTCAAAAAAGCAACACAAAATAATTACTCTCCTCTTATTCAAGTGTCTCGATATAATAATAATATTAAAACAAATAAGAACAATCTTTTTTTCACGACACAGAAAGAGCACTGTCTCTCTTCTCTCTGTCCTCTTTTGGCTAGAAATCTCAAGATTCATAAAACGAAACAAAAAAAAAAAAAAATAAAAAAAGAAGACATCCAAAAGTACAAATGATAAACAATACCAATATAAAAAAGCCTCCCCAACAACATCTAAAAACAAAACAAAAAAAAGTAACAAAAAAAGAAAGGATTTGATACAGAAATTGCAATAGCGTTCTATACATGGCATCACTGTACAAGGAAAGGAGCTGGTAAAACTACCCACAATGCAATACACTGTCACTGACATGGGAAAGGAGGAAGGAGCAAAGGGGTAACCCGAGGTGAGAGGAGAGGAGGGCGGGTTTGAAAAGCAGAGTAACAGCATGACAGAGAGCGAGGAACTGCAAGGGGGAAACAGACAGAGAGGATAGCTTGAACCGAAAGTGCAGAATTACTTAAGTAATCAAAGAATAATGTTGTCTTCCTTGCAACACAGAACTGTTTTCCTTTAATAATAATAATAATAATAATATTCATTATAATAAAACCTCTTTTATGGAAAACAGTAACAACAATAAGAGTAACAATATTGACCATAATGCCTACATGGACATTAGCCGTAAAAATGAATTTTAAAATAAAATAACAAAAACAAAATGAATGCCAGAACAAGAAAAAACAAAACAAAACAATGAGAGCTGGTTTGTCCTGTGCGATGTCACTGAGCTCCATCTTTGGAGAGAGCGGTTTCATTGGAGCCTGACCCAAAACACCCACCGCCTGGCCGAAAAAGGGGCCGTCGCCACCACCGCCGAGATTTCAGCCCGCTCCGGAATGATCTGCTGCAGGGGGACAGCAGGAGGGGAGGGGGAGGGGGATGGATGGAGGAGCAGACTGAACCTCGTAGACACCTTTCCCCCTCTGCTCACCTCTTCTTCTCAGTCATGCACACACACATACTCACACCTAATGTGAATACTTTGGGTTTGTGGCAGCAGTGTGTATGTTTCTGTGTGTTACTGGACTCTTTCAACTTTGACTGTATCAATGCATTGGCCAATGAGGCACATAATGAAGTATGCCATCATAATAGAAGACGAAGGGTGAAAGAGTGGGGGTGGGTGGGGCTGGGGGGATTAGGTCAGGGCAGCAGATGAGGGGGGTCGAGTCGAAAGAGGGAGGAGTGGAACCCCAATCTACCCACGATGGGAGGTGAAAAGAGGAGACCCGGAGGCGATGAATGCTGGATGTCTGTGCAGAAAATGCTGGCACTTTGACCTTTGATTCCCGAGGCCCCGCCTGTGACCCCCACCCCTCTAATGTCTACACCCACCCACACTCCCCCTCTCTTTGCGCAGACTGCCCTCCCAAAGGACAGTTGGAGACAGACAGATGGACGTAGAGCGCCCCCGTTTGGGCAGAGAACGGTGGTTTGGCGTGATGCTGCTCAACTCAAGTCAACACAACTCAGGATGGCTGATATGGACCGCTGTACACAGGATACTAAGAGAAGACAGAGTGAAAGAGGAAACAGTTCATATCTGAAATCAACCTGCCTCTACGTTCACTTACCTTTACAGTGGAAACCGCTTATACTGATCACGTCTGTCTGGGTCAAACTGATCACTATCGGCGCATAATTATTACATTTTTGTTGTTGTGCAGCTTCATTTCTCAAGCTGATTACCATCTGACATTTATTTATTCATTACATGTAGGGGTGTTAATAATTAACCATTTAACCAATAACCAACATTAAGCATTTTAACCGATTAACGCTTTAAAAGAAATATTAGTAGCTGAGGAGTTGTCGCTTGTAGCCTCGTAGCATTATTTCACTGACAAATAAACTGTACACACACTGTCTGCTACAGCTACGTTTACAGCTAAAACACCACCAACAAACCCACATTCACCTCCGCCACACACACACGGTCTGTCGGACACTACAAGTTACGCTACAACGGACACAAAGCCACCAGCAACACTAGGAGCTAGCAGCTGCTAACTCAGCTCGTTATGTCGCTATGTCTCCTGATGGTGAACTGTTGACTCAGATGTCTGTTGTGCTCCTATACTGTAGTTGATACACGGCTGCATGCAAGGCACAAATCTTATTGCTTAACAGTTAATAATCAGTAAATGAGGGTCGTTATTGGTTAAGAAAATTTTTCAAAATCAGCATCCCTAATGTACATGAATACAAAGTAATGAAAGAGACTGCATTGATATTTACTGGCTCTTTGTCGATTCTTCTGCCTTTTCTCTCACCAAGTTTGAAGCACTGCCGTTTTTGGACGGTTCTGCGGCACATGCAGACTAATGGCACGCACTTCACTCCATACCGCTCACCGAATGGGCCGAGTTTCCC
Source organism: Pterois miles (assembly GCA_947000775.1). Classification (NCBI taxonomy): domain Eukaryota; kingdom Metazoa; phylum Chordata; class Actinopteri; order Perciformes; family Scorpaenidae; genus Pterois; species Pterois miles. The sequence continues at coordinate 8,688,160 of CAMQGK010000110.1, read as the reverse complement.
TTTGAGGGCATTACATGACCAGGCGTTATCAATCCACTTGAGAAGGGTGGCTTCAACCACAGGTGCTTTCCCCTCATGCAAATTTGTTTTTCATTCAAAGACTTTCCTTTTCCCGTCATATCACTGTGCACAGTAAGGATGGTAATTTTGAATTTTTGTTTTAAACTGATCACTGAGCCTTAACTGATAAGATGAATGTGTCGCATGCAGCAGTGCGCCAGCTGCAGTGTAAGAGCACAACAGAGAACAGAGTAAACAGTTCACCATCAGGAGAGTTACTGTAGCAGCCACAACGCTGTATGTAGTGCCGAGGATACATGCAGCCACTTTCCCAGTAACTCTCCACCACATTTTTTAGTTTAGCTGTGGGGTTGTCAGCTGTGTGTCTGCCTGGTGTCCGACAGTCCATGTGTGTGTGGCGGCAGTGAGCGTGGGGTTGTCAGTAAAGTTACAGCTGTGAACGTAACCGTGCTGTGTGCATATAGTTAATTTGTTGTTGATTAAATGCTACAACTCCTCAGCTCAAGACCAAAGCCAAGGTGGACTGTTAAGGCAGACAGCTACTCTCCTTTAATGACAAGACACTCCTCTGAGTTTCGCTCAGCTTTTTAGCTTTTTTTGAATATTCATTTTAACCATTTAACTGGTAGCATTAATCGGTTGGTGTTATGTATAAAAAGACCCAAAATGAACACTGTAATCACACTACTTGATGAGTATAAGCAATTATTTAAACAGCATTTGCACAGCATAGGAATGATTCTATCCCAAGCTTTCTGATGCATACAAGGGTTTGATCAGTGTAACCCTGATCACTATAAGCGCTGTCCACTGTACTCCTTTGTAAAAAATAATTTTACATCAAAATCTACATGGAAAACAAAAAAAATGACTCTTACTTCACTGAAGAATGTCTTTAAAGTGCACAGTATACTTGTATTAAAGGGCGGGTCCATTATTTTTTACATTTTTGTGTTTTTTATATCAGTCTGTAGCTTCACAGTGGTGTTCCTTATGTTCCTTAACATTCAAATTTTGGTCAAAGTATGGATGTTTTAGCATCAAAATGCCATTTCCCCAAGCCCTTCTCAAAACTTTTTCCCACATGACCTGATGTAGGTTTTTGTATGATGATGCTACATGTACAAGATACAGTTTATACAGGACACATATAGTCAAGCGGTCAGCATGCTCCCAGTTTGGAGAAACAAACAGGAGTACCAGCACAGAAGCTAAGCAATGTACTGCTGTGTGGAGTTCGTTAGGATCCAAAAGTCATATAATTATGAAAAATTCTTGATTTTCCACTTGTTTATGTGGCTGTTAAATGTGTTAAATATTTCCTGGACAAAAAGTGAAGATCTCTTCTTACTACCAAGCCTTTCTGTGTGTGTCTGTGTGTGTGTGTGTGTGTGTGTGTGTGTGTGTGTGTGTGTGTGTGTGTGTGTGTGTGTGTGTGTGTGTGCGTGTGCTAGACCCCAGCCTGCTCCATGCTGTACTGCAGGTCAGGGGGCTTGTAGCTGAGGAGCATGTCACTGGTGCAGGAGGAGGGGTAGCAGGCTGCCGCATGGTGCTCCCCTTCCACATCACACACTGCATGATTAAACACACATCTCTTACTGATATGGACAAAGAAACCAGCCCTGTGTTCGAGGTGTATTTTAAAGGTCCCACATCATGCTCCTTTTCAGGTTCATACTTAGTATTTTACATTTCTACTATTATTTCATGTTTACATGCTGCAATGTTCAAAAAGCCCTCTATTTTCTTCATACTGAATATGCCCGTATTTATCCTTTTTTTTTTATCCCGTTTTAGCTCATTACAACGTAACTGTGTTGCTAGGCAACAGCTTGGGTCTCTGTTTATTTCCGTCAGCTGGTATCATTCACGTACACTGCAACCGGAAATTAACTGTGACACATTTAGACTGTTTACGTAAAAACTAGGGATGTTAATACCGTTAACCAACATTAAGAATTTCAACCAGTTAATGCCATCAGTTAAATGAAATATTCCAGATCAATTAAAAAGCTAAGCAAAACTCAGAGGAGCGGCTCATCACTTACAAGCGAAAAGCTGGTCCACCTTAACAGCCCACCTTAAGAGAGTCTGAGCTGGCGTTGCAAGGCACAGGAAGTTGGCTCGGGTCTTAAGTGGAGGAGTTTTAGCGTTTATTCACTGACAAATGAACTGTACACACACTGCCATGGCTAACGTTCACAGCTGTAACACCACCGACAACCCCACACTTACCGTTGCCACACACACACGGTCTGTCGGACACTCGCTAATGTTAAGCCGCACTGACAGACCGTATGTGTGGGACAACAACGGGTACAAAGCCACCATTAGCACTACAGCTGTGAACACAGTCTGACAGACACTTACTAACATTACGACGGGCACACAGAGTAGCGCTGCAGCTGGTGCACCACTATATACCATTAATCAGCTAACGAGGTTATCGGTTTAAAAAATTCTAAATTAGCATCCATAGCTAAAAGTGTGAAATTGTCTCTATATAGGCGATTTTGTGACATCACTAATGTACAAAAATCCTGAAGGCTTATTTAAAAGCACAGTTTCTGACCATGTGTATGGGCTGTGTGTATTTCTCCATGGATTGAGCATTTCAGTACTTTCACAATATTTAAACAGCATCTAAAGCTGCATTATAATAAAAAAAGACATGAGAATCTCACTTTTTAGAATATGGGACCTTTAAAATAGATCATTGCATGTCTCCTACTGACCCGACTCTTCCCGCTGGTGCAGCTGCTGGCTTCCTGTCAGTGACGTCTGGCTGAGAATGTCCGACATGCGAGCAGAGCTTAGTGCCTTCCCGGCCAACAGGCTCATCCCCGACATGGGCTCCGCCTGATCCTGGACAGAGTGAATAACCTTTTTAGACAGAGAAAAAACGACTGATACTTAACAAGCGACTTTAAGCAGCTATGATGTATTTGTTTGAATTAACGGGTATGCTTATAGTGTGTGGATGCCCTTCAAAAACATCTAAATGAATATAACCTCTAGGCTTATTCAGGCATGCACTGATTTCTGCCTTCAGCTGTCATCCTACTAAACAGGCTCTCTCCAGCAAGATGAGCCGACTCATCATAATCTCCAAAGTAAACCCAGCCAACATTAACATTTGTTCCTGCCGTCACTTATGCATAGTATCACACTGATAGCACATTACAGCTAATAAAATGTGATCAGTCTGTATAAACCAGCAGCAAAGTTTCACTCACATAGGCATCGTCACAGGTCTGGATGGTGTGGTGGCGCTGTAGCTGTCCACGGGACCTATAAGCGTCACCCTGGGGACCTCGTGAATAGCCCACACCATTATGATCAGGCACCTCCATGGCCTGCCCTTGGGGCCTGCACTCCACATGCTCAGATTCTGACAGAAAAAAAGTCGACACTGAATGTAGAGTACTGGGTGATGATCTTTACCAGAAACTGAATACTGCTCTAGGGTTAATATTAATGTCTGAGATATTTTAAGGAGTAACTTCACCCCAAGTTTAAGTCCACCCACTGCATCAATTTGAAAAACACTAAAAAAAGGCAGGGGTTTGAGAGGTGAAACCACGCCTAGTTCTGTATTTCGAAAGCCTCAACAAATATGACACTGCTAGCTACAGTAGCTCAGAAAATAGCGATGTGTGGCACTGAATCAAAGATGCTCTCTAACAAAGAAATGGTGAAGAAATGTTTGAAATGGTATACACTTCCTGTCTCCTAAGTTGGCATGGTCACAGCATTTTCACCTCTCTCCCATTTCCTCATCGTGTTTGAAAGCACTGTGAATTTCATGTGGATGGATGAAAGCAGACAGGATTATATTTTCAAAATGTATTTACATTTTCTTTTGTTAACATTAGATATAAACACAGCTAACAGCCTACTTTAGTGTTATGAAAATTAGTTAGCTAGGGCATTAACGAACGTTCGCCAGAGTGTGTTACTGAGACAGAGAAGGGCCTCAAACAAAATTAATTTTCTCCTGATTTGTCTGTCTGAAAAATGGCATTTCAGTGTCAGAATATTTGGAAGATCTGTAGCCTGTGAAAAATGTGTCCAATATTTGCTTTGGTGACTATGGGGCAAAAGAATCAGTCATAATCTATGTTCATATTCACTTCTCCCATCAGAGTTAATAGACTCAGAACATGCTGCTAGCCTCCTAAAGGGGTGGGGAAGTAAAACTCCACTGACTCCCAGTGCTATCCTTTCTGAACTGTCTCTGACTGAATCTGATGAATCAGTCAGTCCCTCTGCCTCGCCGTCACTGGGAGACAACTTCGCCAGCTCTTGTGACAGACCGTCTCGGAGAGGCTGTCCACTCTCTTCCCAGTCTAAGTAGTCTACCAGGGGCGGGAGGATGGACCAAGATCCACGGCTGTAACTTCTGTAACCAGTGTAACATTAACACGAAAGCATGGTGTAATTAGTGAGCTCACGTTAGCTAGCTAACTACTGGCCAACTGCTAAACGAGTAAATGTTTCATCTACACGCTCTTCTCACAGCGTAGGAAAGCACACTGCTGTCGCCAAATAATCAGACAGTAACAATGATTCACCAGATTTTGTAATGTGCTGTTGGCTTAATTTCCAGTCCACACAAAAGGAGAGAACATGCTTATGCTGTGAGAGTAATGCGGGTTTGATTATAGTATGTTAATATTCTTTTTTCAATATAAATTTCATGAAGTAGGTTATTCCCATGCAACTCTCTTGCAAGATTAGGACTGATTTAAAACTGTAGATGGCGTGTGGAGCCATTTTAAACCACTAAAAGCCAAATTTTGGTAAGAAATGTCAATATGCAGTTACATGTTAAAAGCCAACAACACAAAGAGGAAGGTAAACATAAAGTCAGTCAGTCAGGACAGACACTGGACTATATGTTTATGGAACGAATTTTACAGAGCTGCAGCAATTAATCAATTAGTTGTCAATTATTAAGTTAATCACCAACTATACCGATTCCACTTCTTAAATGTGAATATTTTCTGGTTTCTTTACTCCTCTAAGACGGTAAACTGAATATCTTTGAGTTGTGGACAAAACAAGACATCATCTTTGGCTTTGGGAAACACTGATCCACATTTGTCACCACTTTATAGACCAAACAACTAATCGATTAATCACGAAAATAATCATCAGATTAATCAACAAAAAAAATAATTATTAGTTGCAGCCCTTGAGTTTTAGAACAGCTGTTTAAACAGGTCTTACCTCTAGTTGCTGGAGCATTCCTTATGTAGCCACCATGCCTGTGTGTAGGGGAGTTGTAGGGTGGGGTGCCTCCTCGGGGAGGCCCCAGGAGCTCATGACCTTCTCCTGCCTTGGCCAGCAGGCCCTCATGTGGGTGGTGGTAGCCAGCCGGTACCTCATCCTCCTCCATGCTCTCTGAGTGAGGTAAGCTGGGGCAAGGTGCCTGGGCCGGGTGCTGCTGCGGCTGGACCTCCGGGGGTCGAATCTGGAGTAGGTGGTGGTAGTGTTGGCCTCCGGAGGCGCCCTGCGGTGCTGGTGGCTCCAAGCTCTCACCCTGGCTCAGCTGACGGAGAAGCAGCATCTCTCCATACTCTTGGGGCGCCCCGCTGGGTGGTGTTGGGGTCGCTGGGCCTGGCCGGGGGCTCTGCCTTTTCAACAAGGCAGCCAGGTCTTGGGGTGGCAGCCTGGGGTCGGCGTGGCCTGTTAAAGAGTGGCGGGGGGACAGGAGGCCCTGCAGGGTGGGAGTGACGTGCTGTTGTGGGGGGCGGTAGTCCAAAGGAGTTGGGGAGAGCAGGGCCTGCTGTAGTGTAGAGGGGGTGCCGTAGCTGCTGGTCCCAACCGCCCCGCTCTGGTAATCCTCCAGGCCGGGGACTTTGAGGGAAGCTCCCTGCAGGTAGTGGCTGTAGGAGCCGACCACTCCGGCGGTGCCCCGGGAGGCGGCGTCGCCAGAAAAGAGGTGGGGATTGAACTGAGCCTGGTCATAGCCTGATGTGAAGCGGCCAAGGCTGCGACTGGATAAAATGAGGGAATGCAGACAATAATTAGCTGCCTGTTGTCATATCAACACGCTCCCAATCCTCATCACACAGTGCAAATAGTGATATGTTTGCTTTTAGCTTTCATTACAAAGGGACTGTATGTAAGCTTTTACCTGTATAAATGTTTTTATTCATGTTTTATTGCCAATGTGTGAACAGTTTGTAACCCAACATAAAAATGGGACCTCTGAGACTTTGTGGGTTTCCTCTATCAGCCTGTAGACCGTTTTTAATGTAAAAAATGTGGGACGTTTTTCCAAGAAAATCTAATGTATATGACGTCATGCAAGATTGTGAGTGCCTTCATGGCTAATAGTTGGTTAGAAATGGAGTACGCCAATGCCAACAAATGACCAGCCCCCACCACAACTCAGACTCCAACAAACATTTAAGAAAAAAAAAAAAAAAAAAAAAATCAAGTGAAGCCCATCTTACAAAACAAGAACATCAGGGAAAAACTAAAATCAACATTGACCGGGCCTTTGATTCATGGAGGGTTTGGTAAGCTAACATTACTGCCAAGCGTGTAAATATATAGCGATATTGTGGTTTTAACTGTCAATCACTTGCAGTGTCGTGTGTGTCGCCTCACTGTTTTAACTAATGCTCTGTCACATCTGCGAGCACAAGCGCAAAGCGAGCAACAGGACGCCGACTGTCGTTAACTTAATGGCCACAGGTGTCACTGTAAACAAGCAATTTCTGAATGCTTACATAGAGCCCCTTTAAATCACCACACAGACAGCCTAGCAAACACTTAAGTCCAGGTTCCAGTATTCACTGAGAGGTGTAAAAACATTTCCTCAGGATACACATTGATTGAGTGGGTATTTAAAGATTGCTACACGTTCTCTCAGTGAAGGCAGTCCTGGTTACAGCAGAGGGACTGTTCATGGGCCACAGGATGACCTACATTAACTGTTCTTCTACATATACTTCCAAAACACTCACATCCAATCACTCACCAAGCTACAATGGAGAATTTGTTGAGGATGTCATCTCAGCAAAGTTGACGGAGGATTTACATACATTTTCAATACAGTTAACAAATAATGTCCTCAAAGTCTGCCCTCTCACACATAAAAATCTCTGGCCTGTGCAACAGTTTCAAAATACAATTTGTACAAAAACACAGCAGAAATGTAAAATACAAACAAAACAGTGAGAAACATACAATGATAAATACAACAAATAGCAGGAAGGTGTCTGTTCAGAGGTGAGGTCATGGGAGGCAAAAAAAAAAAAAAAAAAAAAAAAAACAGAAGAAGACACAGAAAGCGGCCATCAGTGGACGTGGTGACAGGATGGGTGGGGTCACCTGTGTGTCTCGGCGTTGTCTGCGCTCAGCTGCTTCCCGAGGACTCTGTGCCCTGGCGTGGACAAAAAGCCGCCCTGTCTCTGTGCTACACCTCCCAGCTCCACTTCTTGAACCTGAATGGTCACCTACACAGTCAAAGTTAATATAGATTACTACACAACAGAGATAAGCAAGGTAAGAGAAAATGTGATTGGCTCTCTGCAGTCACCTGCTGTTGTTGAGGTACACCCTGTGCCAATGGGACAGTGGGGCGAGCAGATGCTGCTTGTTGGTTGGTTGGTAGGGAGACTCGAGGCAGGCCTGTGGGAGGCGGACTGCCACTCTGGCCCTGATACAGCGCTGGAGCACCGTGCTGATACTGCACTGGGGACGGACCTCCTAGAAGAGGAGAGAGATATGGGAGTAAAATCTCTGGCCAAAGCTGGCATCATTATACATGTTTTCTTTGACCCACCAAAATCCCTCTGGCAATAAGAGTGAACGTTTGCACAAGGAGGAACAATAAAGATTTATAGAACAGAAAGTTCAACCTAGGGCTGCACAATTGTGGCCAAAATGATGATGATACCGTAATTATTTTTGATCAATATTGAAATCATGATTATTCATTGATTTTAGCAACAAAATATATTTTTATTTTACTGTCACATTTAAATAAACAGAGCACTGCTTTCACTTCCATGTTGTGCTACATTCTTGCTCGTTCATACATTAAGACTGCACAAGGCTGACATTGTTGTCTATATATGAATGGTGATGACATGGCAAAAAAAGTCACACACTCAAAGCACGGTAAATGAGACAGGGTCTGTGTTTGAAGATGGGTTCGCTGTCCAAGAAAGCAACGAGGTCCAGGTGAAGGGTGCTTTAATGCACTCAGCGAGGACCAGCCAGCACCGGGGAGGATCGGGATCCTCCCACACTGAGCGTCCGTCTCTGGTTGGTCCGAGTTGAGTCCTCCGGGAAGACACGCCCGTTTGATGGGCAAAATGAGTAATATACGGCATATTACTCTTCTACTCTGGACTGTGCTCAGGGAAGTTTGTCATGGGCTGACTCCTCAAAAGTGAAGCCAAAACATCTTGATCGCTAACTGATATTTCATTAATTGTGCAGCTAGTTTGAAGTCTTACATGGATTGATTCATGAACTGTTGCTTATTTTTCCATATGAAGTCCACATAGACTTGCTAGTCTTTGTTCTGTCTATTTAAGCGTCCTTGGATTACTACTTTTTAACTAATTGTTAAGCTTGCTCCTGATTGTCACCCTAACTAATGGTACTGTCACAAAGAGTGAATAAAATCAGTTGTTATCTCGACATAGTAATCACATGTTACGGTGTTCTTGATGAGTGATGTGTTTTCTCACCTGCTGCCCCTGGTCACACTTGAAAAAACATTTTCATTGAGTCAGCATAAACTGGGCCTTCTAGAGCATTATTCATAACACAGTGTAAAGAATGAACGTATGTCAGATGTCAGAGTTTGTGTACAGATGACAAAGGCCAATGAGTAAGAGCCTGAATTGCGCTCAAAGCCAGTCTGCAGCCTGGTATCATTTACAAAAAAAATAAAAACATAATAAGTCAATTGTTCATATAACCATTAAAGGGCAGGTCCATTGTTTTAGTTTTTTTTTTCTCAAATCATTCTGTAGCTTCACAGTGGTGTTCCTTCTCTGTTATTCACATTCGAACATTCACATTTCAGTCTATATGTTTTAGGGTCAAAATGCAATTAAGAACATTGTCCCATGTGACCTGACAGGTTTCTGCATGATGATGCAGTTACATATGCAGTATATAAACATCCTTATATACTGCATAGTCAATGTATTAACATTACATACAGTAATTTAGATGAAGGTCGGCACAATGGCAATTTAGAAAAGCAGAACGGAATACCAGCATTGAAGCAAAGCATTGTACTGCTGCTGTGGACGCCACGTTAGTTCGAATCCAAGTCACACAATAACACAAGCAAACCAATCAGGCTAAACAGGGAGCAGCAGTAGTCCAGCAACTCCCCTGTTCTGCGAGGTAAAACAACCGTAACATAGCAGCTTCAGTTCCCCGTCAGAAAGGGCTGTCTGATGGCGAGGTAAAGCTGTGAAAATATTCTACATATAGCGCACCCTTCAACACATATTTTTTTTAGGTGGCTAAGACCCATTTTTCTGCTGCCCCTGTCCATAGCTGCTTTACCTCGCCATCAGACAGCCCTTTCCAATGGGAAACTGAAGCCGCTACATCGCTTGCTTCAAAGCCACCAGACTCTACTTACAAAAGCAGTAATTTTACTACACAGACCACGGATGGATCCATCCATTTCTAGCCTCTGCATCCATGAGTTACAAGGTAAAGAAGCATATTAAACACTCTAGCAATCTTATTACTAACCATGCCCTTGCATTATGCCTGCAGAGCCGGGCGGAGGGCTCTGGTTGGGCTGTCTGAAGAGGTGGTTGCTGGGATGTGTTGGCGGAGGGCTGGAGGGCTGGATACGCAGCCTGAGGGAGGATGGGACAGAGTAGGAGAGGAGAAGAGAGAGATGCAACCATGATGTAACACCTCAGTCGATAGCACTGCACCACGGTATCAAGTTCGTTGCTCACCGTTCAATAGATGATGAGTAATACGTGTGAGTGTGTGTTTACCTCTGGAGCTGGTGGGTTAGGTGACTGGGCTGGCTCTCTCCATGGCCTAAAGACAGACCCTGCAGGTAAAGAGAAATTAAATGCAACTCAAAGCTTCAATATTACATAATTTGCTCTGTGATTATGACTTGAGATATACTGTATACTGTAAGTGCTAACAAGGAGTGATAAAAAAAAGGGACCAAGTTTAGGAGAAAAATGATACCACAGTGCCTTCAGCGAACCAAATCAATAGCACTTCCTGTGGAGCTTACATCTATTCTTTATAGATAATCGTGTAGTTCAATATAATACATGCATAATGTAAAAGTTGCCATAAGCTTTCACAATGCAAGTCTGATATAAGGTCGAGTAACATAGCCGAAAATGTTGCAAACATCACAGTGTTGTCTGTAACCGCGGTGTCCAAAGAGAGTGTACTTTTGGCTTGTAATGATATCTTTATTTGTCAGCTTCAAATACCTGGATTTGCTGGTGGAGGATTTGTTGCTCTTGCTGGTAGAGGATATGCTGTTGCTGGGTGTGCTCCAGGAATCGCTCATCCTGCTGGGCAGCGTACATTTTCTGGAGCTGCTCACACTCCTGTTGGAAACAGACATGGTTCCAAAATATTAAATGTCCACGCCAGTAAGGGAAGTCATTTCAACAGAGGGTAATGTGTTGGATCTAGAAAAGTAGCCAGAAAAGCCATCCAACGATGGCTCCAATTTTGTTTTTCTGAGCTCACCATATCTGATGAACAAATTTCAACTGCAGGAACTTTATTCCAGAACGAGGAAACTTTCAAGGAACACACAGCCTTTCGACAACAGGGACCAGGATCTAAATTAAGATCAGGGGGGATTTTCTGTGGAGGTTCTAGTCCCCAAAAGGGCCTTGACTGGGGGTTAATAAGTTCTGAATATACAGGAACACGTCAATGGCTTCAACGTGTGTCCCACCTCATTTATTAAGGAAGTACCCTAGTATTGATTAAGGACCGTTTTAGGATGGAGAGCATTTCCCTCTGTTAAATAACGCTGAAAGTCACATTAGGCTCTACGGACTGATTTTAAAAATGGAAAAAAAAGTTATTTTCTGGTAGTTTCACAGTGGATGCGTTCTAAAGCACAAATAAATACCTATCAAACAACAGATGTACTTTGGAGGCAGAAGCTCTTAGTTTAATTTTCACCCTCTGCATTTCATTCATATCATCCGACATGCATCAGTAAATACATATCGTCACAGTGAGACAAAACCTTACGTTGACTTTTACTTACGTTGATGTTTTAGATGAAACAGGCAGACACACAACTGCAGGTGGTTACCCCTGTGACCAACAGCGGTCTTTGTCCAATGTCATGCTGCCTGTTCAGACGTCAGCAGACTGACTTATCTCATCTTTGCAGGTCTCTAGACTGCTGTGAGAGCGCAGCCAACAAAGGGCTGAAGGAACTGTTTGTTCCTTGAAATGTAGTCCCAGGGGTAAAATTATAGGGAACTACTTGGTTGAAACATGGCTAAAATCTTGTCTCATCGGAGTAAGAAATTATCAACGGTAATTTATCAATTCATCAACAAGTGGCAATATGTCACCGTGGTACACTAGAGCTTATTACACCAGTGATACAACAGTATTTGCATATCTCAGCACTAACCATTATATCTACAACAGTTTCTATGCAAATTCTGTTTTGTGATCAATTAGTTCATGGTGTTTAGCGTTCACAGGCAACACTTCCATCTACTTTACATCTCCCGGGGGAAGTTTAATGCCATGTGTCATCAGGCTGACTGTTATCCTAACACTAATCAGATGGCATGAACACAGGTGCACTCCTACAATTAAGATAATGCTTTGTTTAATACTAATTACATTTAGTTCATAAAACTAATTGTGCTGCAAAATGCTACAAGCATTTCTTTTTTCACAGAACGCACATCCAAACCAAGTTCCTGCTACATGCGAATGAAATGTTGAAACCTAACGTCAACATGCATGATGTACTCTGAGGTCATATAACCCCTGCACTCATCTCAGTAGCGGTCCTTTCCCAGATATAGGTTGTGTGTGTGTTAACCTCTCTTCTACCCATATTAACCCTCTTAACACTTGAGAGCAATGATAATCCCAGCATGTCCGTGCATGCCTAAAATGAAGCACCCACTGTGAACATGATGATTATCCTTCCTACCTACACCTCCTACTGGGTGAGATAATCCCATCGCAGTGTCGAATGATGTGATGTCTCAAAAGGCAGCTTAAGTTTTTCTCAGGTGAAACACTCATTTGAACTCACCTTAGGAAATGCTGCACGCATCAAGATTACAGTACATCTAAACTGTGTCAGTGTTTAATAAGGCTGGTTCAGCTAGTTTACACTTTGGACATCGCTTGATTACTGACAGCAAAAAAAACAGGATAAAGATTAGTGAAGGGATTTCTGGTGTGAGTGTTACATAAAACTATTTAATCTCTGTCATGTTCTCTTTCACTTCTCTTTCACTTTGATCATTTTTGTCAGGATACTGTTTGAGTGGTAGTGTTTCAAACACCATGGATAAAAGTCTTTCATTTCATACAATGCATTTAAAGTGCTGATTACAGTGAGTGCTGAAATTTGTGAATATACATAACGGCACATTCTCTCTCAAAATATCTGATAGTTTTCAGTTTAGTTTTTCATATCTGTTGACAGCTCAAGATAAGACATTTTACTGTTGTTATTGTATTGTATATTAGCCAACCAAAAAGAGTGGGCATTTTTCATGTGTTACTTTCACTCTCTGTTGGCCAGTATTACTGTAGATACTCCCCAAAGCAACATCCGTGCTGTCAGTTGTGCTGTGTAGTTATTTTGTCTCCAGGTCTCACCACATCCTCTTCTGTGACTACTGCCTTATGACCCTGTTCCACCTCACCTTTGTTAACTGCTGCTCTAATCTTAGCGTACCATCTTCAGACCATCAGGTCTGAAGTCCTGAAGTTTGAAGTCATCTTAGACTTATTTATGTTTCCAGCACCTTTGCTAAGATTTAGACAGGGAGAGTGGTTGTTCATCCTGCATTACAAAATACTGCAACCAGAAATTAGCTCACAGATAACTAAAAAAAAAAAAAAATTTATATTTGAAAACTATGATAATCCACGTCTTGCACTTCTTCCCAACTGTGGATGTAATGTGAATGCGTGAACACCAGACAATTTTTCCAGTCATTCAACAGAGTTCGCTACATTGCTTTGTGTTAGGAAGAGGTGTCGCTGTAGCTTGGCAGTGTCTGTTCTGCCCTGAAATGATAATCAAGACCAGACGAGGGAGCATGAGGGGGCAGATATGAAACAGTCAGCCAGTGAGACCCTAGTGAGTGACTGCTCTTACACCGCCTGCTGCATCACTGACTTTAACGCCACTCATAAAGCAGATCTGCAGTGCAAGGGAACTTATTCCCAAGACAGCCAAAATTGCATCAGACTCGCTGCTATATTACTATTTCTGCAATTTTTGCCTTGAAGGCCAAATGTGTTTGGAAGCACCAAGCAATCTTCCTTCTATCATCAGTTGGAAAAGCGGGGAGGGTTTGGGAAGTAAAGACCAGAAGGGAATTTCTGTCACCTCAGCACCTGAAGAAGAAATTGTTGAGTCACTGGTATTGCTCAATAACCCCATTGACTAGCCACAGTTGCCTTAATTCCTCCTACAGACCCAGAGAAATCAAAACTTGGTCAAAACCAAGTACATAGCTGGACTGTGTGTGGTCAGTCTGTGACTTTGTGGCTAAATTGTTATACAAATAGTCAGTGGTCTATAATGTCAAATCCAGCAGTACGTGTCCATCAGGTCCAGTGAGGACACTAGGGGACGCGCTGCTCCACTCTACTGGCTGTTCAAGTGGTGGCATACCTTATTGTGGCTCGGCTCCTGGTTTTCAGGATGCCCTTTCAAACAGGAAACAACATGGCGGCCTGCTCGTAAACTTTCTGTTATTCCGTCTAAACAATCCACCAAAATCTACTTCTGAAAACATTTAAAGTGAGAAATAGGCAATGCCATTGCTGAATTCTTGTTTCATTTTAAAATTAATGACATAGCTTCACAGCTTGGTCAAAGTGTCGTGAGCAGGACGTGTCGCGCTGGACGGGCTAATTTGCATATCAACGCCTTTTCAGTTTGAAAGAGGAACAGCCAATGAGGACACGTCAGCACAAATCTGACCTCTGCATTAAACCCATCCTTAGGAGCAGTGGGCTTCTGTGAGGCACCCAGGGAGAACTTGAGTTAAGTGTCTCACTCAAGGACACCTCGACACGTAACGAAGTTAGTAAACTAACTTACATTGGTCACTCACTCAGTGACAGACTTTGTGTTTGTAGAGCTGACCCTCTGCAGTCCTGCCAAAAAAAACTCTAAGTGTATCTTTTCATAAAACAAAAAAAGAAAGAATAAAAGCACAGGATATCCCTGGATTATTGAATGGGGTGATGTACCTGTTTGAGTTGCTTAATGAGGCTGCTGTTCTCTAGATGAGCCTTGAAGGCCTGGATGGTGGCGGCGCCGTCAGAGAACCGTCTGACAGGTGAGAAGCGCTCCATGGGGAGATGAAGGGTGTTACAGTCCTTATAGCTGGATCTGAGGAGGGGGGACCATAGGGAGCAGACACAAACATGTGTGTACACACATACGCACAACAAAACAGATCACACACACACACACACACACACACACACACACACACACACACACACACACACACACACACACACACACACACACACACACACACACACACACACACACACACACACACACACACACACACACACACACACACACACACACACACACACACACACAATTCAGTCATACAGACACAGAAACAGACAAATGAGAAGCTTGAGCTCTTCAAACCTGCACAAAATATTACAACTTAAAATATGTGACTGTGACATATTGAGTGTAGAAATCATGAGGACCCCAAAATTCACAAAACTACATCAAACAAATCCAACAGCTTTCACAAGCTAACATTTAGTCTGTTATAACTGAACTGTGTGGTTCGTTTGGGCAGTTCTCAATGCAGAATCGTACTCTGGTGAAAACCAAAACAACCGGACTAAGACCACTTGTGAGAGGTGGTCTTGGATCAAAATGCAGGCTGCTGGCCTGTGCGGCCATTTGTTGAGATAGATACAGGTAAAAGACAGTTAACATGAGTGGGAGAGGACTGACCTGGGCTTCTGCAGAACTCTAATGTCTGATTGACATCTGGGCCAAAGACAACATACAGAATACACTAAATAAAGTCCACAAATATGGTGAAGTTTCTAAAGTAATTTGAGGTAAACTGGAGAGGGGATTCATGAGCACAGTAGATCAGTGCTGAGTTAAAGTGAAAACACTTCCCTCCCCTTCGCTTCGTCATACACACCCCTCAGCAAATTATTGCTTTTTTACATAGGTCCGCTTCAATTTGTGCACTGTGAAACTGAACCAAACTAAACGGAAAATAAAAGTATAGCATATGTATCACTCTGATTTGGACTAACCATGTGAAAGTGACCTCAAATGATTTAATACATCCTGTCGATCATGACAGGTTATAGAGAAAAATTTTACTTTGAAGATGAACTGTGCAAAACTGGCTACAATTCAAGTGTTTGTAAGCTGATCCTAATATTTTGAAAGCAAATAACATTTTACATCACTTTTAATCCCTTGACACACAGTCTGAGGTCACTGCACCTTATTAACAGCTGAAGTCAATGAGTCTTTCAGGACAATAATAATAATAATACCACAGCTGATCATCAGTGAAAAAGCTAAGTTAAATTATATTGTAAATGTAAGTTCATCTAAGGGCAACACTGCCAATATGGGACAGTATAGGAATGCTTCTTGAGGATTTTTTTCAACAAATAAGCTCCTTTCTAAGTACTGCACAAATACACATCTGTCATCACAGGTAAACTGAAAAGATAAACTACTTGTCATTGCATAGAAAAGAACACAAACTACTACTACAAGTTGGCATACAGACAGTCAGCAGATCACAGTATCTGCATGCCAAAAAATATTCCATAAACAAAGATACAGCCTCTAGCTTTACACATTGATTGTAGCTCAACAGAGCACTTCCCTATATCAGGTACATTTTAGACCACCACTGCATCCAAATACAAAGGTACACCTATTCTCTCTAAAGACTTTCTAAACCAAGTTGGAGGAAGATGATACTTAAAGGCCCAGACACACCAAACCGGCATCAGAGAGCTGCAACAAAATCCCCCTGAAGTTGCCCATGCCTTGGCCAAAAAGTTGCACTCAAACACACAGGCTACCACGTACGTTCTGTTCCTGCGTGAGATGAAACACCTCCCCATACCAGCAGGCGCCGGTAGTCTGTATTTGTCAACTGTGAAAGGAAACCGGTAGACCTAAGAACGTGACATATACAAGCCGCTGTTATGACAACACCACTCGCTCAACATTCAGCTTTATTCCAGATGGCCATGTCATTGTGAAAATATCTGTGTATTGGAATCAGATGAGATGATGGTGAAAAATAAGAGGAGCCTTCCGTGTGTGATTTTACTCGTTTGCTTGCTTTCTTCACGCCCATTTCTCAAAGTGACCCCCCCACCTAAAAAAAACCTAGAGTGACAGACGATCACAGACGGCCCAAAACCGGCCAACGCCTGACCAGCTTGGTGTGTTAGGGCCTTAAGGGGGACAACAACTACAAATGGACACAACACCAAAGAAAAAAAAAAAAAACACTAAATATGTCCACTCACTGGAGAGAAAATACACAGAGTTACTGATGCTAAATCTGAGCCAGTCACATACCTGCGCTTTCCAGGTTTATGGGGGAGAAAACGTTATTTTGAATCGTGGTTTAAAGGTGATGTGGAGATAAGTCTGTCATGTGCCACACCCTCCACTTCAAACACCACTATTGTCAAAAATATCCTTCCTCTCTGGAAGGTGCACAACCTTCATCTGGTGAGAGTACAACCTCACCAATGTGTGTGTGTGTGTGTGTGTGTGTGTGTGTGTGTGTGTGTGTGTGTGTGTGTGAGAGAGAGAGGTAGGCTTAATATGCCCCTCATTTAATATGTGTGTGTATGTGAGTGTGTGTGTGTGTCTGTGCATATACAGCTCGGAGCGGGCGTGTCCCCTCACCGGGTGTGTGTGTCTGGAGCCCAGCCCCCCTCTGGCGGGGGCCCTGGGGCCGCTGTGACTCTGCCGAGGGCTCGCCATGCGATGTGCTCGTGAGCGCGTGCGTCGTGTGCCGCTTGGAGCGGTTCGCCAGGTACCTGGGCCGCAGGGAGGGGGGAGGACGGGGGTGAGGGTGGGAGACAGGAAGCAGCGCTGGTCAGCTCTCTGTCCTCATTGGCTAATGGAGACGGGGGGAAAGGCCCGCCCCTTCCCACCTCTGCCAATGGGTGCCATCATTCATATCATCTTAGCCAATCAGAAAAACATAAAATAAAATTATACCATAGATGGATGTTAAAGCTTATGGGTATCCCACAGTCCCCCAGTTTCCAATTTAAGGATTGGACTGGATGCCATTTTTTTCATCATTGGTTTTGCAAGCTTCAGAGTTAGCAAAGCTGTGTGAGAAAGAGTGAGAAAGTCTGGAGGATAATTTGGCACTTAACTGAAAAGAAAGATAAAGAAGCTCTTGGCCAAAAAGTCTGAAAGATAGGAGGGCTGGATTTGGTGGCAGATTCAGTTTGGAAGTGTGGCAGAAGGCACTTGCGCGATGGAAAAAGGAAGAGAGATGAGAGTAAGCACCACAGCAGAGTGGCCACCTCCCATGGGAAAAAGCAGAGCAGCCTAGAGGCACTCACTCCCAGCAACCCAGGACACCAGCGAAGTCTACACAAGGCGCTGTCTGAAGAGGACCAGCTGGGAAACCCGAACCTGGACTTCTGAATCACAGCTCCACATATCCTCGCCCTGGCCTCATTTTAGCTCCTTCTATGTTAAAGCTCTTATTTTGGACCAACTTACTTATTATATTATTAAATTAATATGTCAATTAACTTCTATGAAATTATTCTGTTAACAAGGTTTAACACATCCCTCCTACACTACAATTTGCTGACCAAGCTTTTGCTACAAGAAAAATAACAGACTGCTACAGGAATGAGTCCTAAAATCCAGAAAGTTAGCATTTTAGCACTTACAGTTCCTTGCATGAAGTCAATGGGTTTTTTGAATGGGTTTTTAGTTAGATGAATGAAATAAGATCTGGGGGTTAAAGAGGCTGAAAATATTTTTAACGTTTTGTTCTATGATATTAAATAAGTCAGTAAATATGTCACTCGTTCAAGCGACCGTGGTGTAGCTCGTTCAGAATCTAACGTTTGCCTTTTTTTTTTTTTTTTTTTTTTTTTTTGAAAAAATCTTATGGAACAAAACATGCATGTAACATAAACTTTTGTTTGTCACAGAGATTATTTTCTGCAATAACCCAAGCTGAAAAATCCCACTGGCTTTTTGTTGAGGGAACCTATGCGGTTCTAACTTCCGTGTTGGCCTACAAAAATCCATCATCCCTGCACCACTCTATGTACTGCGTATCACTAGCCTGATGTATTTTAGGCCTGTAAACTGTTTATATAAATGGTGGTGATGCAGACCTGTATTTGCTACCCCTAGTAAGTTATTCTTAATGACTTGAGATTAAGCCTCAGAGAATAAATGTAAATCTAAATAATACTACAAACTGTTTATAAAAGTGTTATTAAGCTTGCCAACTTCTTATGTCTACATTCATACAGAACCCACCGACCTGCTGTCACAGGTTACGGGCCCTCCAGAGTATCCAGTTTAGACAGCACCCTTGTACAGTATACCCCTTCACCAAAAAATGTCATGGTGGGTTACCTCTGTACTGCTTCTTGGTCTGGCTCTCCATCTGAACCCTCCTCATCCACCGGTGCAACCGCAGGGATAGGGTGCTATGAGAGGCAAAGAGTTTACCAGTCAACACTCCTACACGTTATAAGAAGGGAGAACATAGAAATTGCACACATACAAGAATCCAGATCCTCACCGGGCTGGCGACAA
Organism: Pterois miles; assembly: GCA_947000775.1. Taxonomy (NCBI): domain Eukaryota; kingdom Metazoa; phylum Chordata; class Actinopteri; order Perciformes; family Scorpaenidae; genus Pterois; species Pterois miles. The sequence continues at coordinate 8,669,073 of CAMQGK010000110.1, read as the reverse complement.
GCGGTGAGGGCCCCCGGGGCCTCTTGAGGAGTTGAGCGTGTAGTTGAATGTTGGCCCCGCCGTCGGACGCTCTTCGACCAAGAGGCCCCATGCCATTGAGCAGCTGTAGGGTAGGCGGCTGCAGCAACGACTGCTCCTGTAGGATCAGCAGAAACACAGGATATCAGATTGGAGGGGAAAAAAATCAATAAAGGTGACATTCAGACCCTCAACATGCATGTTTCTGCAAATACGTGATGACTTTCAGAAGACTTCAATGCAAACTCAGAAACCCCACGTCCAATCCAACGCAACCAACGTTACCTTGTACTCCAGCTGCTGTGTGGGCTGCAAGCTCTGCGTGGGCATGAGAGTGTGCATTTGGCCCATAGTGGGGGCCAGTGGGGGGAACGGAGGCTGGGGCACTGCACCACGAGGGAAACCTGGAGGCAGTTTCTGGAGGTCCTCCTGCATCTCTGTCCTGTGGTGATAAAAGGGACAAGGACAGGAAGGAGTCAATGGCTACGTTAATGTGTTACAAACTAGCACATATACTAGTTTAAGTCTTATTTAGGACAGATTTACATTGCTTACACTTATTTTTTAATACTTGTGTACATAACATTCCTGCCTACTCCTTACCTTTGTTTCTCCTACTTTGCTGTTCTTATCCTTATCTGTTTTTTTCTATTTCTGTGTAAGTATGTTTAGAGAGATGCATCAAATCTGGAGTCAAATTCCTTGTATGTATGTATTTAAAT